>CP125978.1:165401241-166601241 GCA_030063025.1 Avena longiglumis
TGGTGATGCAAATTGGACGTACAAGTCACCTCACTAGGGTTTACAAATCTACAACCGAGTTGGATAAGGACTCAAAGGGTGTTTGACCTAATCATTTGAGCCCTAGCTTACGCTTGGGGCCTTGACTTTCGCCGTAGCTCCGTGTTGGGTCTTGATCCGATATTGTCCTGCAGGCCACTACCGGCAGCATGGGCCAATGGGAAACGTCCTGCTGGGTATACCCCACTCGGCATATCCCCATCATCCCTTAAGTGGATCACCCAAGGTTTATCGAACTCAGGGAGGAAGAGGTCAAAGATATCCCTATCAATCAACCCTGCAATTAAGATATAAGAAGTCTCTAGTGTCCCCAACACACCCAATACACTTGTCAAGTGTATAGATGCACTAGTTCGGCAAAGGGATAGTGAAATACAAGTAATATGGATGATTATAAGTGGTATTTTCAATCTGAAATAAAAATGGCAGAAAGCAAAAATGAAGTAGGACTGGTTGTAAACGGCGTTTTAATGCTTAGAAACAAGGCCTAGGGATCATACTTTCACTAGTGGACACTCTCAACAATGATAACATAATTGAACACATAAATATCTTCTCTTCACTATGCTACCCTGAACTACTCTCCGGTTGGATAACAAACACGAATTCACTGCGTAGGGATATAAAAGCACACCTTAAAGTTTGCATTCCCCATCTAGGTAACCCCACATTGTCACCTTGAGCGCTAGATGGTTCCAAACAAACACCACAATTTCATAGATACATTCAACTCAAATTATAACTCATGATAAGTATTTCTGTAATCTTTAGCCTAAGAGCTACACACAATGCACACACTGTCACCTTCACACACGTGGGACAAGGTGTCTCCAGAGATCACATTAATAAAAGCACTTGAGTAGCATAATAAATGAAGAGAAACATCTACTTATTCAACTAGATTACAATGCTCATGATCACAATAAGATCACACCATGGAGAGAGAGATGAACACAGTGCTACCGGTAGAGCCCTTAGCCTCGAGGGAGAACAACTCTCTCCTCATCATGGGAGTCAGAAACGGTGATGGCGATTGCGGTGGAGTCGATGGAGATGGATCCGGGGGCAATTCCCCGTCCCAGAAGGGTGCCAGAACAGAGACTTCTGTCCCCTGAATCTCGTCTTCGGTGGTGGCGGTGCTATGGAACTTTTTGTGGAATTCTGATCTGATTTTTAGGGTTTTCGTCTCGGGGGGAATAAATAGGCGAAGGGGCAAGGTCGGTGGACGCCCGAGGGGCCCACACCATGGCCATGCGCGGTTAGAGGGTTAAACGTGCCACCCTATGGTGTGGCTTCCTCGGTGCCCTCCTCCGTCTCTGCTTTGGACTTCGTGTCGTGTCGAGAAAAATAGGAACTTTGGCTTTTCTTTCGTCCAATTCTGGGAATATTTCTTTACTAGTTTTTCTGAAACCAAAAATAGCAAAAAACACGAAACTGGCTCTGTGGCACTTGTTAATAGGTTAGTTCCAGAAAATGCATAAAAATGCCACGAAGTGCAAGCAAAACATAAAGAAATATGTGTAAAACAAGCATGGAGCATCAAAAATTATAGATACGTTTGCAACGTATCAGCATCCCCAAGCTTAACTCATTCTCATCCCCGAGTAGGTAAGTTATAAAAAGAATAATTTTTGAGGTTGCATGCACCATAACAATCTTGATCAAGGTATTGCAAAGAATTGATAGTTGGGATCAAAGTACTCTAAACGTAAGCATGAAAGATATATTTCTAACAATAAGACATAGCAACTATGTTGCATCATGAAAGGCAAAACAAACAAAGGATCATGAATAATGCTTTAAAAGACATTTGTTTGTTTAACATATAGAAAACTTAGCAAGAGTGGTATTCAGCTTGTCCTTCATGGAATAGCAAAACACAAATGCATGGGACACCTTCAAAGTTCATAAGGGTGACTAGATACAAATAATTTAAGAACAAGTAAAACCATAATTATGAATCAATTAACAAGTTTTGGGACAATGCACATTGAACTCAGAAAGTAAAAACATCTTGAAGTAAAACCATAATTATGAATCAATTAACAACTATGCTCTTTTAGTTGGTGCATAAAGATAGAATATGGAGACTCAACAAAAAGTAAAAGAAGGGCCCTTCGCAGAGGGAAGTAGGGATTAAATGATTTTATAAAGCTTCCAAAAATTATGGTACTTATTAGCTTTGAGCACTCAGTGCTCCTATTATAAGCATCTTGAAGTGATTAAGGTTAAAGTGAGGGAAAATATGAGTTATATGCTTGACAAATCACAAGTTGAAAATCTCATTCCCCTTGAGTACGAGTACCGAGACCTCATGCTACTCAACTTTGGTCCCAGGCAAGTTCTTGTCATTGTAAGTATATGTGTATCATAGAGAACCTCCGACGGGGTACCCCTTTCCCCATGACACATGATCTATCCCATATCAAAATGACAAGGCAATAGACAATGAGCATCTCAGCGATCTTTTTATTTTCTATTTGCATAGTTTGATCTATCCCATATCGAAATGACAAGGAAATAGACAATGAGCATCTCAACGATCTTTTTATTTTCTATTTGCATAGTTTTTTATTGAGGATGCTTCATAGAATGACACTATGGTTTTGTTGCAAGTTTACACCATGATTAGGCATGGCTTAGGCTAGCCGCCCAAGCGTTTCTCTAACACATATACATACTCCATGGACTTGCAAGCTCCCATATTATTTTACACCGACAATATCCATAAACAAAAGAATATGATATCAACTAAATAGAATAAGTACAATGTTGAAAGCGTGCCCCATGACAGCATGGTTTTGCTAACTCCCAACTTACAATTTACAAGCATATATGCATCATAAGATAGTCACAATGGTTCAGGATTATTAAGTGCAAGAAATAAAATGTGCCTTCAAGTTCGTGAGAGCTTTAATCACTAATTTTCACATAACAAAAATTTAATTTGGAATATATATAAAAACATGAATATACTTGGAATAGTGTAACACACCATGCATAGGAGTTTTGCGGTGACCCAACATACCACTGCATGATGTACTAGACTATAGTCGTTGACATAACACCAATGAAATACTATTTACTAGTATTACATCCCTTAGAGTGGTACAACAGAAACACAACAGGTCCAAAACATGGCTAAAGGTTACAACTCACTCTGTACACAAGATCCAGAGAACACTCTAGGTTAAAGAGAGAGAAAGAACTCCTTACAAAGAAGAATCAAAGAATAACAACACATAAACTATTATATTAAGACTAGTAGCTGAACTACTGGTTTGGCATTGCTTCTATTGCAATACACTAAAAAATAGGTTCTATGGCTAGATATTATATTCCTATCTAATCAATAGCTTCATCTTCACTTGAGTTGATATATATATTGAATTTCTTGATTTCATTGAAGAACTTTAGCTTTTGATGATGACTCCTGGGGCATAACTTGACGTACACGTCGTCTGTATTGGCTTCAGAATCTAGCAAGGGTTAAAAAGATAATTTGAGTACGAGCGTACTCAGCAAGTCCACTAACAAAGGAGTGTTTGATGCACTATAACTACAGCCACAGACCGTAGGTCATAGGCAATGCAAGTTTTCATAAACATTTCTTCGAAGATTGCTTTTATTCTAAAAATCTATGTCCGCCAGCCTTCACGGGTTTACCAGAACTTTCATGGAGTTCCTTTCCATCCGCGTTCGCAGCTCCTTCCCGGAACAGGGAGTAACAAGTTACAGTTCTTACATTCTGTAGAGGTGCGTTACTTTACCCATGAGAGACCTTAGCCGCCTTTTTGCACAACCAAGTCATGACCTTGTCCATACTTTCTTGGTATGGGACCCAGTCTAAGATCCAAGCCAATCACTGCCACCTTCGCGACCTCGCATGCCTCCTTGTTGTACACCATGCCCACACATTGAATTATGGCAATGGTTTGTACAGACCGTTAGATGCCAGAACTATCGTGAGACATTGAGGGTTCCCACCCATATGCTGCATATCCTCTATGAATTACCAATTAATATGCACGCTACGAGTGATAACAGCCACGACCTGCACATCCGGCTACATGTGAGAGGAAGAAGATACATCTGACTTCTCTGTCCCATTCCAAATCTTAGATTTCAAATGCAGGTGATGACAACACTGGATTTGTAAAATACTTTATAGAAAATAATCAAAGGACATGAGCAAGTGTGAACTTGCCTTTTGTGATTGCAAGATTATGCACTCACGGTCTTCGGGATGACATAAGATCCAATATTAGAAATCTGCATCATTGGTCCGGTAAGGACTAATGTTTAAATAGGCAATATAATTTTGTGCATAAGTAATGCTATGATTTTTGTAAAACTCTCAAAGTGAACCCCCAATACTATAAGTGAAGTGAACTTAGGTGATTCCTTTAAGAGTTGATTCATCTTATAGTTTTTTTTACTTTATAGAAAATGCATTTATAGGAATTTGTAAGTCTTGATATACAAGATATAAAAATAGAGTGTAATAGTAATCTAAGATTTAGATTAGTTGCTTATTTGGTAATTATAATGGAAGTCTATGTATTGGATTATTAATATTTGAAAGAACTTTCATAGAGTTGTTGCTTGAAGTGGCAAAAAGAATAACATTTGAACAAAAGGTTTATTTTCTAAGGTTTAATCAATCTTTATAGTTAATCGAATATGCTCAACGTCTTTCTGTGTTTGAGTGATTAGTTTGGACTTGAGATGCTTTATGTCATAATTGAAACAGACCAAAGTTAACTATAAAAACATAAGTAGTTTATTAGACATGATGTTTATAAGCTTTGAGACTAAAGTTAACTTTAAAAAGATAAGTAACTTAAGGTGTAATATGTTTTAGTTATTCCCAAGTTTTAGATTTATGATGAGTATGACTAAGGTGTAGAGTTATTAACTTTATATTTAAGTGAATGATTAAATTGAATTTGTTTTGCTATTATGAAAACAATATGCAATTATTAAATGTAATTATAAATTGGATGATATTATTAATGTGTTAGATTTAAAGTCATGTTAATTATTATTTAGACATTAATATTATTCCCCTTTAATATGAGTGAATGATGTATAGAGTTATTTTGAAGGTTATGGGTTTGAAATTTTGACTTAAGGTTTCAAAAGATATTATAAAGTTAATGATTACACTTAAGTTTTATTATAAACCTTAATTATGGTTTAGAATTTTAGTAATTAGATTAAGGTTTTAATATTTCTTAAGAAATATAATTATTTCTTACTTAAAAAAATGGTTTTAAAGAATTTTTCAAAAATAGATAGTAGATAAGGATTTTTTACTATAAAAAACTTTACTAATAATGTATTTAATATTTTTCTAGTCCAATATACTTATACAAGACCTTAAAAAGGATTTTTATTTATTTTTAAGTTTTATTATTATATTTATAAAATTTCATAAAGGATTAAATATTTTTGAATACTTACTCCAAATTTTATTTATAAAATAATTAAGTTAATATTTTTATAAAATAGTAGATTTATTTGTATATGCAAAAGTTATTTTTATTAATTTTTAGGAATTTTCCTTATTTTATGAAATTTCACTTAAGATTTAATAGTGTGATTAGTTATTTGCTTTATATTTATATTAACAAGTAAGATTATAATTTTTATATGTATATATATTATTCTTGTGGTCATTTTGATATATCATATGTATTTTTGGGATTTTTCTATATTTTTCTAGGGTAAAAATTATGTTCAGGGGTAGTTTGGTCATTTAGTGATTTGGTAAATATCTTATTTTTTTATTTTTCCTTTGGAATCGGGCCAGGCTCACCAACTGGCCCATTTGGACCCAACTTGGCCCAACTGGTCCAAAGCAGGAACAAAATCGGACCTTACTCCCTCTCGCCTACGCTCGACCTTATCTCCCTCGTTCTCACGCTAGCGCTGCCATGGCCGCCCCTGGCTCTACTCAATTCCGGTAGACGCGGACACTCCAGTTGCTGTCACTGGTCGTGGATCATACGCCGCTCTCTCATGCATCTTCCCACCCAACTGGATTTGGAAGTTAAGCCCTCCCCCGCTCGCCCCCTTTGGTTCTGCAAGACTAGGGTTTCAGACGCCATGGCTTCGCCGTGCTCCGATGACCTCACCGGGTTTCTCGTTGGGTTGGTGGCGTGAGGATGATGTTTGTTGATGGCTATCTATTTCCCTTGGGTGATATTGGCAAGGCTTGGCGCGGGTTGAGCGCCACTGGTGCTCCTCGTGACGCCACGCCCATCTTCACCGCCGGTCTGCTTCCTCTCCAGTCTCTAAGCAAGGACCATGGGTAAGTGATGATTCTCCTCCCCCTTGTTCTCTGTCTCCCCTTTGATTCCTTACTGCTACTCTGACAACTCTAATTGGGGCTAATCCCATGTTCTAGGGTTCATTTGATTGACGAAATTACTTGTGACCTATGGTTCGATTAAGTTAAGATTAGTGAGTCTTGGTATTGTCCCTTATACATGGTCTTTGATCTTGTCTATGATCAGTGTGCTTCAGTAAGATTACTAGCTTATGAGATATCTGTTTACTGGCTGTGGTTCAGTCTAGTGGCTTGGTTTATTGGGGAACGGCTTGTACATGTGATTAGTTTAATGAATGATTTCTAGCTGGTGTGACTTAGGAAGATGATTTGAATATCCTGGTGTAATTTCTTATGCTTTTACTTCTAATTTGAGAAATGGTTGAAGGATGAAACTGCTACAGAGGTGCTACCATTCTATGGAATGTGCTCTGTAGTAGTTCATTAATGAATCTGTTGTCACCTAGTTCTAAACTAATGAACAGTAGTTTAGGTCAATGGTGTATGATCTAAGACCTTCTCTTCAGATGGAAAAATGCTGTTAGACCCTTCTTGAGTTATCCATGTTGATAAACACTTCATCTGAGTGTATCTCTGAGGATATATTCTATCCAATAGATCTTACTCTCATGATGGATGCAAATCCATAAGCAACTTGTAAAAATGATCCCTAAAATATTAGGGAGATGATTTAATTCAATTTTCTGGTGGTAGATTATAAATGATGTATTTGGCTCAGTGTTGAGTTTATATATGAAATGTTCATGATGAACTGAACCTATGGTTCAGTAATGATGTTAATCACATATCCTAAAATGATTCCTAGTTTACTGAACTGGGAAAATGATAGAATTTGTTGTGTTTGGATAACTTGTGAGCTAGATAATATGTATGGATCATTCCGGTGGCTTTAGCTGTTCTTGGGCTGCTACTGTGGTGCCTTCAACCTTGGAGAGTGCACAATAGTAGGTCATTGATATGATGCTGGATAACCTGTTCTAGTGGCTTCTCTTGCTTGGATTATTTTTGTGGTGTGTCCATACCGGAGTGTGCGCAATATAATCACAAGTGGGATAATCTACTGCTTGTAAAATAAACAAAATTGCTTAACCTGAATGCTTGTGATGCTGGTCTGAAGCATTGGTTAAGACAAACATTTACCTTCATTACTTGGCTCTTCCTAGGATGCAAAGACCGAGGCTTTGATGATGTTTGTATATAAAAGCTATTGCTTACTTAAGAAATTATCCAATGATGAGCTAGTACTCCATTTGAGTACAGAGCTAAGGATTTTCTATTGACCCATCTATTTTCTTTAAGATGCAAGGACATGATTTTGGAGAGATAACCTGTTGTGTTGGAGTTGTGGTTGCTTTTGTGCCTATTATGGATCACTTTTGTGCCAACCCCTTTCCTCTCACCTCCTAACTTGATCCTTTGGATTTGTTACTACTTCATTACTAGTAAGCCTGCTTCTCCTAGCTCTTGGCCTTCTTCTGGTGCTCCTGGATGGCTTTCCCAAGCAACCAGGGTGCTGGTGAGAGCTTTAGTGTTGAACCATGTGCTCTGGAGTTGTGGATGTGGACTGGTTGGATGTGGAATGGTATGGTTTGCTAGATGCGGCTGTGCTCTTTGTCTATTTGGTACCCTCCTGTAGTGTTGACAACACATAGGCCTGCATGCATGTGTAAGCTGCCTGCATGTGTGCTGCTTGTCCAGGGAACCTCCCCCTGTCCAGGTTTCATCTGTGGGATATCTCAAAGCATAAAGTGATATCACAAGTAAAAAACTAAATGATTATAGAGGCTAAGGTGACTAGTTCATAGTCATAACATGGTGTAAGCATGTGCCAAGTCAACCCAAATAGAGCATCAAAGGAGAATACCACAATATTATGATTTTGTATGCTAAAACAACGCATGATTCTTTCATGGCACATTAAGCAATCTCAATTGTTTGAAACAAGTCATGCTACATCAATAATCGCTAAGCATATGGTCAAAGCAACATCTAACATGACATGATAAAGTCTAAATCACAGTCAAAACAAGCTTCTTTTTGTACCACCATAAGGATGAAACATTCTACTCTTTTCCAACACCAATCAACTTATTTAAAACAACTCACAAAGATAATAGTCAATAAAGACCAGAGAGCTTGTCTCACCTAACTACAAAAAAGAACTAAAAATTTCTAAGCAAAACGAAGAAGAAAACTAAAGCTAAACGCAATGCTAGCAAAAGAGAACACCCATAGAACAATAAGAGTGAAAACTAGAGTGTTCTAGGCAATGAAGAACAGGGTGTGACTTCTCCAAAAGAAGTGTGCTAGGATCTAACCAACTTATTGCAGCAAACAAAACAAAAGAAAACTAAAAATAGAAACAAAGACGCTCCAAGAACAACACATAGTTCATCAAGCAATAAAAGTATAGTATCTTGAAAGAAAACCTGAGATTTTTGTTGATGAAGAAGGGGATGCCTTGGGCATCCCCAAGATTTTAATGCTTGTACCTCTTGAATATTTTTTGGGGTGACACGGGTGGCATCCCCAAGCTTGAGCTTTTTTCCATACTTCATATCATCACATCATTCTCCCCCTACACTTGAGAACTTCCTTCATACAAAACTTCACACAATCTTCATTAGCAACATTAGTGTATGCAAGATGATAAACTTTTGGGTTCAGTTTCAACTCAAGTAATTCATCCATTAAAACATATGCTATTGTAGCAATTCCTTTTAAAATCTCAAGTGATCAAAAGAACTAAAAAAGAAATCGATTAAGAGGCAAATGCAAATAATGGCAGAAATCTATTAAAACAGACCTGCAGGGAAAGACCGAATTTTTCGAAAATCTGTTGTTGCTTAGATCGAAAAGTTAGATCATAACCTGGGGCATGCACAAAAAAATTTGCAGATCAATACGATGTTCTGTGATTTTTTACGATTTTTTATAGCAAAGCACAAAAATCTGTTTCGGGACAACAACTTCCCCAAATCTTACCTTCTTCCTTTTATAGGCTACTCTTGGCACAAAAACGAAATAGAAAGGATAAGGAGAGTTTGCTACCGAGGTAACAACTTCCAAGACTCAAATAAAAAAAAATAAACTGAAATAAAAAATATAATGGGTTGTCTCCCAAAAGATCTTTCTTTATAGCCATTAAGATAGGCATGATAGTTTCGATGATGCTCACATAAGAAATATGAATTGAAGTAAAAGAGAGCATCAAGAAGCAAATAGAAAACAAATTTAAGTCTAACCCACTTCCTATAAAAAATAATCTTGTATAGAAACAAGTCATGAGAGCACAAAGCAACAAGCATATGAAAGCAAAACAAGTGCAACTTAAAAATTTCAACATAAAGATGGGAAACTTAATATTGTTGAGATACATAAAACCATGTTCCCCTCTCTCATAATAACTTTTAGTAGAATCATGAATAAAATTAAAAA
Source organism: Avena longiglumis (assembly GCA_030063025.1). Lineage (NCBI taxonomy): Eukaryota > Viridiplantae > Streptophyta > Magnoliopsida > Poales > Poaceae > Avena > Avena longiglumis. Next base: position 165,411,074 of record CP125978.1, read on the forward strand.
TATAACTATCACATAAAACATTCTTATCATGAGCGTCATGCATATAATAATTATTACTCTCCACATAAGCATAGTCATTCTTATTAATTGAAGTGGGAGCAGATTCAAAAAAATAGCTATCATTATTATTCTCATCACCATAATCATCAAATATAGGAGGAATCATAATTAATTTTCTCCTCAATAGTAGGTGGACTGAAAATATCATATTCATAATTGTAATCATCATATATTGGAGGTATAGTATCATCATAGCAAATTTTCTCCTCTAAAGCTGGAGAATTAAAAAGATCATTTTCATTAAAACTAGCTTCCCAAAGGTTAGATGTTTCCATAGCATTAGCAATAATGGTGTTCAAAGAATTCATACTAGTAACATTGCTATTAGCATGCAAATAAAGGTCCATAGGTTCTTTAATTTTCTCTTCAAACACTTCATGTCCTAACTCAAGATAAATACTATAAAGCTCTCTAATTTTTTTTATCGTTTTCCATTAAGCCTAACTAGTGAAAATAAAAACAAGAAACAAAAATATATAATTGCAGAATCTAAAGGAAATAACTTCGAGCACTCACACACCAACAACAGTAGTAGAAGATAGCTTAATAGGCAGAGGATGTGAGTACCTTTTACTTTACCTCCCCGACAACGGTGCTAGAAAAGAGCTTGATGTCTACGCACGCTTCTATTCTTGTAGACAGTGTTGGGACTCCAAGTGTAGAGGTTTGTAGAACAACAACAAGTTTCCCTTAAGTGGATCACCCAAGGTTTATCAAACTCTGGGAGGAAGAGCTCAAAGATATCCCTCTCAAGCAAACCTGCAATTAAGATACAAGAAGTCTCTTGTGTCCCCAACACATCCAATACACTTGTCAGGTGTATAGGTGCACTAGTTTAGCGAATAGATAGTGAAATACAAGTAATATGGATGATTATAAGTGGTAATTGCAATCTGAAATAAAAATGTCAGCAAGCAAACATGTAGCAGGACTGGTTGTAAACGGTGTTTTAATGCTTAGAAACAAGGCCTAGGGATCATACCTTCACTCGTGGACACTCTCAACAATGATAACATAATTGAACACATAAATATCTCCTCTTCACTATGCTACCCTGAACTACTCTCCGGTTGGATAACAAACACTAATTCACCACGTAGGGACATAAAAGCACACATTAAAGTTTGCATTCCCAATCTAGGTAACCCCACACTGTCACCTTGAGCGCTAGATGGTTCCAAACAAACACCACAATTTCATAGAGACATCCAACTCAAACTATAACTCATGATAAGTATTTCTGTAATCTTTAGCCTAAGAGCCACACACGGTGCACACACTGTCACCTTCACACACGTGGGACAAGGTGTCTCCGGAGATCACATTAATAAAAGAACTTGAGTAGCATAATAGGTGAAGAGTAACATCTACTTATTCAACTAGATTACAAAGCTCATGAACACAATAATATAACACTATGGAGAGAGATATGAACACATAGCTACGGTAGAGCCCTTAGTCTCAGGGGAGAACTACTCCCTCCTCATCATGGGAGTCAGCAATGGCGATGGAGATGGCAGTGGAGTCGATGGAGATGGCTCCGGGGGCAATTCCCGTCCCGGTAGGGTGCCGTAACAGAGACTTCTGTCCCCCGAATCTCGTCTTCAGTGGAGGCGGCACTGTGGAACTTTTCGTGGAATTCTGATCTGATTTTTAGGGTTTTCATTTTGGGGGGAATATATAGGCGAAGGGGCAAGGTCGATGGACGCCCGAGGGGCCCACACCATGTCCAGGCGCGGCCAGGGGGTACCCACGCCAGCCTATGGTGTGGCCGCCTTGGTGACCTCCTCCGTCTCTTCTTTGGACTCCGTGTCGTGTTAGAAAAATAGGAACTTTGGCTTTTGATTCATCCAATTCCAATAATATTTCTTTACTAGTTTTTCTGAAACCAAAAACAGCAGAAAACAGAAAATTGGCTTTGTGGCACTTGTTAATAGGTTAGTTCCAGAAAATGCATAAAATGCCACGAAGTGCAAGCAAAACATAAAGCAATTGTTGTAAAACAAGCATGGAGCATCAAAAATTATAGATACGTTTGCAACGTATCATTGAGGTACGACACTCGATACAGCGACTCCACCTTGCCGGCTGAAGGTCCCGCAGGAAGGTACGGGTAAAGGGTATCACCATAGGCCCCTTTTTTCGTAGGGCGGTAGCGTAGGAAGGAGCTCGAAAACAAAAAGTCGGCTGGACGGGTTGTTAGGAAGGGACTCACCTTCTTTGTCGGTGGCCCCTTCCGGGGTCGTCTACACGAGGGAGTTTAAATGGATCGTATGGGCACCTAGAGGGGGGGGGGTGAATAGGTGCTACTCCAAATTTTCATACCTTTTGAATTTTAGGCTTGAGACAAATTAAATTCTCTATATATGCAACTACTCAGAATTTCCCTATATGCAAACCTAACTACTAGCGAGTAAAAGTGAGGAGCGAGGAAACCGTAGTGGAGCATGCAGAGGCACATAGATTTGTTTGACCGCAGTTCCTTCCTTGTTAAGGGGAGTACATCTCGATGGAGGGGGTGGACGGTTCTAAGACCACCATGCCACAATAGGCCTCACCCTATTCTCCGATGGATCTCGCCACCAAAGGCTCGATCCACCTTTCCACTATTGGTACCCTTCGAGGCAGGAACCGGTGTCTTTTACAACACTAGCAGGGCACACATCCACAACTGAATTGGAGGCTCCCGTGATAACAACAAGCTGCCATAAGAACAAGGATTATCAAATAATCAAAATGGAGATCTAGATATTAGCAAGAAATAATAGATCGAGAATCCTCCAAGTGATTGGAGGCAAAGTTGAGTGCTTGATTAGTGTTGATGAAGATCGAGGCCTCCTCCTTCGATTCACCCAAAGATCGGAGCCTTTGGCTGGATGAGGATGGAGATCTCGCTTGGAACTTGAAGAGCAGCACTGAAATTTTTTAAAATGAATCAAGAGTTCTGATAGGAGGCTGATGGGGAATAAATACCCCTGCCAAAACTCGGCCGTTGGAGACTTCGGGGCCGGATTATTCGGCTCGGGGAAAACTCTGCCCCGGAATCAGAAGTTCTGGGAAAATTCCGCCCCCCATACCGAGTGTCGCGCCTTGGCTCCCTTTGCAAAACTCCTTGGGCGGATTATCCAGGGACCCCTAAGGGTGAATTATCCGGCCCGGGCAAAAACTCTGGCCCTGGCCGGACAATCCGAGGGAAAGTCCGCCCACACAGTGTGACGTGCCTTTGCTTCTCTTGAATATTAGGGTGGGCCAGATTATCCGGCCCTTGGCAGGGGCGGATAATCCACCCCCCAACACTTTGTTTTGATGGTATTGAATGGACCAATATCTACAACACTTCAACACACATTAAATATTCCTTGATATTGTTATCTAACACACAAAACACTAGAGATCATGAAGTGTTCTTCCAATCTCCCCCTTTTTGGTGTTAGATGACAATACTAGGATTTGCAATAAAGACATACTAACAACATCATTCCAAAGATGAAAAAGGCTCCCCTTAAATGTGTGCATATAAGTAATTTTCATTTGAATACAAATGCACACAAGAAGGTACAATACTATTTCATTGGATTGAAGGCTACACACAAATGATGAGTTAAACCAAAACATCATACCACCGATAGAAAGAAGTCCTCAATATAATATAAAGATAGCCAATATGATAATCATTATTGAGACCTTGAAGCATAACACCACTTTATACATCCATAGATATAATGCCAAAATTCTTACCCGGGAGATAAATCCACAAAGATAATTCCAGTGATAAGTCCACAAATGAACCATAGTGCCACACAAACCACATAGTCTCATACAAACCAACTCACAAATAAAATTTCAATGCTAAATGGGCACAAGCAATGAGATAGAGAAAAATGATAAAAATGCAAGTGCTTGCGCCCGACCCATGCAAATCCACGGAATCCTAAATATAACTACTTCTCCCCCTTCGACATTGAAAAGAAAAAAAAGGAAGAAGAGTGATGCTAATGCCCCAAGAGATCACTCCTGGTAGTCCTCCTCGTCATCTTCCTTGTCCCCGTCCCCTTCCTCATCATCATACTCGTCGTCATCCTCACCATTAGCCGGAAGGGTAGGTTCCCTCGTCGGGGCAGGAAACAAGTGGCGCTCGAGCTCTCCATAGTTTAGTCCCGAGGTGTTCCACTGATCAAAGGGAGTGGGAGCTGAAGGAGCTGGAGGGTGGCCTGATGCCCCTGGCACATGGTGAAGAATAAGCTGCTGGGTGTGAGCCATATCCTGGCGTTGCTTGTACGCCTCGTACTGCCCCTTTTGGGTATCTACACCCATGCACAAGATGTTTCTCTGGAATCCATTTAGTTGCTTGATATCATGGGCCACTAAAGGCACTAGGGCCTACACCCACTAGCCCGAGCATCTCTCATGAAGGACTCAGGAGCTGAAGAGGGATGAGAGGTCTTCCGAGACTTGTTGTAGATCTTCTTGGCCTTGTGCTCTCCATCAAGGTGACCGCCGAAATCCTCATGGGGGAGCATATGCTTGATGAGAATCATGATGAAAGGAGCATAAGGAATGGAGAGCTTGTTGTACATAGCATCAGTCATCTCGTGAAAATGAAATCCATGACATCCAGCTTGTATCCCATTGATGTATCTTCATTTGTAGCACACTCATGAGAGAAAGCAAGCAGCTGAACAAGGTGACCACGGATACTGTCATTGTTGCCCCCACTCGGAGTGATGCAATCCCTGTAAAGACCAACCAGCTCAGCATAGAGAGGTGACAGACCGGAGAGCGTGCCAACAATGCCATTGGTATAAAGGCAAGCGCAATGTCCTTGTTGGGCTTGATAGGAGTGATAATGTGATGACCAAAAGGAATATCACGACCATGGAAGGGGTAACCAAGCACCTGACCAAAAATGCGGAAATCATACTGAATATAGGTGCTACCTGTCATCCACCTCATTGTGCGGAGCTCATCTCCATAGATCACAAGAGTTGAGAAGAACTGCTTCACCACTGAGGTACCATAGTTGTAATGCAGAGTCATCAGAGGATGCAACCCCATCCTCTCAGTAATAGCCAAAGCCTCAACAAGTCATGGCTTTGTCTTTATCTCAGTCATATCCAGAGGGCGCATGGGGCGAATCTTGAGAGAAGAGTAAATATCATCATAGATGTACCTTCGATGGGAAGACCAATAGTGATCGTCCCCAAGCTACTCATCAATATCTGCCTCTGTGTATAGATCACGGTGAAGAATGTCGGAATACTCAATAATATCGATGTTCTTGTAGTTGACCCTGGTCTACTTGTCCGTCCTCTGTGTGTTCCTCTTTTCTTTCTTATCATGTTCAGCCATCCTTTCAGCCTCTCTTTGCTGCTCCTCAATTCAACCTCATCCACGAGAACACCTTCTTCATTGGGCCTGAAATAACAGGCATGGGGACGGCGCTTGTAAGTCTTAGGAGCACTCAAACCACTCATGAAGCGAATAAGTTGGGTAGCAAGGAGATAAGAACACACACAAGTCTAGGAGGATTGCTAAGAACAGTAGAAAAACAATCCACAAGCCAAATCCACATGGTACTTGAAACTTGTGAAAATCTAAATTAGATGCAAACCTTCTAGGCTGAATAATCCGGCCCTGCCAGGGGCGGATAATCCAGCCCTGGAAAAATTTCAGAACAACCACAGATTCATAGTACCAAATTAGATCGGGCACAAGGGTTGCTAGATTACGGTTCCTAGCTTGCATAGGAATCAAAGAATAACCTCTAAACCGAGTTTCCACCACAAACAACAACTTCCATACAAACAAGAAGAATTGTGGAGTTACCCTCACTCATTGGAAGAACAACTCAGAGGAGAGGGTACCCGGTGGCACTGGGAAGAAAATTCGGGGAGGGCCCAGAGAATCTAGCGGTCGAAACGACTCTAGGGAGGGTTGGGGCGGCCGACAGCGACTGATGGAGAGGCAGAGAGGCAGGGTGGAAGAACTGCTTTGTTTGAGCCCTCCCTCGTCGCCGTAGCCTAAGTAGACAAAACCGCCCGAACTAGATTATCCGTCCCCCACTTGGGGCGGATATTCTAGCCCTCTGATTTTTTCTGTAAACACAGATTCATGCCAACAACCCCAAACAAAAACCCTCGCAAGTGTACCTATGGACTTGTGTGCAAGAATAGATTGCTCGGGGATGGAAAAAGGCTTAGGTTTAAACAACCAAACTAAGATGGTACTACACACCCAAAATTTCAAAAACAAATCAAAGAAAAGACAATATTGGGTGTGTTTTTCATAAGAACACAAGACATGCAAGAAAGTCCAAAAATATTAACAGGGAACCAACTCTTCTCAAGGAAGAGGGCGGTGGCCAAAGCCACCATGTTGGAGCGAATGGCATGCACCGTGAAGATATATCTTGAGTTCAAAACCAATGCTCATCAATAACTCACATATCACATAATTACATTAAGAGAAATGATTTTTATTGCTTTCAACATTATGGGGGGAGGGTTAGCCCAATTAATTAGGACCACACTCCCCTATGTCCATTCCTGCACCTAAACCAAATAGAGGAAGAGACATAGGTGAGTATGCAAGGGTAATCAAGCCAAGCTCCTTGAATCCACGATATTTAGCTTATTCCTCAAGTAACAAAACCTTGCTTCATCAAGTGGCTTCGTGAAAATATCAGCAAGTTGGTTCTTCGTGCTCACAAAAGATAAGTCAATATCGCCATGAGCAACATGATCCCGAATAAAGTGATTGCGAATCTCAATATGCTTTGTCCTTGTATGATGCACTAGATTGTACGCAATTTTGATTACACTTTCATTATCACATAAAAGAGGAACTTTGTCACAATTGACACTGTATTCCTTTAAAGTTTGCCTCATCCATAATAATTGAGTACATGCACTTGCAGCAGCCATATATTTAGCTTCGGCAGTGGAGAGTGATATACAGTTTTGTTTCTTTGAATACCAACATACTAAAGACCTGCCCTAGAATTGAAAAGATCCATGAGTTGATTTCCTATCATCCTTGTCACCAGCCCAATCTAAGTCCGTATATCCGCATAAAGATAAATTCGAGCCCTTGTGATGGAGGGGTTAACCTCTTGGGTGCCCGATCTTCACGGATCTCGTGGTCAAATCGATGGGAAAGCGAGGGGAAAGGGAGAAGGTAGCGGAAGCGAACACACACCTCGTGAAGAACACGATGAACACACGCAAAACTCACACGATACAAGGCCGATTGCTCCCGAACGGTGGCCACCGGTCCGATAGAATCCTCGCAAGGAAAGATCGGTCAACGTGCTCCCTCAAATCCACATTGGAGAGGGAAGAACACCTTGGGGAGGGTCTTGACAACTTGGAGACGAGACAATGAACTCCAAGGCCTTGTTCAACGATGGATGCGTGATGCAAAGTCCAATCGAGGTTGGTGACGATAGTCGGTCCCCTTGGATAAGGGGATGAGGCAAAACTAGAGATTCCACAATGGGGGATGTCTTTAGTCTATCATCTATGCCTAAGGGATACATGAGGGGTGGGGGCTCTATTTATAGGCCAACCACATAAACAAGGGTAGTTTGGGGATAAACTAGGCGAATAGGTAAGTAAGGGGGATACATGGGTGTGGCCCAACTAGTGCTGAAAGCACCATGAGCGGTAGTAATCTGGACTTGGGACCGGTAGTACCGCTTGGTCAGTACCGCCTGGGACCGTAGTGCCGCGGTCTGAGCGTCGATTGGAGCGATCTGAGTGAGCGGTATCGAGACGGTAGTACCGTGACGTAGTACCGGTCCAGATCCGTAGTACCGCGAGATGAGAGTATTTGTCTTCTGTTGGCATCGTGCTGGTGGCGGTAGTGGCGGCGAGTAATGGGCGGTAGTACTCTGTGTCCGTAGTACCGCTGGCGAGAGCATTTGGCGATCTGTCTTCTTCGCCTCCTTCCAAGCCTCTGTCTTGTAGGGCTTGATGTCTGGCTTCCTCCTTGCCTCCGTACTTGTCAATGTGAACCTATCATGCATATGTGATGGAGTATGAAGTAGCATACCATTCAATAGGGTAGGAAGGGGCTCGCATAGAGGAACGGATTCACCTTTGGAGTCCATGACGACTTGGCGAAGTTGGAGACCAAGATGTAGTAACGACCGTAGGTCGGCTACATCAGCTCCCCTTCAAAAGAGTCGCCCCTCGACTCTACATGCTCATCACCAAGTAGAAGCGGTCGAGAGACCTTCTTGATCCTGGGGTTCACCATATAGTCGTCCTCGGGAAGATTGACTTGACGACACTTCAATGTTCCTTCACCTTCCTTGAAGCCTACAAAGCTCACAACAAAAGGAAAGCAACACTCAAAGCGTAGCCAATTCATGAAGATTATAGCATGAGTCCTCAAGTAGAAGGAAGTCACCTTAGCTTGTAGAGATAGCTCGATGAAGGGTAGACATAGGTAACTCTCTTAGGTTCTTCTTGTCAACATAAAGTCCATAGAGGTTGACGTGTATGCATTTGTACCTTCATACAACAAAGACCAAGCAACATATGTTTGTGTGTGATAGGGGAGCATGTCATTTGTGGCATGTCCATTCTTGTTCACAACACGATTAGCACAACTCAAGTATAGCAAATGGGATGCATATGCATGGTCAATGTGCATGGAAATCGTTTGAACATCATCCAAATGTGGGAACTCAAAAACTCCATATAACATCTTATTGTGGCACTCAAAGCAATCGAATAGAAATTTTATCAACATCTTTGATGCAAAGCTTGGAGAATTTGGCAAAAACACAAAAGGAAGGATGTCCAAAACAACATCATTATGTGTGCCAACCAACCATTGGAAAGAGAAATTGTTCGACATGTTGGATGTCACACACAAATCATTGATAGCCAATATCATGGGAATATGAGTATCCCAAGCGGAAGCAAAAACAATATATTTGCAAACAAACCAAATGAAAGAGCAAGTGGTCCTTATGTTTGTTGCAACAACAAGACGAGATTCTTGGAAGCTCTCATGACAATACATGTTCTTAAAGGAATTGTGGTTGCACACAAAACATCGAGAAGGTAAATTGTTCAACCTTTTTGGTGCAACACACAAAACATCATTATCTAGATGCGAAGAAACATGAATGTCACAAGGGGAGATAATACCATTAACATGCTTGCAATCAAACCATATGAAAGAGCAATTTGCCAACATGAGAGATGCAAAGCATGCAAAAGGTATCAGAGCTGGGTTCGATCTTGAACTCACTTGTGGGATGCTCTCTAGAGCTCTTTTTGTCAACTCGTGCTCAACCGAGGTTGACATGATAATGCGGGTACCTACACACATCATACACAAAAGGGAGGATGTGTGTGCATGGTAGAGATACACATCATCCATCATGACGTATCTCTTTTTGTGCACATCACCATTATTTTCAATCAAGTATGAAATAGATGCATGGTGAGTATGCAAGTGGGGAACATGCTTATCATGGCCATCATCAAAATCTCCAAAAATTGAGAAAGCTATGGGGGCCATCTCATTATAACGCATATAATCAACATTGTTGCAAGCAAAACAAGTGAAATAGCAAGCATTCATCTTATCGCAAGCAACGGGAGAAATTGAATGACTAGCATGACAAGGCAAGTCCGAAGCAATTGGAGGATACACACAAGATGCATAGCATGGCATGTTTATGGCAATGATATTGCAATCAAACAATTCCACATGATCAATATTATGCAAAGGCAAAGCATCACATGGGAATGTGGATGAAGCATATGTAATGTCACAAGTATCATCCATAGAATGCATATCCTCACAATTCATCATGTCCACTAGTGGGATCATGGCATCATCAACACCCTTATTGTTACCTTGTTCATACCTCTCATATGAAGTGGGTGTTGTGGAAGTAGGGGCCTCCTTGTGGATGACTTCATCTTGATGTATCCATGGCGTAGCATCATCTTCGTGCACCATGTACATCTTCTCCAAATGAGGCATCATTGCTTCATGTCTTGGCGCTTCTTCATCCATGGAACCTAGCATAACACAAGGGAACACACTAGAGGTAGAGGGTAAGTTGTTAGAAATCGAAATGGTCTCACTTGACCTATCAACTACCACTCTCAACTCACTAGGAGTACCACTCATGCCCTCCAAGTGGAAGCACTCAATCTCACATAAGGTGGAGTCACTCATCTCACTCTTGTTCTCACTCAAGTGGGCTAAGTGGCTCTCATGCTCACATGGGATTGGTACCACATCATCACTCAAGCATATGGGGGTAGACTCGGTTTCCTCAACTCCATGCGCCTCCTTTGGTGAAGGGAAAATCCCATGCTCACCATTCTTGACCTTGTCGCCTTCAAAGTTGGATGCCATAAGATGGGCATCATCACTCTCCTCCATGGTCGAAGGGAAAATCCCATGCTCGACCGTGTTGTGGCCATCTCGTAGTAGTGTTGGAGGTAGGCTCATGCTATCCAACTTGGCGAAGTAGGCGTCTAGATTTTCCTCGTTCGCGAGGTCGAAGAAGTCAAGAGTCGGCTTTGAAGCTTGATGGCGTGGAGGAAGGCTTGCTCTTGGTGCCATTATGGTGGTGGCACGAGTAGTTGAAGGTGCCCTATGATGGTGTCGACGGAGGTCATTGGCGTGCCTTGCCGATGGTTGATGTAGGTGGCGCACTTGGTCGTCCACATGACACTCGCGACGATGATCATTTGCCTTGGCACTCTTCTTGTGCTTGTGGTGCCTTCTTGAGCTTGCTTGAGCATTATGGTTGGTGCTCATCATGAATTCTTCGTCTTTATGGCGAAGATGCCTTTGACGATGTCTTGTATCCTCTTTATGGTGGCGATGCTCATGAGAGGATGTTTGTCGATGCAGAGTCTTGTTTCTTGGCGCTTCTTGATGCATATGATGTTTGGACGCCACTCTTGTTTGGATAGGAGTTGGAGCTTGGCGCCTTGGCGGTGATGAAGCTTGGCGCCTTGGAGATGGTAGAACTTGACGCCTTGGAGGTGATGGAGCTTGGTGCCTTGGAGATGGTGGCGCTTGACGCCATCTAGGTGGTGGCACATGTCGCCTTGGAGGTGAATCATCGAAGTAGGTGGTGCCCTTTGGTGTGGCACGCTTGGCCTTGAAGGTCATGGAATCTTGATGATGCGCCTCCTCTTGCTTGGCATAGTAGGCTTCCATCTCCACACGGTGGAGGAATTCTTCATGGCTCATGGAGGAGCCATCAAAGTCGATGAAGTTCTCCATGTCCTCCATGCTTGGCGAGGCGTCGTCGATGTCGCACTTGAAGTCATCCATGCTTGGGGAGTAATTGTTGGTGTAGTACTCCATATCGCCCAAGCATGTGGAGCCATTGTCGGTGTAGTTCTCCATAGGCTCCATGCATGAGGAGCCATTGTCGACGTAGAGCTCCATGTCTTCCATGCATGTGGAGTCATCGTAGGTGTAGTGCTCCGGGTCCTCAAAGCATGCGGAGCCATTGTCGGTATTGTGCTCCGTCATGTCCTCTATACTTGTGGAGTCGTAGTCATGGTGGCTCATCATGTATTCTTCATAAATATCATCCTCGGTTCCGGAGTCCCTAGACATGATGCACAAGACCAAGCGGTGTATATGGAAGTGGTAGTGGGAGTTAGGGATACAACGTCAAACCTTACTTTACCTTGGAAGATCGTATCGTGCAAGTGGCCACACTTGAGAGCAATAAACCAAGCAAAGTGAAGTTCACGCGGAACACCAAAACCAACTACGAACCAAAAAACACACACACACAAGGCCTATGGTGGATAGGTATGGAAAGTGGCATGTCAAGAACCAATCCGAAATCAAGATGTTGTAATGGCAAGTAAAGAACCACAATGATCACAAAGCAAAACAAGTCGATCCACAAGATAGGAAATATATACAAGGAAACACACACGGTGGGATAAATGGGACTTGTGCGACGGATAAAGTGAGCTAAGAACCAAATGATTACCTAGCGAAGACTATAAGCTCGTGTCACACAAGTACAAGGAGAGACGCTAGTTCGATTGCACAAAATTGGTGGACTACAAGATATGCACAACAAGTACCACCTATATGATGTTCATCGAGCTTGCGCTTCCTATTCTATGAGGCACATGTATATTTCTTTCTTTTTCTTCTCTTTTCCTTTTTCTATTTTTTTCTTTTTCTTTCTATTTTCTTTCTTTTTCTTTTCACTTGCCTCTTCCTTGTGCCAACAACTATACAAGATAACTATATGAGATAGCGCTCACAATGTTTGCTCGGAATCTACAAGGTATCAAATGTGCATAGCCCAAGCAATCATAAGAGGAACTAGTCTCAATAGGTGTTTGTTGCTCGCAAAGATAGTGGGGTTCACAAAGGAATGCAAGTGGGGAGAAGTCGCGGAATGTTTATACCTTTCGTCGACGATCTTCACCCTTTATTGTTGGATTCCGCCTTGCTCACGAAATTTGGAAGGAGTAGATAGCATGAACCACGTGGATGATGATGTAAATCTCCTTCTCCTCTTCGAAACGAGCTAAAGAACACCAAAATCCGAGTTCGTATGCAAAAGTTATGCTCAAAACGGTGAGAGGCTGAAATCTGGAACTTGCTGTTTTCTTTCTGTATCGGGCGGTAGTACCGGATTTTGGTACCGCTGGGCGGTAGTACCGTATTTTTGGAGCGGTAGTACCGCTCGGGACAGAGAAAACCAGATCTGACGCGATTTCGCGAGTTTGGGGCGATTTGGGCGGAAAATCTTCAAGAAAAACACCAAATCGACGGGGGAAATCAAGGAATTAGGCTATGGGAACGCAAAGGAAGGTAGATCAACAAGTTTAGCAAGTAATCCACGGATCAAAACCTACCAAAACGCACTCAAATCACAGATCGATCCAAAACACGAATTGGGGCTATTTTTGGTGAAATTTTCGAATTTATGGGGAAAATACCAAATCGATGAGAAATCCGTGGCAACCAAAAGCTGCTGATACCAGATGATGGAGGGGTTAACCTCTTGGGTGCCCGATCTTCACGGATATCATGGTCAAATCGATGGGAAAGCGAGGGGAAAGGGAGAAGAAGGAAGCGAACACACACCTCGCGAAGAACACGATGAACACACGCAAAACTCACACGATACAAGGCCGATTGCTCCCGAACGGCGGCCACCGGTCCGATAGAATCCTCGCAAGGAAAGATCGGTCAACGTGCTCCCTCAAATCCACATTGGAGAGGGAAGAACACCTTGGGGAGGGTCTTGACAACTTGGAGACGAGACAATGAACTCCAAGGCCTTGTTCAACGATGGATGCGTGATGCAAAGTCCAATCGAGGTTGGTGACGATAGTCGGTCCCCTTGGATAAGGGGATGAGGCAAAACTAGAGATTACACAATGGGGGATGTCTTTAGTCTATCATCTATGCCTAAGGGATACATGAGGGGTGGGGGCTCTATTTATAGGCCAACCACATAAACAAGGGTAGTTTGGGGATAAACTAGGCGAATAGGTAAGTAAGGGGGATACATGGGCTGTGGCCCAACTAGTGCGCGCAGGCACTGCCATGAGCGGTAGTACCGGACTTGGGACCGGTAGTACCGCTTGGTCCGGTAGTACCGCTCTGGGACCGGTAGTGCCGCTTGCGGTCCTGGAGCGTCAGTTGGAGCCGTCTGTAGTGAGCGGTATCAGGGGACGGTAGTACCGCTGACCGGTAGTACCGGGTCCAGATCCGGTAGTACCGCCGGAGACAGAGAGTATTTGGCTTCTGTTGGCATCGTCTGTTGGTGGCGAGGCGGTGATGTACCGCGGTAGTAATCGCCGCTGTGTCCGTAGTACCGCTGGCGACAGAGAGCATTTGGCAATCTGTCTTCTTCCGCCTCCTCTTCCAAGCCTCCGTCTTGTCGGGCTTGATGCTCCGGGCTTCCTCCCTTGCCTCCGTACTTGTCAATGTGAACCTATCATGCATATGTGACGGAGTATGAAGTAGCATACCATTCAATAGGGTAGGAAGGGGGCTCGCATAGAGGAACGGATTCACCTTTGGAGTCCATGACGACTTGGCGTAAGTTGGAGACCAAGATGTAGTAACGACCGTAGGTCGGGCTACATCACCTTGGGATACCATAGACCAAAGTTTGGGGAATGAACCAAATATCGAAATATTCTCTTAACAGCCACTAAGTGGCTTTCTTTAGGAGCAGTTTGATACCTTGCACATACTCCTACACTTAACACAATATCGGGTCTAGATGCATAGAGGTAAATAAGAGATCCGATCATGGACCGGTATACCTTTTGGCCACATCTTTACCATTGGGATTGAGTTCAAGATGGCATTTAGTCTGCATTGGTGTAGCAACGCCATTAAGATCCATCATCTTGAACCTCTCGAGCATGTGTTGGATGTATTTTTCTTGATTAATGAAGGTTCCTTCTCGTAGTTGCTTGATCTCGAATCCAAGAAAGAATCTTAATTCTCCCATCATAGACATCTCAAACCTATCAGTCATAAGCTTTGAAAACTCATCATTAAAAGCTTGGTTAGTAAAGCCAAAGATAATATTGTATACATATAGTTGGCATACAAAAAGCTCCCCTTAACCTTCTTAGTAAAAAGAGTGGGATCGATTTGCCCAACCTCGAAGCCACAGTGTAACAAAAGCTCTTTAAGGTGCTCATACCACGCACATAGGGCTTGTTTAAGGCCATAGAGCCCCTTATCGAGTTTGTAGACATGGTTCGGAAAGTTAGGATCCTCAAAACCCGGGGGTTGCTTGACATATACCAACTCATGTAGATGACCATTGAGGAAATCACTCTTAACGTCCATTTGCTGTAATTTAAAGTTATGACGAGCTGCATAGGCAAGGAGGATACATATTGACTCAAGGCGAGCCACATGAGCATAAGTTTCACCGAAGAAGATCCCTTCCACTTTAGAGAAACCTCGTGCTACCAATCTTGCCTTATTTATTACAATGATTCCATTCTCATCTTGCTTGTTCTTGAATATCCACTTTGTGCCGATAACATTGCGGCAATCTTTGGGCTTCTTCACTAGCTTTTAGACCTTGTTGCGCTCAAAATTATTAAGTTCTTCATGCATAGCAACAACCCAAACTTGATCTTCAAGATCTTCAAAAACCTTTAGGTTCCACCATAGATATGTGAGCTTGATGATCACTGAAGCTCGCTAGTTCCCTTCTAGTGGACCCCCAACTTTATCCAGTGTATGAACTCTTAGTTCATATTTCTTTCAGCACAAGCTTTGCGATGAATTTCAATCTCCTTCTTATTTCTTGGAGGGATTTATTCATCATTTGAGTCTTCACCTTGACTATTTGCTTTTCCTTGATCAGTAGATTGTTCAGCATGACCAAGAGATGGAGAAGCTTGACCTTGATCTTGATCAACAACCATAAAACGAGGCTACTGTTCTTAATTCTCAAGGCCGGATAATCCGGCTGAGGGAGGGGCCGGATAATATGGCCTGGGAGTTTCTCCCTCTTCCCGATCATCCTGATTGTTCCTAGCACGAGTTGGTGTAGGGCCGGATAATCCGGCCTTAGCCGGAAAATCTGTCCTAGAGCTTCCAAATTCTTTAGATGTTGTATGAACTTCAGAAGTTTGTTGTGTTGGTGTGATGAGTACATATTTGCATCATGTTTTAGATTATTATTTTGCATTGTATATGTAGGATCTTGGTATTTTACGGCGTTCGTGCACACTTTTATGTTTATTTTCACCAAGATCAGGACATATGATGGATCCGATGGACACAATTCTTGGACCAGTTATATTGGAGTGAAAAGGAGCCAAAAACTACGTAAATTGCTTATTTGGGAAATATTAATAACACCAGAGGAAAACTCGAAGCAATTTAGGCATACAGAAGGTTTAATGACCAACTATACGGCGGGAGAACTTTTCCGGCCGTATAGTTGGTGCCGACACCGCCTCCTCAAATAGTTTCACCCCGTGCAACTGGATTGGAGGGACGACAGACAGAACACCCAAAAGTCGCTGAAACTTAACCTCCGGAAGGCATCTGGAGTGGGAACTCATCCACCGGGGATCCATCTTCGCCCTACACAGATCCGGGAGGCTAAGGCATCGATCTTCATCATCAACCGCTGCATCACCACCATCTCCATCCATCCCATCTACATCTTGTCTAGATATTGTTGTAATTCCTGTACTCATTATGGATTTATACAAGTACTATTCATCTATGATAG
This sequence comes from Avena longiglumis, assembly GCA_030063025.1. NCBI lineage: Eukaryota > Viridiplantae > Streptophyta > Magnoliopsida > Poales > Poaceae > Avena > Avena longiglumis. The sequence continues at coordinate 165,427,389 of CP125978.1, forward strand.
ATTCCATTACTTTTGGTATGTTGTTGATTGCCTCCATGTTTGATTAGATCATTAGTTCTTGGGGAGAATGATACATCGTAAACGTATCTATAATTTTTGATGTTCCATGCTTGTTTAGTATCAACTTTGCTATGCTTTGTCTACACTTTGAGGTATTTTTATACATTTTCTGGGACTAACCTATTAACAAGATTTCGTAGTGCTAGTTGCCCGTTTTCTGTTGTTTTTGGTTTCAGAAAAGCTAGTAAGGAAATATTCTCAGAATTGGACGGGACAAAAGCCAAAGTCAATATTTTACCGAGCAGAACATAGAGACCGAAGGGCAGCCTAAGTGGGGCCATGACATGGCCACACCCTAGGGCCACGTGGACTAGGGGGGCCCGGACCACCCTATGGTGTGGGCCCCTCGGGCGCCTCCCTGCCTCGCATCTTCGCCTATAAAGTCACCCGGATGCAGAAACCCTAAACACCCGATCAGATCTCCATGAAACAGTCTGTAGCCGCCGCCACCATCATCCCTAGATCGGGGGATCTGAAGCTCTTCCCGACACCCTGCCAGAGGGGATAGATCATCCCTGAGGCCTTTTTCATCACCATGCCAGCCTCCGGTATGATGCGTGAGTAGTTCACCCTTGGACTATGGGTCCATACAGTAGCTAGATGGTTGTTTCTCCTTCTTTGTGCTATCATGTTTAGATCTTGTGAGCTCCGTTCATGATCAAGATCATCTATTTGTAATCTATCATGTCATATTGATTATTGATTCTATCATGTTTGTGTTGTTTGTGATCTTGCATGCTCTCCGTTGCTAGTAGCTATCTTGGCCAAGTAGACGCTTGTGACTCCAAGAGGGAGTATTTATGCCCGGTAGTAGGTTCATGCCTCTAGTAATCTGGGGAAGTGACAGGAATCTCTAAGGTTGTAGATGTGCTATTGCTACTAGGGAGAAAACAACAATCTTTTGTTCATGGAACAATTGTATTGTTTACTTTACACACATTGCTTAATGCAATTATCTGTTGCTTGCAACTTAATACTGGAAGGGGTTCGGATGATAACCTGAAGTTGGATTATTATTCATAGATGCAGTTGGATTACGGTCTATGTATATTGTTGTAATGCCCAATCAAATATCATAGTAATCATGATGTATAGTATTAGCATTGTTATGCTTGCTCCATCTGTCAATTGCCCCGCTGTAATTTGTTCACCTAGCATGTTATGCATCTTAAGGAGAACACCTCTAGTGAACTGTGGACCCCAGTCCAATCTTTACCATTGATACATCGTCTACTGTTACCGTTTACTTTCTACAAGCAACTACTATCTTCCACACTATACGTTTAATCCTTTGTTTTCAGCAAACCAGTGTGATTTACAACCTCACTGTAAGTTGGGGCAAAGTCTTGAGTTTGTGTTGTGCAGAATTCAAGTTGTTAGCAACACCTTGGAGTTGTTTCCTTGCTCCTGCTGGTTCGATAACCTCGGTTTCAGAACTGAGGGAAAACTTGTTGTTGTGTTCATCACACCTTGCTCTTGGGGTATCCCAATGAGGCTCTACAGTGATCTGAGCCCATCAGAGATGAATAAACCCTAGCATGAGATTGAAATAAGATAAAATTTATTATGATATTCATCGCTGTGATCATGTGTTAGATTGTCTACATCTTCATGTTGCGAGAAGTCGACCTCTCAATATTTGCCTCTTGTGGGGACTTGATGTAGGGAACTATGTGTTGGTAGACGGAGGGATGTTAGCACTTACAATGACTATAAAGCTGTTGGCACCCCTTACGTATCAACTTGAAGGGAATATGCCCTGAGAGGCAATAATAAAGTGGTTATTATGTATATTCGAATTATATGATAGATGTTTATTTTGCATGCTATAATTGTATTAATACAGAAACGTTAATACATGTGTGTTTAATAAACAAATAGAAAGTTCCTAGTTATGCCTCTCTCATAAACTAGCTCGTTGATCAACAAGATGATCAAGGTTTCCTGATCATGGACATTGGATGTTGTTAATAACAAGGTCACAACATAATTGGAATGGTGTTATGAACATTCATCTAAAGTATAGCATTACGATCAAAGTCACTGAGTTTATATTGCTATAACATCATACGAAGTGATCCTAATCCTTAGACCATGAGATCATTTCAATCACTAAAACTGGAAGAGTATCTTGATAACATCAAACGTCACACCATAACAGGGTGATTATAGAGATGGGTTCAGTACTACTAAAGTGTTATGTTGAATCCCATGGATCGAGAGTGGAATTTGTTCATCCCGATGATGGGTAGATATGCTCTAGGCCCTCTCGGTGATATCACATTGATTAGCTTGCAAGCAAGTGATTTGATCACTAGAATGTTATATCACGGGAATAAGAAAAGAGTACATGTCAGTAACGAGATCAAACTAGGTATGGAGATACCGATGATCGAATCTCGTACATGTAATATATCGCGGGACAAAGGGATTAAGATACTAGCATAAAATGTTCTCACGATCACAAGAAAGTCATCGTTGAATGTGTGGGAGTCAGTATGGATCTCCAGGTCCCGCTTCTAATTATTGATCTGAGAGGAGTCTCGATCATGTCCACATTATTCGCGAACCATAGGGTGACACACTTAAGAGACACCGACACCATTTGGAGCAAATAGTTTCATGCTTAAAAGAATAAGAAAGCGCAAGAATTTATTTCACTAGATACCGAAACTAGTTTTGGGTGAAATTGCAGAAAGTGTTTCTACATGTGAAATGAAATACTAGCAAGGGGTTATATGTGAATGTTTGTCATTAAAGTAATTGGCAAAATTCTAAATAAATAAATGGAGTTTTATTTAATGAGAGTTTGCATTAAATTTGGTGGAAATTTAATGGGATTTGAGTGGGTTTTTGAGTGGAGAAAATTGAAGGGGCATTTTGTGAGTGGAGCTTCCACCCACATGAATGAAGGAGGGGAGGGGGAAGCCCCCATGGCCAGTGGCCACCCCCTTGGGTGCCCCCTCCTCCTATGAAAGGAGCCCCTCCTCACTTCTCACTCACACCTCCTCGTGAAGTATCTGTCTCCCCCTCTAGTATTTATCCCCCATGGTCTCGGACTAGCGAGATACATGTTCCTGGTGGCTATTCGACAAGAAAGATTTGTGCTTCCGCTGTATCGCTGGAGCGAGGAGGAGGAGGTTGCTCGGTGCCTCGGACGTGTGTGTGAGCACGAATGTGCCTCTGATTTGCGGTGCTAGGACTTCCTCTCGATCTTGGATCGGTAAGAGATCATCTACGTCAACCACGATTTCAACCTCATTAAGCTTTGTCGGTCTTCAAGGGTATGTTATCTACGGATGTATATCCACCCGTTGCTTGTATCCAGTAGATAGATCTTGGTACATAGTTGTTCCCATCATAGGAATTTTTTGTTTTCTATGCTGCAAACCCTACACAACTTGGGAATCGAGGAAACTGACAAAACACTATCCATGCCATGGGATACGTCCTGCGGGATTATGTACCTTAATAGGGCAGTAATTCAATTGATGTTGATTGCTGTCTAGTGTGGTTACGAAGATGATTTGAGCAGTGGTTTCTGCCTCCTTGTCCAAATACGGAGTTCCTCCCACACATACATAGTTGAGAATGTTCATGATAATAATATTTACCTTATGTCATAAGATTGTCGACAAGTACACCATACGGGGTCCTAGTGGCGTTGGAAGGATGGGGTGTGGGACGTCGGATGTTCCAGGAGCGGAGAGCACAAGTTTACCCAGGTTCAGATCCGACTGCGGTGATCGTATCCTACTCCTGCTAGCAACCCAGTAATATATTAGTGTAAGACGGATGTTATAGCAGATTACAAGAGAGGTTCGCATGTGCGAGTTGGTTGTGGTTGTGTGTATTGAGTTGTGCCCTAAAGGCTCCCATAGGATCGGTTTATATAGTCACCGGGGCCTAGGGTTATAGGAGAGACCTATCCGGCTATGTTATAGAGTCGGTAAGTATGTACAACTTGGACTACAAGTAATACTATAGGCCTAAGTCGGTAACTCTTCTGGGCCTTGTCGTAGCCGAAACTGGCTCCTCCTCTTTCTCTGACTGGGCCGCCCGTGAAGAAAATCTCTAACCCATTGGTGGGCCACCCTAGTCAGCGAGTCCTGTGGGTATACCCGGAAAGTACATCCCCAACAGTAGCCCCTAGAAGTCTCCAAGATCCAAAGTTGGATAAATCGTCTAGCTTGATTGTTTCTTCGTCTTGAAAATCTTGAAGGGTTCCCGAAAACTTCGTTCATTAATGTAGGATTCCGAGTCAATCGATTCGGATATGATTTGCTGCGACCTTAATATTTTCCTGCTTGGTTTGAAACATAAGCCAGATTTTTTAGCGGCATGCTGACTGACAACTTTTACAGGCCAGGTCCTGTCACTGACAGGATTTCCATCAGCACGACCGTTGGTGGGTCCATTCTTTACGAAACAGAACACCGTTTCAATGCCTGCGCGAAAATCGAGGGGGCGGAAGAGTCGCGAGGAAGCTAACTCCCCCTCTCCTATACGCGTGGCGCTAATCACGTTTTTCATCGCACGAATCTTGACGCAGAGATAAATAAAGAGGGGAGAAAACCCTTTCTCTCAGATTCACCTCTCCATCAATTCATTCATTGCAACCTTGTACTCCACCAGCGCTCCGCACCAGTTCCCATCTATGCACCGTGAGAAAAAATCTCTCCTTCCTCCACCAGCCCTTCTTCCTCCAAGATCCATGGATTCTGCCTCGACCTCAGGAGCAGCGGCGTCGGGTTTGTCGGAGGCGGAAGAAAATAAGATGCGGGGCCTTTGGATCCCCAGCGTCATGAACAACGCGGAACTCCAAGTCATGAAGGACGAAGGGTTGATCGTCGCTGGTGCGTGGCGGAGCGCCTCAGTGCATGCCGTTCCTGCCCCGCTCGACAGCGAGAGGGTGTTGTTCGGCACGCACGTCGACCGTGGCCTTAGATTGCCACCGTAGGACTTCGTCATCGAGGTCCTCCACTACTACGGTGTGCAACTCCATAATCTTCCTCCTAACTCACTGCTTGAGCTTAGTGCTCATGCAGATTTGTGCGAGGGGTTTCTTGGCATTAGGCCAAGTCTCACCCTTTTCCGGTACTACTATGGTACTCGGAAGAATTCTATCAGTGCCGGTGTGCCTTACACCACCGGCACCCTTAGCTTAGTCCTTAGGAGAAACCGAGTCTATCCTAGGATTAACACCAGCGAATCCGTAAAATGCTGGGTCGGAACTTTCTTCTACCATAGGATATCCCGACTCCAGGCAAGGCAGAAGGTCTTCCGGCATTCTCCGACGTTGCGGCCTCCCACCAGAATTCATGGGACGCGGAAGCGCCGGAGTTGTCGGATATCTTAATCCTCGCCAAGAGGCGGATTGAGTTTTTGATGAAGCATGAGGGTCTCTATGGATCCGACTTGATCCACTGCTGGCTGGAGCACCGGATTCAGCCTCTCCAGCACCACAGAGATCTCCTCATACACCAGATTATGAGCGATAAGAAGGACAAGATGCGGGTCAGTTCTAGCCGGATTCCGACGAAGGACTACAAGACCCTCATGTAGTTTTTGATCAAGGAAAGAGTGGAACGCAAGATTCTAGAGGTTTCCATGAAGATGTATATGACCAACCGTCCTCTGACTCCGTTAAGTATTTCCGACTCTGCTTCCTCGTTTCACCGTTCTTTTTCTATTCTTCCTCCGACTCTATTTTCATCGATGCTTTTCGACTTTGTTAGCTCGAGAAACTCTCCGAGTCTGAGCTAGCTCCACTAGAGGGCTATGCTTCAGACGACCCAGAGGCGATAGAGGATGATGAGGTGCAAGAAGTTGTCGCCCCACCTCCAAGAAGCGTAAGGCGAAGGAAGTTGTTGCTGTTGGTAGCCAAGTGCTACCAGTAGTTAAAAAGTAAGAACCCTACCTTTCATTTTTAGTACTTTTGTACCTTTATTTCTTTCTAGAACACACCTGATATTTAGGATTTTCGTGTTCCAGAGCTAAATCAGTTTTGAAGAGCAAGACCAAGCTGGACAGCAAGCCGGGCAAGCATATGCGTCAGCAGAAGCTTGTTATCTCCCCTGCTGTGCCTCCATCGACTCCATCCACTACTCCGTCAGCACATGGAGATTCTACCTCCCCTGATGCTGGAAAAATCTCGAAAGCCCTGGTCACCGTTGATGACCAGGAAACTAACAAGGGTGAACCCGTCAAGGGTAATGATCCCATGGTAATCTCTACAGGAATAATGGATAAGGTGGCCAACTCTGCTCTCCCTAGCCTCAAGAGGAAAGAAAAGGAAGAGATCCTCAGACTGGCTCAATCCAGTCTTGAGAAGCAAACCTTGACTCCAGAGGCAGCGAGCAAAGAGGAGGAAGATGTCAAGCTGGTTAGCCTTCTGGACCAAATTTTGGTCCAGGATGCTAAAGTTCAATCTGGTGAACTTCCAGCGACGGATGTTCCTTCCCTCACCCTTACCGAGAAGGTGTTTCACATCACCAAGCTCGGATTTTAAAAGATGCACCTGGAACACATTGTAAGTTTCCAATTCTTATTTGCATTTATTATCATATCCTCTAGCCCCCAAGCATAAAGTCGTATAAACATCGTTGGATCCGAGTTGATGCTTTTAGGTTGCAAAAGAACGATGTAGTGTATCCCCCAAGGCTCGTGCTGTAATTTTACTTCGTTAAACTTGTAGCTCGAGTCTTAGTAGCCGTCTGACGGTATTCTGTCTCCATACTTACAGAAAATTGCATCTTCCAACCAGGAATTTCTTAAGAATATTAACAATAAACGCAAAGAAATCAAAGCTTTGCGTCTTGAGAATTCAAAGTTCAAAATTGAGAAAGATGAAGCAGAAGGTAAACTTTTTCGGCTTCCTCTTTGTCAGTTATATTTTTTTGTCATAGACTAATTTGTTTTATCCGACTGATATTTTGTCTTTTGCAGAATTGTTATGCCAATCCAGAAAGATGGTGGATCAATCCGAGAACTTCAAGGTCTTGGAAATGGAGAATGCCGAACTCCGGGACAAGCTCGAGAAGCTAACACTAGAATCAGAGAAATCCGTTGCTGCTGTCCTGGAATCGAGCAAACATGAGACCGTGAGGCTCGAGAAGCTCATAGCCCTCCGAGACAAGGAACTCGCTGATCTCAAGAAGGACTTCAATATTCAAAGGGATCTTGCCCAGGCCTCAACTAGTGAACTAGACAGCCTCCATAAGGAGCATGCTGAATGGAATCACTCTGTGCTAGGTAAGATTTCCGAATCTTTATCTTTTGTTGTTGATTTTACGACTTTCGTTTTCAGTCAAAATTTGACTTTCTGATTCTTTCCTAGCCCCCCTGAATCTTTCCGATTATCCTATCTCCGAACCTTGCCTCGAGCGCATTAAGCTCGTCAGAGATGTCTTGTATGACTTCTGCCAAACTCTAGAAGAGGCCGGTGAGTCCGTCAAGCTTTCCGACTTGCACACAATGTCACTGCACGAGGTGTGATAAAAAGTCAAGGAGATTCCGAAGTTGGTCGAAGACTGGAAGATCTCTACGCTCGGACTGCTGCGCATATAGCTCTGACCATGGTGATGAGCCACCATAACGAGATGGAAATCTAGCACGTCACCAAGGGCATTGCCGAGGAGGATGATGAGGGTAATCCGCAAGACATCAAGGCCATCCAAGAGTCTTGTGCAGGTTATGCTTGTCGAGTGGTGGAGATGACCAACTATCGACGGCATTCTTCGAATCCATCGCCACTCCTCCTCCCTCTCCCCAAGAGCCATAAGTCAGCAATGCTTCCGAGTCTGAGATCGAGGGCGACACTGCTGTTGATTCCAGTGCTCCACCTGCTTCATCACCACCGCCTATAGCATAAAAAATTTCTATGCATTATCTTGAACTTATGGCAAAGTAATGATGGATACAATTTTTACTTTTTTGTGCTGGTCCTGTAAAAACTAATGCTTTTACTTATATTATCACTTTTGCTTATATATTTTTATGTGCGTTGAAAATTTCTGAAGCACTTTGCGTTTTTTTAGGCCTATACTTATCGGTTTATCTGGCTCTCTGCCTTGTCCCTTTCATGGGTCAGCCAAATTTTAGCACGAAAACTTTGTCAAACAACGGAGCGTAATTGCTAAACCAGTTTAAACTCGAAAACAAAGCCGGCTTCGAGTACCAACAACTCATTACTCGGAAAATGGCCGCGTCTAAGCAATCAGATAAACAATCAAAGTATAGACAGTAAATTAAATTTTGTACCCTAAGGTAACATTTTTTAAATGTTCAAAAATCTTAACCAGAACGAACATGAGCATAAAGTACTTTCAAGCATTCTGGGATTTTTGAAAAATTACATGCTATTTTGGAAATAAGATGAAAAAAACTTCTCAAAGATAAAATATGAGGAAACCAACATTTTATTTCACTTTGAACATGTACATATATGATTACAAGGAAATATAACTAAGAATAGAAGGGACATAGCTGTACAATATTATATAGATGGTCTATTTCATCCGGGTCTGTGCTGCCACCAGCTCTCTTTCTCTTCCGAGTATGATGTCTTTCCTTGACTGGTCTCATGTCGGTTAAATAATACGACCCATTATGCAGGACTCTGTTAATCATAAAAGTTCCTTCCCAAATTGGGGAAAGTTTGTGTTTTGTCTTTTGCACAAGTCGGAAAACCAAATCGCCTTTTCTGAAAGAAAGATTTTGCACTCTCTGACTATGATACTTGCACAACTTCTGCTGATAGGCTGTAGATCTCTGTTCAGCAATGACGCGTATTTATTCTATTATATCGAGATCATATTGTCGAGAAACCTCTGCATCTTCTTCGATACACTTTTACTCGTGGAGCCTGATTAATCAGATTAGTTAGAAGAACTGCTTCTGCACCGTAGACCAAGAAGAAAGGAGTATAGCCAGTTGATCTATTAGGAGTTGTACGTAAGCTCCATATCACAGACGGTATTTCTTTCGCCCAATCCCCCACAGCCCGACGAAGCGGTGCCTCGAGGCGAGGTTAGATTCCTTGTAGAATGAGGCCATTAGTTCTTTCGACTTGTCCATTAGCTTGTGGATGTGCGACTGATGCAATATCAAGTCAGATCCCTTGTTCTTCGCAGAATTCGGCAAGTTCACCCATGGAAAAGTTGCTCCCATTGTCAGTAATTATACTATGCGGATATCCAAATCGGATGATTACGTCCTCGGCGAACTTTCTGACTATGGCTCCATCACAACTTGTTATGGGTTTAGCCTTAATCCATTTTGTAAATTTATCCACCATCACTAGTAGGTGAGTAAATCCACATTTTGCCGTGCGAAACGGTCCTACCATATCAAGCCCCCAGACCGCGAACGGCCATGTGATAGGGATTTTTCGCAGCTGTTTAGCCGGAACATGTGCCTGATGAGCGAACTTTTGGCAGCCCTTGCACGTTTTGACCAGTTTATCGGCATCCTCCTTAGCTGTAAGCCAAAAGAATCCGTGTCGAAAAGCTTTTGCCACTAAGGATCTTGCTACAGCATGATGACCACACTCGCCTTCGTGGATTTATCTTAAGATTTGGCACTCCTTCTTCCGAAGAAATACATCTCTGAAACATGCCAGAACCACTCCATTTATAGAGCTCACCATTTATTATAGTGTAGGCTTTTGCTCGTCGGACAATCTGCCGTCTCAAGACTTCATCTTTGGGTAGTTTTCCATCTATCAGGAAATGCAGCTAGGGTTTTGTCCAGCTGTGAATTACAGCCAGAACTACTATTAAAGGTGAGTCGGATTTTTTCGGATAGTCCTCATCAACTCCGACTATGGAGGGGACCCTTAAATTCTCTAGAAAAGCTCCATCAGGTACTTGTTTCCGCGCAGAGCCTATCCTTGATAGAGCATCTGCTTCCTTATTTTCTGCTCGAGGGATGTGTTGAACCTCAAAACCCTCGAACGATTTAGATAATTCATCCACGACAGCTTTGTATGCTGCCATGTGCTTGTTTGCGTTGCAGATATTGATACTTGCTGAGCAACTAAATCCGAGTCTCCGTAACACATGAGTCTTGATATGCCAATGTTTTTGGCCACGCGTATTCCATGTAGTAGTGCTTCATACTCGGCAATATTATTGGTTGCCATGAAGTGTATTTGCAACACATAGAATAGCTTATCTCCTTTGGGTGATTTGAGCACCACGCTAGCCCCCGAGCCTCATGCTTTTGATCTGTCGAAGTGAAGGGTCCAAAATTGTAACATCCCAGCATTAGAGCTTAGAAATAAGCTTAACCCAGATATGTGCATTGCATTCATGCATAGAAAATCCGAATAATTTTCGCGCTTTTAAAGCAAAACTTGTCAAATTGATTGAAGCTTCTCTTAACTTGATGGAATTGAAGTAGATCATCAAGTTAACTGCGATAAGTTTCAATATGACCATTTCTAAAACCTTATTTGGTTAAACATGATTTGATCTAAGGCTAGATCTAATATAATAAAATGCTACTCATAACACATTGCTTAATTAATTAATATCTAATCCTTAAGGAATTATATCACCATACTCAACCCAACAATTTATAAGTGCTAAGTTAAGATTACAAAATAAAGTAATATAAATGTAATGACTAATCCTGACCTATCTTATTCTTATATATTCTTACTATGAGTACTATAGTAGTACTTAACTAAAACTCTTTAATATGTTGTAGTTGGAAAGAGACTAAGTTAAGATCATCCACTATATATCTTTCTTTCTATAGCAATCTTTATGGAACTTATCTTAATATCTGTTGTTCATCAATGTTGGATGAGTCCCCATTGATTCAAAAATTCTTTAACTATCAATCATTGATCTACTATTTCTTGATCTTATCATAACATCTACTTAAATATTTTAAAGAGGGCATAGTCCATTAATAACCTTAATCCAATATGAGATACTAAGACGATAATTTCAAGACAATGGAAAAGTAGGATTGATAAAGACTTGCTTAGCCAACTAAGAACTTAAGCAATAAATGATTCAAGGATTATAATGGTGATGCTTTAGCCACCAATATTGAATGCTTATATTTAGTATAAGTAATACTAGTGGGTAGAACATGATTGGAACCTTAGTAGAGATAAGTTATCCGAGAGTAGCCATTACAGACCACATAAATATGATTTAGGGTTGGAGTGTGAGTTATTGGAGTAAAGTGAATATAGGATGTTATTATTGAATTGAAGCTAGTAAAGCATAGATTTATGGAAGTAGTGTTATCCATCTTAAAGGATAGTAAACTTGGGAGGAAGATAGTTGGATATATTCATCTAATGAAGAAGTATTAGTGAGGGATGATTAAGGAAGATTATGAGTGGAGTTTGAAGGAACTCTTGCTGGATGGAAGGATATCAACAGTAGAGTGGTGGATACAACCAAGCCATGATATGAGGAAGTTATGAATACTTTAGTATCAATTCAATGGATTTATCAATGAGTTTAGAAGAATAATAAGTGAATAAGAATATTCATGTAAAGTAAAATTCATCATGTTTGTCGTGGTGGTGGCACGGCAGATGCCATGGGTAGGCTTAAGTTGGGGGCCGAATGGGTGCTTGTGGTCACCGGGGAGGGAGTGCACGGTTGATCCATGCACGAAGAACAAGAAGAACTCTCCACACTTGACAATTTGATTGATACCCCAAAGATTACAAGTGCTCCTTGAGCTCTATTGGCTTGAGTACACAGCACCTGTTCTCTACTTGGTCCAACCTCCTTCTACTACTGCTATGCCCCCCTTATATAGGCAGTGCTAGCTAGCTAATACCCCTTTGGGTTCTAGGGTTTACTGTTTGGATCTTGGTCCCTACAATATGGGCCGGGTTATGGCCTTTCCCTAAGCCCATAGGCCTGGTCCATAAAGCTTGATAGCTAACGGTCTTCTGGTACGCTGCTTCTTGTTCTTTTTGGCGTCATGCTGTTACTTTGTACGTCAGCGCTTGCTTTGGGCGTCACCCGGCTCCTTTTGTGTCACCCGGCGTCGCCCTTCTCTTTTGACCATGCTTTACCATGGTCCTTCCCGAACCTTACTCGGAAAGGTGCCACGTGTCCTTCTTGACTCGGCCCTTCCTCGGTTGACTCGGCTCATTGGTACCTGCAAGGGTTACAACTTTGTCCTATACGGGCCGAGATAGTTTGTGTCTCGGCTCTCATGCTTATCTTTCCTGGCCGTTCTTACCCGGCCTGGTTCATTTTTTACTCGGAGCCAACCCAGCTGCGCTATGTTTCCCCTCTCGTGACCCTACCGGGGGTTATCCTCCCGACCTTAGTCCCCAAAGCTGGTGAGGTCTAGCAGTTCAAGCTGTTAGGCGTCTCCAGGTTCCTTTTATGTGAATGGAACTTAGTTTTTGTCTTTTATCTATCTCAGTTTCGCACCTTGCCGGGTTAGTCTGACAATTTCGGGTCAATTGTTTGACTTCTTGGCTCATTCTTGCCCCGAGCCGAGTTATTTTGGCCAATTCCGGGTCATTTTCGGCGCGCTTCAGTCACTGACAACTAGTAATCATGATTACTTGCCTTAATTTTTGTTCCAAGTTCTGGCGGCACAGTGACGGCTGTGCAGTTATTCCCCGTCACTGTGGCAGTCCCATCGATCTGTGCCTCTTGTCCTTCCAGCCGTGACGTGGCACTAGATTTTTCGTGTATCTTTGGCTACGTGGCGCTCGCTGACTGGGTCACCCGGCCTGGTACACAGCCACACGCTGGCCGCACGACACAGTTAGATCCCACTACGGGGGTTTTTACTGCCCTTAAGTAGGGTTTGGGGGTTTCCACTTCCCCCCACGCCCGTTTAGTTTCCTTAGCCTTTCTTCATCCTCGCTCCTGCAAGATCGAACTGCCCCCTTTGCGGTTCCTTCTCCCTCTTGCTCCTGTGCTGCGATTGCCCCTGTCCTCTTTTGATTCCAGCACGGGTCCTCGCTGTTCCAAGCCTCTTCTTACCGAGGAGGAGACAGACTCCGACGAACTTATGGACGCTCGCGACGGTGCTGATGGTGCCGAGGAGAAGGAGGTCCTCGCCGGCGAGCGCGATGGCTGGGAAGGCTCAGAGGTCTCCACCAAAGAAGTGGAGTGGCTCCGGTCCACCAGACGCATTCCATTGCAAGTGGATTGCCGCCTCCCCGCCGGTGAGATCTCCCCTAAACCTCAAGCTGGCGAGCGGGTGGTTTTTCTTTCCCACTTTGAACGTGGTTTTGCTCTTCCTGTGAGCACTTTATTTTCCTCGTTTCTTTCTACCTTACGTCTACAGACCCACCATCTTCCTGCCAACGCAATTGGCTCTCTCTCTTGTTTCATCTCTGCCTGCGAGGCCTATCTTGGAATTTTGCCTACAGTTCTTCTATGGTCCAAGTATTTTCGCTTAAAAGTTCAGGTTGTCCCCCAGGCTATAGTTCCCCGTGCCGAGAAGAAGCCTACTCCGTGCGGTGCTGCCAGCATCACGACCAGGAGGGATTCCATCTTTCCTCGGGTTGCTGGTATTGACTCTTGCAAGAAGTGGCATAGAACCTTTTTCTATGTCAAAAACAGCGGGTCCACTGATAACATCCGGCTTCCCCCTTTCTCAGACAAGGTCCCCCACAAGAAGCACTGGCATCTTGACCCGCGCGACCAAGATGATGCGGTGAACGAAGCCAACGCAATTCTGGAAAGGTTACTGTCGCCGGATGAGAACTTTCATCTCGCTGACTTCGACCTCATGTGCACCTTCATCTCACGCCGGGTAAGCCCCATCCAAGACAGGAGCCACAAGATGTGCTTCATGAGCGGGTCCCATGATCCCACTCGGCATTTCACCCATGACTCCATCTCCCGCCGAGTAAGCTCAATATTTAAACTGAACTTGGCGGATGATTGGGCCTGGAGTTGACCTCCGTTTAGCCGGGTCAGGCCTGTCCCCTGGGTAAGTTTCCATATTACTTTCTCACCGAGTAGGCTTTAGCTATTTTGCCACTCTTAGCTTAGTTTTTAGTCTCTCATTCTGTTTGTCTTTCGCATAATCTCCTTCACCAGGTTGATGACAATACTGTCCCTCCTGCTGGTTATCATGGGGACCGCTCTGACTCGGATGAGGTCGAGTATGACCTGGAGTGCTTCATGCCGATCCCACACACTGCAGCCGCTTCTTCTTCGGGTAAGAGTCAATCTCGCAATCCCTTACAAGACTGGTCTGACGATGATGAGGATGATGATTGTACAATTTTGAAGGTATATGCCTTGTGAGCTTAATCTCTTTGCTTATCCGAGTAAGCCCGTTATTTACTTTTGCAGCTGGCCAGGTACATGACATTCCTCCTCTCGCCATGGGCGGAATCGGCAAGATTCCCGTCGCTAAGCCGAAGCGACGCGGAACCTCCTCCAGCACTCAGCCGGCTAAGAAGAACAAGCCCAGTCCGACAGCTCCCGTTGCCTCTGCTGCTGCCAGCCTAGGTGAGACTCGTCAAGCTGCTGGGCGCCGTGTCACGCACCGAGTAGCCCGCGACCCGGTCATCACCGGGTAAGTTTCGCACTTTGCCTTCTCTGTTCTTTCCTTTCTCATCACTGCCGCTCTCTTATATATGTCTTGTTATTTTCAGTGTTGCACCTTTGACGGCGAGTCAGACTGCTTCTAGCATTGCCTCGCCGCTTAGGCCTGCACCTCCTCCAGCTGACTCGGCGGTGCCGAGTCCCGTCCGTGTTGAGGCTAGCACTATTGAGGCTCACACTTCTCAGTGTCAGTCAGACCCGGTGGGTCATTCGGCTAGCTCTCCTGGCGTTGGCCAGGAAAAACTTCCTGATCTTGGTGCCCACAAGTCTGGCACCGAGAAACCCTCTGCCACCAGTTCCTCTGGCATCAGCCCAACTTCCTGATCTTGGAGCTAGAAAAACTGCTGAACCCAGTCAGGTGGCTCCAAGATCTTCTCCAAATCCTCCTGCTCGCTCTCAAATTCTGTCAAAGGGCCAGACCCAGCCCAAGGCTTCTGGTTCTACTCACCCTCTTCTGGAAAATCCACCTCTTCCAAGCAAACAACTCTAGTTGGCGCTCCGGATTCTGCTCCTCAGATCCGGCCTCCGACGTCGGCGACAAAGCTCGCTTCAACGGGTAAGGGGGACGAATCTGCGGCTGCCGGGTCAGGTGATGACTCCAGGACTATTACCCTCCATACCTCTGCTGCTGCAACCTGTGCCACTGTGGGAACCACCCTGAAAACGGGTCGAGTTCTCACTCGGACGCTTAGTCGCAAGAGCCTTGGTTCGGCTGAACCTTACGCCATGGCATGGAATGCAGCAGGCGAGCAGGAGGCCAGCACTCGTGCCGGGAATAAGATGAAGCTGGGCCCCAAGGCCATCTCCAACATGACCCAGCAGGCCATTGCTCTGATGGCCCGCGCCGACGAAGTGAACGAGGTAAATTAACTTCTTACTCTTTTGTATCATTGAGTATTTCCTTTATACATATCACCTAGTCCCCGAGGTTACAGTCGAGTAAGAAACTTACTCGGTTGTAAGCTCTTCAATAGTCACTTAGCCTTCAAATCCTTTACCCCAAGCCTGCATGTTAGAAATTCGATCCCTAGCCCCCGAGGTTACTGCCGAATAAGGAACTTACTCGGCTATAAGATCTTAAGCCCTTTGATTCCTTTGTGCCATACTTATGTTAGAGCTTCAATCCCTAGCCCTCGAGGTTACTGCCGAGTAAGGAAATTACTCGGCTCTAAGCTCTTAAGCCCTTTTTATTCGGCATGTCGCCTGACTTGACTCTTTCTTATTTGTCTGTCTTCTTTGATTAGCTTACACATAATGAGCGCACCAAGGTGCATCAAGCTCTCGTCCTGGCGCATCGCAAGCTCGAACTTGCGTATGAGAAGCTACAGACTGACACCTATGGCCAAGGTAAAATCTTTGCTCTTCCTCTTTTTCATTTGGTGTAATTTTTCTTAGTCCATCTTCTCATTTTTCCTCTCACTCTTGTTTCACAACCAATGCCCAGTCCACCATTAATGAACTTCACTCGCAAATCAGCGAGGCCGAGAGTAAATTTCTTACCTCCCTAAGCCAATTGCTGAAATTTTTCTGTTGGTACTGACAAATATTTGTCTGAATAAGCAGAGAAGCACCAAGCCGAACTCCAGAAGGAGCGAGATGAGGTGACTCGGCTAAAGGAATTAATGGCTGAGACGGAGCAGAAGCACTTGGCCGAGGTGAAAGGGCTGAAGGAGGAGCTTGCCGAGAAGAATGAGCAGCAGGCTGCCAACACCGAGAAGACTAAGAAGCTGCTCGACGAGGCCGAGTCATTGGTCGAGTCGACAAATATGAACCTCGACGCCCTTCAAGCCAAGACCAAGACTTGGCATAGCAAGCTCGCTGCCATCAAATTCTTTCTCGGTAGTGAGTTCTTACTCTTTATGCATTGTCCAAGTCCTGCTGGATTTCTTCCATCTGCCCTTGCTATTTGCTAACTTTCTATTTTTGCTTGCAGAGAACTTTCCTGAGGCCAACATGTTTGCCATCCGAGCCATGAAGAAAGTGAGAGCCGAAGCTGGTGCTGCTGCTGACGGCGAGGTGTCCACGGAGGAGCTCCTTGCAGCGGTGTCTGAACGGGTCAAGACCCTCAGATTCTGCGGTGTGGACTTTCTCAAAGCGGCTATCCATGCGTTTCGCATGCTCTGGCCGAATGAAGACCCACCCGAACTCATCGAGCCACTCTCCGACAGATTGCTCCTTACTGAAGACTGGCTGGATCAATGGCGTGAGTCGTCCGGCCGGGCTGCAGCGGACAAGGCTCTCTCCTTCGTGCTTTCATAGTACGAGGACATCAACCTTGATGTTCTTGCTCGCATAAGGGGAGATGGCAAATGGTTGAACGACCCGGAGCTGATCAAGAAGCGCCAGGAGCGAGCTTATGCCATGACCGAGTACACCATGGTGCACGCTTGGTGTGAAGGGCCCAGCTTCCTCGACCTTGGCGACCCGCTCGTCGAAGTTCCTGCTGAAGAAGGTGGCGACAGCGAGGCGACCGAGTCAGATGATCCAGATGACCCGGCCGCAGATGCCGCTCACCCGGCCGATGCTCCAAGCACTCCTGGCTCCGAAAATGCTCCTCCGAGTTCTCCTGCTCCTTAGGCCAACAAATACTCGAACTTTTATTAGATCCCCGGTATGCCGGGTACAAATGTAACGTAAATTGCACTTGAAGTTTGACTATGTGCCTTGTGATAGGCTTTATATATTTTGCGTTATGCTTTGAGTGCGAATTACTCAAGGACAAGTCCTCGAGTTTCATTTTGTCGTGTCACCTTTCCTTGCCTTTGGCCCTTGTCTACCAATTTTCGGCGTTCGACATTAGGATCTCAAAGTACGAAGGATTTAGTTAGCGGGTATGAAACTTGGATAACTTGGCCGAGATTACTCGACACATAGCATAACACAACCTGTAGAGAGTTAGGCAAAAACTAAAGCCGACTCATGTTTCTCCCTTGTATTTATCCGGCGTTCGTGTTTACCCGTCTTATATCTTTTTCTCTTGCTTGCCATGAAGCCGTGTTTTTGGACAACAACATAGTCGAAGAGTTGATTTCTTCCAAGTAAACACTACTTGTTCTGAGATAATTTTCGGGTATCACGCCAGCCGACGTAAAATAATTGAAATGGAAAGCCTAAGGGGTAGTCCCCGAGTCAGTTTTTCGAATCATACCATTTTATTATTAGCACATAACCGGCAAAGACATCCGACATATGAGAGTTCGAGTGATACATGCACTGCTTCTCCTAAGTATAGAAGGGACGAAGCAGTGCCACATTCCATGGCCTTTTGGTTTCATCTCCTGACCTGTCCGCCTTGTTCTTTTGCGCTTCACGAGCGTCTATGAGATAGTATGAATCATTGTGCAAAATTTTGCTTACAATGAATGGACCTTCCCAAGGAGGCAATAATTTATGCATTCCGGCTGTGCGCTGCACCAGCCTTAACACCATATCTCCTTCTCGGAAAACACGAGGTTGCACTTTCCGGCTATGGTAGCATCGGAGATTTTGCTGATATATAGCAGATCTGGAGAATACCAGTTCCCTTGCTTCTTCGAGTAAATCTACTCCATCTTCTCGGGCCTCTTTTACCTCGGCTTCCGAGTATTGCCTTATCCTTGGCGAGTCATATTCTATGTCGGCAGGCAAAACTGCTTCAGCCCCATATAGAAGAAAAAATGGCGTATAACCAGTTGATCGATTTAGAGTCGTTCTTAAGCTCCACAATACTGAGGTAGTTCCTCTATCCAACAACCAGGTGATCTCTGGAGTGGTTCCATTAAGCGGGGTTTTATCCAGGACAGAACTAAGCCATTAGCCCATTCAACTTGTCCATTTGATTCTGGATGGGTGACTGATGCTACGTCGAGTCTATTCGGTGTTTCCCACAGAAGAGAGCAAAAGCTCCTTCAGCAAAGTTTGTGCCATTGTCCGTGATCACACTGTGCGGGTAACCGTATCTGAGGATTATATCCCTTAGGAATGTGACAGCTGTTTTACCGTCCAATTTCTTGATTGGCTTCACTTCTATCCACTTGGTGAACTTATCGATCATGACCAAGATATTAGTCATGTCTCCCCTTGCTGGTTTGAATGGTCCTACCATATCCAGGCACCATACTGCAAAAGGCCAAGTGATTGGTATAGTCTTCAATTCAGACGCTGGTAAATGTGACTTGGACGCATAGTGTTGACAACCACTTCATTTCCCGACTAACTCATGCGCTTGTGCCAATGCGCTTGTCCAGTAGAATCCATGTCGGAATGCCTTGGATACCAACGCTCTTGATGACGCATGGTGCCCGCACTCTCCCTGATGGATATCCAATAAGATCTCCTGGCCTTGCTCTGAGCTGATGCAACACTGCAGTACACTTGTCACACTTCTCTTGTAGAGTTCCTTGTTGATTATGGTGTATGATTTTTCCCTTCATGCCGTTTTCCTTGCCAGTGTTTCATCACTCGGCAAGGTTCCATCTTTCAAATAACTGAATATTGGCTGTGCCCACGTTGGTATTAGTGGTTCCGGGTCTGCTTCAACATCAATGTCCATTGGTTCCGCCGAGATATGTTCTGCCGACATAACCTGAGGAGTGCCCGAGTGTGATTCGGCGACCCCTGAATTGAACGGATCAGTCCCCGAGTGACTCGAACCTACCCCTGAGTCGATGTCCATTGGCACTGCCTCTGATTCCTGACTCACCGGGATGATTCTGATTGATTCGGACTCTGGTGACGGCTTGATCGATGGCTTCCTGAGATGCTCCAATGCTACCCCTGGTGGTATTGCTTGCCTAGATGACCCTAGTTTGGATAATACATCTGCTGCCTCATTTTCTGCTCTAGGAATGTGATGAAATTCACAACCGTCAAAATATCCCGAAATTTGTTGTACGTGGAAGCGATATAATGCCATGTTTGCGTCCAGTGCATCCCAATGTCCAGACACTTGCTGAATCACCAAATCCGAATCGCCAAAACACATGATCCTTTTGATACCAATTTCCTTGGCTACTTTAATGCCATGGACAAGTGCTTCATACTCGGCAACGTTGTTAGAAGCAACAAAATGAATTTGCAATAATACCTCAATTGATCCCTCTTTGGAGATGTGAGCACTATCCCGTCGCCCAGACCCATTCTCCTCTTGGACCCGTCAAAATGCATTTTCCAGTAATTTGGATATGGTAGTGGTGGTTCATACTGCATCTCCATCCATTCTACAAAGAAATCTGCAACGGCTTGAGATTTTATTGCATCCCGCCTATCATATTATGGTGCCAGTTCAATGGCCCATTTGGCTACTCGGCCGCTGGCATCTTTGCTGCCTAATATATCCGAGATAGGTTCCTCGCATATTACCCGGATTGGGTGTTCTTGAAAATAATGTTTCAGCTTCTTTGCTGCCATATATAACCCATATGTCATCTTCTGATAATGCGGGTAATTCTGTTTCGAGACAGAGAGCACTTCACTCAAGTAATATACTGGTCTTTGGACTGATTTGCCCCCTTCTTCACGTTCAACCACTATTACTGCACTTACAACTCTGTTGGTTGCGGCGACATAGAGCAACATTGGCTCCTTGGATAGTGGTGACGCTAATATTGGTGCTGTTGCCAACATTTTCTTTAATTCATGGAAAGCACTATTAGCTTGCTGTGTCCATGTGAATTTGTCTGATTTTTTCATTAGCTGATATAGTGGTAGGGATTTTTCGCCTAGCCAACTAACAAACCTGCTCAATGAAGCCATGCATCTAGTAAAATACTGGACATCATTGAGGGTTTTTGGCAATTCCATTCTTTCGATGGCCCTGATCTTTGTCGGGTTAGCTTCAATTCCTCGGCTGGATACAAGGAATCCAAGTAACTTGCCAGCCGGGACACCAAATGTACATTTTTCCGGGTTAAGTTTCATCCGGAATCTTCTCAAGTTTGAGAATGTTTGACGCAAGTCCTCAATTAGAGTATGACTTTGTTTAGTTTTTATTACCACGTCATTGACGTATACTTGAACATTTTTTTCCAATTGATCTTGTAAGCATTTTTGCATGCATCTGGACGATCCTGACTCACTGCCGCAACTTGAGCTGAACCATACCTGTAATCCGGCCTCTCGTCTCTTCTCTTGCTTCTGTATTCGGATCTCTCCTGGCGCCTTTGCGACCCGGCAACAACATAGATATGAGTCTCAGTCATACCGTCTGCTGACATGAGCAGCGTCTGAGTCGGATCTCCTAACGCATACGAGTCGGCGATTCTTATCGTATCTTCCAGGCTTGCCGGCATATCTCTTTCTAACCTTTGCCACAACACGCTCCCATGTCTACATCCTTGTGCAAACCATGCGATTGCTTGTGACTCGATTACCCCTTCACAAGAGTTATGCATCGTACAACACCTTGTGAGGAACTCCCTGTCTGTCTCATTCGGTCTTTGCTTGCACATTGCTAGTTGCTGTGGGAGATTCAGCCTCTTGTAAGTGCTCGTGAAATTTCTCACGAAAGCGTCGTGAAAATCAATCCAATTGTTGATGCTTCCGGGTGGCAAATTGTTCAACCATACCCGAGATGGTCCTTCCAGCATCTGCGGTACGTAACATACTGCCCATCTCAAGTTTCCCTGCACGATCTTCACAGTGGTTCCATAATCTATGAGCCAATCCTCCGGCTTCGTGCTTCCATCATATGTTTTTGTCCCTCTGGCCAGCTGGAAATTTGGCACCGGTGGCTCCTTCATGATCCTTGGGCCAAAGCACGGTGGACCCTGCGGACCTTGTGATTCAATTATCTCTGACATTTTTATGCGGTCAAGCTTCAGCCTGGCATCATCCGGCTGAAGGTTCCTACCTCCGTATCTCGCTCCCATTGCTTGATATGCATGATCCGGCAGCTCATACCCGTCATTTACCATGGCTGAGTAACCATCATTAAACTTATTCGTGTTCGGGTCAGATGGCTATTGAACTGCTTTTTCCGCGCTCTGCTGCCTTCTTTCCAGCTGAGCTGGTGCGTTATTCGGAGCTGGATTTCCTCCTCCTGCCGAGTGAGTTGCACGCCGAGTATGAGGCGCACAATTTTGCCCTCCGTTGTCATTTATCTGTCCAATTTTTTCCTGGTTTTCATTTTCTCGGGGATTATTTCTTTTTGCCCCTTGCGCATGCGCCAGGTTTCCTTGAACTACTGCCGGATCATAGGCGACCATTTGCTTGTTTCTTCCAGAATCCACACTTTTTTATTTTCTTGGCCTGGGTGCCGCTCCGGGTGAGGATGTCGTGTGCCGAGCCGATCTTGCCGGGACAGGAGTCGCCGAGTGAACTAGCTGTGATCTCCCTGCTATACCCGGATTTGCTCTGTAATACGCCTCATTCAGCATGCTGGCTGCTTTTACTAACTCATTAACTCGTTCTTGCTGCCTTTTCTTTGCTTCCCCCTCCAAGTGGGGTAATTCTGCCATTGCTGCTTCTGCCGCTTGCAGATTAGCTGCTGCTATGTTGTACGTTGGACGCATGGCCGTATCATTGCTATTCTCTAGTGTTATCTTTGATGTCGCATCTGCCAGTTCTTCGTTGAGGTTCCTTCCTCTCAATCTCGTTGCATCAAGCCGGGTCTTTGCGCCCTTGACCCGATTTGCCGAGTTAAGCTCTCGGATAGTGATATCCACATCCTGCTGTAACTGTGCTAGCTCCTTTGCTTTCTCCAGGACGTTTATCTTGGTTTCTTCCAACTCGGCTTGCACACGCGCCGGGTCAGTTGCTTGTGCCACTGGCTCTGCCAACTTGTCTATCGCTTCCTGCAGCTCCTTAGCTCTTTTTCTCCTAGCTATGTTCTCTGGTTTTTCCAGCGGTGCCTTTGTTGTTCTTGCAGCCCTTGGCGTTTCCTCGTGATTTCCTTCCTATGCATTCTCATTCTCTACTGGAACTACTAGGGGAGTTGTGGGGTTTGGGGCTGTCATCATTACCTCCATGGAGATGAGTTGGAGAGGTTTCCCAGCGACTGGAGCCGTTGGAGGATCCGGCGCCAGGACGACGTGCTCAGGATATGCGTGCTCCACGCGCACCACGACGTAGACCTGGTGCTCACCGAACTTGATGAAGCGACCGCCCCTAGGGAATGGCTTGGTCAGTAAGCAGCCCGCGTTGTCGCTAACGAAGTTGAGCGCTCCAAACCTCTGGATGAGGCCGGAGTAGACGCGCTCGCCGATCTTGGCGATGATGTTGCCCGTCCGGATGAAGACTCCATCAAGCACCTGCTTCTGCCCCACGGTGGGCGCCAACTATCGTGGAGGTGGAACGGCAGATGCCATGGCTAGGCTTAAGTTGGGGGCCGAATGGGTGCTTGTGGTCACCGGGGAGGGAGTGCACGGTCGAGCCATGCACGGAGAAAAAGAAGAACTCTCCACACTTGACAATTTGATTGATACCCCAAAGATTACAAGTGCTCCTTGAGCTGTATTGGATTGAGTACGCAGCACCTGTTCTCTACTTGGTCCAACCTCCTTCTACTACTGCTATGCCCTCCCTTATATAGGCAGTGCTAGCTAGCTAATACCCCTTTGGGTTCTAGGGTTTACTGTTTGGATCTTGGTCCCTATAATATGGGCCGGGTTATGGGCTTGCCCTAATCCCATAGGCTCGTTCCATAAAGCTTGATAGCTAACGGTCTTCTGGTACGCTGCTTCTTGTTCTTTTTGGCGTCACGCTGTTACTTTGTATGTCAGTGCTTGCTTTGGGCGTCACCCGACTCCTTTTGTGTCACCCGGCGTCGCCCTTCTCTTTTGACCATGCTTTACCATGGTCTTTCCCGAAACTTACTCGGAAAGGTGCCACATGTCCTTCTTGACTCGGCTCGTTGGTACCTGCAAGGGTTACAACTTTGTCCTATACGGGCCGAGATAGTTTGTATCTCGGATCTCATGCTTATCTTTCCCGGCCGTTCTTACCCGGCCTGGTTCATTTTTTACTCGGAGCCAACCCAGCTGCGCTATGTTTCCCCTCTCGTGACACTACCGGGGGTTATCCCCCCGAGAATGTTAACACATGATGATGGATATGAAAGAATAGTATATCTAGGAAAGGAATTCCTTACTTAGAAGTCCAGAATTATGAAATATGGAAGATAGTAATTCTTGGTAAATAACCAACTTTAAATCTTAAAACCAAGTATAATATCCATTTCATATTAAGAATTCCTCATCTTATATCTATATCACTTGATAGGAACATTTCCCTACAACAAATCACATAAACATATCTCTGACAATTCCAACCATCAGAATTAAATGTGCTTAGGAGTATCTTTATCAATTCCTTTCTATAAAAAATTCAAGATATAACTTTCAAGTACTAAAGGTGATGTCATCAAATATTCCAAACAAAAAACATTATGCTTAGTTATTGAATCTTTAACCACATCCATAAAGGAGTCTAAGTATATTAAAAAAACTAAACCCTAGGGTAAATAATCATAATCCAAAATGCTAAACTTCTTTGTTTATCATAATAGAATATATACATTGCCACTTTCCAAATTAATGGAAGTAGTAAGAATCATATGAATTTATTTCATATTTCATGCATTAAATAAAGATATAGGATCATTATACATATAAAAATTTATATTCAAACTCTGAGCCAACTAGAGTTAAGTCTTATAAACAAATAAGAATACATAATTCAAGAAATCCCTAACTAAAAGAGGAGAGAAAAATAATAAGAAAAGTTTCTACAAATTATTAAAAGGGGTTCATATTGAGTAAATAAAAAAAATAAAAAAGATTATATAATAAAAGTTACAAATGATACTAAATATATTTTAGTATTATTGCAATTATTCAGCAAATAAATCCTACAAAGAAAAGTTCAAAATGTAAATCAAATTCAAATCTAAAAAGGAAAACAGAAAATAGAAAAAGGTAAAACAAATAAAAACATTACCTGGCCGTGGCCCAACATCTTTGTATTTATTTGACGCCCATTTGCAGCCCACAACAGCCCAACAGCCAGCCCAGCTCTTTCTCTCCTGTGACTGACAAGTGGGTCCAGGGAAGGACTGCGGGTTGAGAAGAAAGAAACGCCAGGGTTTTTTTCGCAAAATTTACGTCTTCATCATTCTCACGCACACAGGTAGCTCGCTGGAGGAGCTCACGCCGCCCAATGCCGTCGTCGTCAGCCGTGCGTCAAGATGCTCGCCGTTGTTCCAGAGGGAGATAAGAAGGCCACCGCGATGCCCTGCCTCAATCCCTATACCCAATCCCTCCATATTCTCTCAGATTTGAATGGGGCCGAAACCCTAGCTCACCGGAGCCACACCTCGCCGTCGAACCGCATCTCCCCACACTCTTCCAAGCAGCCATGGAGAAGCCCCGTCCTCCTTAGATCCTCTGAGAGAAATCCTGCATCAAGGGGAGCACTGGAGTGGACAAATTTGGCCATTCTTCTTTGTGGCAGTTTGTCGAAAATCTTGTCAGAGAGCTCGCCTCCGACCGCGCCTGTCCTCGCCGACCTCTCTATCATCAGGGTGAGTTCCTGAACCTTCGAGTATCCTTAAATTGCCTTATGTCGATGTGAATCGCCGTCTCACCGTGTGTCATTGTCGTCCACCATCAGAGGTGAGGCTCCGATGACCATTTCCGAGCGGCGCCGCCATTTTAGGACTCAGCATGATGTAGTGATTCGAACTAGGTTCATTTTGTTTGCTAGGGCGTAGTAGATCGTCGCCGACGACCAACCACTGACGGCGGTGGTGGTGCTGACGCCATAGCTACGTCATGTCGACGCCACCCTGGACCCAGTCCGCTGTTTGACCGGTCTTTGTCTCACGTGGCAAGTGACGTGGCCTTGGGCCCATATGTCATTATCTGGGGGTCAAGACAGGGTCGGTAATAAATGCATTTTCTTTAAACAGCGTGATGAGGTGGTCACTGGCCCACTAGTCAGTGACTGAGGCTAACTTTAGGTGCGGTGTAAAAAGTATTGCCTCTTTAAGAAAGAGATAAAATGTTATGAACTTAATTATTAATATTCCAGAAATCAAATAAATGATTAAATCTTGTTTAATTAATAACTTTTTTTTTGTAATTCATAAAAATGTGTATAATATATGAAAATTTTCAGAAAAATAAAATCTATAATCGAAAACTATTATCAAATATTATTGTGATAACTATTTAAAAAAATATTATTTAATAAAGGTCTTATAAGTAATTAAACTTTGATAATTCATATTTTAATAATGGTAAATGTTAATAATATAAATAAAATACCAAAATATTAGAAAAATAAAAATTATAATTTGAAACCATAATCACGTATTATTATTTCACTTAATTAAATATTTAATATTTATTAAGTAATTATAAAGTAATAAGAATTATAAAAATCATATTTTATTATTTATAAAACACAAAAATTAATATAATATACCAAAATGATCACAAAAGTAAATATAATATACCAAAATGATCACAAAAATAATACCTACATGATAAAAATAAAATATTCCACTTTTGAGTTAATAAAAAATTCAACTATTTTAATAACTCAAATTTAAACTTATTTACTTAGTTTAAAATTCACATAAGTGTAAATAACACTTAGTAATATTTCTAAAATTAGTCAATTAAATTTAATAAATAGTATTAGTCTTAAGTATTAATAATATAAGCCATAATGGTTTAAAACATTACAATTACCTTAGTATTAAAGTATCTTCTACTTTAAGTAAGAATTATATTCTAAAAAGATTTCCACTTATAAAATAAACCCTAAAGAACAACTTATAAATACACCAAATCCTTTCCATTTATGTTAACTACCAAATTACAAAAACTAGCACAAAACTATAGAAAGTTAAAAAGTAGTTAAGTGACAATATATCTTGATTTATAAACTATACTCACTCATCTATAAAAGGTAAATGATACTACTCCATTATAGAATCAAGAAACCACTACACCAAGTAAAAGGATAAACAATCTTAAGTAAACTAAAGGAAACATTCTAGATACACAAGATACAAATATCATAAGCATTATACTTTCAAACTATCCTTGTTTTAAAGTTAACTTTAGTCTACAAGAATCTAAATATAACACTATAAACATTATTATATGTTTTATAGTTAACTTTGGTCTGAACTAGTTAAGTTATAAAGCATTTCAACCTAAAACTATTCAAGCAAACACAAATGACATCGAACACCACTATCTAACCACAAAGATTGTTTAAACCTTAGAAAAAGAATTTATTCTTAAAAAGTTATTCGTTTTGCCACTTCAGACAATGTATGACAAATAATCAAGATCACCTTACATCATACTTCACTTGTATACCTAGGATCAATAACACTTAAGCTATTTATAACTGACTATACTTATAAAGTCAAGTTTGAAAATAAACAATTAAAGTATAAACAATCTTGAAGAGCATTTCATAGGTGTATATCTTATTGCTACATAAATATGTGTTTTTCACACACACTCACAAGCCCTAATAAGAAGCAAAAGTGTGAAACTTATCTAAAAGGACAACACATTCTAAAGTAACCATTTCCGGAATCCAAACCCTAGGACAACGTTATCCCCGGAATTTGCATTTAGGACGTGCATCACATTACTTATGCATAAAAGCATATTTCTTCTTTAAACATTAGCCCTTACAGGTCCAATGATGCTGATTTCATATTTTGGATCTTATACACTGACACGAAGACCGTGAGTGCATAATCTTGCAATCAAAGAAGGCAAGTTCACACTTGCTCATGTCCTTCATTTATTTTCTGTAAAGTATTTTACAAATCTAGTGTTGTTATCACCTGCATTTGAAAAAGGTCTAAAAACACTATATTTGAGAATAATGTGAACTATTGGTTACTGATCCAGGGTGATCAGCTAATCTATTAAATCTGACAGTTGGAATACCACTGTTCAGAACTATATCACCTAGGAATTAACAACCAATGTTGCCAGTGATTCTCGCGTCGTATATTACACGTTGACCATGAGATTTGGAATGGGACGGAGAAGTCAACTGTATCTTCTTCCTCTCGCATGAAGCTGGATGTGCAGGTCGTGGTTGTTATCCTCATAGCGTGCATATTAATTGGTAATTCGTAGAGGATATGCAGCATATGGGTGGGAACCCTCATCGTCCCACGATAGTTTTGGCATCTAACGGTTTGTACAAACCATTGTTGTAATCCAATATGTGGGCATGGTGTACACCAAGGAGGCATGCAAGGTCGCGAAGGGGGCAGTGATTAGCTTGGATCATCCTCTGGGCCCCACATCATGGAATTGTGGATGGGAATAAGCTGCCCGGTTGTGCAACAAAGAGTTGATCTCTCATGGGTAAAGTAACGCACCTCTGCAGAGTGTAAGAACTGTAACTTGTTACTCACTGTTTCGGGAAGGAGCTGCGAACGCGGCGGGAAAGGAACTCCATGAAAGTTATGGCAAACCCGTGAAGGCTGACGGACATAGCTTTTAAGAATAAAAGCAACCTTTGAAGAAATGTTTATGGAAATTTGCATTGCCTACGACCTATGGTCTGTGGCTGTAGTTATAGTGCATCAAACACTCCTTTTCTAGTGGACTTGCTGAGTACACTCGTACTCAAAGTATCTTCTTAACCTTGCTAGATTTTGAAGCCAATACAGATGACGTCTACGTCAAGTTATGCCCCAGGAGTTATCATCAAAAGCTAAAGTTCTTCAATAAAATCAAGAAAGTCAATATATATATCAACTCAAGTGAAGACGAAGCTACTGATTAGATAGGAATATAATCTCTAGCAAAAGAACCTAATTCTGTAGTGCATTGCAATAACAGCAATGCCAATCCCTTAGTTAAAATACTAGTTTTAATAGTATAATAGTTCTTGTGTTATTTATCTTTGATTCTTCTCCGTAAGAATTCTTTCTCTCTCTTTAACCTAGAGCGTTCTCTGGATCTTGTGTAAAGAGTGAGTTGTAACCTTTAGCCATGTATTGGACCCGCTGTGTTTCTGTTGTGCCACTCTGAGGGATGTAATACTAGTGAATGGTGTTTCATTGGTGTTATGTCAACGACTATAGTATACTACATCATGCAGTGGTATGCTGGGTCACCGCAAAAATTCCGAGTCTGGAGGGCCTATATTTTCTGCCCTTCTGTCCAATCGACAACAAATTCGACAAGGATTTGGGATTTGATTGCTATACGTGGTTTGTACTCAATGTAGAAAGCTGCAAGCTCTATTCCCCACTTTGCGACACGTCTTGTGGCGTCGCGGTTATTGATGATATCTCGCAGGGGAGCGGTGCTCACCACTGTGATCTTGTGCTCTTGAAAGTAGTGGCATAGCTTTCTGGATGCAAAGAACACTCCATAGGCTAGCTTTTGATGATGTGGATACCGTTGTTTTGATTCTTTCAGGACCTCACTTAGGTAATAAGTTGGCCGTTGCACCTTATGCTCGTGGCCTTCTTCCTCTCGCTCAACTACTATTACCATACTTATGACCTTGTTGGTCGCAGCAATGTAGAGTAACATAGGTTCCTGAGGTTCTGGCGCTGCGAGAACTAGTGGGTTTGAAAGTAGATCTTTCAAACTTTGTAGGGCAGTTTCGGCTTCCTGAGTCTAGACAAATTTGTCGGTTTCCTTCAAGAGTTTGTATAAAGGTGCGGCTCTTTCGCCGAGCTGGCTGATGAACCGACTCACTTCTGCAATGCAACCAGTGAGGCGCTGTACGTCCTTTAGGCGAGTCGGCCTGGTAATGTTTACGATAGCCTTGATTTTATCCCGGTTCACCTCTATGCCTCGCTCAGAGACGATGAAACTGTCAACACCCGGATTTTCAATCCCAGATGCCTGTTATGCCATACATCGCAATCCCAGGATTACCATTTTTGCGAGACATAACAGATTTGGATACCACAGTACATCATCCATTACAAACCATACATAAGGTCTTACACAAATAAGGATCTCATGATCCAGTTCTTAATACAACTCAAGCAACGGAATAACGTAATAATAACGGTAGCGTAGGCGAAGCTCCATCTTCGGGGTCACAGGCAATGCTGACGATGGGAGATGATCCTAGTTGTCGTAACCTTCCTGGGTTCCATCCTCCAGGTACTTCTCTTCATAGTCTGGCCACGGGAATAGCCAGGGAAAAAGCCATGAGTACTCTTTAAGTACTCGTAAACTAATACTAACAAGTAAAGGCGGTTTTTGTAGTAGGAAACTAAGCTCTAGGGTTGTTTTGCAAAAGCTAGATTTACCTTTACTAAGTTTAGAAATGAATAAAACTAGTTGAAGTTTTATAACACCTCAGTGGGAACTTGAATTTCATATCACAACTCTGTTGTGGTCAAGTCAAAATCTCAATTCATTTCACAAGTCATTTTGAATACATCTGACGGGGGAACAGTATGGCCACTCCAACTGTCCATAATCATGACGGCTATTCGAATAGTTTGACACTCTGCAGAGATTGTACACTTTCACCACAACATTCGATACATTCGTCAGGAACAAATCCTGAATTCACCATACTCAGTATGCGGATAATCAATCCTAACCTTTCAATTACACGCCCTAGTATAAGCACCTCTCCTGTGAGTTTGGCCTCCCAACCATGACCAACTGTCATCTTGGGTACTGCACAGGTGGACAATCTTCACAAGATAGCCTCATCTCAGACCTTGGCCGTGAGGGAACCCATACTAAGGTATATAAGTTTCCAGTCAAGCCCTACCCAATTCTCGAGTATTGTGGTTGTACGGTAAAATTGGAATGGTATCGCATCCAGACAACCATCAGTTTTATAAAGGGCTAAGGCTCATGCCTCAACATTTTCATCACCAAAATCATCTGGTGTTTGGAAACACATGTCAAAACCTCTCAATAGAATGATCCATCATTCCAAGCTTTTCATAACCATTTTTCCACCAAGTATTCCCATTTACAGTTGATCAAGTTTTATGCTTAGCACTAGCATCTACAAGTGGGGGTAAGTACTAATGAGGGGTGGTAAACTAGTGGAGTTTAACTAAGTTCAATCTCATGCCTTAGTATGACATAAAGATTATCTAGCTTAGGCCAAATTTTATGCTCTTTATGCAACCTTCAATTATCTCGCTAGAATCTACAATTTACTCCAGTAAACTCTAAGTAAGATCTTTGATAAAGAAATAAAGTATAAAGCTTGCAAGTAAAACTAGGACTGGGTATCATCAAATGTCTCTAACCAAGAATGCTTAGTGCATTGCATAGGTTATTTAACTATCATAATTGCAAGTGTTAGCTTTCCTTGTGCAGAGCAGTGGTTGAAGTTCTCCTCGGCTTCTTCTTCGTAGTGTCCTCCTTCCTCCTCGTATCCTTGGTCGGTACTAGCGTCTATAAATAAATACGAGGTACACAATCACCAAACAATACTTAAATACTTTCAATCATCACACAAAGGGGTCCTATAGATGATCTAGCATCATCACTAACATCACAAGAATAAGGCATTTGTCTTATTTATTTTATTTTTAGAAAAGTAATTTCTACTCATTGAAAAACTACTTAAGACTTAATATTCTCCAAACCAAACATGGGATCATGTTGACACATGTCATCACCACACATTTCAGTACATGGGAATGTGATTTAAAGTGGTGTCACAATTTAATAAGATTTAACCTTTTATTTTAAGTAAAAATAAATGACTAGAAATGCCTATGTGTCATCCTTTTGTTACGTGAACATTATTTTTGTAAGTAAACCCATATGTTTATATATATTATGAATGGTATAATCAAATGTGATTTTTGAGAGTTGGAATCAACTCAAAAGCTATTATAGTTTAAATTTGAAAAATGTTTGAATGTAGAAAAGCTTCTGCCTTGTTATTTTTTACTAAGGGTGATCTATAGATCCAAATGATTTGAATCCAACGGGCTTGGATTCAGCATTTCCAGACCTTTCTAACAAAATTTGTTTCATTCCATTTGGTTCACTGAATCGAGTTGGGTTTATTTTTGAAACTAGGTACAGAACAATGTTTGAATTAAAATGGCAAAAGATAAATTCAAACGACTGGGCTGCGCGGGAACTGCTAATGGGCCAACCCAGTGTCACTCCGCGGCGCAGGGCTCAACTGACAGGGGGCAACGTGGTGCGTTGGATCTAGTTCTAATCCAACGGCTCTGGTTCATCGTCCACGTCGGGCAGCGCCGGTGAGACAGAACCCTAACGCGGCAGGTGGGGGTCGTGGGAGGCTCACCGGCTCAGCGAATTGGCGATCGGCGAGCAACGACGAAGTCGACGACGCGAACCTCCTGGTACCGCAACTCCTCCAGGGTGGACGAAATCGACGACGCCCTTCTTCTCAGAGGGCTGCCCGCGCAATTCGCGTGCGCTGCTCGCCTTGCTTCGGGAATGGGATGGAACGATCAGTGAGGTGAGGGGAGTGAGATGGTGTGCTTCAATCGGCTGGGGGTCGTCTCCTTTTATAGGCTCGACGGTGAGACCGAACGGGATGGGCAGGCGACGGTGGCGACATGGCTACGGGCTGCTAGAGGCATGGCCGAGGGTGGCGATCGATTGGTGGTCTCCTGGCGATGCTCTATGGCTTTAATGCATGTGTAGGGGCGGTGGAAAATGGTCTGGAACGCTCGACGTTCTTCGCGGCAGAGGCGGCGTCTTCGACGGCGAGCGGTGGCTACGGGGTACGTGCGGTGAAATGGGCATGTCTGGTGGTCTCCTGGGACGGTGGGGAGCATGCTGGCGGGCGGCGAGGGCTCGAGGTGGTCTGGTTAAATGGGAACGGCGCGTGCTCTGTGGTGCACGACGACATGGTCGACAACGGCATGGGCGCAGCGTTCCTGGCGGTTCTGGCTGTTGTCTGCAAGGCAGGGCTGGTCGAGAGGGGGCAGTGAGGCATGGGCTACCTCCCAGACAAGGTTGGCAAGGCTAGGGTTGCTGCTAGCTGGCCGGCGACAATGGGGTGGCATGGTGAGGCTCGGCCTGCTCACCATTGATGGCAAGGCAAGCTCACAGTGGTTCTAGTGATTAGTTAAGTGATCTACTAAGGCTAGTGGTGCCCAGAGAGGGAACAAGTTAGGCCCAAAACACTGCACACTATAGTGTTTTGATTTGGTTTGATTTGAATCAGCAAGGTGTTTGATGAAATGGCCGCATGAATTCAAGTTTTGAATTTTGAAAAGATTTTTGGTGGGTGTGATAGGCATGTGCTGGTGAGTCTGTGGATGCTTGGGTTTTGAAAGTTGATCTTGTTTGAGTGGTTTTTGAAAAAGTGGGATCTTCCCATCTGATATAGATTCAATTTTGAACTGTCATTTAAACTATGCATTTGAATGTTTCTGGATGATCACAAGGTGGGACTTGATACTTTGTTATGAGTACTATCAAGGGGTGCAAAGATCCAAACAAGTTTCTGTTAAGGTCTGAAAGTTAGAGAGAGCCAAAGTAGGCATGGGAGTTAATTTGGCCAAAGTGACCATTCACTTAATTTGTTTGTTTTGATTTATTTGCCTTTGGGAAAAGTGTGGGGATTGTTTAGATGATGTTTATTTCACCTAAGCATCCTTTTACAAGCAAAGAAACACATAGTCTTGGCAATTCAAAAGAATCCAAATTTCAATACACACACATATGAATGCTTTCATATTTTTAATTAGAAAAGTTTTTGTTAACCCTAAATTTGATGATTAGAGTTTGATGATCCAAGTTTAGTATTTTTGGGATGTTAAAAACCTTCCCCCCTTAAACAAAATCTTGTCCCGAGATTTGAAAAAGGACGAAAAGATTACCTAGGATTTGAAGAGATCGGGAAACTCCGTCCTGATGTGATCTTCGCACTCCCAGGTAGCTTCCTCTTCTGTGTGGTTGCTCCACTGAATCTTGAGAAACTTGATGCTTCGGGTTCTGGTAGTTCAGAAAGCTTCTTCCAAAATACGGATGGGTACTTCAGGATAGGTGAGGTCATCGTTGATATCTATGGTCCCGTGATCAATATTCTTGAGTACTTCAGTCTTCTCTGGAACTTTGAGGCACTTGCGAAGTAATGAGATATGGAACACATTGTGCACGGCTGACATCTCTTCGTGTAGTTCTAGTTGATACGACACTTCTCCTCGACGGTTCAGAATCTTGAAGGGGCCGATATATCTGGGGGCTAACTTTCCTTTCAGCTGGAAACGCTGCATTCCCTTCAAGGGCGACACTTTCAGATATACAAAATCTCCTATGTTGAAGGCGAGGTCTCGACGTCTCTTGTCGGCGTAACTCTTCTGTCTGGACTGGGCTGTCTTGAGGTGCTCACGAATCTTGTGAACCTTCTCTTCTGCTTCTCGTAGGATATCGGGTCCAAAAATCTGAATCTCTCCTACTTCCGACCAGTTCAAAGGGGTGCGACACTTTCTTCCGTACATAAATTCAAATGGGGCCATTTGCAAACTAGCTTGATAACTATTGTTGTATGAAAATTCTCTGAACGACAGACAGTCTTCCCACTTAGATCCATATTCTAACACACATGCTCTCAGCATATCTTCGAGTATCTGGTTTACTCGCTCCGTTTGTCCGTCGGTCTGAGGGTGATAAGCGGTACTGGAATCTAGTCGGGTTCCTAAACCTTCTTGGACTTTCTTCCAGAATCTCGAGGTAAATTGAGTTCCTCGATCAGATATGATGTTCTTGGGGACTCCATGCAAACTAACGATTCTAGCGATGTATAACTCCGCTACCTTTGAACTCTGATATGTGGTCTTGACGGCTAAGAAATGGGCGACTTTGGACAACCTGTCCACTATGACCCAGATAGAGTCATTTCCCCTACTAGAAGTAGGCAATCTGGTGATTAAGTCCATTCCAACGGAATCCCATTTCCATTCTAGAATCTGTAATGGTTGCAACAATCCAGCGGGTCTTTGATGTCCGGCCTTGACTCGCTGACATATATCACACTTGGCGATATAACTTCTGATTTCTCTCTTCATCTTATGCCACCAAAATTTCTCTTTCAAATCTTGATACATCTTCGTTCCTCCGGGGTGGATAGAATAAAGAGTATCATGAGATTCCTTGAGAATAACTTCTTTCAACTCAGAATCTACTGGTACACAAAGGCGTCCTTTGTACCACAGAACTCCTTCTTCGTCTTCGGTGAATCCGGGTACTTTGCCTGTACCGATATGACGCTTGATTCCGTCGATGCTAGAATTTCCTTTCTGCGCCTCTTTGATCTGGCTGATCAAAGTGGGTTGAATTTCTATGCTAGCCAAAAATCCTTCACTGACTAATTCCATTCGAAAATCTTCCATCTCTTTGTGCAAACTTGGTTGCTCATTCAAAATCATGGAGTTCAAGAGGCACGACAATCTTCTAAGGGCATCTGCTACCACGTTGGCTTTACCGGGGTGATAGTGAATGTCCAGATCGTAATCCTTGATTAGCTCAATCCATCTTCTCTGTCTCATATTCAGCTCCTTCTGAGTGAATATATACTTCAGGCTCTTGTGATCCGAATATATCTCACAACGATTTCCCATCAGATAGTGCCTCCATGTCTTCAGGGCTAAAACTACAGCTGCGAGTTCATGGTCATGGGTTGGGTAATTTTGCTCATGTTGTTTCAGTTGTCGAGATAGATAAGAGATAACTTTTCCTTCTTGCATTAGCACACATCCGAGACCAATCTTGGATGCATCACAATACATTTCGAAGGGCTTTGTGATATCTGGCATGATTAAGATTGGGGCTGAAATCAATCTCCTCTTGAGTTCTTGAAAACTCGCTTCACATTTGTTGGTCCATTCAAACTTCTTTCCTTCTTCAGCAATTGGGTCATGGGTCTGGCGATACTCGAGAATCCTTCTACGAACTTGCGGTAGTATCTCGCCAATCCGAGAAATGCACGAACTTGGGTTTGAGTGGTTGGGGCTTGCCAATCTTAGACATCTTTCACCTTTGCAGGGTCAACGGAAATTCCTCCGGCTGATACAATGTGGCCGAGGAATCCTACCTCCTGTAACTAGAATTCACATTTGCTAAACTTGGCATACAACGGATGCTCTCTAAGGGTTCCATGAATGATCCTTAGGTGTAGCTCATGTTCTTCTTCTGATTTGGAATAAATCAGTATGTCATCGATGAAAACAACGAAAAACTTATCCAGGAATTCCATAAAAATATTATTCATGAGATTCATGAAATAAGCGGGGGCATTGGTTAATCCGAAAGACATGACGGTATACTCGTATAATCCATAACGGGTGGTAAAGGCAGTCTTTGGAATATCCTCTGCGCGAATCTTGAGTTGATGATAGCCTGTTCTAAGATCAATCTTAGAAAACACTTTGGCACCGGTCAACTGATCAAACAAATCTTCTATCTTGGGCAAGGGGTACTTGTTCTTGATGGTGACATCATTCAACTTCCGATAATCCGCATACGATGCTACCTCCATCCTTCTTGTCCACAAATAAGACAGTGATCTCCATGGTGATGCACTTGGTTGAACTAATCCAATTTCCAAGATGGAATCCAGTTGCTTCTTCCGCCTCGCTAGTTCGACGGTTTCATACTATAGGGTCTACGGGCTATGGGTCCTGTTCAAGGGATTAGTTCAATGATAAACTCGATATCCCGATCCGGGGCATACCGGAAAAACATCCGAAATACATCGGGTATTCACAGACTATCCGGACTTGGTCAATGGTAGGTTGGGCTATACTCTTGTTGCACTTGAATTGACGAGGTAAGGTTTCAGATATATGCTCGACTAATATTCCGGCTGTACTGGTCATGGTTATGGCTTTCTTGGCACAATCAATCAATCCTTTATGTTTGGACATCCTATCCATTTCTAGTACTACTACCAAACTTTAGTTCCGAGTACTATCAGATTATCATAAAAATCTATGCCATGGATTCGGATAGGGACGACTTTGCAAATTTGCCTAGCCTTGGTGGTTGATCCAGGGATTTGAACGATCATAACATGCTTTAGTTTGGTTGGTTGGATTTTACTAGTGCATGCAAATTCTTCGGTGACAAATGAGTGTGATGCACCAGAATCAAACAACACTCTAGCAAGTACTGAATTAACATAAAACATACCCAACACAACGTCTGGCGCTTCCTGATCTTCTTCAGCATGCATGAGAAAAAGACGGCTGTTGCGGCTGAGCGAATTCCATGGGGCAAATCTTCTTCCAGGCTAAACACGACGCTGCTGCTGAGCTGGGGCGTTGGTATTGGGGGCTGCGGTATTCTTCTTGTTGGGGCACTCGTTGGAGTAGTGACCCTTATTTCCACAGTCATAACAAGTCACTTGCGATTTGTCTTTTGTTGCAACAGACACAGCATTGCTTCCAGTCCTAGGGGCAGTGTTGGTGTTGGCGGTAGCATTGTTGTTGTTGAACTTGGGTGGGGCACGGTTGAAATTGCCAGAGTTGCCGGGGTTGTTGTGATTTCCTCTGGGCCTCGGGTTTCCAAGGTTGGGATAGGTCGAACGGTTCATTGGGGGTCTGTTGGTTCTCAGGGCAAATCCTGGAGATGGGTTAGGGCGATACTTTGGGGTCTGATGGGTTCCTGGTTGATGCATCATGTGGCGCTTGCGGTTCTCGTTGACTTGGTTGATCTTTCCTTCCATCTGGATGGCAGAGTCGATAAGGGCTTCAATATCAGCAAAGGGGATATTGACTAACACAGTCTGCATCTCATCGTGCAGACCATTCAGGAATCTCTCTTTCTTCTTGGCTTCAGTGTCGATCTCATCCGGGGGATACCTAGCTAATGACAAGAATTTGTCACGATATTCCACTACGGTCATCCGTCCTTGCTTCAGTTCTCTGAACTCATCTCTCATTCTCTTGATCAAACCTGGTGGCACATGGGTTCTGCTGAACTTGACCTTGAATTCCTCCCAGGTCATCATCTGTCCTCCGGTCATCGCATGAACGCTGTCCCACCATGCTCTGGCATCTCCGGCTAGATAGTGGGTGGCGAACAAAACTTTCTCGTTAGCTTCCACTCCAGCGACGTCTAGGTTGTTTACCATGGTCTTCAGCCAATCGTCGGCATCTATGGGCTCTTCTGACTTAGTGAAAACAGGTGGGTTGGTGTTCAGGAAATTCTTAAGCTTAGATCCATGGTTGTCATGATTTCCGTGGCCTTGATTATTGTGGGCTAGCTGAGCTATCTATTGCAGGGTGGCTAGGTTGTCTTGACGTTCCGCTCTTTTAGCTTCGCGGTCAGAAACCAACATTTGCAGGATCTGCAACATCGGGTCCGGGGATGAACCACTTCCTCCGTGTGGCATCTAAAGATTGAGATAGATCATGAGAAAAGAGGGAAATTTCTAAGGTTCAGGGGCTTTGAAAAGTTTTTAAAGTTTGACTCAGATTTTTCTAGCAACTTCCTTTCATTCATTCATTCATTCATTTATAACACCCACTACAAACACACACCACAAAACAAGAAAAACAGATGGTTTTAAGAACCATTCTGGAAACTACGATATAGTGGGATCGAATACTACTCACTACGCTAGTGCTCAAGTGCTACTACTCCTCGGAGTCGGTGTAGTCATCATCATCATCATCGTCATTTATGAAGGCGAAATCATCATCATCGGTGAAGAAGTCCATAGCCTGATCCTCCAGAAAATCATCATCATCGCTAAGATAGGAGTAAGGGTCTCCACGAAGATCCTCTCCGGCATTCTCTCTCTCCTCCAACTGCATGTCTCGCTCGTGGATGGTCTCCTACAAATCTGAGATACGGTGGCGAAGACGGGCAATGATGCGCTCCTTCTTATCGAGCTGACGCCGGCCAGACTTGCGATCCTTCGCTAGCATGGCGATGGTCTGATACTTTGTCTTGATGATGGCGGACTTGTGGTTGGAGTAGTCACGACAATTATCCAACTCCTGCTGACGATCGTACATCATGAAGCTAAGGTGGTCCAATTGGGTCTTCAACTCGTGTTGGTATGGGGCTTCCAGTGGCTGTCCATTAGCATCATGCCTTGGGCAAAACTCAAAGCGGGTGACCTTGATCTGGTTGATACTCTGCCCACATAGACGGGAAAGAGCTTCCTGCATGGCCCTGCCAAGTCCATCGAGCCAGTTGTTCTCTCTTAAGGTGAATTGAATTCCTTCCGCAGTGGGAGGTTCAATCTTTCCTCGGAGACTTGCAACAATTAGCTACTGCAGATCTTCTCCTCCTTGATCATTGAGCTGAGCTCCGAAGAACTCGGGGTGCGGACGCTCCAGAAGTTCCGAAAGCTGGTCCAAATCCCTCTCAAAGATAAGGTATCCTCCATTCCCCAACTGATAAAACTTGCTGTACTTCACATCCATCTATAAGAAAATAGGATGAGTAAGTTAGTAGAGTGATCAAGTGTGTCAAATTTTATGTATTTTGCAAGAGTTTTTGAGGAACATGAATTTTCATAAAAGAATCAAGGTGATAAGAATGGGAATAAGTTTTTGTAAATATTGGCTTCCTTTGGTTTTGAAACTAAGTTTTTTGTTCAAACGTCCAATCTAACTAGGGTCCCCTATGGTCAGGATGGCTCTGATACCAACTTGTCAACACCCGGATTTTCAATCCCAGATGCCTGTTATGCCATACATCGCAATCCCAGGATTACCTTTTTGTGAGACATAACAGATTTGGATACCATAGTACATCATCCATTACAAACCATACATAAGGTCTTACACAAATAAGGATCTCATGATCCAGTTCTTAATACAACTCAAGAAGCGGAA
Source organism: Avena longiglumis (assembly GCA_030063025.1). Classification (NCBI taxonomy): domain Eukaryota; kingdom Viridiplantae; phylum Streptophyta; class Magnoliopsida; order Poales; family Poaceae; genus Avena; species Avena longiglumis. The sequence goes on from CP125978.1 coordinate 165,466,767, forward strand.
TAACGTAATAATAACGGTAGCGTAGGCGAAGCTCCACCTTCGGGGTCACAGGAAATGCTGACGATGGGAGATGATCCTAGTTGTCATAACCTTCCTAGGTTACATCCTCCAGGTACTCCTCTTCATAGTCTGGCCACGGGAATAGCCAGGGACAAAGCCATGAGTACTCTTTAAGTACTCGCAAACTAATACTAACGAGTGAATGGGGTTTTTGTAGTAGGACACTAAGCTCTAGAGTTGTTTTGCAAAAACCAGATTTACCTCTACTAAGTTTAGAAATGAATAAAGCTAGTTGAAGTTTTATAACACCTCAGTGGGAACTTGAATTTCATATCACAACTCTGTTGTGGTCAAGTCAAAATCTCAATTCATTTCACAAGTCATTTTGAAAATATCTGACGGGGGAACAGTATGGCCACTCCAACTGTCCATAATCATGACGCTATTCAATAGTTTGACACTCTGCAGAGATTGTACACTTTCACCACAACATTCGATACATCCGTCAGAACAAATCCTGAATTCACCATACTCGATGTCGGATAATCAATCCTAACCTTTCAATTACACGCCCTAGTATAAGCACCTCTCCTGTGAGTTTGGCCTCCCAACCATGACCAACTGTCATCTTGGGTACTGCACAGGTGGATAATCTTCACAAGGTAGCCTCAGCTCAGACCTTGTCCGTGAGGGAACCCATACTAAGGTATATAAGTTTCCAGTCAAGCCCTACCCAATTCTCGGGTATTGTGGTTGTACGGTAAAATTGGAATGGTATCGCATCCAGACAACCATCAGTTTTATAAAGGGCTAAGGCTCATGCCTCAACATTTTCATCACCAAAATCATCTGGTGTTCGGAAACACATGTTAAAACCTCTCAATAGAATGATCCATCATTCCAAGGTTTTCATAACCATTTTTCCACGAAGTATTCCCATCTATAGTTGACCAAGGTTTATACTTAGCACTAGCATCTACAAGTGGGGGTAAGTACTAATGAGGGGTGGTAAACTAGTGGAGTTTAACTAAGTTCAATCTCATGCCTTAGGATGACATAAAGATTATCTAGCTTAGGCCAAATTTTATGCTCTTTATGAAACCTTCAATTATCTCTCTAGAATCTACAATTTACTCCAGTAAACTCTAAGTAAGAGCTTTGATAAAGAAATAAAGTATAAAGCTTGCAAGTAAAACTAGGATTGGATATCATCAAATGTGTCTAACCAAGGATGCTTAGTGCATTGCATAGGTTATTTAACTCTCATAATTTCAAGTGTTAGCTTGCCTTGTGCAGAGCAGTGGTTGAAGTTCTCCTCGGCTTCTTCTTCGTAGTATCCTCCTTCCTCCTCGTATCCTTGTTCGGTACTAGCGTCTATAAATAAATACGAGGTACACAATCACCAAACAATAATTAACTGCTTTCAATCATAACACAAAGGGGTCCTATAGATGATCTAGCATCATCACTAACATCACAAGAATAAGGCATTTGTCTTATTTATTTTATTTTTAGAAAAGTAATTTCTACTCATTGAAAAACTACTTAAGACTTAATATTCTCCAAACCAAACATGGGATCATGTTGACACATGTCATCACCACACATTTCAGTACATGGGAATGTGATTAAAAGTGGTGTCACAATTTAATAAGATTTAACCTTTATTTTAAATATAAATAAATGACTAAAAATTCCTATGCGGCATCCTTTTGTTACTTGAACATTATATCTGTAAGTAAACCCATATGTTTTTATGCATCTCGAAGGTATGATCAAATGTGATTTTGTGAGAGTTGGAATCAACTCAAAAGCTATTATAGTTTAAATTTGAAAATTGTTTGAATGCAGAAAAGCTTCTGCCTTGTTATTTTTACTAAGGGTGATCTACAGATCCAAATGATTTGAATCCAACGGGCTTGGATTTAGCATTTCTAGAACTTTCTAACAAAATTGGTTTCATTCCATTTGGTTCACTGAATCGAGTTGGGTTGATTTTTGAAACTAGGTACAGAACTATGTTTGAATTAAAATGGCAAAAGTTAAATTCAAACGATCGGGTCAAGGAACTTCTAATGGGCGGACCGGTCACTCCAGCGCACGGGCTCAATCGACAGGGGTTCCACCAACATTTGGTCTTTAAACGCTAAGCGGCGGCAAGCATGGTGCGTTGGATCTAGTTCTAATCCAACGGCTCTGGTTCATCGTCCACGTCGGGCAGCGCCGGCGAGACAGAACCCAAACGCGGCAGGTGGGGGTCGTGGGAGGCTCACCGGGGCACAGGTGAAGGTCGGCGATGCGGGCGAACGACAAAGTCGACGACGGCGAACCTCCTGGTACCGGCAGCTCCTCCTGGGGTGGACGAAATCGACGACTCCCTTCTTCTCCAGAGGCGGCCTGCTCTGGCGCAATTCCGGCGATGCGCTGTTCGCCTTGCTCCGGGAACGGGGTGGAACGATCAGTGAGGTGAGGGGACTGAGATGGTGTGCTTCAATCGGCTGGGGGTCGTCTCCTTTTATAGGCTCGACGGTGAGACCGAACGGGATGGGCAGGCGACGGTGGCGACATGGCTACGGGCTTCTAGAGGCATGGCCGAGGGTGGCGATCGATTGGTGGTCTCCTGGTGATGCTCTATGGCTTTAATGCGTGTGTAGGGGCGGTGGCAAACGGTCTGGAACGCTCGACGTTCTGTGCGGCAGAGGCGGCGTCTTCGACGGCGAGCGATGGCTATGGGGTCCGGGCGGTGAAATGGGCATGTCTGGTGGTCTCCTGGGACGGTGGGGAGCATGCTGGCGGGCGGCGAGGGCTCGAGGTGGTCTGGTTAAATGGGAACAGAGCGTGCTCTGTGGTGCACGTCGGCATGGTCGACAGCGGCACGGGCGCGGCGTTCCTGGCGGTTCTAGCTGCTGTCTGCGAGGCAGGGCTGGTCGAGAGGGGGCGATGAGGCATGGGCTACCTCCCAGACAAGGTTGGCAAGGCTAGGGTTGCTGCTAGCTGGCCGGCGACAATGGGGTGGCATGGTGAGGCTTGGCCTGCTCACCATTGATGGCAAGGCAAGCTCACAGTGGTTCTAGTGATTAGTTAAGTGATCTACTAAGGCTAGTGGTGCCCAGAGAGGGAACAAGTTAGGCCCAAAACACTGCACACTATAGTGTTTTGATTTGGTTTGATTTGAATCAGCAAGGTGTTTGATGAAATGGCCGCATGAATTCAAGTTTTGAATTTTGAAAAGATTTTTGGTGGGTGTGATAGGCATGTGCTGGTGAGTCTGTGGATGCTTGGGTTTTGAAAGTTGATCTTGTTTGAGTGGTTTTTGAAAAAGTGGGATCTTCCCATATGATATAGATTCAATTTTGAACTGTCATTTAAACTATGCATTTGAATGTTTCTGGATGATCACAAGGTGGGCCTTGATACTTTGTTATGAGTACTATTAAGGGGTGAAAAGATCCAAACAAGTTTCTGTTAAGTTCTGAAAGTTAGAGATAGCCAAAGTATGCATGGGAGTTAATTTGGCCAAAGTGACCATTCACTTAATTTGTTTGTTTTGATTTATTTGCCTTTGGGAAAAGTGTGGGGATTGTTTAGATGATGTTTATTTCACCTAAGCATCCTTTTACAAGCAAAGAAACACATAATCATGGCAATACAAAAGAATCCAAATTTCAATAAACACACATATGAATGTTTTCATATTTTTAATTAGAAAAGTTTTTGTTAACCCTAAATTTGATGATTAGAGTTTAATGATCCAAGTTTAGTATTTTTGGGATGTTACAGAAACCTAACAATTTTCCTGCTGGAATTCCAAAGAAACACTTCTTCGGATTTAACATCATATTGAATTTTCATAGACTAGCAAATGTTTCATCCAAGTCGGAAATTAAAGTTTCCTTCTTTTTGTACATAACTGCTATGTCGTCTACGTATACATGGACTCGTTGCGTCCGATTTGTTCATTGAGACAACGTTGCATAGTACGTTGATATGTTGCTCCTGCGTTCTTTAAGTCAAAAGGCATAGTTTTGTAGCAGAAGGTTCCAAAAGGAGTGACGAAAGACGTCTTAATTTTATCCGACTTTTTCATCGGTATTTGGTGATATCCGAAATATGCGTCAAGAAAACAGAGTAGTTCCGACGCTGTCGTTGATTTGATACCTTGATTGATTCTTGGCAAGGGAAACGGATCTTTTGGGCATGCCTTGTTCAAAGCGGTATAATCAACACACATCCTTAAATCAATGGTGTCCTTTTTAGGGACGAGTACAGGATTTGCCACCCAATCTGTGTGGATGACCTCTGTTATGAAATCTGCTAATTCTAGGCGGGCTAATTCCTTGGCTATTGCTTTGCGCTTTTCATCACCAAACTGTCGTAAGGACTGTTTGACGGGTTTAGCGTCTGGGTACACATTAAGAGAGTGCTCGGCAAGTTCCCTAGGTACTCCGGTCATGTCAGAAGGCTGCCATGCGAAGATATCACTATTAGCTTTTAGCAACTCAACGAGCGCGCTTTCCTATGCGTGGCCTAAGCCTACCCCTATGTTCGTTGTCTTGGAGGGATCACCTTCCTTCAGTGACGTTTTTTTTCGTCTCTTCCGACGCGTTGAACTGCAAACTTGGCTTCGAGACCTCATTCTTTGTAGCAGGCATCTCAGACAGATTGATGGTCTTCTTGATCTCCTGGTACTCCTGGGCGTGCAGGACGGCTTCGGCGAAGGCAGCAGATCCTTTGTCGCACTCTCGCGCCTTCCTCGGATTTCCTCATACAGTGATTATGCCCTTTGGACCTGGAAGTTTAATCATGTTGTAGATGTAACAGGGACGGGCCATGAACACCCAGTAAGTCGGACGTCCCAATATGGCGTGGTAAGCACTTTTGAACGGTACCACATCGAAGGAGAGTGGCTCGGTCCGGTAATTGCCTCGGGTTCCGAATGTCACGTCTAGAGTAATCTCACCCAGAGAATCCGCCTATCTCCCTGGTACAATGCCATGGAAAGTTACACACTTCTGTAACTCAACTGGCTCTCGTGCAACTTCATGCGGTGGAGCGTCTCGATGTAGACGATGTTAATGCTGCTCCCACCGTCCATGAGTGTTTTAGAAAACTCATAGCCATCAATAAGAGGATTGACGACCAGAGGGTACTTTCCCCGACGATGTGTTTTCCTCGGGTGATCTGAACGATCAAAGGTGATGGTTACCTCTGACCAGTCCAGGAACTGTGGGACAGCCGGAACCGTGGGATTGAGCTCACGAAGAAGCGCCTTTTTGTCCTTAGCTGGTTGGGATCCAAGGAAGCAGACGTATGCGTTTTTCTTAGTCGGAAAAGTTTTCTTTCCATCCGACTTGGGCTCTGCAGCGGCTTTCGCTTCTTCCATGTCAGAATCTTCCTTGGGCTCCTTTCCTTTCTCGCAATTTTTCTTTTTTTTCGTCGGTTGGATCTGTAGCCAGCCTATTCGTCTGTTTTTGATGTCGTCGTTGAAACGACACTCGAAATTTGTGTGGGTAGATCCTCCGTTACTATCCAAGTGGTGGATATAGGATTTTTGGCAATGTTGACCCAGGTATAGGTTCTTCCGGGTTGCTGGTCTCCTCTGCCCTGGATTCGGGAAGTTCCTCGGCCTCTACCCCGGCCGCCTTCGCGCCCTCCTCGTCCTCCAGATCCGAACGTTGCGTTGACAACTGCGTTGTCCGAAGCCGGCTTTTTGTCCGAGGTGTTCTTGCGCTTCTGAGTTTGCTTTGGCTGTTTTGCCGCATTGGGATTGGCTAGAATATTTAGCAGCCCTTCTAAATCATCGTCGGAATCAGCATATTTGCTTGCCGTTTCTATCATTTCCCCCAAATCTGTGACGTGGTCACTCTTCAGTCTGTGACGTAAAAGTCCATCTGGAAGTCCTGCAATAAAAGCTTCTATCGCATTTTGCTTGTTTACTCCTTCACAGGAGTTCTTCGTATCGATCTAGCATCCGAGGTAATCCCGGCAAGTTTCTCCGGGTCTTTGGGTGCAGCACTGCAAGTCTCCTACTATGCAGGGCCTCCTGTATGTTCCCTCGAAGTTTGAAAATAACGCACTTCGCATATCATACCAGTTGTGAATTGAATTCTCTGGTAGTTCATTGAGCCATGATCGAGCCGTCTTCCTCAACTTGAGTGGGAGATATCGGACCGCGACCAGGCTGTTTCCTCCTTTGGTGATGCAGAAGTCCTGGAAGAAATCCTAGAGCCAGGTATCTAGAAGTGCTGCACCGTTATAGGGTTGAATGTGTTTGGCAATACCAAAGTCAACCGGAAATTTGGTCTGACATATGCGTGGTCCAAAGCACTTGGGTCCCACTTACACGTCTTCTTCCTCGTACCGCCGGGCTTCTATGTTTGATTCAATGCGATGGCGAGCATTGTTTGGCGACAGAGATCTGCGTCGTGGAGGCTCGTGGCTTCTGCGCGGTGGAGTCAGATTTCTGCTTCTCCTCTCAACATTGTCGCCCCCGCCCCTGCGGCTTCCACGGCTGCGTCTGGATCCTTCGTGGTTGCTGCTAGGAGGCGATGGTGGCCCTGGTGGATTGTTTCCGGCTGGGTTACGTGGTGGTGGCTGTGGAGCCTCATTATGCTGACTCCGATGCATGTTTCTTCGGTGTAACATCCCAGCATTAGAGCTTAGAAATAAGCTAAACACAGATGAGTGCATTGCATTCATGCATAGAAAATCCGGATAATTTTCGCGCTTTTAGATAAAAACTTGTCAAAGTGATTGAAGATTCTCTTAACTTGATGGAATTAAAGTAGATCATCAAGTTGACTGCGGTAAGTTTCAATATGACCTTTGTTAAAACCTTATTTTGGTAAGGGAGATTTGATCTAAGGGTAGATCAAATGTACTAAAATTTAAACCCTAATTCATTATTTAATGGATTATATTTGATACTTAGGTGTTCATAACATATTATTCATTACAACAACCCATGAATACCAAGTTACAAATATAACTTAAGTAATAAGAATGTAACAACTAATTCTTGATCTATCTTAATCTCAACTATTTATACCATGAGTATCATGGTAATACTTAACCCTAACTCTTCAGTTGTATTAAGTAGGAAGGAAAACAATTTAAGACCATTCACCACATATCCTTCTTTCCATATCAATCCTTATGGAATCTTATCTCAATATCTGTTGTTCATCAATGTTGAGTAATCAACTATTGATTCACCAATTCTTAACCTATCAATTCTTGACCTATCAACTCTTGTCCTTATTATTGCATTCACTTAAGGCCTATAAAGAAAGAAGTAAGAAGAGGTAAATAGTAATGATAGTATTAGATATCATTTATAGGATGGGAGTACTGGAAGAGGATAAGAACAATATGGTAATTGATGGAGTTAACTCACTCCTAAAATGATAGAAGAGTTATATGGAACCTATAATTGTATGGTGATAGAGAAGATTATAAGGATAAATCCTGAAGATAGATACCAAGGAGTAATCTTATTGGATTAAGTAAGTATAGTCCATGAATAGCATTCCTTAATCCAATAGAGATACTAAGAAGATAATTTCAATACAACTATAATGTTTTATTGATGAAGCCTTAATTAGCCAACTAGAAACCTAAACCATAAATGATCAAATAATTTCAATGATCATGCCCTACTCACCAAGATTGAATGCTTATATCATGTGTAAGTAACCTTGGTGGATAGAACATGATTGAAAACCTAGTATAGATATGTTATCCTAGGTTAGCTATTACAAGTCACATTAATATAATGTGAAGTTTAAGTATAAGATATTGGAGTAAAGTAGAGATATGATAGTATGATTAAGTTAAAGCTAGAGTAGCATGGAGTTATTGAAGTAGTGTTATTCCTCTTAAAGGATAGTAAGATTTTGAGGAGAGTAGTTTGATATATACATCCACTGGAGTGATGTTAGTGATGGATGATTAAGGAAGAGTATGAGTGGAGTTAGAAATAACTACTTGTTGGATTGGAGATTATCAGCAGTAGAATAGTTGATTTAACCAAGTATGGATATGAGAAGATTAGGAAAAGCTTTAGTGTCAAGCTTATTGATTTACAAATGGATTTAGGCGGAGAGATTGTTGATAGGATATATTTTTTGTGAAGTAAAGCTCATCATGTTAACACATGATGATGGATAGGAAGAAGTAGGATATCTAGGAAAGGAATTCCTTAAATAGAAGTCTAGGATTGTGAATTATGGAAGATAGAAATTATTGGTAAACACTAAAACCTAATTCTATAAACAAACCTAATATCCATATCAACTGATTGATTTATCACCTTATGTCCACCATGATTAATAAGAATAATTCCTATATCAACTCACTTAAGCATATCTTTGTCATTTTCAACCATCATTATCATAGGTGCTTCAGAACTATCTTTATCAATTCTTTCTCATAAGTCATTCTAAAGAATCACCCCACTGTTTGTAAAAGGTAACATCATTCTGATCACAAACATAAAGACAATGTGTTTATCCAATAATCTTTATTCATATCAACAAAAGAATACAAATGTATCAATAACCCTAAAACCCTAGGGTAAGCATCTATAATTTCAAACACTATTAGTACTTAGAACTTTATGTATCAAATAATTATGAAGGATCAATATATATAAAAGTTGCCTTAATATTATGTATTAATGAGAATAAAATCTCATTAGTTAATAGTAATGCATTCTATAATAAGTTTATGAATATTAAATAAATTAAATTCATATGAAAAGGCCCTCACATATAATAATAGGAAAAGTAGATGTATAAAGAAAATAAAGAAAATTATAAAAATATTTAGTAAGAACTCACAAAATGATTTTTATATACCCTTTATCATTGCTGCAAGTATTCAGCAATGAACTTTCATAAATAAAAGTTCAAAGAAAGTGTTTAAATACAAAAAGCTTGAAAGAAAAGAAAACAGAAAAGATAAGAAAAAGAAAAAAATAACAGAAATGAAACCAGGCCAAGGCCCATCGTCTATCCACCGCTCACAGCAACCAGTAGCATCCCAACAGCAACCCAACAGCGGCCCAGCCGGGATACCTCTTCGTTGTCTCGCTGGCAGGTGGGGCCATGGAGGGACTGCGGAGTGAGTTCGACAAACAGCCAGGGGGTTTTCTGCTAAACGTCTGTCGTCGTCTTCCTCTTCGACTGGAAGCTGCTCGGTGGCAGTGGCCGATGCCGTCCGCAGCCGTCCTTGCATCAAGATGCACGCTGCCGTCGCCAGGAGAGGATAAGGAGGCCACGGCGACGCCCCTGCTCGTTCTCATCCACATTTCTCTCTCAGATGCCCTCTATCTCTCTGCTTTCCTCTGACCTAAAACCTAACCTCGCTGGAACTGCTCGTTGCCGATGTTTCCGAGCTCCCCTTGCTCATCTAAGGCCACCATTAGATCCGCCTCGTAGTGTTTACCATCTATGCCAAAGGAATTGACACCGCACGAACCGAATCGTCGTTGGAGTTTGCTACTTCTCCGATGCCGTTCACCGTCGATTCACCATCGTTGGACTTCCCCCGGCCTCCCCGACCATTCCATCGCAACCATGGTGAGTTCATAGATCTCCCAGTAGCCTCTATTGCTTTGTTTTATTCCTATATCATCACCGGGGTGACCATCTGTCAGCTTCACCGTGTGAGTTCGTGGCCGTCCATCTTTCGTATGACCTTTAGGAAGCGGCGTTGCCACTATCAGGTTCCACAAACACTCCTGCATCGAACCCCTCTAGGCATGCTTCCCAGAAATCCCTCTGCCGCCGTTCCTAAGCGCAACTTCGGTGAGGCTCCGACGAGCACATGTGGCAGCTGATGTGGCCACGGGCCCATCTATCTGTCTCTGTGGTCAGATTATCTAGGGGTGCAAAAAGAAGTTACTGGTCCACGCCAGCGTGGCACACCAACGTGGCCCTGAGCCCCACTTGTCTGTGACTTAGGGTAGACCTAGTCTGGGTAAGAAAGGTATTATCTGTTTAGTAAAAAATTGATAAAAACAATATAAATTCAAATATCAAATTCTAGAAATCAAATAAAATAATTAAATCTTGTTAAATCAATAACTTATGTTTTGTAATTCAGAAAAATATGTTTAAAATATGAAAAATTTCAGACAAATAAAATCTACAACTTAAAACTATTATCAAATATTATTATGAAGTTTATTTAATAAAGGTTTTGTAAGTAATAAAACTTTGATAATTCATATTTTAATAATGGTAAATGTTAAAAATATAAATAAAATACCAAAAATCTTTGAAAAATGACAATTATAATTTAAAATTATAATCATGCATTATTACTCCACTTAACTAAATATGTGTTATTTATTAAGTATTTATAAAGTGATAAATCTTATAAAAATCATATCTTATTATTTATAAATCACAAAAATAAATGTAATATACCAAAATGATCACAAAAATAATACCTACATATTAAAAATGTAACATTCCACTTTTAAGGAAAATAAAAACTTAATACCCTAATAACTTGAATTTACACCTATTTCCTTAGTTGATAATTCATATAAGGGTAAATAAAATTTGTTAATATTTATAAAATTAGTCAATTGAGTCTAATAAATAGTATTAGTCTTAAATATTGTTAGTGTGAAGTCAAAATGGTTTAACACATTTTTAAAACAATTTTATTGAATTATTCTTCAACCATAAGTGCAAATTATTTTATAAAATGATTCTTATTTAATATAAAACCTCCAAGAATAATTTGTAGTGAAATAAATCCTATTCCTTTACTTTAACCACAAGTTTATAAACAAATCAAAACACTATAGTGAGTTCATAAGTAGTAAATAATATTGTTTACTTATTCACAACCCTTAACCACACCCTTATTGGGAGATAAATCCCTTTATACATTTATAATGTAAAGAAACCACTATTCAAATAGAAGTGTTACCATTCTTAAAGTATCCTTAGAGAAACATTATAAAGTACACCTGGTACAAAAAACATAAGGAATATGCCTTAAGCCCATCTATGTCTTTAAAGTTAACTTTAGTATATAATACCTTAAAATACTATTCTAAAAGACTTTGTTATGTATTTTATAAATTAACTTTGGTCTGTTATAATTAAGTTATAAAGTATCTTAATACCAAACTCACCAAATTAAAAACCAAGATAGATAAGTCTCAAATACTAATGATGTCATTATTCAAATAGAGCAATTCTTTCTTACTCAAAGACTATAACTTGAAAGAGGACCTAATAAGGTTAAATTAAAGTTTAAATATTCCTTCATAGCTAAATAAAATTTTCTTCAAAAGTTATTCTTTTAAAATACATTATAAAGGAAAAAATAAACATTCCTCTAAAGGCTCTAAATGATGATCAAACCTGGTATCCACCGTCTTTAGGAACCTTCCACACTTATATGTTTTATTATGATATGCTACTTGTTATGTGTACATATTGTTACACACACTCACAAGCCTTAATAAGAAGCACATGTATGAAATTTAATCTAAAAGGGCAACACATTCTAATGTAACCATTTCCAGTATCCAAACCCTAGAACCACGCCATCCCCGGGATTCAAGTTTGCGAAAGTGCATTACATTACTTATGCATAAGAGCATTTTGATTCTTTAAACATTAGTCCTTACCGGACCAATGGTGCTGATTCCAGATATTGGATCTTTTATTGTCTTGAAGACCGTGAGTGCATAATCTTGCAATCACAAAAGGCAAGTTCACACTTGCTCATGTCCTTTGATTATTTTCTGTAAAGTATTTTGCAAATCCAGTGTTGTCATCACCTGCATTTGAAAAAGGTCAGAAAACACTATTTTCATAATAATATGATTATAGGTTATTTACCATGAGGTAATAACCTACTATGAAATTTCCGGTGGTAAAGGAACATATTATCTAGGACTTAACAACCAATGTCGCCAGTGATTCTTGCGCCGTATATTACGCGTTGACCATGAGATTTGGAATGGGACGAAGAAGTCAGCTGTATCTTTTCCCTCTCACATGGAGCCGGATGTGCGGGTCGTGGCTGTTATCACTCGTAGCGTGCATATTATATGGTAATTCGTAGAGGATATGCAGCATATGGGTGGGAGCCCTCAACGGCCCACGATAGTTCCGGCATCTGAACGGTTTGTACTGCCAATTGCCGTAATTCAATAGGTGGGCTGGCGTACACCAAGGAGACATGCAGGGTCGCGGAGAAGGCAGTGGTTGGCTTGGGTCTTAGTCTGGGCCTCACACCAAGGAAGTGTGAACGGTTTCGCAGCCCGGATGCGCAACAAAGCTAAGATCTCTCATGGGTAAAGTGACACACCTCTGCAGAGTGTAAGAACTATAACTTGTTACTCCCTGTTCTGGGAAGGAGCTACGAACGCGGCAGGAAAGGAACTCCATGAAAGTTTTGGTAAACCCGTGAAGGCTGACGGACATAGCTTTTCAGAATAAAAGCAATATTTATAGAAAATGTTTATGAAAACTTGCATTGCCTACGACCTTTGGTCTGTGGCTGTAGTTATAGTGCATCAAACTTTTCTAGTTAACTTGCTGAGTACGCTCGTACTCAAAGTATCTTATTAACCCTTGCTAGATTCTGAAGCCAATAAGACGACGTCTACATCAAGTTATGCTCCAGGAATCATCATCAAAAGCTAAAGCTTTTCAATAAAGTCGAGAAGGTCAACATATACACCAACTCAAGTGAAGACGAAGTTACTGATTAGATAGGAATATAATCTCTAGCCATAGAACCTATTTCTGTAGTGTATTGCGATAGCCGCAATGTCAGACCATTAGTTAAGATACTAGTCTTAATAGTATGATAGTTTTTGAGTTATTTATTTCTGATTCTTCTTTGTAAGAAGATTCTTTCTCTCTCTTTAACCTAGAGTGTTCTCTGGATCTTGTGTAAAGAGTTGAGTTGTAACCTATAGTCATGTCTTGGACCTGTTGTGTTTCTGTTGTACCACTCTAAGGGATGTAATACTAGTGAACGGTGTTTCATGTGTGTTATGTCAATGACTATAGTGTACTACATCATGAAGTGGTATGCTGGGTCAGCACATTCGGGCATCGTCCCTACTTGATTCAGGGCGTTCCGGATCATCTCTTCGTCCGGCGTTGCCAGCCGGACGGCTTGGTGGTGGCATCCTTAGCTGATCTTGCTCCTCTCGCTGGCGGCGTGTTTCCGGGTCTTCTCTATGGCGGTTGTTTTGCCGACGATGGTCCTCATGAGGAACCATTGCCCTGATGGTGTCTTAGGACGTGACCGAAATAACTCTTGGCCAGTCACGCGCCGGCCGGCAAGAGTGGCCGTTTGAGCCGGTTCTTGAATTCTATTCTTCTCCACGGGGATGATAGCGTTGATTCGTATCCCTGCGAAGTCTTGCATCAGCGCTTTGGTCGGCACCAGTGTGGCAAAACTCGGACTTTGAGGCTAGCTTGCCACTAAATGACGCTGCCGTTTTCTGCTACTTTAATCCTTTGTCCAGCAATGCGACACACTGCTAGACCTGCTATGAAGACGGATTGTTGGCGACGATGGCTCGAGTTGCAGTAGCATTTTCCAACGGCATGCTGTAGACTCAGATCTTCTCTCCATCTTTTCCGTCGAATAGATCTTTGTGGATACCCGGATTCTTGCTAGCAATAAACAGACCTCCCCTTGTCTTGTTTGGATGTCGCTTGAAATCTGACTAATACTTGGCAGGATCACTGTCTAACTGCTGCATTGGGAGTAAGATCCGAAGCCGTTGGGATTGGAATCGTGAGAGCATCTCTGTAAATTTCACATGCACCCTTGGTGACAACGTGTCCATCCACAGGAGGGTCGATCGGGGTGGTATTAATCGAATATCCTTCCTGATTCTCCATCTCGATCTCTTCATTTTTCTTCATTGGTTTCGTCGATGTCCGGCTCTGCCGGTGTCAGATTCTTGTTCTTGTTCTTGTTCTTCTTCTTTGACCGCCTAGTAGACTTAACGTGTGTACCAGTGGCAAAGACGGCTTTCGGTCCGGTACTAGGGGATAAACTTCCGTCGGTACTTTCCATCATGATTGTCTTGTGGACCTCGGAGGAATCTCCGGTGTCCATGTCATCCTGCAAGGTGTAGCTTTCATCCATGCTATCATATGGACTAGGAGGATTTTCTGGCTCACCTTGCGTTTTCTTGGATATGTGCTCTTGTTCGTACTCCTCCATCTCTTTGTCGAAGTCTTGAAGTTCCTGCGACGTGATTGACTCCTGAGGGGAGCCAGGTGAGTCTGCAATTTCTTTGACTGCGTCTAGGACTGAATCGCTACCAGCCCCAGCATCGACAGAGTCAGATCCATTGCTTATGTGGTACACGAAATAGTGCTTCTTCTTGTTCATGTTCTTGAGGTACTTGTATAACTTGGTTTCCGCTTTGACGTTAGCAGAGCTGGATCCGTAGCGGATGTATTCCTTGTCTGTGTATCCGATCTCGCTAGAGAGATCGGATCTGGTTTCTTCTTCCACTACAGGAGTGGGCTGGGTGGGTTTGATTTTCTCCGGGACTCTGAACTCTTCCGCCTCTACAGATAAAGTAGATCCGGATTTTTCTTCCGCCATGGTCATCACCTCAAGGGTGGGTTGGGCGGGTTCAGCGAAACCGAGATATATATCAATCTCGCCGATGGACATGATCGTGTAGGTCGTGAAGGGTTTCAAGGACGGAATCCAAGTGTCATCGAGAAGGATGAGAGGGACATCACTGGCATAGACCACGCGACCCATGGCAATTGTTTCGCCGATTCCTGCACGCTCAGATTCTGCCTGGAACGCTGCTCCAAAGGTCACCTGCCCCAAGGTGGGCGCCAACTGTCATCGGATTGTCGACAAGTACGCCATAGGGGGTCCTAGTGGCGTTGGAAGGATGGGGTGTGAGACTTCAGATGTTCCAGGAGCGTTGAGCACAAGTTTACCCAGGTTCAGATCCGACTTCGGTGTCGGATCCTACTCCTGCTAGCAACCCAGTAATATATCGGCGTAAGCCGGATGTTATAGCGGATTACAAGAGAGGTTTGCCTATGCGAGTTGGTTGTGGTTGTGTGTATTGATTTGTTCCCTAAAGGCTCCCATAGGGCCGGTTTATATAGTCACCGGGGCCTAGGATTACAGGAGATACCTATCCGGCTACGTTACAGAGTCAGTAACTATGTACATCTTGGACTACAAGTAATACTACAAGCCTAAGTCGGTAACTCTTGTGGGCCTTGTCGTAGCCAGAACTGGCTCCTCCTCTTTCTCTGACTGGGCTGCCAGTGAAGCAAAGCTCTAACCCGTTGGTGGGCCACCCTGGTCAGTGAGTCCTGTGGGTATACCCGAAAAGTACATCCCCAACACCTTATTCCTTTATAATGCTAGTGGTGTATCCGCTAATCCCTGAGAACGCTTTTTCCCACTGAAGTTTCAAATCTCTTTTACATACGCGATACTTATTTTCTGTATTCTGTTTTACTTACTTTACTCATTGTTCACTTACACCAAAAACCCAAAACACCTTTTATGCAATACTCGCATTTTATCTTGTCACTTAGAACTTTATTTAGCATTTCTAGTTTCAGTATTTATTTCAAGAATTCTTAGACTTCAGACTCCTGCTCCCTGTGGGATCGATATCTTTATTTCTAAACTAGCTAGATCCGATCTATACACTTGCAGTCATCAAGCTATTTTCTGACGCCATTGCCAGGGAGCTAAGCGTTGTAGGTCTTTTAGTTTTTGCTTATTTACTTTAGTTTTGTTAAGTTTTGTTTTGAGTTACCGGTTTCCACCAACATGACGGAGTTTGATCATATGACTAGTGCTAACCCACTCAACCACTTTGGGAAGCCCTATGATATTTATAAAAGAGACAACTCCAATGAGAATATAAGAGGTTTTGAAATAAATCCTATACTACTTGGTATTTTACACAAGAAGCAATTTACTAGAGATGAAGAAGATCCTGATCCATATGAGAATATTGCATGTTTCAAATATATATGTGGCACGCTCCAATTAATGGGGTATACCGCCAATGAGGTAAGGGTTAAATTTTTTAGTCAAACTTTGACAAGTAAAACTCTCTCATGGTATATATCTCTATCCTCATAAGCCACTACTACTTGGGATAATTTAGCTTGCGAATTCCTATCTAAATATTACTCATTATCAAAATCCTTTGGAATCAGGCGTCTTATAATGACTTGGAGGAACCGTCCTAATGAAGGACTGGTAATACATTATATAAGATTTAAAATTTTACTTAGTCAATGTCCTCACCTTGATTTTCCTGAATGGTATTTATTGAATATCTTTTATGGCGGTTTAATCGAACCTAATAAAATTTAACTAGACTCTTGTGCGAGAGGACCTTTTATGGATTTACCTATAACTAAAGCTTGGGCTGTACTTAATAGAATTCACGATCATAGAGTTTCATGGAATTTCGGTCCAGGAAGTGAAGGAGACACAAAAATAGATCATGAATGTATTCACGACTATAATAAAGAAGGCCATGTTGATGAATTATCTAAAGATCTTTATTTAGATTCAGATCTTGTGTTGCAAGTTGTTAAAGCTTTTACAAAACACATCAAAGCTCCAAAAGAGGGTTCGGCCAAGTATGATCCACCACCCGAACCTGAGAATAAAATAGAAGTTAAAGAAACATTGGCTTTGCTAGAACTAATGTGTGAGATACCTTTCCCTAACACTGCATAGAAGCATATTTTGGAATATGAACAGGTCAAGGAAGTACAGGAGGTGAAAGAAGAGGAAAGTGTGCCAATAATTGAAGAACATCTGGATGAAACCAAAGATGAAGAGGTAACCAAGGAAGCAATCATAGCTATGTATGCACATTGTAACATAGTTGAACTTTATGAAGAGACTTCTATATTGGTTGAAGGTAAAATTAAGTTAAAAGATGTGGGTAAGCCTATTCTTCCCTGCATATTTAAAGAAACCTCGCATACGGTTTATGTGATCTTGGCACCAAAGTTAATGTTATATCCCATGACTTTTTGGAAATAAAAGAAGAGATAGCACCGGCTACAATAGAAAATACTGATATGACAATCATGTTAGCCAATAAAAATCTTAGAATTTCAATGGGAGTAGTTGAAGATGCAACTATCACAATTGGAAATAAAAATTTCCCTATTGATTTTGTAGATTTTGATATGACAATTGACACTCTTTTCCCAATCATATTTGGAAGAAATATTTTGAGTGATATAGGTGCCACAGTCGACTTCAAAAAGGAGGTTGTATCCCTTAAGCTTGGGAAAGCGAAAAAAGAATTCCACTTTTCCAAATTTAAAGACAAAACTCTACATATACAAGAAGAGAAAGAGAAGACTACCGAGGAGATGGCAACTCTTTTCTTAAATAATCAAGATGAAGAAATAAATAAAGACCAAAATTGTGAAGAAATAATTATGGAGGACAGAGTTTAGAAGAATTAGAAAGTGAATTTGATTCATTTCCCATTGAAGAACCTCCAACTAATGAAGCTTTTGAAGAACCAGAAAAGAGAGGGGATGAATAATTACCACCCCCAAAATTAAAAACTGTACCAGATAATCTTAAGTATAGATTCTTAGTTGATACTAATAAATTCCCTGTTATTATTAGTGCTAAACTTTCAGGGGAAGAAGAAGAACTCATGATAGTACTAAAGGAGAACCACAAGGCCTTTGGGGTACTCAATGGACGACTTGAAGGGTATTAGTCTCATGATTGCCTCCCATAGAATATTCATGGAGGAAGGTGCTAAACCAGTTGCAGAATTTAATAGAAGACTAAAGCCTAAAATGAAGGAAGTGGTAAGAAAAGAAATGATACGCCTACTTGATGGATGCATAATCTATCCTGTAAAAGAAAGTGAATGGGCAAGTCCTGTTCATTGTGTTCCTAAGAAAGGCGGCTTTACTATTGTTCCTAATGAAAACAATGAATTAATACATGCTAGAACTATTGTTGGACATAGGATATGCGTATATTTTAGGAAATTGAATAAGGAAACAAGGAAAGATCACTATCCTTTACCGTTCATAGATCAAACTTTAGATAGGTTAGCAAACCACACTCATTTTTCTACTTTGACGGATATTCTGGTTTTTCCCAAATAGGTGCTCATCCTGATGACCAACTTAAAACAACTTTCATTAGTCCTTATGGTTTACATGCTTACCGACACATGCCTTTTGGGGTATGTAATGCTCCAGCTACTTTTCAAAGATGCATGACTGCTATTTTTGTATACTTTACAAAACTAATAATGGAAGCGTTTATGGATGATTTTTCTGTTTATGGAACTTCGTTTACTAGTTGCTTGGATAATCTCAATAGAATCTTGCAGCATTGCAAAGAAACCAATCTTGTCTTAAACTGGGAGAAGTGCCATTTTATGTTCAAAGAAGGCATATTCCTTGGACATAAAGATTCAGGTAAGGGTATTGAAGTAGATAGGGCTAAAGTTGAAGCAATAGAAATAATGCCACAACCAAGGGACGTAAAAGGTATGAGAAGTTTTCTTGGTCATGTAGGCTTTTATAGAAGGTTCATTAGGAATTTTTATGGAACTTCTAAACCTTTGACTAATCTTTTGCAAAAAAGGAGCAAGATTCAATTTTGATGATAAATGCCTTATTGCCTTTGATAAACTTAAATATGCTTTATCATGTGCTCCCATCATTAAACCACCTATATTGGATATGACTTTTTATTTGATATGTGAAGCTAGTGATATGTTGTAGGAGTAACTTTGGGACAACATATAGGTCACAGATTTAATCTTATACACCATGCTAGTAGAACTCTCAATAGTGCTCAAAAGAATTATCCTAAGGAAGAAAGAGAACTCTTTGCTGTATTTTTCTCTTGTGATAAATTTCGTTCTTATATTATTGATGCAAAAGTAAGAGTTCATACGGATCGTGATGGTTTAAAAGAACTCCTCGAGAGGAATATTCATAAGCCAAGACTGATCCGTTGGATCCTTTTACTTCAAGAATTTGAGTTGCAGATCATGTAGAGACAAGAAGCAAAGGTAGTGGATGAAGCATCTATATTTGCCCAACAAGACATCGATATTATTGAGAGGAGATTTAGTCCTGGTGATTTTTGTTTCCGAGAATTATTATATGAGCTAAGGGAAAATCCTCCCAATAAGAAGAAGTCCTTGTTGTTGGAGGAGTTTGTCACTCCCAACTAAATAAATGGTAAGAGGAAGGTAAGTTTTCTAACTTAAATAAGTGCCTTGTTTTCACAGTTTCTTCTTTTAAAAATTGTACCTTTGAATTCCTCTTGTTTTTCTGAAGTTTTTGAGGGGTTTCTGTAACTATGCGGGCGCAAATATATGGCCGGAGAAAAATCTCTCGCCGTATAGTTGGTCGTTAAACGTTCTGTATCCCCCTCGCAAAATAATTTCGAAGTGCAATATCTATATGGCCACAACTATACGGCAGGAGAAAATTCTCCCACCGTATAGTTGGTCATCAAAGCTTTAGTACCCTCGACCCGTTTTCATTATTATTACTTAAATAACCTCTTTGTCGGTTCCTAGTCGGTCGTCTAACCGACATGGGATCGAGATATTTGGAAATATTTGCCCGGAACCAACTATACGGCCGGAACTATACGGGACGCGACCGTATAGTTGGTCGTTATGGAGCTGGACTCCTCCAAATCCATGATTTATTTTCCTAATCGGTTTGGATTGTTTTCTTGGACAAGAATTTGGTGTTTTTCGCGAGTTTTACCGACCTCTGACCCCTCTTATATACTACCCTTGTGCCTCTCTCTAATCACAAATCACCATAGACAAATCCAGCTATGCGCTATCCCGTCCTAGGTCGTGGAAAACCTATGGGGCTCATTGCTCCTAGGGACCTTTCTAGCAGCCCGTTGATGGAGGACGATGATGAGGAGGTGGAGAGGTTTAGCCCGGGGTACAAATAGTACGTGGATCCAAGCTTCTACAACAGTGACCCCGGTGAAGGCTGGAGCGAAATTTACATCTACCGTAACATTTATGATCCCCTAGGGGTTGACTGGGCGGTGATGAAAAGAACTCAATAAGGGAGAAGGCCTCAAGATGTACGGAAAAGGGCGTATGGAGACGGTCAAGTTAATCACTATAGATCCAAGGCCGCATAAGCGTAACGAAATACCTAACATTGGTGCATGTGCTAGCAAGGGATCAGAGTTGCCCCAACAGGAGTGGAGGAGCAGCTTCTACTTCCCCAATCCATCCATAATGGATGAGGAAGAAGAAGTTGTCCCCACGACACAAGATCGCGTGCAGGCACTAGAGATATATCAGAAGCAGGAGCTCCTCTATCGCGTTGAACTCCGTCACCGCCTCAAGGAGATAGTGGAGAAGCATGATCTTCTCCCAATGGTGACTAAGCTCGTGGATAGGGTGGACACTTTGCAATCTGATTTATGTAGGTGCTACAGCCGCATCACTGCTCTGGAAGACACCAACAAGAAGCTGCGCACCGCGGTTCTACATGCTATGGCGCCATAGTGACATTCAATAAAACACGGTATCAAATAATTGCGAGGGATTATTTGATCCCGCCTGGCTTGATTCCAAGCTTGGGGAGATCTTTAAGACCTTGTAATCTATCTTACAAGTTTTTATTTCTATTATAGTTTTGCATTAGTTCGAGCTCATAAATAAAGTTTGCATCATTAGAATTCCCTTCAGAAATAGTTGATCCCTCTTATGAAATTCTGAGTTTATTTTCATATATGGAGCATTATTGAGTTTGAGTTTGTTCTATTGGATATATGAATGACTTGAGTATGATTTTACTTGCACTTGTTGATAGCAATAGGAGTATTTGATGGTTGTGATAATACAACACTTTTTAGCTATATAAATTGTGTCACTTCCTATCATATCATGCTCCATCTAACTATTGCTATGCCCGATATGCATGATTACTTCTTTTCATTACATTCATACGAGCTTTGCACATTTAGTAGTTTAGGTAGAATTTTATCCCTCTTTCTTGTCTTTGACATGTGTTTAGGTGTTGATGATGATTATGAACAAAACAAAGGCAAAAGGAACAAAGAGAGTATAGTATGGAGGAACTGCAGGACCACACTTAGCCATTTGAGGTGTTAGAAAAAGTGAATTTTTCCAACTTCTCAAAATAAATATCCAATACGCTGGGGTTGTATCCCTCGATGGGATGAATCCAACGAGCCCAAAAACGCCCAAAATGAAGTTCGTATGAAGAAATGGCTGAAGGGTTTCGCATCATAGTAAATCAAAAAAATTCTATGGATGCGAACAAGAAAGCCAAGATCTAATCTAGGAGATGCAATCAACGAGAGAGATAGATGAGATCTTCATACCCTTGAAGAAATCGCACATCGGAAACGTTCAACAGAACGTGGTTGATGTAGTCGAACTAGCCTTCTCCTCCTCGCGATCCGATCCGATCCGATCCAACGCCGCAAGTGACGGCGCCTCCGAGAGATGCACACGTACGGCGTGGTGCTATGGTGGAGAGTTTCTGCGGCAGGGCTTCGCCTATGCGTAGTCGGGAGAGAGAGAGAGAGAGAGAGAGGTGGAGGGCAGCAGGACGATGGCTAGGGTTGGAGGAGTGGGAGGGGGAGGGTGCGCCCCTGCCCTCTTTATATAGGGGGCTGGCCGCCCCCCTTGGCCCCTCCTCCAAGCCCTAGGGAGGCGGCCCCAAGGGTTGGAGTGGGGGGCAAGTTTCCCCCCTCCTTCTAGAAGATCCCTTTAGGGTTTCCCCTAGGGTTTGGCCGGCTGGGCCTTTGGGGCCTTGTGCCCCTAGCCCAAAGCGGCCAGGGCACTCCCCCTCAGTCCCACGCAGCCCTCCGACAAGTGAGCCCACGTTGGTCCCACTCCGGAACCTTCTAGAACCTTCCGGTACAATACCGAATAATCCGAAACGATTCCAAAATCCAAAACTGCTTTCCTTTATATGAATCTTATTCTACGGACCATTCTGCAACCTCTCGTGATGTCCTCGATCTCATCCGAGACTCCGGACAAAAACTCATAAACCAATTATCCATTCTATCCTAGCGTCGAAGCACGTTAAGTGTGTGACCCTACGGGTTCGAGAATATGCAGACATGATCTTCTATCAATAATCAACAGCGGGATATGGAAACCCATATTGACTCCCACACATTCATCTATGATCATATCGGATAAACCACGATTCCAGGATTCAACTAATCCCATATATGTATTCCCTTCGTCACGCGATATTTTACTTGCCCGAGATTCGATCGTTGGTATCGGCATACCTAGTTCAATCTCATTCACAGCAAGTACTTTACTCGTTCCATAATCCGATATAACTTTGTGATTAACTCCTCAACCACGTGCTTGCAAGCGGTGTTGATATTGATTACCGAGTGGTCCCGAAGTATATCTCTCCGACTCGGGAGGGACAAATTCCATCTCGATACATACAACCCAACAAGTACTTTCCGATCACCTGAGAGACACCTTTATGATCACCCTCACATAGGATGATGTTTGATGACCTCAAAGCTTTCTTCCGATACCAGGGAGTTGTATTATCTCATGGTCTAAGGAATACAATACTTGACATAAGAAAAAGCTTCGCAAAGATGAACACGATGACACGATCTAATTGCTCTGCTTAATTTGGGTCTGTCCATCATATCATTCTCCTAATGACATGATCTCATTATTAATCGACAACTCATGTTTATGGTTAGGAAACCTTAACCATCATTAATCAATGAGCTAGTCCATAGAGGCGTACTAGGGACACGGTGTTATTCATAAACCACACAAGTATCAAAGTTTCCGCTTAATACAATTCTAGCATGGAATATAAACTTTATCATGAACAAGAATTATAATAATAATATCTTTATTATTGCCTCTAGGGCATAATTCCAACAATGGCGACCAAAATACGAAAGGGCCTGCAAGTTTAACGACCAACTATACGACCGAAGCTAAAATTCTGGCCGTATAGCTCCAGCTGTATAGTTGCCAAAAAGGTCGGAAATGATGGGATTTCACCCTAGAAAATCTCCAGAACCTTCCCCAAGTCATATGACGGTATTGTGGGTACCCTAGGGCACCCCAAGTCCTATATGAAGAGGGGAGGAGCCAAAGGAATCCACATACACCATATACAAGATCTAGATCCCATCTACCGCCTCCACGGCTGCGCCGTGCCGCCGTGCCACCTCCATAGCCTCTCAAGATCGAACAAGATCAAGATCTCCATCACCACCATCAAGCTATCAAAGCAAGAAGAGGAGGAGAAGGAGGACATCTCCATCACCATGCTGATGCCACCATCACCGCGCCTTCATCATCATCTCCATCGCTGATACTCCTTCATCCTTCCCCATCATGGTCTCCGTGATGGGTTGTAACATGGCTTGAACCCCTTTTTATTAATGACGAGGTTTGATCTCATCAATGCCCATTGTTATGGACTTGGGTTTTGGAGAAGATGGGGATGCTGGAGATCGTGGAACGGTTAGCAAACAAGCAACACGGGGACACAAGGTTTACCCAGGTTTAGGCCCCCGGAGGGAAAACCCTACTCCTGCTTGTCTACTCTTGATTACGGCGGAACCGAAGGTTACAGGGGTGCGCATATGCAATCTGGCGTGGAGGCGTGTATGCGAAAGTATGAGGGAGGTTGTATTATAGATCTAGATCTGTTGTGGTCTAGTCTATCGGGGGTGGAGAGATTAGGTCGTGCCCTCCTCATTGGACCCTCCTAGCCTTTATATATGGGGAGGCTAGGTCTCAGGTACCAATACGAGTACGTTACAAGTTGTATTCAAACTCTAGTCTTGAGCTTTCCTTGTCTTGTGCGCTTGGGAGTCCGTGTCTATATGGGCTTCATAGCAGTCAAACCGTCATAGGCGTCATGGACCCTGGTAGGTCGTCGAGTGGGCCTTCCGTCGGGCTGGACCAGGTATGCTAACATCAGGTACCCGTAGAGTATAACCATGTCAGTAGACCCCGAGTGTTCAGTCGAATCGTAGATTCGGCTGAGGACTCTTCAATCTTTCGGGTGCAGCTATCTGTTTGCTAGAGAATGATTTGAGTGTGTAGGGATTGTTGATGCGTGTGCCTGACTCTCCCGACGGATCAGGGTCAGTTAACTGTCTTAGGACAAAACAACACGATCTTCTTCAGATTCGAGTCCCTCGACTCGAACCCGTAACATATGCTGGCGTAATTCGACTCAGGCCGCGGAGGACTTACAGGAGTGGAATTTCGGTGAATTTAAATGATGTACCCAACGCGTCCGTCGGGAATTTTCATCGCGCCTGCTGGCATGGATTTTTCCTAGCAGAGCGCAGTCGTGTGTGTTGCCAGGCCATCAGATGGTATCTGTAGGTCTTATCTTTGCGTCGCAGACGCAGCATCCGAATGTTTATCACCGCAGAGGTGTTTCGGGTGGCCAAGGAGGATGTTTCTCACTTAGCGTTATATGGGGTAGAGTTGCCAAAAAGTTTTGCATGCTGATTCGAAGAATCGCACTTGAAGAATTCATAGGGTGCGCGACCAGCGCTTCCTATGGGAGTAGCCCCCGAGTGTCTGTTCGAGTCGTAGACTCGAGCAGAGTCTTTAATTTAGCCGTTGTTCGGCTTCAGGTCCGTAGGACACAAATTTTTCGGATGCTTGAATCCATCCTCCCTATGGGAGTGGCCCCTGAGTCCGTAGTGGAGTCGTTGACTCGACGTAGGACTCGAAGAATAGCTTAGTGGCGTAGTACACTATTCATGCTTTGGGTGCGCGGACAGCGCTCCAGTTTGTAGTAGCCCCCGAGTCCTTAGTCGAATCGTTGATTCGAGTGAGGAATCGAAGCATGCCACTCGAAGATCTTCTGTGTGCACGATCAACGCTCTAGTTTGGAGTAGCCCCCGAGTGTTTGGTGGAGTCGTAGACTCGGGCAGAGACTCGAGACTTGTATCGTTGAGTTGTAGTCGGCAATCTCGTGGGCGTACCGCTGACCCGGAAGTACATCGGGTGCGCAACCAGCGCTCCTGATAGGAGTAGCCCCCGAGTGTCTAGTTGAGTCGCAGACTCGAGTGGAGACTCATGCGAGGAGAAATCACTGACCCAGAAGTGTATCGAGTCAGTGTCTCATGCATAAGGAGCCAATCGATGAAGAAGTCGGAGTTGACGTGGCGGAGTCGTGCGGCGTTTAGACGGAAGGACTCGACGTTGCGGATGAAGTCGACGCAGTTGCTTCTATCGGGTGAGCGGCCAACGCGGTTTTTTCGTAGTATCAAGCGATGTAACCATCCGAGGAGGGACTCGACTCGGGTCTTGAGTGTATGGCGTAGCCAGTTGCTTTGTCGACTCCTGTTAGAGGACCCGATATAATAGCTCGACGCAGTCGACATCCTTGTAAGCTGCAGAAAACATAAAAAGTTGTGAAGTACTTGTATCTTGCAAGAAATATTTGCCTGTCGGCTTGTATAGTAAAATTCTGGTGCCGCTCGAGTCGACACTTTTGCACTATATGCTAGGACTTTTCGTTAGCCTGATTACCCTTAGTCTCAGTACCTTGACGAGGCACTCGGAGTTCAAGGATTCGACGATCAGGCAGAATCAGCTACTGGGGCTGTCGCGTTCGAGGTGCTCGAGTGCATGGAGGCGATGGCACATTAGGTTACTCGAAGAGGGCGCAACCCCCGAGTGTTTCGAGTGCGAGTTGAAATTGAAGTCAGCTCTAAGTAGAGGGAAACTTAGCTTTGTTGATCGTCGTGGCGAAGTTAACACGGTAGCGGATCATGCGGCGGACGTAGTCGACGTGGCAGACCGTAGTCATAGCAGCGATGGGTTCATGGAATCGGTGGCGGCAGTTAGTTCTGCATCCGAAGATTGTCGCAATCGATGAACGCACCGGGTGGCCGCATCTGAAAGATGTATCACGAGACCGCAGCCGAAAGACGCATCGGGTTGCTGGAGCCGAAGGCCGTGGATGGTCGCCGAAGTGGAGGGAGCCCCCCGAGCCACCGAGAAGTTGGAGCCGAAGACCACAACGGGTCAAAGGATCCGACGAAGCCAATAAGAGCGCAGTCGAAGACAGCAGCAGGTCGCCGGTGTCAAAGATTTGGCGGGTTGCGCGATGAAGGCGTCGCAGCCCCCGAGCGTGGAGCTGATGCAATTGGACATAGTCACCACAGCAGCGGGTCGCGATATTTCTATTCGGAGGGAGCCGACACGGCGGCGAGTGGCGCGGATCAGAAGTGCTCGAACTTCAGATCGACTTGCGGCAAATAGAAACGACAAATTGACCGTTCACCCGAACATTAATGTATAATTAGTAGATCCGATTCACGCGCGTGTTGTATCTTTTCCATGATCATAGCTTTCTTGACCCAGCGCAAACTAGGCCTCCCTCGAAACTTGATTGAGAAACGACAAGTTTAGAAGTATTGGATTTTTTTTCGGCCTTGAAGTCGCACATATATCTTGTCCGATCGGTGATGTGACTTGCTTGTCCAGGCTTTTTCGAGATGTTGATCCGATGCATGCATGTATGTTGTATCGCTGTACGTATGCCCATAGCTGTTTTGATTAGAATAAACCTGAGGTCTCCACGCAGGCACACGTTCGATTGGGAATCGAAGTCAGCAGCACTGTGCGACCTTGATCCAGTCGATTTTACGTGGCCATTGATACGCACGCCGGATCATGTATGTTTCCGGCCAGTCGACGGTTGCAAATTATTGAACCAAACCGAACCATAGAGCATGGTCGCTCGACTCCAGATTGATTTTTTTACATCGAGTCTCCACAGATCGTGTTGGCAAGGATAAGACCGGTTGTCGTATGAATGTTGATGTAGAATTTCAACGCGTCGACGTGATCTGATCTGATTGATGTTGATGACGAGGGAACTGAATCAGATCTAACCTCTAGTAGCTGACGAATCGTAGATTGCTAGTGATGGAACCGTCACGACCGCACAATCAGCGTCTCCAGTACCCACGATCGGCGCCAATTGACGAGGTTTGATCTCATCAATGCCCATTGTTATGCACTTGGGTTTTGGAGAAGATGGGGATGCTAGAGATCGTGGAACGGTTAGCAAACAAGCAACACGGGGACACAATGTTTACCCAGGTTCAGGCCCCCGGAGGGAAAACCCTACTCCTGCTTGTCTGCTCTTGATTACGGCGGAACTGAAGGTTACAGGGGTGCGCAGATGCAATATGGCGTGGAGGCGTGTATGCGAAAGTATGAGAGAGGTTGTATGAGAGATCTAGATCTGTTGTGGTCTAGTCTACCAGGGGTGGAGAGATTAGGTCGTGCCCTCCTCGTTGGACCCTCCTAGCCTTTATATATGGGGAGACCAGGTCTCAGGTACCGATACGAGTAGGTTACAAGTTGTATTGAAACTCTAGTCTTGAGCTTTCCTTGTCTTGTGCACTTGGGAGTCTGTGTCTATATGGGCATCATAGCAGTCGAACCGTCATAGGCGTCATGGACCCTGGTAGGTCATCGAGTGGGCCTTCCGTCGGGCTGGACCAGGTATGCTAACATCAGCTACCCGTAGAGTATAACCATGTCAATTAATGTTATGATGATTTGAGTAATTGAATTGTGTCATGTTCTTGTTAATTAATATGTTTGTGCTTTCTCTTTACATTGTTTTGTTCATGATATTATTCTAGTGATTGGAGACGTCCAATCCATTGTTGAGGAATTTACTAGGGATTCACATAGTGTCACAAATTTTTTCATTAGTCTCTACTCTTCCATGGGTCCTCACAAGCCCATGGGTATAACTAAGGATATTTGCTATAAGTGATTTGTGGAGCCAATAGCAGCTTAGGATGCACCACCCAGAGTTCCCCAAGATCACTCATGATATAGATAGGTATAGTGTTGCGAATTGCTTGACCCCAAAGTGACAAACGGGATATCTTGTGACTAGCACACTTGCTTAGGAGTACGGTTGTCCATAGAACTTAATGCCTTTGATCTGTTTTACCTTGATTGGTATTGTTACCTTAATACACTATTCTCTTATGGATGACCCATGTACGAAGAGGGTGTGGACAATTGAGTTATCTAGTTGCCACTTACCAACGGTGGGAGACAACGATATATGAGGGACCGCCACAATTATAGTTAACAGCTATTTCATAAGCACTTATCATGCACAGCGGTATACACAAAATTACTCGAGGAATCATAGCATTAATATTTCATCTCATTGCATTCACCTCTTTCTAGTTTTACCTTTGTTCTAGTTTTCTTCCAGTCCTAGTAGTAGTTGTTACAATCATCTTAAATTTATTTATCCTAGCAACCTATAGAGTAGACTATTTCCAAACCACGGTTTGGGTGAGAACATAGCCGCATTGACAACGTGGCTACGGGGTCGTGTTTGCTGACCTCCCATCGGGACAAACTCTTAAATATTTGCTGCTATAAGTACTGCAATAACCCTGTTTTGGTGCAGGTACCTGTCAACACCCGGATTTTTAATCACAGATGCCTGTTATGCCATACATCGCAATCCCAGGATTACCATTTTTGCGAGACATAATAGATTTGGATATCACAGTACATCATCCATTACAAACCATACATAAGGTCTTACACAAATAAGGATCTCACGATCCAGTTCTTAATACAATACAAGCAGCGGAATAACGTAATAGTAACAATAGCATAGGAGAAACTCCATCTTCAGGGTCATAGGCATTGCTGACGATGGGATATGATCCTAGTTGTCATAACCTTCCTGCGGACCATCATCCTGGTACTCCTCTTCATAGTCTGGCCACGGGAATAGCCAGGGACAAAGCCATGAGTACTCTTTAAGTACTCGCAAACTAATACTAACAAGTTAAGAGGGGTTTTGTAGTAGGATACTAAGCTCTAAGGTTGTTTTGCAAAAAGCCAGATTTACCTCTACTAAGTTCAGAAGCAAGAAAACTAGTTGAAAGTTTTATAACACCCAAGTGGGAATTTGAATTTCATATCACAACTCTGTTGTGGTCAAGTCAAAGTCATAATTCATTTCACAAGTCATTTTGAAAATATCTGACGGGGGAACAATATGGCCACTCCAACTGTCTATAACTGCGGACACGGCTATTCGAATAGTTTGACACTCTGTACAGATTGTACACTTTCACCACAACATTCGATACATCCGTCAGGAACAAATCCTGAATTCACCATACTCAGTATGCGGATAATCAATCCTAACCTTTTAGTTACACGCCCTAGTATAGGCACCTCTCCTGTGAGTTTGGCCTCCCAACCATGAACAACTGTCATCTTGGGTATTGTACAGGTGGACAATCTTCACAAGGTAGCCTCAGCTCCGACCTTGGCCGTGAGGGAACACATACTAAGGTATATAAATTTCCAGTCAAGCCCTACCCAATTTTCGGGTATTGTGGTTGTACGGTAAAATTGGAATGGTATCACATCCAGACAACCATCAGTTTTATAAAGGGCTAAGGCTCATGCCTCAACATTTTCATCATCAAAATCATCTGGTGTTTGGAAACACATGTCAAAACATTTCAGTAGAATGACTCATCATTCTAAGGTTTTCATAACCATTTTCACCAAGTATTCCCATCTAAGGTTGATCAAGTTTTATTCTTAGCACTAGCATCTAAGAGTGTTGGTGAATACTAATGAAGGGTGGTAAACAAGTGGAGATTTGCTAAGTTCAATCTCATGCCTTAGGATGACATCAAGATTATCTAACATAGGCCAAATTTTATGCTCTTTATGCTACCTTTAGTTATATTTCTAGAATCTACAAGTCACCATGTAAACTCTAAGAGAAAGCTTTGATAAAGAAAATAAAGTATTACGCTTGCAAGTAAAACTAGGATTGAGTTGTCAAGTGGGTTTGATCACATATGCTTAAGGCATATAGTTGTCATGGTAACAAGCAAGTATTAGCTTGCATAAGTTGCAAGGGTTAGCTTGCAAGGTTTCAAGTATTGGCTTGCATAGGTCAACTTGTGTAGTAAGGCTTGCCTTGTGCGGAGCAGTGGTTGAAGTTCTCCTCGGCTTCTTCCTCGTAGAATCCTCCTTGCTCCTCGTATCCTTGGTCGGTACTAGCGTCTATAAATAAATACGAGGTACACAATCACCAAACAATACTTAACTATTTCCAATCATCACACAATGGTTCACACTAGATGATCTAGCATCATCAATAATATTACAAGATTAAAGCACTTGTCTTATTTGTTTTATTTTTAGAAAGTAATTTCTTCTCATTGAAAAACTACTTAAGATTTAATATTCTCCAACTCAAACATGGGATCATGTTGACACATGTCATCACCACATATTTCAGTACATGGGAATGTGATTTAAAGTGGTTTCACAATTTAATAAGGTTTAACCTTTTTATTTTAATTAAATAAAGTGACTATAAATGCCTATGTAGCATTCTTTTATTAATTGAACATTATCTCTATAAGTAAAGCCATATGTTTTTACATATTCTAAAAGGTATGCTCAAATGTGATTTTTGAGAGTTGGAATCAACTCAAAAGCTTTTGTGGTTGAATTTTGAAAAATGTTTGAATGCAAAAAAGCTTCTGCATTGTTATTTTTACCATGGGTGATCTACAAATCTAAATGGTTTGAATCCAACGGGCTTGGATTAATCATTTCAGTACCTTTCTAGAAAAATTGGTTTGATGCATTTTGGTTCAGTGAATCGAGCTGGGTTAATTTTTGAATCTGGTTACAAAACTGTGTTTGAAATTAAATGAATAAAGCTTAATTTGAATTTTTGGGTCGCGCGGGATGTTTAACTGGGCCGGCCCACTAAGC
Source organism: Avena longiglumis (assembly GCA_030063025.1). NCBI lineage: Eukaryota > Viridiplantae > Streptophyta > Magnoliopsida > Poales > Poaceae > Avena > Avena longiglumis. The sequence goes on from CP125978.1 coordinate 165,497,644, forward strand.
ACAGCGCGTATGTGGGCTGGTTAAGTGGCTGTCCCCACACGTCAGTGAGACGGGGAGGGGCGAAGCGGTACGGGGCAGTGTGAACCACACGATCTAACTCTAATCGAACGGCTACGATTTATCGTCCACGTCGGGCAGCCGCCGGCGAGACAGAACCCTAACGCGGCAGGTGGGGGTCGTGGGAGGCTCATCGGGGCTCAGGCGAGGGTCGGCGATGGGGGCGAACGACGAAGTCGACGACGGCGGTTCTCCTGGTACCGGCAGCTCCTCCTGGGGCGGCTCCAATCGACTGCTCCCTTCTTCTCCAGCAGCGGCGGGCTCCGGCCAAATTCTAGAGATGCGCTGCTCGCCTTGCTCCGGGAGTGAGGTGGGGTGGTTCTGGGCGATAGGGGAGTGAACTGGTGTGGCGAAAACGATCGGTGGAGGCCTCTATATATAGTGGCGGAAGGGGACTAACGGGCGCGGACTGAGCTCATCGTGATCGACGGCACAGGCATCTACTGGCATGGGCGACGGTAGGGGGCGGTGCTGTGCTCCCTGGCGAAGCTCAACGGCGTGGTCTTGCGGCATGGGGCGGTGCTGATCGGTCGGAACGTCGTGGTGCTCTGAGAGGGTCCAACGGCGGTTTTAATGTCGCACGACGCGCGTGGTCCGAGCGGCGGTGAACGGGCATGTCTGGCAGGGTGCTGAGGTGCTGGTGATCATCCCTGCAAGCGGCGATGGCGGCCAGCGTTCTGTGGGTGCTGGTCGAGCATGGCGCACGGGCGTGCTCTCGGCATGGTCGCAGAGAGGTTTGGCATGGGCGTGTCATATGGTCCAGGGGCTGGCATTGCTCGGGGCAGGGACAGTGGGTGGCGGTGGACGGTGCTGCATGTCCCAGGCAAGGTTGGCGAGGCTAGTGCGGCCTCTAGCTCGCTGGCGACAATGGGGTGGCAATGGTGCTCTCGGCATGCTTGACATTAATGGCTAGACTTGCTCACAGTGGTGCTAAAGCTAGTTAGATTACTTTGCTCATATACTGGGAGCGTAGAGTGAGATATAGAGGGAACAAGTTAGGACAATTTTACTGCACACTATAGTGTTTGATGTTTGTTTGATTTGAATCTACAAGGTGTTTCATGAAATGGATGCAAGAACTTTAATTTGAATTTTGGATTCAAACTTTGTGGGTTTGCTAGGCACATACTAGGGAGTGTCTGGTTAGTTGGATTAGTCAAGGGGCATTGGTTTGGTTGGGTTTTGAAAATGGATGATCTTCACATATGAATAACATTCAATTTTGAATTGTTATTTGAATGGGGTTGCCAAATTTTTCTGCAAGTTTGAAAGTGGGGCCTTGATTCACTTTTACTAGTTCTATCAAGGGGTTAAAAGAATTGGGAAAGTTTCTGTTTGAAAACTTGGACTAGAAACACTCAAAGTGACCTAGTGAGCAAGATTGGCGAAAATAACCATTTCCTTTGTTTTTGATTTTCTTTTGATTTGTTTCTGCATGGAAATGTTTTATGTGATGTTATTTTCATCTTTAAACCATTTCTTGCTATTTAGATTAATCACACAAGTCCTTGTTTTATATTTTTGGGATGTTACAAACCTTCCCCCCTTAAACAAAATCTCGTCCGGAGATTTGAAAAAGGACGAAAAAGATTACCTAGGATTTAAAGAGATCAGGAAACTCTGTCCTGATGTGATCTTCGCGCTCCCAGGTAGCTTCTTCTTCAGTGTGGTTGCTCCACTGAATCTTGAGAAACTTGATGCTTTGGGTCTTGGTGGTCCTGAAAGCTTCTTCCAAAATATGGATGGGTACTTCATGATATGCCAGGTCATCGTTGATCTCTATGGTCTGGTGATCAATGTTCTTGAACACTTCAGTCTTCTCCGGAACTTCAAGGCATTTGCGAAGTAACGATATATGGAACACACTGTGCACTGCTGCCATTTCTTCTGGAAGTTCCAATTGATATGATACCTCTCCTCGACGATTCAGAATCTTGAAGGGTCCGATATATCTGGGGGATAACTTTCCTTTCAGCTGGAAACGCTGCATTCCTTTCAACGGCGACGCTTTAAGGTAGACAAAATCTCCAATATTAAAAGCGAGGTCTCGACGTCTCCTGTCGGCGTAACTCTTCTGTCTTGACTGGGCAGTCTTGAGGTGCTCACGAATCTTGTGAACTTTCTCTTCTGCTTCTCGTAGGATGTCGGGTCCGAAAATCTGACTCTCTCCTACTTCCGACCAATTCAAAGAGGTGCGACACTTCCTTCCATACATAAACTCAAATGGGGCCATTTGCAGACTAGCTTGATAACTGTTGTTGTATGAAAATTCTGCGAAAGGTAGACAATCTTCCCATTTAGATCCATACTCTAGCACACATTCTCTCAACATATCTTCGAGTATTTGATTTACTCGCTCCGTTTGTCCATCAGTCTGAGGGTGATACGTTGTGCTGAAATCTAGTCGGGTTCCTAAACCTTCTTGGACTTTCTTCCAGAATATTGAGGTAAACTGAGTTCCTCGATCCGATACGATGTTCTTGGGGACTCCATGCAAACTGACGATTCTAGCGATGTATAACTCTGCTAGCTTCGAACTCTGGTATGTGGTCTTGACTGGTAAGAAATGGGCGACTTTGGCCAATCGGTCAACTATGACCCAAATAGAGTCATTTCCCCTACTAGAGGTAGGCAATCCGGTGATAAAGTCCATTCCAACTGAATCCCATTTCCATTCCAGAATCTGTAGAGGTTGCAACAGTCCAGCGGGTCTTTGATGTCCCACCTTGACTCTCTAACATATATCACACTTGGCGATATAGCTTCCGATTTCTCTCTTCATCTTATGCCACCAAAATTTTTCCTTCAAATCCTGATACATCTTTGTTCCTCCGGGGTGGATAGAATAAAGGGTATCATGGGCCTCTTTCAAAATCACTTCTTTCAATTCTGAATCTGCTTGTACACAAAGGCGTCCTTTGTACCACAGAACTCCTTCTTCATCTTCCGTGAATCCGGGTACTTTGCATGTACCGATACGACACTTGATTCCATCGATACTAGCATTTCCTTTCTGTGCCTCTTTGATCTGGCTGATCAAAGTGGGATAAAGTTCTATGCTAGCCAAAAAACCTTCACTCACTAATTCCATTCGGAAATCTTCCATATATTTGTGCAAACTTGGTTGCTCCTTCAAAATCATGGAGTTCAAGCGGCACGACAATCTGCCAAGGGCATCTGCTGCCACATTGGCTTTACCGGGGTGATAGTGAATTTCCAGATCATAATCCTTGATTATCTCAATCCATCTTCTTTGCCTCATATTCAGCTCCTTCTGAGTGAATGTATACTTCAGGATCTTGTGATCCGAATAAATCTCACAACGGTTTCCCATCAGGTAATGCCTCCAGGTCTTCAGGGCTAGAACTACGGCTGCGAGTTGGAGGTCATGGGTTGGGTAGTTCTGTTCATGTTGCTTCAGTTGTCAAGATAGATAAGATATGACTTTGCCTTCTTGGATTAGCACACATCCTAGGCCGATCTTGGATGCATCACAATACACGTCAAAGGTCTTCATGATATCCGGCATGATCAAAATTGGGGATGAAATCAATCTTCTCTTGAGTTCTTGAAAACTCGCTTCATATTTGTCCGTCCATTCAAATTTCTTGTCCTTCTTCAGCAATTGGGTCATGGGTCTAGCGATACTCGAGAATCCTTCGATGAACTTGCGGTAGTATCCCGCTAATCCGAGAAATGCACGAACTTGGGTTTGAGTGGTTAGGGCTTGCCAATCTTTGACATGTTTCACCTTTGCAGGGTCAAAGACAATTCCTCCGGATGGTACGATATGTCTGAGGAATCCTACCTCCTGTAACCAGAATTCATATTTGCTAAACTTGGCATACACCTGATGCTCTCTAAGGGTTCCAAGAATGGTACTTAGGTGTAGCTCATGTTCTTCTTCTGATTTGGAATAAATCAGAATGTCATTGATGAAAACAACGACAAACTTATCCAGGAAGTCCATAAAAATCTTATTCATGAGATTCATGAAACAAGCGGGAGCATTGGTTAATCCAAAAGACATGACAGTATACTCGTATAATCCATATCTGGTGGTAAAGGCAGTCTTTGGAATATCCTCTGCGCGAATCTTGAATTGATGATATTCAATTCTAAGATCAATATTAGAAAGCACTTTGGCACTAGTCAACTGGTCAAACAAATCTTCGATCTTCGGCAACGGGTACTTGTTTTTGATAGTGAAATCATTCAACTTCCGATAATCCATACACAGACGGTTACATCCATCCTTCTTGTCCACGAACAAAACAAGTGATCTCCATGGTGATGCACTTGGTTGAACAATCCAATTTCCAGCATGGCGTCCAGTTGCTTCTTCATCTCTGCTAGTTCAGACGGGTTCATACTACATGGTCTCTGGGCTATGGGTCCGGTTCCAGGTATCAGTTCAATGATGAACTCGATATCCCGATCTGGGGGCATAGTGGGAAAAACATCTGGAAATACATCAGGGTATTCACAGACTATCCGGACTTGGTCAATGGTAGGTTGGGATATACTCTTGTTGCACTTTAACTGACGAGGCAAGGTTTCAGATATATGCTCGACTGATATTCCGGCTGTACTGGTCATGGTTATGGCTTTATTGGCACAGTCAATTAATCCATTATGTCTGGACATCCAATCCATTCCTAGTACTACTTCCAAAACTTTAGTTCCAAGTACTATTAGATTATCATAAAAGTCTATGCCATGGATTCAGATAGGGACGGCTTTGCAAATTTGTCTAGCTTTGGTGGTTGAACCGGAGATTTGAACAATCATAACATGCTTCAATTTGGTTGGTTGAATCTTACTAGTGCATGCAAATTCTTAAGTGACGAATGAGTGTGATGCTCCAGAATCAAACAACACTGTTGCTAGTACTGAGTTAACAGAAAACATACCCAGCACGACATCTGGCGCTTCCTGGGCTTCTTCAGCATGCATGAGAAAAAGACGGTCATAACGGTTCAGAAAGTTTCCTGGGGCAAACATTTTTCCGGGCTGAACACGACGTTGCTGCTGAGCTGGGGCATTTGCATTGGGGGCTGCGGCATTCTTCTTGGGGCACTTATTGGAGTAGTGACCCTTGGTTCCACATTCATAACAAGTCACTTGCGACTTGTCCTTTGCTGCAACAGGCACATCATTGCTTCCGGTCCTTGGGGCAGTGTTGGTGTTGGTGGCGGCATTGTTCTTGTTGAACTTGGGTGGTGCACGGTTGAAATTTGCTAGAGTTGTCGGGGTTGTTGTGGTTTCCTCCGGGCCTTTGGTTTCCACGGTTGGGATAGGTCGGATGGTTCATCGGGGGTCTGTTGGTTCTCGGGGCAAATCCTAGAGATGGGTTGGGGCGATACTTTGGTGTATGGTGGGTTCCTGGTTGATGCATCATGCGGCGCTTGCGGTTCTCATTGGCTTGGTTGATCTTTCCTTCCATCTGAATGGCAGAGTCGACTAGGGCTTCAATATCAGCAAAGGGGATATTGACCAACACCGTCTGCATCTCATCGTGCAGACCGTTCAGGAATCTCTCTTTCTTCTTGGCTGCAGTGTCGATCTCATCCGGTGCATACCTAGCTAGTGACAAGAATTTGTCACGGTATTCCACTACTGTCATTCTTCCTTGCTTTAGTTCTCTGAATCCATCCCTCATCCTGTTGATTAAACCTGGTGGCACATGTGGTTCTGCTGAACTTGACCTTTAATTCATCCCAAGTCATCATCTGACCTCCGGTCATTGCACGAACGCTGTTCCACCATGATCTTACATCTCCGGCTAGATAGTGGGTGGCGAACAGAACTTTCTCGTTAGCTTCCACTCCCGCAACTTCCAGATTGTTCTCCATGGTTTGCAGCCCATCATCTGCATCTAGGGGCTCTTCTGACTTAGTGAAAACAGGTGGATTGGTGTTCTGGAAATTTTTGAGCTTAGATCCATGGTTGTCCTGATTTTCATGGCCTTGATTGTTGTTAGCCATCTGATCTATCTATTGAAGGGTGGCTAGGTTGGCTTGACGTTCGACTCTTTTAGCTTCGCGGTCCGAAACCAACATCTTCAAGAGTTGCAACATCGGGTCCGGGGCTGAGCCACTTCCTCCGCGAGGCATCTAAAGATTGAGATAGGTCATGAGAAAAGAGGGAAATTTATACGGTTCAGGGGTTGTTTTGTAAAGTTGTTAAAGTGTGACTCAAATTTTGCTAGCAACTTTCTTTTCATTCATTCATAGCACACAATACAACACACACCACAACAAATAAAAAAAGATGGTTTTAAGAACCATTCTGTGAAGCTACGATACAGTGGGGCCGACTACAACGCACTAACACTAGTGCTCAAGTGCTACTACTCCTAGGAGTCAGTGTCCTCATCATCCTCATCATCATCATCATCATCATCGTCATCGATGAAGGCGAAATCAGCCTCATCGGTGAAGAAGTCCATGGCCTGATCCTCCAGAAAGTCCTCATCATCGCTGAGATAGTGTAACACCCTCAGAATCGACCCTATGCAAGTTTCAGCGATTCCCGCCAAACCCGCATAGAAACGATTCAAAGGTGCCCACCAGGCAATTTCGTGCGGGTGGAAAATGAAGTAATACCATTACACAATAGTCCACGATGAAACCGACAGAACAGATATATACAACAACGACTCATCGAGTCAAGAATACAAATATACAGTGCAAAGATCCAAATCACCTTGAAAACATTACAGCGTCCGAGTACGGACAAGATGCAAATTGAGCTAAGAGCCCTGAAGAATAACCAATGGTGTCCATAACCCTGCCCAGGCCAAGCCGGAAGGGTAACCCTACTAACAACGTCGATCTCAAAACCTGCTTGAACAAAAGGGGTGCCGACAAAGGGCAAAGGAAAAAGAGAGCGGTCAGTACTAAGGCCAGTACACGGCGAGACTAGAATTCGGTGGTCCTTGCCTACATAGGTACGATGGACTGAAGCGGCAGCGCAGCATGCACTAAACAACCTATAGAGACTCATTACAACTGGCAGATATTAGATAGGGATAAGAAATACCTATTCGGATCCAACCTGAAACTATCACCAAGCATACCCATCCTAGTATTTCCCCCTCGAGACCAAACGAGGAAGTCAACCGAGGAACTCACACAGTTGGCAGTTTTATTCGTTCCGTTATAGTTGCAGCAATTACTAGTCAGATATAGATAGCATGAGTCATCCTGATATAATAAGCAGTGGGAAGTTTTAGTTAACCATTCCGTTGTAGTTGTAGTACTTACTAGTCAGATACATATAGCATGAGGCATCCCAAAACCCAGCAGTTGTTGGTACATTTATTTAGCCATTCTGTTGTAGTTGCAATACTTACTAGTCAGATACGATGGTAACAGGTGACAATCCAAACCAACAATTGTTGGCACATTTATTTAGCTATTCCGTTATAGTGAAGCTGATTACTAGTCATTATAAAGTCAAATTTATAGCACTACTTTAGTTATAGTTGTCTATGATCGAGATACTGTGCTCCAAGTCGTCCATAATAGCGGACACGGGTTTCAGAAAGTTTTACTCTGCAGAAGGGCACAAATAGCAACACACGCATGATCAACCTCGGGAAAAACCAAATAAAAACCCAACGAGGCATCACGACAGAACATTCGCAAGATTCATATTTGATTTCAGGGGGCCACCCCACTAAGCTACCCGCGACGAAGTTGGCCGGCTCCGAGACAGACCCATAGGTTTGTGACAATGGCTGTAAATGACTAGGAACCCGAAAGTGTGACTGGGCTTGTCGATACCGCAAAAACATTCCACGTTGGTTCCAAAATAGTACAGGCACTCCACGCGCAATCATAAATAAAGCAGTAAAGCATGGCATAAGTACATGATAGTAATAAAGCCTCAAACTACTTGTGGCCCCAAGGAATTAAATATGACTCAAGCTAGGGTTAGGGGGATTCATGTTCCCACATGCGGATAGTGCGAATATTCAAAGAACAAGTATCAAGTACTCGGGGTCCTACGAGACACAATTGGACGGTTAAAAACCAAATAACATCTATTGCCCACCTATGCCTCTGCATTATTTACCTACTTCAATTTTAGTTATTAAACGGTAATTAAAGCCATGATCATCTCCCACATTAAACATGAGGCATTACTCCAACAACTATGGAACATCGACGGTGCGAGGCAATACCTACGCAAGCAACTACGACTCGCAGGGCTGACTATCTACCAAACAACGGGTAATAGGATGTGTCCAAGTTAATTTAATGGCTGCAAGTGGATATCACGGGTACGAAAACTAGAGCATCGCATCACAGTTAGCAATAGATCAACAGGAGGAAATAAAGACTATGAAAGTAAAATAGGTAGAAAGGGGCGGAATGCTCGCCTAAAAACATAGCTGAAGATTCATTGGGGATCGGGTCGACACTCGCATCAAATCATCGTCCTAATCTGTGAAGAAGCAAAGCACTAAAAGAATCACCGGATGCACTATTTAATACAACGACAGAAGATCGGGCATGATGCATGTATGATGTATGACATAGCAAAGATGCGATGTAATTAGTCCATATTAAGTGGAACCAGAGTCCCGACAATTAATTATGAAGTTCATGTTGTTTAGATACCCCGCAATTTAATGTTGTATTAACAAGGCAATACATGTCATCGGTTCGCTACACAAATTTAAATAGACCAAATATAAGACTAGAAAAGCCCGCATATGGTCTCTATATTAATTATTATTAGGTAAATTGGCAAAAGCACCCAAACCACAATATATGTATGAGACATGAACAATTAAGATGCAACAAGTATATGTATAGCAATTTATAAAATAGGGCTTGGGAAAAGGGTCACACATTCGAGGCGAAGGTCTTGTGTAACACCCTCAGAATCGACCCTATGCAAGTTTCAGCGATTCCCGCCAAACTCGCATAGAAACGATTCAAAGGTGTCCACCAGGCACTTTCGTGCGGGTGGAAAACGAAGTAATAACATTACACAACAGTCCTCGATGGGACCCACAGAACAGATATATACAACACGACTCCATGAGTTAAGAATACAGATATACAGAACAAAGATCCAAATCACCTTGAAAACGATAGAGCGTCCAGCTACGGACAAGATGCAAACGGGGCTAAGAGCCCTGAAGAATAACCAACGGCGTCCATAACCCTGCCCAGGCCAAGCCGGAAGGGTAACCCTGCTAACGACGTCGATCTCAAAACCTGCTTAAACAAAAGGGGTGCCGACAAAGGGCAAAGGAAAAAGAGAGAGCGGCCAAGATCGAGGCCAAGACACGGCGAGGCTAGAATTCGGTCCTCGCCACATAGGTATGGTGGATCGAGCGGCAGCCATGCACTAAACAACCTATAGAGACTCGATATAACTGCTACCACGAGAGGGATAAGAAAGACCTATCCGAATCCAACTCGATACTACCACCAAACATACCCATCTGGTATTTCCCGAGACCAAACGAGGAAGTCTACCGAGGAACTCACACAGTTGGCGTTTTATTTATTCGTTATCGCAGCAATTACTAGTCAAGTATAGATAATCATCCTGATATAATAAGCAGTGGGCAATTTTATTTAACCATTCCGTTGTAGTTACAACACTTACTAGTCAGATACAATTAGCATGAGATAACCCAAAACCCAGCAGTTGTTGGTACTTTTATTTAGCCATTCCGTTATAGTTGCAATACTTACTAGTCAGATACAATGGTCGCAAGCGACAACCCAAACCAGCAATTGTTGGCAGTTTTATTTAGCCATTCCATTATAGTGAAGCTGATTACTAGTCATTATAAAGTCAAATTTATAGCACTACTTTAGTTATAGTTGTCTATGATCGAGATACTGTGCTCCAAGTCGTCCATAACCGCGGACACGGCTTTCAGAAGTTTTACCCGCAGGGTGCACAAATAGCAACACACACTCGATCAACCTCGAAAACCAAATCAAAACCCAACGAGGCTTTCACGACAAAGCAATCACAGGATTCGAAATATTTCGGGGCCACCCCATTGAGTAGACCAAGAACGGTTAGCTGACTCGAAACGGACTCAAGGTTTGCGACAATGGTCAGAACGATCGGGAACCCAAAACTGGGCTTGTCGATACCGCGAAAACACTCCGCTTACCTAAACAGTACAGTGTGCTCCTCGCACAATCGTAAATAAAGCAGTAAAGCATGGCATAAGTACAGGATAGTAAATAAAACCTCAAACTAGGTTGTGGCCCCAAGAAATAAGAATGAATCAAGCTCTGGCTCAGGGGGGTCCCATAATCCTCCCGGATGTGGATAGCGCGAATATTCAAGGAACAGGTATCAAGTACTCGGGGTCCTACGGGACACAAGTGGACGGTTAACAACCAAATAACATCTATTGCTCACCTGTGCCTCTGCTTACCTACTTCAATTTTAGTTGTTAAACAGTAAATAAAGTGAACGGTAATTAAAGCCATGAACATCTCCAACATTAAACATGCGGCAACACTCCAACAACTGTGGTACTGGACGACTCGCAACAGCACTTGAGCAAGCGACTACGACGCGCAAGTCCAACTAACTACCAAACAACAGGTAATAGGATGTGTCCAAGGCAATATAAGGCCGCAAGGGATATCACGGGTACGAAAACTAGAGCATCGCAACACAGATAGCAATAGATCAACAGGAGGAAATAAATACTATAAAAGTAAGATAGGTAGAAAGGGAGAGATGCTCGCCTGAAAATCATTGCCGAAGGTTCGTCCGAAGATCGGGTCGACACTCGCATCAACTCGACGACCTTATCCGCGAAGAAGCAAAACACTAGAATAAACACCGGATGCACTATTTAATACTACGGCAAAAAGATCGGGCATGATGCATGTATGATGTATGACATGGCCAAAATGTGATGCAATTGGGCAATATTAAGTGGAACCGGGGTCCCGACAATTAATTAAACGGTTCAAGTTGTTTAGATACCCCGCAATTTAAATGTTGTCTTAACATGGCAAAAGATAGCACCGGTTTGCTACACCAATTTAAATGAGGCCAATATAAGACTAGATTCGCCCGCATATGGGCCCCATATTTAATTATAAGGTGAATCGGCATAATGCCCCCAAACCACATGACAATATGCATGCGAGTATGACAATTTAATATGCAACAATTTGATATTATATTTATAAAATAGGACTCGAGAAAGGGGGTCACACATTAGAGGGTCTTGACGAACTTGGGTTCCGTGGGTTCGGGGTCCGACAGGGTTCGACGGGGCCGGCGAGGTTCAGATACAAGATGGAGAGCTTAGCGTATCGGGACGGAGAACTTGGTTACAAGCGGTCGACCTCGTCGTCGATGGCGGACTTGAATGAATCGGGTACCGGGGTCTTCGGATCTGGGAAGTAGATCTTGTCGCGCGGGCGTCAATGCTTCCGGGAAGGAGAACTTGGCGATCCCGAGGGTCTTGGTGTCCGACGGGGTTCGGGCGCGCCGGGATCGGGCTTCGCATCTGAGAAGGTGGCCTTGGTGTTCATGCCGGAGTTCTTGGCATCCGAGACGAAGACCTTTAGGTCTAGGAGGAAGATCTTGAGGTCCCATGTCGAAGTACTTGTCCGTCCGTATTTTGTTAGTGGCGAGGTTCTTGTACACTTGTTGGTTCTATTCTTCGGGAGGCATACAGCGATTCACTAGAGTGGCGGCCACGACACGTTAGCACGTAGCTGCTGGCCCGAACTGCAGTCCAGCACCACACACACCAGAGCACCTGCACATGAGCCCCCGAACCAAACACACGCGCGGGTGATGACCGGCAGCGGAAGCAGAGCAGGGAGGCCGGCATGGTCTTGCAGCGGAGGAGGTCACAGGGCCGGGAGATTGCAGCACGCGGGGTGGGGGTCGCCGGAGAGGGTGCTCGCGAGGAGGTTGAGCATGGGGAGGCCCCGCGTGGCGCCGGCGGTCTGCCCAGAAGGAGGTCAAGGTGGCCGGAGGTGTGGCCGCCGGGCCGTGCGACGCGCGGGCGCGGGACAGGCGGCTCGACGGGGAGTCCACGCGGGCGCGGCGTCGGGCTCACGGACGCAGACGGCCGGAGGCGGGCACCGGGCTGCAGGCGAAGTCCGGCCGGAGGTGGAGAAGAGAGCGCCTTGGCGACGATGGCCGGCGGAGGACGTCGGGTCGAGGCCGGGGCCGGCGGCGGCGGAGGCGCTTGCAGGCGGTGGCGTGGAAGGCTTCCGGCGAGGAGAGGAGGGGCGACCGGCGGGGAGGACGGAGGGGCGGGCTCGGGCCGGCGTCGAGGCGAGCGAGGTCGGCAGCGCACGGAAGGAGGGAGGCGCCGGAGGGGGAGAGGAGAGGCGACGCGGGGATTGGGCGGTCTGGCGCGACGGAGGAGCACCAGGGGGAGGCGGCACACCGGGGACGGAGGAAGGAAGAGGCCGCCAAGTGGCTCGGGACAGAGAGGCGGGCGGGCTGGGAGAGGCAGGGGAGAGAGAGGGAGGAAGCGTGCACAGGCGGTGGCTGGTGGGTGGTGGGACCGGGGTGGGGCAGGTGGGGCTTGGGGTGGGGCCAGGCTGGCGGTCAGGGGGTGGCGGCATGAGCGGGTGGGGAGAGGGGAGTGGGTCCAGGTGGTGGAGGCCCAGGTGTCGGTGGGGGTGGGTGTGGTGTCTGCGTGTGTGTGTGTGGGAGTGGGCTGGCTCGGTGGGAGGAAGAGGCGGTGGGGTCCGGGTGGAAGGGAGAGGGGTGGAGCAGGTGTGTGCTGTGTGTGTGTGTGGCGTGGGGCCAGGGTGTAAGAGAGAGGGGGGTAGGTGGGGCTGTGTGAGAGAGGGAGTGGAGGACAAGAAGGGGATTGGTGAGGTGGCGGGGTGTGTGATGAGGTGGAGGGAAAGAGAGGTGGCAAGCTGGGGTTGGTGGGTAGACTAGGATTGGGTGAATTTAGGACTAGAAATTTAGACTAGGGTTTTCTTTTATTTTAAAATAAATTTTGTAAATAGTTTTAGACAAATAAAAGACCTGAACAGACCGTTGTTTTAATTTGAAATAAAGACGGGGGCTATTTAGAAAACAAAACTAGGCGTTTCGAAAATATTTTCAGACAAACAATGCATGATGATGACGATGCAATGCACAAAAACAACGCGATTTTCTAGTAGTGGTTTTGCGGGATGCCACAATTCGACACCACTAACAGTGGATCTCGCCCTCGAGATCCGCCTCATGGTACCGGAAAGAAGGCAGCGATCTGAATCTTCTCGCATCGTGTAGATCCTCGCGACACCACTAACAAGAGGCCATTGTCCATGATCGTCGATAGAACACTCCGGGAACAAAAAGGTCGAAGGTAGAGGTATCAACAAATAAAGCCACCTCTAGCTTCCGCGGACGGAGTAAAATTGCTGGATCCACTGATTCGATGTAAAAAAGCGAATTATAAGAGTAGTCGGATGGTGATCAGTCCATCGCGCACCCAAACCATTACTCGGCACACGAATAGACGGAGTATGCAATCAACTCTCGGAATTCAGATTGTAGATCTCGACAAGCGAGGTTCAGAAGCAAAGGAGTGATGCAGACTCTGCATCGGATCTGGCGTGGATGATTTCGTCGCGTCGGAAAACACTGGAAGGCACAAACAAGGAACAAATGATGGTACCACAGACAAAGGACCACTCAGATAGCAGGAGGACCGGATGTAAAACGCCGTTACCAAAAGAGGAAGCGAAACCCTGAAGGTACGATGGAACCCAACCACGAGAAATCCTGGACTTGAAGAAAGGTAAGAGAGTGGATTCAAAACACGTCAAGATAAGAGGAGAATAGCAGAGGGGTAAGAAGTAAAATCAGACCTAATCAGAACTATCCAACCGATTTTTCAAAAATAGTTTTGACACTCTACTTCGGCCGTTAGCTAGGTTATCCTACAGGCTAGACTTGTGGGGTATCGTAACTGCTGAGCTCTGATACCACTCTGTAACACCCTCAGAATCGACCCTATGCAAGTTTCAGCGATTCCCGCCAAACTCGCATAGAAACGATTCAAAGGTGTCCACCAGCACTTTCGCGCGGGTGGAAAACGGTAATAACATTACACAACAGTCCTCGATGGGACCCATGAGCAGATATATACAACACGACTCCATGAGTCAAGAATACGAGATATCGTAACAAAGATCCAAATCACCTTGAAAAGCGATAGAGCGTCCACTACGGACAAGATGCAAATGGGGCTAAGAGCCACGAAGAATAACCAATGGCGCCCATAACCCTGCCAAGCCGGAAGGGTAACCCTGCTAACGACATCGATCTCAAAACCTGCTTAAACAAAAGGGGTGCCGACAAAGGGCAAAGGAAAAAGAGAGAGCGGTCAGTACTGAGGCCAGTACACGGCGAGGCTAGAATTCGGCGGTCCTCGCCTACATAGGTATGGTGGACTGAGCGGCAGCGCGGCATGCACTAAACAACCTATAGAGACTCGATATAACTGTCGGCTACCAGAGAGGGATAAGAAAGACCTATCCGAATCCAACCTGATACTACCACCAAACATACCCATCCTGGTATTTCCCCCTCGAGACCAAACGAGGAAGTCAACCGAGGAACTCACACAGTTGGCAGTTTTATTTATTCAGTTATCGTTGCAGCAATTACTAGTCAAGTATAGATAATCATCCTGATATAATAAGCAGTGGGCAATTTTATTTAACCATTCCGTTGTAGTTACAACACTTACTAGTCAGATACAATTAGCATGAGATAACCCAAAACCCAGCAGTTGTTGGTACTTTTATTTAGCCATTCTGTTATAGTTGCAATACTTACTAGTCAGATACAATGGTCGCAAGCGACAACCCAAACCAGCAATTGTTGGCAGTTTTATTTAGCCATTCCATTATAGTGAAGCTGATTACTAGTCATTATAAAGTCAAATTTATAGCACTACTTTAGTTATAGTTGTCTATGATCGAGATACTGTGCTCCAAGTCGTCCATAACCGCGGACACGGCTTTCAGAAAGTTTTACCCTGCAGGGGTGCACAAATAGCAACACACACTCGATCAACCTCGGAAAAACCAAATCAAAACCCAACGAGGCTTTCACGACAAAGCAATCACAGGATTCAGAAATATTTCAGGGGGCCACCCCATTGAGTAGACCCGCAACGAAGTTAGCTGACTCTGAAACGGACTCAAGGTTTGCGACAATGGCTGTAAACGACTGGGAACCCAAAACTGGGCTTGTCGATACCGCGAAAACACTCCGCTTACCTAAATAGTACAGTGTGCTCCTCGCACAATCGTAAATAAAGCAGTAAAGCATGGCATAAGTACAAGATAGTAAATAAAACCTAAAACTAGTTTGTGGCCCCAAGAAATAAGAATGAATCAAGCTCTGGCTCAGGGGGTCCCATAATCCTCCCGGATGTGGATAGCGCGAATATTCAAGGAACAAGTATCAAGTACTCGGGGTCCTACGGGACACAAGTGGACGGTTAACAACCAAATAACATCTATTGCTCACCTGTGCCTCTGCTTACCTACTTCAATTTTAGTTTTTAAACAGTAAATAAAGTGAACGGTAATTAAAGCCATGAACATCTCCAACATTAAACATGCGGCAACACTCCAACAACTGTGGTACTGGACGACTCGCAACAACACTTGAGCAAGCGACTACGACGCGCAAGTCCAACTAACTACCAAACAACAGGTAATAGGATGTGTCCAAGGCAATATAAGGCCGCAAGGGATATCACGGGTACAAAAACTAGAGCATCGCAACATAGATAGCAATAGATCAACAGGAGGGAATAAATACTATAAAAGTAAGATAGGTAGAAAGGGAGAGATGCTCGCCTGAAAAGCATTGCCGAAGGTTCGTCCGAAGATCGGGTCGACACTCGCATCAACTCGACGGCCTTATCCGCGAAGAAGCAAAACACTAGAATAAACACCGGATGCACTATTTAATACTACGGCAAAAGATCGGGCATGATGCATGTATGATGTATGACATGGCCAAAATGTGATGCAATTGGGCAATATTAAGTGGAACCGGGGTCCCGACAATTAATTAAATGGTTCAAGTTGTTTAGATACCCCGCAATTTAAATGTTGTCTTAACATGGCAAAAGATAGCACCGGTTTGCTACACCAATTTAAATGAGGCCAATATAAGACTAGATTCGCCCGCATATGGGCCCCATATTTAATTATAAGGTGAATCGGCATAATGCCCCCAAACCACATGACAATATGCATGCGAGTATGACAATTTAATATGCAACAATTTGATATTATATTTATAAAATAGGACCGAGAAAGGGGGTCACACATTAGAGGGTCTCGACGAACTTGGGGTTCCGGGGGTTCGGGGTCCGACAGGGTTCGACGGGGCCGGCGAGGTTCAGATACAAGATGGAGAGCTTAGCGTATCGGGACGGAGAACTTGGTTACAAGCAGTCGACCTCGTCGTCGATGGCGGACTTGAATGAATCGGGTACCGGGGTCTTCGGATCTGGGAAGTAGATCTTGTCGCGCGGGCGTCAATGCTTCCGGGAAGGAGAACTTGGTGATCCCGAGGGTCTTGGTGTCCAACGGGGTTCGGGCGCGCCGGGATCGGGCTTCGCATCTGAAAAGGTGGCCTTGGTGTTCATGCCGGAGTTCTTGGCATCCGAGACGAAGACCTTTAGGTCCAGGAGGAAGATCTTGAGGTCCCATGTCGAAGTACTTGTCCGTCCATATTTTGTTAGTGGCGAGGTTCTTGTACACTTGTTGGTTCTATTCTTCGGGAGGCATACAACGATTCACTAGAGCGACGGCCACGACACGTTAGCACCTAGCTGCTGGCCCGAACTGCAGTCCAGCACCACACACACCAGAGCACCTGCACATGAGCCACCGAACCAAACACACGCGCGAGTGATGACCGGCAGCGGAAGCAGAGCAGGGAGGCCGGAATGGTCTTGCAGCGGAGGAGGTCACAGGGCCGGGAGATTGCAGCACGCGGGGTGGGGGTCGCCGGAGAGGGTGCTCGCGAGGAGGTTGAGCATGGGAGGCCCATGGCGCGCGGTCTGCCGGAAGGAGGTCAAGGTGGCGGAGGTGTGGCCGCGGGCGACGGCAGAGGCGGCTCGGCACGGGAGTCCACGCGGGCGGGGCTCACGGGCCTTGACGCAGACGCAGACGGGAGGCGGGGGCCGGGCTGCAGGGCGAAGTCCGCGGCGGAGGTGGAGAAGAGAGCACGCGGCCTTGGAGCGATGGGCGGAGGACGGAGGTCGAGGCGGGGCCGGCGGCGGCGGAGGCGCTTGCAGGCGGTGGCGTGGAAGGCTTCCGGCGAGGAGAGGAGGGGCGACCGGCGGGGAGGACGGAGGGGCGGGCTCGGGCCGGCGTCGAGGCGAGCGAGGTCGGCAGCGCACGGGAGGAGGGAGGCGCCGGAGGGGGAGAGGAGAGGCGACGCGGGGATTGGGCGGTCTGGCGCGACGGAGGAGCACCAGGGGGAGGCGGCGCACCGGGGACGGAGGAAGGAAGAGGCCGGCGGCGGTGGCTCGGGGACAGAGAGGCGGGCGTGCGGGCTGGGGAGAGGACGCGGCAGGGGGAGAGAGAGGGGAGGGGAGCGTGCCTGGGGCGGTGGCTGGTGGGTGGTGGGACCGGGGTGGGGCAGGTGGGGTTTGGGGTGGGGCCAGGCTGGCGGTCAGGGGGTGGCGGCATGAGCGGGAGGGGAGAGGGGAGTGGGTCCAGGTGGTGGAGGCCCAGGTGTCGGTGGGGGTGGGTGTGGTGTCTGCGTGTGTGTGTGGGAGTGGGCTGGCTCGGTGGGGAGGGGAGAGAGGCAGGTGGGGGTAGGCCCGGGTGGAAGGGAGAGGGGTGGAGCAGGTGTGTGCTGTGTGTGTGTGGCGTGGGGCCAGGGTGTAAGAGAGAGGGGGTAGGTGGGGCTGTGTGAGAGAGGGAGTGGAGGACAAGAAGGGGATTGGTGAGGTGGCGGGGTGTGTGATGAGGTGGAGGGAAAGAGAGGTGGCAAGCTGGGGTTGGTGGGTAGACTAGGATTGGGTGAATTTAGGACTAGAAATTTAGACTAGGATTTTCTTTTATTTTAAAATAAATTTTGTAAATAGTTTTAGACAAATAAAAGACCTGAACAGACCGATGTTTTAATTTGAAATAAAGACGGGGGCTATTTAGAAAACAAAACTAGGCGTTTCGAAAATAGTTTCAGACAAACAATGCATGATGATGACGATGCAATGCACAAAAACAACGCGATTTTCTAGTAGTGGTTTTGCGGGATGCCACATCTTGGATCCGAGGGGTTTGGCGGTATTGGTCTTCGGTATCCAGGTAGTAGATCTTGGCATTCATGATGGAGGTCTCAGTCCAGGGACGATCTTCGGGGTATCGAGATCGGGGTCTTGAATCCGTGAAGGGGTCGTGACATCCGTGTTGGACATGTTCGGGTTCCCTCTTCGATTGCCGGTCGAGATGGTCATCCATGCATCACCGATGTCATTGCCTGATTTTATACTTGTCCGCATGGGATCTAGATCACCAGCACAAAGAGCACGTCATTACTCAATCACCATCTCACCCAACATCGACATCAACACATTACAGGGACAAAAGATATCGGCACTAAGACATAGTGCGAGGTAGCAGGTGCACCAGGTGTTGGGCCAGGAGCATGACCGCGCGGGACAGAGGGGAGAGGGCAGGGACGCGTTGGGACGAGGGCGAGAGGGGCCCGGCGGCAGCGCCACGACACAGGCGAGCTCGGGCAAGGCGTCAGTCTTGAGGGAGGCGAATCGCCATGGGAGGCGGTGGATGGCGGCGGGGATGCGGCGCTCAGGGAGGGGAGGACCGAGGCGAGGCCACAACGGCCAGAGGTGGTGAGGCGCATGCACGGCAGCGCTGCATCGAGCGAGGAGGGAGATGTGCGCGGGGAGAGAGGGGGTGCGGGTAGCGGCCTCGCGAGGGAGACGGGGTGGGACCAGACAGAGGAGTGGGTCACGGTTGGTGAGGAGCAGGGGTCAGGAGGTGGGGTCGGCCTGGCAGGGAGCGGCCAGGGAGACATGATGGGGTGGGTGGTTGAACAGGCGTGGAGTGTGTTGTTGTGTCGTGTATGTGTGTGTGCTGCCTAGCGGCGGTGGATGGGGTGGGAAATAGGTAGGTGGGATTCTAGGGTTTGGCTAGGTAGATTTGGTAGATTAGGGTTTCACCAGCTGGGCCTTTTGGGCCTGGCCAGTCGGGTCTAGGTTTTATTTTTATTTTTATTTAAAATATTTTCTATTTCTTTTCTTTTATACAATAAAAATTTGGTAAATAACTTTACACGTTTTAAAATAGCAAAAATATAATTTCAGAAAACAATATAGGGTTTTATTAAAAATAGTTTTGAGGCCAAGTATGCAATAATGATGTCATAATGATGCACAACATATAACAACAGCGTTTTTTTTTGTAGTGGTTTTACCCGGGGTGCTACAAATAGGAGTAGGGTCTCCACGAAGGTCTTCTGCGGCATTCTCCCTTTCCTCCAACTGCATGTCTCTCTCGTGGATGGTCTCCTCCATATCCGTGATTCGGTGGCAAAGACGGGCAATGATGCGCTCCTTCTTGTCGAGCTGACGGCAACGAGACTTGCGATCCTTAACTAGCATGGTGACGGTCTGATCCTTCTTCTTGAAGTTGGCGTACTTGTGGTTGGCGTAGTCACGGGCATTGTCCAACTCCTTCTGACGGTCGTACATCATGAAGCTAAGGTGGTCCAACTGAGTCTTCAGCTCAGGATGATATGGGGCCTCCAGTGGCTGTCCCATAACATCACGCCTTGGGTAGAACTCAAAACGGGTACCCTTGATCTGATTGATACTCTGCCCACACAGATGGGCAAGAGCTTCCTGCATTGCCCTGGCCAGTCCATCGAGCCAGTTGTTTTCTCTTAAGGTGAACTGAATTCCCTCGGTAGTGGGAGGTTCAATCTTTCCTCGGAGACTTGCAAAAACTAGCCACTGCAGATATTCTCCTTCCTGATCATTGAGCTGAGCTCCGAAGAACTCGGGGTGCAGATGCTCCAGAAGTTCCGAAAGCTGGTCCAAGTCACGCTCAAAGATGAGGTCTCCTCTATTCCCCAACTAATAAAACTTGATATACTTCACGTCCATCTATAAGAATATAGGATGAGTAAGTTAGTAGAGTGATCAAGTGTGTCAAATTTTATGTAAGTTTGCAAGAATTTTTTAGGAACATGAAATTCTTATGAAAGAATCCAAGTGATAAGAATGGGAATAAGTTTTTGTAAATACTCACTTCCTTTGGTTTTGAAACTAAGTTTTTGATTCAAACGTCCATTCTAACTAGGGTCTCCTATGGTCAGGATGGCTCTGATACCAAATTGTCAACACCCGGATTTTTAATCACATATGCCTGTTATGCCATACATCGCAATCCCAGGATTACCAATTTTGCGAGACATAACAGATATGGATATCATAGTACATCATCCATTATAAACCATACATAAGGTCTTACACAAATAAGGATCTCATGATCCAGTTCTTAATACAATACAAGCAGCGGAATAACGTAATAGTAATGATAGCGTAAGAAAAACTCCATCTTCAGGGTCACAGGCAATGCTGACGATGGGAGATGATCCTAGTTGTCGTAACCTTCCTGCGGTCCATCATCCTGGTACTCCTGTTCATGTCTGGCCACGGGAATAGCCAGGGACAAAGCCATGAGTACTCTTTAAGTACTCGCAAACTAATACTAACAAGTTAAGGGGGTTTTTTGTAGTAGGATACTAAGCTCTAAGGTTGTTTTGCAAAAATCCAGATTTACCTCTACTAAGTTCACAAGCAAGAAAACTAGTTGAAAATTTTATAACACCTAAGTGGGAATTTGAATTTCATATCGCAACTCTGTTGTGGTCAAGTCAAAGTCATGATTCATTTTGAAAACATCTGACGGGGGAACAGTATGGCCACTCCAACTGTCCATAACCACGGACGCAGCTATACGAATAGTTTGACACTCTGCAGAGATTGTACACTTTCACCACATTCGATAAATCCGTCAGGAACAAATCCTGAATTCACCATACTCAGTATGCGGATAATCAATCCTAACCTTTCAGTTACATGCCCTAGTATAGGCACCTCTCCTGTGAGTTTAGCCTCCCAACCATGACCAACTGTCATCTTGGGTACTGCAAAGGTGGACAATCTTCACAAGGTAGCCTCATATCAGACCTTGGCCGCCGAGGGAACCCATACTAAGGTATATAAATTTCCAGTCAAGCCGTACCCAATTTTCGGGTATTGTGGTTGTACGGTAAAACTAGAATGTTATGGCATCCAGACAACCATCAGTTTTATAAAGGGCTAAGGCTCATGCCTCAACATTTTCACCATCAAAATCATCTAGTGTTCAGAAACACATGTCAAAACATTTCAGCAGAATGACTCATCATTCTAAGGTTTTCATAACCATTTTCACCAAGTATTCCCATCTAAGGTTGATCAAGTTTTATACTTAGCACTAGCATCTACGAGTGGTGGTGAATACTAATGAAGGGTGGTAAACAAGTGGAGAATTGCTAAGTTCAATCTCATGCCTTAGGATTGTTGGAGATATGCCCTAGAGGCAATAATAAATGTAGTTATTATTATATCTTTGTGTTTATGATAAATGTTTACATTCATGCTATAATAGTATTAACAAGGAAACATTAATACTTGTGTGATTTGTAAACTAAATTAGAGTCCCTAGTAAAGCCTCTTTATAATACTTGATTGTTGGTTAATAAATGATTGTGGTTTCCCTATCATGAACATTGAGATGTTATTAACAACAAGATCATATCGTTAGGAGAATGATATGATGGACATACTCCTATAGATAAGCGTAGCATAAAGATCAAGTCATTTTAATAGTTCAATTGCTATATGCTTTCTGATACATAGTAACCTAATTCCTTCGACCATGAGATCATGCATATCACCATCACCGGAAGGATGCTTTGATGACATCAAACACCACACCATAACTTGGTGGT
The DNA here is from genome assembly GCA_030063025.1 of Avena longiglumis. NCBI lineage: Eukaryota > Viridiplantae > Streptophyta > Magnoliopsida > Poales > Poaceae > Avena > Avena longiglumis. Next base: position 165,519,745 of record CP125978.1, read on the forward strand.
TATAAAGGTGGCATTGAGTGTTTAGAAAGTATTGGTTGAGACACATGGATCAAGAGTGGGATTTGTCCATCCATATGACGGATAGATATACTCTGGGCCCTCTCGGTGGAATGTCATCCAGTTGGCTTGCAAGCATGTGACTGGCTCACAAGGGATCACATATCACGGGAACGAGAAAAGAGTACTTATCAGTAACGAGGTTGAACTAGGTATGCAGAGATACCGACAATCAAAACCTCGGATAAGTAAGCTATCGTGAGACAAAGGGAAATTGGTATTGTATGTAAGTGGTTCATTCAATCGCAAAGTAATCGTAGAAATATGTGGGAGCCATATGAATTTCTATATTCCTATATTGGTTATTGTTCGGAGAAGTGTCTCAATCATGTCTGCATAATTCACGAATCGTAGGGAGACACACTTAAGGATTCGATGTTGTTGAGTAGTTATGGAATGTTGAGTAAGAGACCAAATGTTGTTCAGAGTCTCGGATGGGATCCAGGATATCACGAGGAGATCCGAAATGGTCCGGAGAATAAGATTCATATAAGGAAAGTCCAGTTTCAGGGTTGGAGAATGGTTCCGGTGTTTTCATCGGGAATTTTCTAGAAGGTTCCGAAAGGTCCGGCACTCCGGAGGGGAAGGGTACATGAATGTGTCATAACAAGTTGGAATGGTTTCATCATGTACTAGGTGTCATCGATGAGCAAAATAAAGGGATAAATCAAATCCTAGTTTGAAAAGTCAAACGCCAATTTGAAAAGTCAAACGGCAAGTTTGCTTGGTGGAGGGAGAGTAGGAAACCTACTTGGGGAGGAAGTCCCTATCCCTCCACCGCCGTCCTTGGAAGCCGAGTTGGGGAGGGAATCCCCTCCCCTTGGCCGCGCCCTCCCACCTATATAAGGAGGGGCAGGGCTGCCCCTCCAAGACACACCTCCACCACCCAAAACCCTAGCCCTAGCCGCCGGCCCTCCTGCAGCCGCCGCCACCCTAGGGCAAACCCTAGCCGCCGACTTGGGGCAATCCCCTTGCCCTAGCCGCCGACTTGGGGCAATCCCCTTGCCCTAGCCGCCGGCCTAGCTCCCTCTCCTTGGTGTGTCTAAACCCTAGATCACCGAGGCCTCTCTCATAGTCCACCATACTCGCTCCGGCTTAAGGCGAAGCCCTGCGAGATCTCCCCTCTACTTCCGGTACCACGCCGTCGTGCTGCCGGAATCACGAGGAGAGTGCTACAACCTCCGCTGCCTGCTGGAACAAGGGAGAGGAAGGTCTTCATCGAGTACCGAACGTGTGACCGAGGCAGGAGCGCTGCCGGAACGCAGCTCCGGAAGGATCGTCTATGCAATCTTGAGATCGGCAAGAGTACGACTACATCACCCACGAGAATCCGCTCCCGTTAAACACTTTGGAATCTTTGAGGGTGAGTTATTCCATCGACTCGTTGCTACAATCTAGTAGATAGATCTTGGATTGTTTGTTTGTATGCGATAGAATTTTTTTGTTTTCCATGCTACGAACCCCTACAGTGGTATCAGAGCCGTGTCTATATGTAGATCTGTTGCACGAGTAGAACACAATGGTCATTGTGGGCGGTGGTGCTTTTATTATCAATTGCTTCTTGTGTACTTTGCATCTTGCGGTATGATGGGATGAAGCGGCCCGGGCTAACCTTACATGACATCGTTCATGAGACTTGCTCCACGCTCAACATGCAACTTGTATTGCATAAGTGGCTTTGCGGGTGTCTGTCTCTCCCATTATAGTATAGATCCAATTTACAACAGGCACTTGATATTTCAAACATCAACGTTGTGGTTCTTGTTCGTAAGTTAGATCGACACTTATTGAAAGCCCCATACCACGTAAAATATTCAAAGAAATTAGAGGCGTCTAACTTTGTTTTGCAGGGGTGCGCTGTGATGTGATATGGCCATGATTGTGATTATATTTGATGTATGCAATGTTCCTTATTGTAAGTTGGCAACCGGCAGGAGCCATATGTTTGTTTTTAATTTCTGTTAAGACTCGCGTGTCTATTCAAAGTAGTTGTAATAGTTGAAGCTGGTGGAGGACAACCATGGAGTAGCGTCATTGACCTTGATGCAATGCTAGTGATGATGGAGATCATGTTCGTGCTTGAATATGGAGTTGGAAGCACAAATAATAAAGGCCATATCATATCACATATTATGAATTGCATGTGATGTTAATCCTTTATGCATCTTGTATTGCTTAGTTAACGACGGTAGCATTATAAGATGATCCCTCATGCACATGAATTTCAAGTTCTATAGTGTTCATCCTTAGTAAGCACTGTTGCTAAAGCTTGTTGTTTTGAAGGACCACGTGATGATCAGGTGTGTTAGATTCTGCAAGTGTATACAATGTGAGCAAGCCATATTTTCTCATGCGGAAGCTAAGGTTTGATCTTGACGAGCCTAGCATGTACAGACATGGTCTCGGAACACGGATCACCAAAAGGTAAAGCATGAATCATATAGTAGTTATGATGAACATGTCGATTGTTCGCCATTGAAGCTACATCAACTCTCGTGATGATCGGTTTTGATGTGGTGGATTTGGTTCGTGTGATCAGTAAAACAATGTGAGGGATGTTGTTTTGAGTGGGAGTTCACCTAGATTAATTTAACTATTAATTAGAACTCAATTTGTCATAAACTTAGTCTAAACTATTGCAAATATGTTGTAGATCAATGGCGGCCCCTACCATCAATTTTAATGCGTTCCTAGAGAAAGAAAGGTTAAAAAACAATGGAAGCAACTTCGCGGATTGGTTACGCAATTTGAGGATTGTCCTCAATGCTGGTAATTTGACCTATGTGCTGGATGCACCGCTGGGTGACCCACCTGCAGCTACTGCTACCGATGAAGTAAAGAATGTTTACCTCGCTCGAAAGACTCAGTACTCCACAGTTAGGTGTGCTATATTGTATGGTTTAGAATCGGAGCTTCAGAAAAGGTTTGAGAATTCAGACCCACATGATATTGTCCGTGAACTCAAACTGATATTTGAGACTCACACGGTAGTTGAGAGCTATGAGGCTTCTGAAAAGTTCTTTAACTGCAAGATGGAAGAGGGCATCTCCGTCAGTGAGCATGTGCTTAAGATATCTAGGCACGCAAACAAACTTCAAATCTTGGGTATAGTGATTCCTAATGCTTTGAGGATTTACCATGTCCTCCAATCACTACCACTAAGTTACAAGAACTTTGTGATGAACTACAATATGCAAAGCATGAACAAGCAGTTGCCAAAACTCTTCTCCATGTTAAAATCTGCAGAAGTGGAGATCAAGAAAAAGCACCAAGTGTTGATGGTCAATAAGACCACCAAATTCAAGAAAGGCAAGTCTAAGCAAAAGGGACACTTCAAGAAGGGTGGTAAGAAAGTTACCGCACCGACGAAGAGACCAAGGCTGGACCTAAGCCTGATACTGAGTTCTTTTACTGCAAGGGAGAAGGTCACTGGAAGCGGAATTTCCCAAAGTACTTGGCGGATTTGAAGAACGGAAACATCAAGAAGAAAGGTATATCCGATATACATGTTATTGATGTGTATCTCACTAGTACTCGTAGTAGTGCCTGGGTATTTGATACTGGTTCGGTTGCTCATATTTGTAACTCGAAACAGGTGCTACAGAATAAACGGAAGCTAGCTAAGAACGAGGTGACGATGCGCGTAGGAAATGGATCAAAGGTTGATGTGATCGCGGTCGGCACGATACCTCTTCATCTACCATCGGGATTAGTTTTATACTTAAATAATTGTTATTGGTGCCTGCGTTAAGCATGAACATTATATCGGGATCTTGTTTATTGCGAGACGGTTACTTGTTTAAGTCCGAGAATAATGGTTGTTCGATTTATATGAGTAATATGTTTTATGCACATGCACCTTTGATAGATGGTCTATTCTTATTGAATCTCTATAGTGGAAATACGCATATTAATAACATTGAAGCTAAACGTTTGAAATTGAGCGATAACTCAACCTATATGTGGCACTGTCGTCTTGGTCACATTGGAGTGAAGCGTATGAAGAAACTCCATTCCGATGGACTTCTTAAATCACTTGATTTCGAATCACTTGAAAGATGCGAAGCATGTCTGATGGGTAAAATGACTACGACTCCATTTTCTGGTATGATGGAGCGAGCTACGGACTTATTGGAAATCATACATACCGATGTGTGTGGTCCAATGAGTGTAGCATCGCGCGGTGGTTATCGTTATGTTCTGACCTTCACGGATGACTTGAGTAGATATGGGTATATCTATTTCATGAAACATAAGTCCGAAAATTTCGAGAAGTTTAAGGAATTTCAAAGTGAGGTGGAGAATCAACGTAACAAGAAGATTAAATTTCTATGATCTGATCGTGGATGTGAATATCTAAGTTACGAGTTTGGTGAGCATTTGAAGAAATGCGGAATACTTTCACAATTGACACCACCGGGAACACCACAGCGTAATGGTGTGTCCGAACATCGTAATCGAACTCTCTTAGATATGGTTCGTTCTATGATGTCACTTACAGATTTACCGCTATCATTTTGGGGTTATGCATTAGAAACAGCCGCATTCACTTTAAATAGGGCACCATCTAAATCCGTTGAAACGACACCGTATGAATTATGGTTTGGGAAGAAACCTAAATTATCGTTCCTTGAAGTTTTGGGTTGCGAAGCCTATGTAAAGAAGTTACAGCCAGACAATCTTGAACCCAAAGCGGAAAAATGCGTCTTCATAGGATACCCAAAGGAAACTATTGGGTATACCTTCTATCATAGATCCGAAGGAAAAATCTTCGTTGCCAAGAATGGATCCTTTCTAGAGAAGGAATTTCTCTCGAAAGAAGTGACTGGAAGGAAAGTAGAACTCGACGAGGTTGTCGAACCTTCTCTCGAACTTGCGAGTAGCGCAGCACCAGAAGAAGTTCCTGTGGTGCCTGCACCAATAAGAGAGGAAGCTAATGATGATGATCATGAAACTTCGGTTGTAGTTGCTACAGAACCTCGCAGGTCAACGAGAACTTGTACCACTCCTGATTGGTATGATCCCGTTATGAGTGTCATGTTGGTGGACAACACCGATGACCCTGCGACATATGAGGAAGCGATGATGAGCCCAGATTCCAATAAATGGCAAGAAGCCATGAAATCTGAGATTGGATCCATGTACGAAAACCAATTATGGACTTTGGTGGACTTACCGGATGGCCGGAAGGCTGTCGAGAATAAATGGATTTTCAAGAAGAAAACAGATGTTGATGGTAATGTTACTGTCTATAAAGCTCGACTTGTCGCAAAAGGGTTTCGACAAATTCAAGGAGTTGACTACGATGAGACCTTCTCACCAGTAGCGAAGCTAAAGTCTGTGAGGATTATGTTAGCAATCGCTGCATATTATGATTATGAGGTATGGCAGATGGATGTCAAAACATCGTTCCTCAATGGAGACATTGATGAAGAGTTGTATATGATGCAACCCAAAGGTTTTGTCGATCCTAAAGATGCTAACAAGGTATGCAAACTTCAATGGTCCATATATGGATTGAAGCAAGCATCCTGAAGTTGGAATCAACGTTTTGATAAAGTAATCAAAAGTTTTGGTTTTATACAAACTTACGGAGAAGCTTGTATTTACAAGAAAGTGAGTGGGATCTCTGTAGCATTCTTAATACTATATGTAGATGACATATTGTTGATTGGTAATGATGTAGACCTTCTTAATAGTGTCAAGGAATATTTGAATAATAGCTTTTTAATGAAAGATCTTGGCGAAACAGCTTACATATTAGGCATAAAGAGTTATAGAGATAGATCGAGACGCCTAATATCATTGTCACAAAGTACATATTTGGACAAAGTTCTAAAGAGGTTTCGAATGGAAGATAGCAAGAAAGGGTTCTTGCCCATGTTGCCCAATACGACGTTGAGTAAAACTCAAAGTCCAGCAACGGCAGAAGATAGAGAAAGGATGAGTAAGACTCCCTATGCCTCAGCCATAGGATCTCTAATGTATGCCATGCTATGTACTAGACCCGACATTTCATATGCTGTTAGTTTGACTAGCAGATATCAAAGTGATCCAGGAGTGGATCATTGGACAGCGGTCAAAAACATCCTCAAGTACTTGAGAAGAACTAAGGATATGGTTCTTTCTTATGGAGGTGATGAACAACTCGTTGTTAATGGTTATACCGATGCTAGTTGGAACACCGATCCGGATGATTCTAAATCTCAATCTGGATACGTATTTACTTTGAATGGTGCAGCAGTTAGCTGGAGGAGTGCAAAGCAAAGCTTTGTGGCGAGATCTTCAACTGAATCGGAATATATAGATGCTTCGGAGGATTCACAAGAAGCGATATGGATGAAGGAGTTCATTACAGATCTCGGTGTGGTTCCAAGTGCGCTGGACCCAATGTCCATCTACTGTGAAACATGGGCGCCATAGCCAATGCGCAAGAACCAAGGTCACACAAGAAGCTGAAGCACATCAAGCTACATTTTCACGCTATTCGAGAACATGTCCAAAATGGTGACATAAAGATTTGCAAAGTACACACAGATCTGAATGTGGCGGATCCGTTGACTAAACCTCTCCCGAGGGCAAAACATGACCAACACCAAACTGCCATGGGTGTTTGGTATATTACCATGTAATCTAGATTAGTTGACTCTAGTGCAAGTGGGAGACTATTGGAGATATGCCCTAGAGGCAATAATAAATGTAGTTATTATTATATCTTTGTGTTTATGATAAATGTTTACATTCATGCTATAATAGTATTAACAAGGAAACATTAATACTTGTGTGATTTGTAAACTAAATTAGAGTCCCTAGTAAAGCCTCTTTATAATACTAGCTTGTTGGTTAATAAATGATTGTGGTTTCCCTATCATGAACATTGAGATGTTATTAACAACAAGATCATATCGTTAGGAGAATGATATGATGGACATACTCCTATAGATAAGTGTAGCATAAATATCAAGTCATTTTAATAGTTCAATTGCTATATGCTTTCTGATACATAGTAACCTAATTCCTTCGACCATGAGATCATGCATATCACCATCACCGGAAGGATGCTTTGATGACATCAAACACCACACCGTAACTTGGTGGTTATAAAGGTGGCATTGAGTGTTTGGAAAGTATTGGTTGAGACACATGGATCAAGAGTGGGATTTGTCCATCCATATGACAGATAGATATACTCTGGGCCATCTCGGTGGAATGTCATCCAATTGGCTTGCAAGCATGTGACTAGATCACAAGGGATCACATATCACGGGAACGAGAAAAGAGTACTTATCAGTAACGAGGTTGAACTAGGTATGCAGAGATACCGACCATCAAAACCTCGGATAAGTAAGCTATCGTGAGACAAAGGGAAATTGGTATTGTATGTAAGTGGTTCATTCAATCGCAAAGTAATCGTAGAAATATGTGGGAGCCATATGAATTTCCAGATTCCTCTATTGGTTATTGTTTGGAGAAGTATCTCGATCATGTCTGCATAATTCACGAACCGTAGGGAGACACACTTAAGGATTCGATGTTGTTGAGTAGTTATGGAATGATGAGTAAGAGACCAAATGTTTTTCGGAGTCTCGGATGGGATCCGGGATATCACGAGGAGATCCAGAATGGTCCGGAGAATAAGATTCATATAAGGAAAGTCTAGTTTCGGGGTTGGAGAATGGTTCCGGTGTTTTCATCGGGAATGTTCTAGAAGGTTCCGGAAGGTCCGGTACTCCGGAGGGGAAGGGTACATGAATGTGTGATAACAAGTTGGAATGGTTTCATCATGTACTAGGTGTCATTGCTGAGCAAAATAAAGGGATAAATCAAATCCTAGTTTGAAAAGTCAAACGCCAATTTGAAAAGTCAAACGGCAAGTTTGCTTGGTGGAGGGAGAGTAGGAAACCTACTTGGGGAGGAAGTCCCTCTCCCTCCACCGCCGGCCTTGTAGCGAGTTGGGAGGAATCCTCCCTTGGCGCCCTCCCACCTATATAAGGAGGGGCAGGGCTGCCCCTCCAAGACACACCTCCACCACCCAAAACCCTAGCCCTAGCCGCCGGCCCTCCTGCAGCCACCGCCGCCCTAGGGCAAACCCTAGCCGCCGACTTGGGGAAATCCCCTTGCCCTAGCCTCCGGCCTAGCTCCCTCTCCTTGGTGTGTCTAAACCCTAGATCACCGAGGCCTCTCTCATAGTCCACCATACTCTCTCCGGCTTAAGGCTAAGCCCTGCGAGATCTCCCTGCACTTCGGTACGCCGTCGTCTTTGCCGGAATCACGAGAGAGTTCTACAACCTCCGCCTGCTGGAACAAGGGAGTAAGGTCTTCGAGTACCGAACGTGTGACCCGGCGGGGGCTGAACGCAGCCGGAAGGATCGTCTACGCGATCTTGAGATCAGCAAGAGTACGACTACATCACCCACGAGAATCTGCTCTCGTTAAACACTTTGGAATCTTCGAGGGTGAGTTATTCCATCGACTCGTTGCTACAATCTAGTAGATATATCTTGGTTTGTTTGTTTGTATGCGATAGAAATTTTTTGTTTTTCATGCTACGAACCCCTACAAGGATGACATCAAGATTATCTAATTTAGGCCAAATTTTATGCTCTTTATGCTACCTTTAGTTATCTTTCTAGAATCTACAAGTCACCATGTAAACTCTAAGAGAAAGCTTTGATAAAGAAAATAAAGTATTACGCTTGCAAGTAAAACTAGGATTGGGTTGTCAAGTGGGTATGATCACATATGCTTAAGGCATATAGTTGTCATGGTAACAAGCAAGTATTAGCTTGCATAAGTTTCAAGGGTTAGCTTGAAAGGTTTCAAGTATTGGCTTGCATAGGTCAACTTGTGTAGTAAGGCTTGCCTTGTGCGGAGCAGTGGTTGAAGTTCTCCTCGGCTTCTTCCTCGTAGTATCCTCCTTCCTCCTCGTATCCTTGGTCGATACTAGCTTCTATAAATAAAATACGAGGTACACAATCACCAAACAATACTTAACTATTTCCAATCATCACACAATGGTTCACACTAGATGATCTAGCATCATCACTAATATTACAAGATTAAAGCACTTGTCTTATTTGTTTTATTTTTAGAAAAGTAATTTCTTCTCATTGAAAAACTACTTAAGATTTAATATTCTCCAACTCAAACATAGGATCATGTTGACACATGTCATCACCACATATTTCAGTACATGCGAATGTGATTTAAAGTGGTGTCACAATTTAATAAGGTTTAACCTTTTTATTTTAATTAAATAAAGTGACTAGAAATGCCTATGTAGAATACTTTTATTAATTGAACATTATCTCTGTAAGTAAACCCATATGTTTTTACACATTCTGAAAGGTATGCTCAAATGTGATTTTTGAGAGTTGGAATCAACTCAAAAGCTTTTGTGGTTGAATTTTTAAAAATGTTTGAATGCAGAAAAGCTTCTGCCTTGTTATTTTTACCATGGGTGATCTACAAATCTAAATGGTTTGAATCCAACGGGCTTGGATTAAGCATTTCAGTACCTTTCTAGCAAAATTGGTTTTATGCATTTTGGTTCAGTGAATCGAGCTGGGTTGATTTTTGAATATGGGTACAAAACTGTGTTTGAAATTAAATGAATAAAGCTTAATTTGAATTGTTGGGTCGCGCGGGATGTTTAACTGGGCCGTCCCACTACGCACAGTGCGTATGGGGGCTGGTTAAGTGGATGTCCTCACGCGTTAGTGAGACGGGGATGGGCGAAGCGGTACGGGGCAGTGTGAACCGCACGATCTAACTCTAATGGAACGGCTATGGTTCATCGTCCACGTCGGGCAGCGCCGGCGAGACAGAACCCTAACGCGACATGTGGGGGTCCTGGGAGGCTCACCGGGGCTCTGACGAGGGTCGGCGACGGGGGCGAACGACGAAGTCGACGACGGCGGTTCTCCTGGTACCGACAACTCCTCCTGGGGCGGCTCCAATCGACGGCTCCCTTCTTCTCCAACAGCGACGGGCTTCGGCCAAATTCCGGCGTTGCGCTGCTCGCCTTGCTCCGGGAGTGAGGTGGGGTGGTTCTGGGCGAGAGGGGAGTGAACTGGTGTGGCGAAAACGAGCGGTGGAGGCCTCTATTTATAGTGGTGGAAGGGGACCGACGGGCGCGGGCTGAGCTCATCGTGGTCGACGGCACAGGCAGCTACTAGCATGGGAGACGGTAGGGGGCGGTGCTGTGCTCCCTGGTGAAGCTCAACGGCGTGGGCGGTGCTGATCGGTCGGAACATTGTGGTGCTCTGAGCGGGTCCGACGGTGGTTTTAATGTACCACAAGGCGTGGTCATGTGGCAACGGGCATGTCTGGCGGGTCTTTGGGTGCTTGGTGATCATCCTGCAAGTGGCGAGGCGGGCGCGATGCAGGTGCAGGTCGAGCGTGGCGCACGGGCGCGCTCTCGGCATGGTCGCAGAGAGGTTTTTGGCATGGGCCTGTCGTGTGGTCCAGGGGTTAGCATTGCTCGGGGCTGGGATAGTGGGTGGCGGTGGACGGTGCTGCATGTCCCGGACAAGGTTGGCGAGGCCAGTGCAGCCTCTAGCTCGCTGGCGACAATGGGGTGGCAATGGTGCTCTCGGCATGCTTGACATTAATGCATAGACTTTCTCACAGTGGTGCTAAAGCTAGTTAGATTACTTTGATCATCTACATGGAGTGTAGAGTGAGCTATAGAGGGAACAAGTTAGGCCAATTTTACTGCACACTATGGTGTTTGATGTTTGTTTGATTTGAATCTGCAAGGTGTTTGATGAAATGGCCAAAATAACTTTAAATTTGAATTTTGGATTCAAACTTTGTGGGTTTGGTAGGCACATACTAGGGAGTGTCTCGTTAGTTGGATTAGTCAAGGGGCATTGGTTTGGTTGGGTTTTGAAAATGGATGATCTTCACATATGAATAACATTCAATTTTGAATTGTAATTCAAATGTTTCTACAAGTTTGAAATGTGGACCTTGATTCACTTTTACTAGTTCTATCAAGGAATGAAAAGAATTGGGAAAGTTTCTGTTTGAAATCTTGGACTAGAAACACTCAAAGTGACCTAGTGAGGAAGATTGGCAAAAATGACCATTTGCTTTATTTGCTTTGTTTTTTATTTTATTTTATTTTGATTTGTTTCTGCATGAAATGTTTTATATGATGTTATTTTCATCTTTAAACCATTTCTTGCTATTTAGATTAATCACACAAGTCCATTCATGCATTTGTCAAATCATTTCATTCACACATGCATTCATATGATTTTAATTAATCTAAGTTTTTGTTAACCCAAATTTTAGTGATTAGAGTTTGATGATCCTTGTTTTATATTTTTGGGATGTTACAGTACCCAGTCATCAACTTGGCGCCGTTGCCGGGGAGCAAAGAGTTCGGTTATCTACTCGCACATAGTTTATTTCCGTTCGTTTCTATTATCTTACTGCTTTATTTTATATTGAAAACAATAAAAAAAATTACAAACCAAAAATTTATAAAAACTGTTGCTACTAATCATGTCTTCCAAGATAAATTTTGTTCAACAGATAATACAAGCATTGGAGGAGATAAATGATTCAAGTTTACCAAGCCTGGTTGCTAGACATGAGCTGACAGAGAAAATGCTTAACCAATTGGACAGGCATTCATTATGGTTGCGTGCTAATGATGGATCTTATTGCACAATTTTTATTATAGATGATCACCTTAATTTTCAATGTAAGTGTTCCAACAATCCTACTCTAGAAAATTATAATAGAGATAAATCCTATGCTAGTTTGGAAGTACTAGAATACATTGTTTTCAAAGGTGCATCTGAAATGGTATTTAGACTAGGAAGTATTGATGTTGAATGTGAAGCACTTGATGGAGTTTTTAATTTAGTATACCTCCAATTCCTATTTTGCAAAAATAATTTAAGTAATAATGCATTTGTATTATATTATTTGAAGCAGCCTAAAACCTCCATGAAGAAAGATAACCTTTTGCAGGACTCACTAAAGAGCGGAGAGGAAAAGGAGCACAAGGAAGAGGAGGAAGAACAGATTGATCACCCGCTCACACCTTCAACTCCTACTTTTGATTCTATCGTTACTATTAAAACAATAGTCCATGAAAAGGAGGAACAAAAAGGTGAGGTTAACAAAGAGAGTCACACAACAACTTTTTTTTGTGATGCCTCTCACTCTAGTAGTGATTTTTATGATGCTAAAATAATTTTTAATTGTTTTGTGGAGGCTTTGTGCCTAGACACTCATATGGAAAACATTAATAATAATGAACCAGAGATAGAACCTTGCTATACTAACATGCAGGTCTTGAACTCCCTGCTATGAAGGAAGAGTACTATGAAGTGTTCCCCTACATAGGTAACCAAGGTAAAGATTTAAAGAAATTATATGAATCTCAAATCCTCTCATTGCAGCTATACACGGAGGCATGTTCACCAAGCTTGGTGCACCAACACTCGCTTGAAAGCGAGAACTTGTTCATCTACATGATGCCGATGCGCCGTAAGCGGTTACAACTCCGACCAAACCCTACTCCAAGTGCTCCAAACTGGTATGTATAACCACACCTCGAGTCGATATCCCTTGGGATCCAGGTGGGTAATGTATGGAGCTTCCTAGACTGGCTTTATGGATTTAAAGAGAGCGCTTCCTAGGAGGCAGCCCGGAAGTCATTAGGCGTCTTTCTTAGTTTTGTGTCTTGATTCTAGTTGCATTCATGTTGCATTGACACTTTTATTCTTTGCATATATTGCTATTAGAGTAATCTTGTGGTAGTTTTCAAAAGGTAGAATTTATTGTCACTATATTATGTGTTGCATAACTCGGTTGTACTCAAATCCCGTTTTATACATGCTAATGTTGGTCGAAAATTAAAGTTGTTATTTTACTATCAAAACATTGTGTTTTGCTAAGGTTCAGGTGAAGAAATAATTTTTGAAGAAACAGGTAAATTTTGGCGACTCCAGAAGGTTTAATGACCAACTATACGGCGGGAATAAAAATTCTGGCCGTATAGTTGCGGTCGTACATTTATTGATGCCTTCGTCAAATTTCTTTTCCAGGATACAGAAGGTTTAACGACCAACTATATGACGGGACCTTTTTGGTCTGGCCGTATAGGTGCAGCCATATAGATATCGACACCTGCCTCGAATTCTTATTTCAAGGTACAGTAAGTTTAACGACCAACTATACGGCGGGAGCAAAAACTCTGACCGTATAGTTGCTCCCGTATAGTTGGGGATACCCCTCAAACGCCAACTAGAAGGTAACCATTGCTTAAAATTTTATTCTTTCTTCTTCCTTCTTCTTCTAAAAACCTTGAAACTCCACATGGGATCTTCTCCCTTGATCGAGGGGAAGCCGAATATCTGTAAGCAATAAAATTTCTACCTCAAAAACTTCCTATACTGTAATTCTATATAGAAGTTCATGTTTCCTTTTTTACTCTCCTTTTATCGATGGGGTAAACAAACTATGTTCGTATACTAAACCGATGCATTTTATTTTGTGTGTTATTTTCGTAGGGACTTGAACCTTGTGTGATGATGTGTACGGTACTGCCAACCGTACAAACACTCGCATGAGCCACTTGGTTGCTTCAGTTCAATATACCTACCTATTAATGTCTGGTAAAACTTTCCAACTCGAACCTCTTTTAATAAGCACATAGGGGTTGTACACTCGTGTCTCATATCCTATTTCACTTGCACCTCATCATAATCTAGGAGAGGCATCTTCTAGAACTAGTTTGTTGACTTAAGCTTGGTGCTTAGGTTGATGAACCGAATCAGTGGGACTTGTATTTTTATGACTTGTGAGCTAAACTCATGTCTTCAAAAACACAAAAATATTTCGTTTTCTTTTTAGTTTCTAAGAAGGTTCTCAAGGAAGGCACACTGGGCCATATCAAGAAACACATGTTGAAGGAAAGGTTCTTTGTCCATTAAAAGAGAGGTTACTAGTAGCTCAACGGTAAAATATGTCACCCTTGCTTTAACTTAAGCTTGGGGAGGTAACCACTTCTTATACCCTCTTTTGATAACTGCATTTTCTCTTTTGCTTTCATGATTGCATGCGTAGATTCTTGTGCAATGTCTTTATCTTAAAAAGTTTTCATGTTATTGTGTATCCCTCTGTTTTTGAATGCTTGCTTAGGTGATTTTTTGTTTATATTTATATAAGGGATATACTTGCTCATGTTAGGCCCCATAGGAGACAAGCCATATCTTTGATGCACCTTGTCCAACTTTTATCTAGCTTGTGAAAAATATTGTGATCCTCTAAATATACATTGCCATGTTCTCTACATTTTGAAAAAAAATATAATAAATAAGTTCTTTGAAACTTGCTAGTTGTCATTGTTCATAATTGTCTTAAGTGAATGGTTATGGAGTAGCACGACCCCATAGTGTTGGAAATGATGTTCTTAATAGATGCTTACTAAGTGAGTTGGCAAATAAGAAATGATGTTTCTAAGTTTCGAGATTACATATACCAAAATTTTGTCTTGGAAATCAAAGTGAGATATTGCTTTATCCGTGTCTTGCACCACTGTTGCACTCCATGGGGGTCTAACAAATCCACTAGCCTATAAATGATCTACCAAGAGAGAAATCCCAGATTTTGGATATGAGTTGATTAAACATCTATAACTACAATGTTATGATGGGTAAGAGTTTTGGCTCCCTCATAGGCCTGTGTTGCAAGCAAAAGTTGGAATACTCCTCTGACCATTATGGGAAATCATTATGCCAAAAAGGGAAACCTTGGTAATGGTCATGAGTGTCCTTCCTAGCCTACACAGTCTCGATTGAATATATACCACTCTTTTGGCATGGTCTCGTTACTAAGAAATAGATTTTCTATGAGTTCAACAATCAAAGTTTGCACTTGAGAGACTTTAATAGATGGCATGAGTGGGAAGCATTGGAAAATTCTATATCTATTTATGATTGAAAACTAACCGTGTTCAGCTTTTCCTTATGCAAATAAAAATACAATAAAGTGCGTATAGAAGGATCACAACTTTACTTGCAAGCTAGATTTAACTTTGACATGGGGCATGGAAGTTTTTGACTAATCTCTAGTGGTTTGGAATAATATAACTGAGATAATATTGCCTTGTATGATTGATGACACATAAGTATAGGGGATCACAACAGTCTTCGAGGGTAGTATTACCCAATTTATTGATTCAACACAAGGGGAGCGAAAGAATACTTATAAGCCTTAACAACTGAGTTTTCAATTCAGCTGCACCTCGAAATAGTTCTTGCTCACAGAAGTTTATTAGTAGCAACAGTTTTGTAGTAGCAACAACAAAGCAATAGGAGCAGTAAAACAAGAGCAATAGTAACAGTAGTAGCAAACAGTAGGATATGAGTGCGGTAGGCATAGGGATGGATGGACAGGCGTTCCATGGACGAGTATAAACATGTAACTTCAAGATCTAGGGCAATTGCAGATAAATAGGAAAAATCATCCAAGTACTAAACAATCATAGGCATGTTCTCCATATATAGTCATGTGTGCTCGCAATGAGAACTTGCACAACATCTTTTGTCCTGCCAGCCCGTTGCAGCGGGGCCTCAAGGGAACTACTGGCAATTAAGGTGGTCATTTTAATAGAGCACCGGAGCAAAGCATTAACACTCCATGAAGACATGTGATCCTCACATCACAGCCATCCCCTCCGGTTGTCCCAATTTCTGTCACTTCGGGGCCTTTGGATCCGGAAAATGATATGTGTACATAACTTGCAGATAAGATCACAAACAATACTATCATAATGAATCAATAATAAGTTCAGATATGAGATCATGGCACTCGGGACCTAGTGACAAGCATTAAGCACAAAAGGTTGCAACAAAGTCAAATAACACTAATAGAGATACTAGGCTCCATGCCCTAACAATCTTATTCGAATACATGATAGAACTCATCCAATCCCTACCATCCCCATATCCTACAACAGGGGATTACTCACTCATGGATGAGGGAAAAAACATGGATGGTTGATGGAGAGGCGTTGGTGATGATGATGGCGATGATCCTCTCCAAATTCCCTGTCCTGACAGGGTGCCATAATGGAGTTTCTGGTTCCGAATCGCGGTTTCTGGTGGTGACAGCGGAGTGGAACTCTTTCTCCAAAAACGTCAAACCCCATCGGTTTTTAGGTCAAGAGGCATCTTATAGCCGAAGAGGGAGGCCGAGGTGGTGCCTGGGGCAGCCACACACCCTCCAGGCGCGGCCTAGGCCCATCCGCACGGTAGGGGTGTGTGGGCCTCTCAGGCCTCCCCTCTGTATCGTATTCTGGCTCCGTGAGTCTTCTGGTGAAATAGGATTTTGGCATATTTTCTGGGATCTTTCCTGATAGTTGATTTTGTGCACAAAAACTAGACACCAAGATAATTCTGCTGAAAGCAGCGTCAGTCTGTGTTAGTTGTATCCAAATCACATAAGTTTAGAGGAGAAACAATAGAAAAAGTGTTCAGGAAAGTAGATACGTTTTGTATGTATCAACTCCCCCAAGCTTAGCTTATTGCTTGTCCTCAAGCAATTCGGTTGAAAACTGAGTGCGATAAAAGAACTTTCACGAACACATTTGCTTCATATGATGTATATATTCTAAGCAGAGGAGTAGATACTTAAAAAATTCATAATAAGGAGTATCCAACTAAGTCTACTCAATAGTAATTGCAAGCTATGAAGAGATTCCAACTCAATAATAATAAGTAGCATGACACATAAACATAAGAAACATTGCAATGCTCATAAAAAGGTATGATAGAGTGGTATCTCGCTTGCCTTTGTTTGTAGAGAACAATATAAATGCCAAGGCACCTCTGAAGTTCAAGTGAAGACTAGAAGTAAATATATCAGAGATACAAGCATCAAAGTCATGACATAATTAACCAAGTTTTGAGACAAGAACATTACACTAAGAATGACAACTATGCTCTCAAGAAGGTGCTCATAGAATAAGTGGTGACTCAACAAGGAAGTGAAAAGGTTTTGAAAAGTTCGAAAGGCTTCGAAATGCTGAAAGTAAGGTACTCATTAGCTTTGAGCTCTCATTGCCCCTATCATAGACATCTTTAGATGGTTAAGGTGAAAGTGAGTTCCAATCTAAGTTATATGCTTGACAGACCATAAACTAGAAATCTCATGTCCCTTGAGTACAAGGGCCGCTCCTCATGCTACTCAACTTTAGTTACTGGTAAGTTCTTGTCATAGTAAATACATGCGTATCATAGAGAACCGCCAACGGGGTACCCCTTGCACATGATACATGAGCAATACCATAATCAAAATGACAAGGCAATCAGACAATGAGCATCTTAGCGATCTTTTTATTTGCTATTTGCATAGGTTTTTATTGAGGATGCTTCACAAATTGCTCATTATGGTTATGCTGCAAGTTTCCACCATGATTAGGCATGGCTTAGGCTAGCGGCCCAGGCGTTTCATTAACACATATACATAACTCCATGGACTTACAAGCTCCCCTTTTATTTCACACCGACGACATCCGTAAACAAAAGAGCATGATATCAACTGGGTATATATTTATAGGTGTTGAAAGCGTTCCCCATGACAACACGGTTCTGCTAACTCCCAGCCTATAATTTGCAAGCATATAACTTCCATGGATAGGTCAGAATGGTTCAGGTTTATTAAGTGAAAGAAATAAAGTGTGCCATCAAGTTCGTGAGAGCTTTACTAATTATCTTTCTCAAAACAGTCAAACATTTTATTTGGAAAAAAACAAGGCACAATGAATATGCACTGAATAGAAAATAATGCTAGTAGGTAGGTATGGTGGACACTGTTGGCAATATTGATTTTGGGGAGTTGGATGCACAAGTAGAGCTCATACTCAGTGCAAGTTAAGGCTAGAAATAGAGAGGGAGAGACAAATGAGAGAGCAATAAATGTCATAATCATGCTTGCAACAAAACAAGACTAATTATGGCATGAAAGTGTTACAAGAACTCTGAGGCAAAATAAATCATCGAGGCTTACTGACTATTGTTCAGTCATATGCATGCGTGAACATGTGCCAAGTCGATTCGCATGAAACTTTCAGAGGAGGATACCACAATATCATACCAAGTTATGAATAGAACAATGCAAGCAAACATTCATATGACATGCTACAAACTATTAGCAAACTGGAGCTAATCATAAGAGAGCAAGAACTACTAAGCATCCATAAATAACATACTGCTTACATGAACAAACTAAGCATGCTCACAATGATGAGTATATGTAAAAAAATGAAAACAAATAGAGTTTGTTACCAGCCTCTTACCACGCCTCAGGTTGTCTTAATCTTCATTATTGCCCATCACTTGTGTGGCTTGAATAATAACATGAAACCAAACTCCACTTAGGACTGTTGAACCCTGCAAAGAACTTCACAAAACCAAAGAAGAACAATAAATATTTTTGGTGTTTTCGATTTTTTAAAGCAAGCACACAAAGCAAAAACAAACGAAGCAAAATCTTTTTGGATTTTTCTTTAAGGCAAACCAAAGGTAAAAAGCAAAGAAACAAACCAAGAGAAACAACAAAAATATTTTTGGTATTTTTGTGTTTTGGAAAAAACAGAAACAAATACCAAAAAGAAAGCGAAACAATGGATATACAAAGAACTGAAGAAACATGATATATAGATGAGTGTGATGTCGGTATACCTCCCCCCAAGCTTGGGCTTTTGGCCTAAGTGGGGCTCAATAGCGGTGGTAGTAACTCCAAGCTGGTGGTTCATCATAGGAATGATCATAATCAGGCGCTTGCGATGAAGAAGAAGAAGACGCGCCCCAATCATAGGAGGGCTGCTGGTATGAGGACTCCCCCATGTTGGAGGGATGAACCGAATCATCTTCGTCATCCTCCCCAACATTCTCCTCTGGATGGGAGAGCTCCGCCACGTAAGTGTCAAACTCCTCCTCCGTGAGCGACCATCCGTGCCTATTATCAAAATTAAACAAAGTAGGTGCAGGCAAATAGACTACTTTTTCAGTCCTACCCCTCTCCAACCACGCTTGACAAAGGATAACTCAACCATTAAACTTCTCATAGTAGCCCAAGAAGAAACAAAGTTATGCTGAACCATGAATCAAGATCAAGCCTCTCTATGGGGAACCGATAATCTGAATGGTGAGGCTCTAAACCATGGAAAGATAGCAACCTAGAGGCAATGAGACGTCCACAAATTCCACCCTTCTTGCGGTTAGTGGTAAGATGGTAAGCTATCAAATCACCCAAGTTATAAGATCTATCCCTATTCTAAGAAGCTGAGATAAAAGCTAGATCAAATGAACATAACTTTCTAGCAATCTTTCTAGCAAGAACACACTTGGTAATGAAATAGGAAAAATATCTAATGGATGGGAACTGAATGTTCTGAATTTTATCACTTTCCTTCGAGAAGTCAAAACCTTGGAAAATTTCAACATATAAATCCATAAGTGACTTAGGCCTCACCTTGATCTTCTCACAAGATCCCCAATGCGGCACCCCAATAGCTGCACAAAAATCGGCAAAAGGTAGGTCGACATCTATATTGTAGATTTTATAATGGAACATGGGATTAGACGAGGACCAAGTAAACCGGAAGTCCTACACCACAGCCATGGTTAGCTTAACATATTGAAATGGTTCCCCTTCAACAAAGTGTTCCAACCCTGCATTAGTAATCATAGTCTGGAAATCCTGGAAGATTCATGCGACTCTTATAAATTCAGGGCATGGATATATGGAAGGGAAGACTCCTTCCTCACGATGGACTTCCATTGGATCAGGTACCATCAAATCATATTGATTCAGTGGGTATGCACTCATCTTCCTTTCTGAAATTTTTAGAAAAAAATCAAACCAAGTGATTTCCAAGTTGATAAATGATGAGAAACTACTATAGGAACTTGCTAGAGGGCTAAACATGCATCAAAATGAAATCTCTAAGCATAGAACAAGCATGGAAGCTCACACAACCTGACACCTATAGCAGCAAAATACTCAAGATACAATCTACCAATCACAAATCTAATTGGACAAGTGGAGGAGGCACATACCAAGGAGCAATCCTCCAAAAATCAGCAGCAAAGATGGGCTGAGCAAGGAGATCGAAAATCGGGAGCAAGAATAGCAGGAACACGATCTTGAGAAGTTTTCCCGGTGTTTTTCGGGAGAGAGAA
This sequence comes from Avena longiglumis, assembly GCA_030063025.1. Classification (NCBI taxonomy): domain Eukaryota; kingdom Viridiplantae; phylum Streptophyta; class Magnoliopsida; order Poales; family Poaceae; genus Avena; species Avena longiglumis. The sequence goes on from CP125978.1 coordinate 165,540,015, forward strand.
AGAATGTGGCTAGGAGGAGACAACTTGGAGGGCCTCAGGTTGGTCCCACCCATGCCAGGCGCGCCCCTGGGGCTGGCTGTGCCACCAGGGGGTGTGCTGGCCTGGGGGGTCCCCATAGGCCACTCTAGGTGTCCCTCTGCCCCTTTTTCGAGGAAAAATTTAATATGAATTTTTTGGGAAACTTTATTTTGGCCAATTTTCAGGGTATGAAAATTGATTTTCTCGCAGAAATTTTTTTTTAGAAGAAGCAAAAGCAAACAACAACCAAAAATACAGAAGTTCTAAGACACTCAAACAAGCAAACAACTAGCAAAACTAAAGCTAACAAGATAAAGAGCAAAGACTAGGAAGGAGAAAAATAAAAGTGAGTAAGTATAACCACTGTGAAAACATTGTTTTGTTCATTAAAATAACTTTGTTAACAAGGTTGATCAAGTCTTGTTACCAAAACAATCTTATATGAAAGAAAACTTTGCATTCCCAAAAGTGATTATGTTACCTCAAACTTGATAGCAATGGTCCCAATCATAATAGTTTCAAAACTTTCTTGTGGAATGGGACAATATATTTCTCCAACTTTGATGCTCTTAATATTTTCAATAGAATTCAGGCAATAGTTCTTATCAATCTTCTTGGGGAAATAGAAAGTATGCTCTTTGTCATTAATATTAAAAGTTACTTTTCCTTGATTACAATTGATGACATCACCTGCAGTATTAAGAAAAGGTCTCCCAAGAATAATGGACATATTATCATCTTCAGGCATCTCAAGCACAACAAAATCATTTAAAACCAAGCAATTATGAGCCACTTGAACATGAACATCCTCACATATACCAACATGAATAGTAGTTGACTTATCAGCCATTTGCAAAGATATATCAGTCGGTATCAACTTTTCTAGCTGGAGTCTCTTGTAGAGAGAAAAAGGCATAACACTGACTCCAGCTCCTAAATCACATAAAGCAGTTCTCACATAATTATTCTTAATGGGGCAAGGAATAGTCGGTATACCTGGATCACCAAGTTTCTTTGGAACCTTACCATTGAAGGAATAATTGGCAAGCAAAGTAGAAATTTTCTCATTAGGAATCTTCCTTTTATTAGAGACAATATACTTCATATACTTTGAATAAGGAGGAAACTTAATAGCATCAGTCAAAGGAATTTGCAAAAATAAAGGTTTCATCCACTCACAAAACTTATTGTAGTGTTCTTCCTCCTTTTGTTGTGTTTCTTATTGGGAAAAGGCATAGGTTTCTGCACCCAAGGTTCTCTCTCACTACCATGTTTCTAGAAATAAAATATTCCTTAGTGTACCTAATGTTCTTAGTGTGCTTCTCAGGTTCTTCCTCAACTTCCTCCTTATTAGGAGCATCATTTTTATCATTACCACTCTGAGTTTCAGCTTCAGAGACAGATATACTATTAGGATCTATAGCAGGTTCAGAGGGTTCCTCAACGATTTTCTGTTTCTTTTTCTTTCTCTTACGAGGACTACCACTACTTTCACCTTGTTGAGAATCCTGCTCAATTCTTTTAGGGTGTCCTTCAGGATATAAAGGATCTTGAGTAGCTGTACCACTCCTAGTTCTAATTCCATAAGCATGTTTATCTCCTGAGGCATTAACTAGCATATCCTTTTGTACCTTACCAAGTTGATCAATTTGATTCTGAACCATTTGAAAGTGTTTACAAAGCATTTTAATATCATTAGCAGTTCTTTCCACAATATCTTTCAACTCATTAATAGCTCTAGAGTTTTCCAATAAATGATTATGAACTTGTTTATTAAAATTACCTTGTTTAACATTAAAAGTGTCAAGTTCCTCTAAGCATTGATCAGGAGTCTTACCATAGGGAATATCACCTTCATCAAAGTGGAGAGAGTGTACCTCAATAGTAGATGAGTGGGGAGTTGGCTTGCACAATTCTTCTATAGGAGGTATATTCTTCACATCTTCAGCTCTAATACCTTTCTCCTTTAGACACTTCTTAGCTTCTTTCATCACTTCATCATTTAATGCAATTACTCCCCTCTTCTTTGGTGTTGGTATTGGAACTGGTTCAGGCACAACTGGTTCAGGAGTAATAGGCTCAGGTGTATTTAGCTTAGTTGAAGTCCAATCATCATAATTCTTGCTTACCTTAGTCATTAATTCTTCAGCATCTGTAGGAGTTCTTTTCCTGAAAACACAATCAACAAAACTATCTAGGTATGTCCTAGAATCATCAGTTAGTCCATTATAATAAATATCAAGAAGCTCATTTTTAGGTAATGCATCCAGGATGTGCATGAATCAAGGAACAGAACCTTGTCCATGACTCAGGCAATTTATCTTCTTCTTCCTGTTTAAAATCAAAAAGTCTCTGCAAAGCAGCATGTCTAGCAGTAGGACAAAAATATTTCTGGAAGAAAGAAGCAATCAAGCAATCAGGGCTATCAATGGAACCAGGTGGTAATCTATTAAACCAAGATTTAGCTTCTCCTTTTAGTGAAAAGGGAAAGATCTTAGTAACAAAGTACTTGTGCATCTTAAAATCATCAGAAAATAAGGCACTCATAGTGGAAAGCTCATTCATATGTGCCACAACACTCTCATTTTCAGTCCCACAAAAAGGTTCTTTCTCAACAATGTCTAAATAGGATAAATCAAGAGAAAAATCATAATCTTTATCTTTAATATCTATGGTGTAGCATCCCAGTTGTCTAACCCCTGTGATGCTACATGTCATAATAATAAAATGGGCCACTTCCAACATATAATTGTTGCATCATCATCATATCATGCTCATGTCATCATGTCCCCTTGCATTTGAGCATCATATAAAACCCTTTCTTGTTTGGTTCTTATCTCATGTGCATGAGTAATTGTATTTTCCTCTTGATATTGTATTTGGGTCTTAATAAATTGTTCAATGCCCAAGTTGAGTTGGGGGCATCTCTCTTTTTGACTCCACCACCTTTTCTATCACCACCTTATAATTCCACCATCCAACTATTCTGAGCTTGGCATTTTGTTGTTTTTATCTCTGGCTCATGATTAGTTGGTTGGAACCCATCCATAATCTTTTGCTTGGCCTTTGCCCACCTTTTGGGAGTGCATATGAATGATGCCAAGTTAATATTATTGTTTTCACAAGGATAAAGTTGGCATTAATTATTATGCATGGGCCATGCAAGTGCCACCTTTTCTAGTATTTGGGTTTATTTGAATTTTAGTTGGATCATCTTCCTTTGTGTAAATCATGTGTTGGCTTGCAGTTTTGCTTCTTCAAATCATCTATCCCTTTCCCCCTTTTAGCTGCCCCTACCCCATGCCCCATGCACATACATGTGCTTATGTGGCATGCACAACACAAACCACCCTCTCTCTTGGATCTTGCTTGGCCAATTATTTTTGGATCATGCATGAACTAAAGAAGAACCCCAACATCACATGACCATCTCCCTCTCCCTCTTTTCTTGCTTGATCTTGCTTAGGGCTTGCTTGTAGTTTGCTTGATCCATCTAAAGTACCACCTTCCTCCACCCTTACCCTCTCTAACAAAACCCTAATTCCTACCTTCCCTAAGCTAAACCCTAAGCTAAACCCAAACCCCATGCTAGCTAAACTTAAACCCTCCCTAGTCTAAGCAAAACACAAAGTGCTCCCTCCTTTCCCTACTTCCTAGCATGATCACCCCTCCTAAACAAACCCTAAAACTACCCCATGCCATAACCATCCTAGCTACACCTAAACACTAAACCACTTCCCCCTAATCTACATCCCCCTTAGCAAAAACCCTAGCTACTCCTTCTACTTAGCATGTTTCCCCCATGCTTGCCCTACTCCATCTCTCCCCTCTCTCTCCCATGCAGGCCCCACCCCCAGCGCCCACCTAGCTACCCCACACGTCAAGGACCCCCTCCTATCTACCCTAGCCCTAGCCGAGCCGGCCTCCCCCTTCCCTCTTTTCTTCTCTCTCTGCCAGGACCTGCCCAGCGCCCCAGGCCCACCTGCCTGCGTCCCTGACCTAGCTACCCCACCTGCCAGCCCCCCCTGGTGCCCACGCTCGTGCCTGCCTTGCCCTGGCCTGGCCGTGCGAGCACGTGAGGGATAAAGGTGGCCGAGGCCACCCCTATCCACACCGCCTCCTCCACGCCACCCCTTCCTCCCTCTCTGCCATGTTCCCCTCCCCACGCAACCTCTAGCCTCGCCAGATCTGGCCGCCCCCTCTGCCCCTTCTCCTGCCTCTCCGACCACCTAGCTGCGCCGGCCGCCGCCAGCACCCTGCCACCACGTTGCTCAGGACGTCAAGGTCGACAAGGGAGTGGTCGAGAAGGGCGATCGGGACCTCTGCAGCGGATCCGTACGGGCCAGCAAGGAGGAGGAGGACCGGAGCCACCAGGATCTGCCGCGCCACACCGGAAACCCTAGCCCCCAGTCCATGAGCGCGCCGCGTCGCTTTGCTCCCCGTGCCACGCCGTCCACACCAGCACGCCCGCGGTGAGCACACGAACCTCCCAGACACCCTCTCTCGCTCCGTCGCTTCCTGGACGCGGCGGACTTTCCGTCGAACGGCCTCTGTGCGCCGGCGGCGAGCGTGTTCCTGCTAGCTCCCAGACGCGACCACCTTATCCAGCACGCGCCCGCCTCCCTGTCATCTAACCTAAGCCCGCCAGTAGCCCGGCGCTAAGCCCGCGCCCGGGCGCGGGTTCGAACCCCCTCTGCGCCGCGTGCGACGCGTGCGCGTCTGGCGCACACGCTCTGCGCGGCCCGTGGAAGAAAAACAGTGCACCGCCGTCTTTTGCGAAACCCCCCCCAGCTTTTGTTTTGCCAACCCGCGGTCCAGCCCAGGCCCACCGGCAGCGTCAGTGAGAGTTTTCTAAAAAGGGTCCTGATGTTTTGTTTATTCAACCCGCGGTCCAGTTTGTTCCCAGGCACTGGCGTGTGGGCCAGAGAACCCCCCTGGCCCCACCTGTCTGCGACTCAGGTTGGGTTAGGCTGTGTAGAAAACGTTTCAGAGCTGTTTTAAATTCAAATTCTGTTAAATAATTTCAAAATTCAAATTCAAATTCAGTTTTCTATAACTTGTTCATACTAAATCCAAATTGGGCAAATAATATATGTTTGGATATCAGAAAAATGAGAGGATTTCAAATATACCATCCAATTTGACTTTTGCACAATTAAAATTCCAAGTTTATTTAAATTACCACCAATGCCACTGGATTTTCAATAATTCATAACTTTTGATTTAAAACTCCAAATTTAGCAAATGATGTGTCTAAAATGATCAGCTCGACGAGACCTTTCTGTTTATGCTATCCATGACTTCCATTGCAGCATGCATCATATAAAAATATAGTGAACAGCAATTGTTATGGCAACAAATATGATTCTAAAACCCAATTAAATGTTATTTTCTTGTCCTCCACACCTCACCCATGCCATGCTACTTATTGCCATGCAACTTGTGCATCATTCATCATGGCATGATTGTTTGCTTGACGCATCTTATTCATTTGCTTGTGCTCTATATTCATGTTGGCCTTGTTTGTTTGGTTTTTCTCAGATAGACACTGAGCAGGGGTCATATCAAGAGAGTCAGGAGCACTACCCAGATCCGTCCCTTGCTTCAACTGAGATACCAGGCAAGCACTTCCACATGCTTGCATACATACAGTACCTATTGCCTCTATCTTATTCTTGCATCATTGAGTCGCGATTGCATTAAATTGAATCCCAAGTATGCATAGCCTTTACTTTTAAACTCCACCAAGCTTGTTCCTCCATCCCATGAGCCATTACTAGAGGAGTAGTTTGAGCCATGCGAGTCGTAGAACAGCATGTGTAGGGTATGTGAGTGTCATGGACCATGAGGTACCTAAACAACTTAACTTTGAGTAGTCAGGATAACTAAAGAAAGTGGCACGGTGAGCAACATCTGCTATTTGGTTCTTCCTGCTCACTTGTGTCCCGTAAGACCCCGAGTACTTGATTCCTGTTCCTTGATTTATCGCGCTATCCACATCCGGGAGGTATATGGGACCCCCCTGGGCCAGAGCTTGATTCCGTCTTATTTCTTGGGGCCACAAACTAGTTTGAGGTTTTATCTACTATCCTGTACTTATGCCATGCTACTTTCTGCATTTAATTTGTGCGAGGAGCACACCGTACTGTTTAGGATCGGGACACGATTCCGCGGTGTCGACAAGCCCAGCCACACTTTCGGGTTCCCAGTCGTTCACAGCCGTATACCCAAACCTTGAGCCCGTCTCGGAGTCAGCTGGCTTCGTTGCGGGATCTACTCAAAGGGTGGCCCCTGAAATATTTCGAATCTTGTGATTGTTCAACGTGAAAGCCTCGTTGGGTTTTGATTTGGTTTTCGAGGTTGATCGAGCGTGTGTTGCTATTGGTGCACCCGGGGTAAAACTTTCGAAAGCCGTGTCATGGATATGGACGACTTGGAGCACGTTTCTTGATCATAGACAAGCATAACTAAAGTACCGCCTTAATTTGACTAAGTAACTTGACTAGTAATTAGTGCGACACTCACGGAATGGTTAATAAAACTACCAACGGAGGGGTTGTTCGTCGCTTCCTTGTAGGTAGCGAGGAGGAGGATGGATCGGATGAGATTACCATTATAACTGTTGTTCTTTAATTCACGGACTTCCGTCTATCATTGGTTAGGCGGATGGTTAGCGCTTATCTGTAGAACTGCTAGGGTTTATCTTTCGCTGCAATTGCGTCACCCCAGGTTGTGTCCCCTTTAGAGGCATTAAGACTTCTTGGTACCCTTAGGGTCTCACACGATAAATTCTTGATTCAGATGAACAGGTACCTTCTCAGGACGGATACTGGGTGGAAGAAGCCGATGATGTGGGCAACGATCGTTCGGTGTAGAGATTCCGGGAACGGGGATCCGTGAGACCTGTAGTTGGGATGTGCTTATTTCTATGGCATCTTATGCCGATTTGCTTCTTATCCGTACTTTCGGATTCTCGCTTCCGCATGATACTCTGATGTGTGTTGTATGAGGAGTTATCCTAAAATATAGATTTATCCAGGTCATTTGAATCTTGCCGTATGGCGTTGGTATATTTTCTTTCTTTCTAGATGGTGTGGCTCTGATGTACTCTTGTATGGTGGCTTCGTACATACCCACTTGTGTACGTAGTTGATCCCTTCGCTTCACGCCCGTCTGACAGTCCCGTTGAGAGGGTAGTGGTTGGGACGTCTGAAAGGACTACCGGTGAGTGGCTTTTGGGGCCCCACTATTTCAACCACTATCACTCATCCAGGCTTGTATCTAGGAGCGTAGTTCACGAGGTAGTTACAATTGGTATCGAGCGATCCGACCTTGTGGTTTCAGCCAAACGGTCGTTGTCAGTCTAGCAAATATTTTGGTAGTTATGTATATTAGGGAAAAACAAACGCGAGAGTAGGACTGCTTCCATTTTTCTTCTTACCCCCCCACCCACCCTTTTCTGGTAAGGAAGTGCAACGTTTTCAATCCTCTTCTCAAAGTTCAAACTAGGATTCACGTGTTCTGGGTTTCCGTAGTACCATAGGGTGTGTGTGTGTGTAATCCCTTGTCTATCTGTTGCATCCAAGTTGTTATCTTATCTGCCTTTGGTTATCAACTGTTGGTACATTCCATACCGACAGGCTTTTGTAAACCGACGCAATCTATCTTCCTCTTGTATCCGACGCTATCTTGTTTGGGGTGTTCGTTTCCGTAGTTACCAATCTTTAGGTTTAAATCGTGAGAAGAAGGGGTTAGGATATGTGTTCCACTTGTTCATGTGCGGAGTAATGATTTGAGTGCGGGATGGAGTCGCGACCATACCACTACTTTTATCATTCGCTTTTGTATAGTGAATCGGTAGAGTCACTAATCTTGATTCGTTAAGTAATTTTAGCATCTATTGGTATTTTAATGCGAAAGTTGTGGAAAATTTTTCTTTGATATGTTTGTGTACCACTCCTTTTCGATCGTGTGCGATATGCTTAATATCTTTGAGGTGCTATGAACTTTGTTGATATTTTAATATATCATCTCAGTAAATTGTATCCTTTAATCTTGGTTAATTCCATCTTGGTACTATTTTGGATTATTATCATCTTCCATTATAGTACTGACTTGAGTTTTATATCAATGACAGATGGCTCCCCACGCCGGATGAAGAGGACATTCCTCGGGCGGGCTCGGGCTGTCAAGCATAGCTAATGCTTTGGCGGCAATGCAAGAGAACCAGCGCTTTGAGGAGAGCGTCGAAGGAACGAGTTTGCTCCACTTCCTCCACCTCCCAAGCGTGGTGACATCAAGAGCTTCCTCAAGTTCAACCCTCGTCGGTTTGATGTGTCCGACCGACCTCTTGGCGGATGATTGGCTGCGAGATCTCAAGGTTGCTCGAGACTGCGATGTTCGAGCAGGAGTGGGTCAAGTGTGCTACCCACCTTCTCAAGGAGATGCAGCTCTTTGGTGGGAAAACTACTTGAAGGCAAGCACCGGGTTCCGACCAACTTGGGAGAGATTCACTGCAGCTTTCAAAGCAGTTCTCTCGAGATTGTGATGGAAAGGATGAAGGAGGCTTTCCTCAACTGAAGCAGGAAATGATAACGCGTCAACACCTACATCAGGAACTTCATGAACCTGTCTCGCTATGGTGGTGATGAGGTATCTGATGACAAGAAGAAGCAGAAAAGATTCAGGCAAGGGCTCAATGCGTCGATCAAGTATGCAATCACGCATGCAAGACCGAAAACCTTCCTGGAACTACAAAGACACAAGACCTTTGCAAGAGGAGGCAAGCGCAAATGTTCGAGAGTCCAAGAAATAACAGGATGCATCAAGCTCTGCGATTATGGCAGCTCCTTCTAAGCGGCGTGTCGGGTTCCTAACACCCCACCGTCGCTCCCGGCTCCACCAAGACCTGCGAGTTTCACGTCAAGGCCACCAAACTTCACCATTGCGGCTCCGGGGCTACAACAACCTTACTCGAGCGCTGGCGGAGTCCCTCGCTACTGCTCACGTCCTCACGGTGCTTGTTACACATGTGGAGATCATGGACATCCCAGAACTGCCCAATGAAGAACAAAGCTCTCCCTCAACCCCGCCAAGATCTGCAACAAGCTCTCCTTGTTCGTGCACCACCGCCTCGGGCTCTCAACATCAACACTAAGCCGGGTCTGCGGTCGTGCCAAGCTAACGTCAACGCCTCTCAAGCTGAGCTCGCACCTGGAGTTGTCATGGGTATGCTTTCAGTTAACTCAGTTCCTGCACGAGTTCTCTTTGATTCTGGTGCATCGCATTCATTTGTGTCTCACAAGTTTGCAAATGAGAATGAGTTAGTCATGGTTCCTCTTCAAAAGCGGGTAATGGTTCTTTCTCCTGGAGCAAATATGGTAGCATCTAAAATCAGTCATGGAAATCAAGTTGAGATTGGTGGTTCTTCATTCTTGGCTTCTTTGATTATTCTGGGCGATTCTGACATTGATGTCATCCTGGGCATGGATTGGTTGACAGCAAATGCAGCTGTGATTGATTGTGCTGAACGCTCAGTGTCTCTGAAGATTCCTGAAGGCCACATAGTCTTTTCTCCAAGTCTGACTCCTGCTGTCCAGCTCTATTCCTTGGCTGCTCTTAATGATGATGCTATGGAAGCTATTCAGAGGGTACCAGTGGTCTGTGAGTTCCCGGATGTTTTTCCTGAAGAGTTGCCAGGTATGCCTCCGGATCGCGAGGTTGAATTCGTGATTGAGCTTGAACCTGGAACGGCTCCTATCTCCAAGAGGCCATATAAAATGGGTCCTTCTGAGTTGGCTGAACTCAAACGACAACTTGATGAACAAGAGAAATTGGGTTTCATTCAACACAGCACTTCTTCTTGGGGTAGCCCAACAATCTTTGTGAAGAAGCGTGACAGTACCGATAGGCTATGTGTTGACTACCGGGCTCTAAATGCTAAAACCATCAAGAACAAATATCCTCTCCCTCGGATAAATGATCTATTTGATCAGCTGGCAGGAGCTGTGGTGTTCTCTAAGCTGGACTTGAGAAGTGGTTATCACCAAATAAAAATTCGCAAAGAGGATGTGCCCAAAACAACTTTCACCACTCGCTATGGCCTGTATGAGTACACGGTCATGTCTTTCGGTCTCACCAACGCACCTGCTACCTTGTCGAGGCTGATGAACTCCGTTTTCATGGAGTACCTGGACAAGTTTGTTGTGGTATATCTGGATGACATTCTGGTTTATTCCAAGTCCAAGGAGGAGCATGAAGAGCACCTGCGGTGTGTCCTGAACAAGCTTCGTGAGAACCGCTTGTATGCAAAGTTCTCAAAGTGTGAGTTCTGGCTGCCTGAAGTAACATATCTGGGCCATGTCATCTCTGCCAAGGGCATTGCAGTCAACCCGGAAACCGTGAAGACAATAGTTGAATGGCTTCCTCCTGCTAATGTCAAGGAAGTGCGGAGTTTTCTCGGCTTGGCTAGCTATTGCCGTCGCTTTGTGCAGAACTTCTCGAAGATAGCAAAGCCTCTTACCGACCTCCTCAAGAAAGGCAAGAAGTACCTGTGGACTCCGGCTTGTCAAGAAAGTTTTGAGAAACTCAAAGAGAAGCTCACTTCCACACCAGTCTTGGTTCCTCCGGATACATCTAAGCCTTTCCAGATATTCTGCGACGCCTCTTTGCAAGGATTGGGTGCGGTCCTTATGCAAGAGAGACAGGTGGTTGCTTATGCCTCTCGTCAGTTGAAGACGCATGAGATCAACTATCCCACACATGACCTCGAGCTAGCAGTAGTTGTCTTTGCCTTGAAGCTATGGAGGCACTACTTGCTTGGTAACCGTTGTGAGATCTTCTCGGACCACAAGAGTTTGAAGTACATCTTCACTCAACCGGATCTCAACCTTCGGCAAAGGAGATGGATTGAAGCAATCAATGACTTTGATGTGACCATCAACTACACTCCAGGCAAAGCAAATGTCATGGCAGATGCGCTTAGTCGTAAAGCTTATGTCAACAACCTCATGGTAGAAGAGCAGCAGCCTCTCTTGTGCGAGGAATTCACAACAACTCGAAATTGTGGAACAAGGGCATCTCCTGAACCTTCTGGCTACTCCTCTCTTGGAAGAACAGATTCGTTCTCGTCAGCTTGGTGATCCGCACACCAGAAAGCTCATCTCTAAGCTTGGCCTTCCGAAGTATGAGTCCTTCCACGTGGATGATCAAGGCTCGCTCTTCTTTGAACACCGGATGTTTGTTCCAAACTATCCGGGTCTGAGAGACCAAGTTCTCAAGGAGGCACATGATTCGGTTCTTTCTATCCATCCTGGCAGCACAAAGATGTACATGGACTTGAAAACACAATACTGGTGGCCTGGGTTGAAACGGTATTGTGCCAAGTATGTCTCAGAATGTGATGTCTGCCGCAGAGTCAAGGCTGTCCACAGAAACCATTTGGTCTTCTACAGCCATTGAAACCTCCGGAATGGAAATGGGAGAAAGTTGAGATGGACTTCATCACTGGCTTCCCAAGATCGCAGAAGGGCAACAATGCAATTTTTGTTGTCATCGACAGGCTTTCTAAAGTGGCACATTTCTTCCCAGTTAAAGAAACAATTTCTGGAATTCAGTTGGCTGAGCTCTATATCAACAGGATTGTCTCTTTGTATGGGGTTCCACTTGAAATCAGTTCAGACCGTGGGAGCATCTTCACCTCGAAGTTCTGGGAGAGTTTCCAAAAAGCTTTGGGAACAAAGTTGAACTTCAAAGATGCTTACCACCCTCGCCTCAAGGACAAGTGGAAAGAATCAATCGATTCGGAGGATATGCTTGAGCTTGCGTCATCTCGTTTGGCATGAAGTGGGAGGAATGCCTTCCATATGCTGAATTCTCCTACAACAACAGCCTTCGGAAGAGTCTCAAGATGGCACCATTCGAGGCTCTCTATGGACGCAAGTGCGAACTCCCATTGGTTGGTCAGTGTGAGAAAGAATCTGGTTTGGCCCCGACATTGTAACCCAAGCAGAGGAGAAGGTGCATATCATTCGGAGAACTCAAGATTGCTCAAAGTCGTCGGAAGAGCAACTATGACAGAAGCACACAGATATGGTATATGCCCCCAGTGATCTCGTCTACCTTCGTGTCACTCCCATGAGAGGAACACACCGCTTGATCAAAGGAAAGTTGGCTCCTAGATACATCGGTCCTTTCAAGATACGTGGTAGAAGAGGAGAAGTTGCTTATGCACTTGAGCTTCCGGAAAAACTCAAAGTCCATGATGTTTTCCACATCTCTCAGCTCAAGAAGTGCTTCAAAGACCCCGGCAAGACCGTGGATCATGAGCTAATCGACCTCCAAGAAGATTTGTCTTATCAAGAACACCCCACCAAAATCCTTGAGACCGCAGAACGAAGGACTCGCAACAAGTCCATCAAGTTTTGCAAGGTGCAGTGGTCACACCATTCTGTTGATGAAGCCACATGGGAGCGTGAAGATGAACTCCGTGCCAACCATCCTTCTCTCTTTGTATCTTCTTCTTCTTCTTCTTCTTCCTAGAATCTCGGGGCGAGATTTTTGTTTAGTGGGGGAGAGTTGTAGCATCCCAGTTGTCTAACCCCTGTGATGCTACATGTCATAATAATAAAATGGGCCACTTCCAACATATAATTGTTGCATCATCATCATATCATGCTCATGTCATCATGTCCCCTTGCATTTGAGCATCATATAAAACCCTTTCTTGTTTGGTTCTTATCTCATGTGCATGAGTAATTGTATTTGCCTCTTGATATTGTATTTGGGTCTTAATAAATTGTTCAATGCCCAAGTTGAGTTGGGGGCATCTCTCTTTTTGACTCCACCACCTTTTCTATCACCACCTTATAATTCCACCATCCAACTATTCTGAGCTTGGCATTTTGTTGTTTTATCTCTCTGCTCATGATTAGTTGGTTGGAACCCATCCATAATCTTTTGCTTGGCCTTTGCCCACCTTTTGGGAGTGCATATGAATGATGCCAAGTTAATATTATTGTTTTCACAAGGATAAAGTTGGCATTAATTATTATGCATGGGCCATGCAAGTGCCACCTTTTCTAGTATTTGGGTTTATTTGAATTTTAGTTGGATCATCTTCCTTTGTGTAAATCATGTGTTGGCTTGCAGTTTTGCTTCTTCAAATCATCTATCCCTTTCCCCCTTTTAGCTGCCCCTACCCCATGCCCCATGCACATACATGTGCTTATGTGGCATGCACAACACAAACCACCCTCTCTCTTGGATCTTGCTTGGCCAATTATTTTTGGATCATGCATGAACTAAAGAAGAACCCCAACATCACATGACCATCTCTCTCTCCCTTTTCTTGCTTGATCTTGCTTAGGGCTTGCTTGTAGTTTGCTTGATCCATCTAAAGTACCACCTTCCTCCACCCTTACCCTCTCTAACAAAACCCTAATTCCTACCTTCCCTAAGCTAAACCCTAAGCTAAACCCAAACCCCATGCTAGCTAAACTTAAACCCTCCCTAGTCTAAGCAAAACACAAAGTGCTCCCTCCTTTCCCTACTTCCTAGCATGATCACCCCTCCTAAACAAACCCTAAAACTACCCCATGCCATAACCATCCTAGCTACACCTAAACACTAAACCACTTCCCCCTAATCTACATCCCCCTTAGCAAAACCCCTAGCTACCCCTTCTACTTAGCATGTTTCCCCCATGCTTGCCCTACTCCATCTCTCCCCTCTCTCTCCCATGCAGGCCCCACCCCCAGCGCCCACCTAGCTACCCCACACGTCAAGGACCCCCTCCTATCTACCCTAGCCCTAGCCGAGCCGGCCTCCCCCTTCCTCTTTTCTTCTCTCTGCCAGACCTGCCCAGTGCCCACCTGCCTGCCCCCGACCTAGCTACCCCACCGCCACCTGGTGCCCACGCTGCCTCGCTTGCCTTGGCCCGCTGTGCGAGCACGTGAGGGATAAAGGTGGCCGAGGCCACCCCTATCCACACCGCCTCCTCCACGCCACCCCTTCCTCCCTCTCTGCCATGTTCCCCTCCCCACGCAACCTCTAGCCTCGCCAGATCTGGCCGCCCCCTCTGCCCCTTCTCCTGCCTCTCCGACCACCTAGCTGCGCCGGCCGCCGCCAGCACCCTGCCACCACGTTGCTCAGGACGTCAAGGTCGACAAGGGAGTGGTCGAGAAGGGCGAGCGGGACCTCTGCAGCGGATCCGTACGGGCCAGCAAGGAGGAGGAGGACCGGAGCCGCCAGATCGCCGCCACACCCGGAAACCCTAGCCCCCAGTCCGCGAGCCGCGCCGCCGATCGCCTGCTCCCCGCGCCACGCCGTCCACACCAGCACGCCCGCGGTGAGCACACGAACCTCCCAGACACCCTCTCTCGCCCCGTCGCTTCCTGGACACGGCGGACTTTCCGTCGAACGGCCTGCAGAGCGCGGCGGCGTGTTCTGCTAGCTCCCGACGCGACCACCTTATCCAAAGACGCGCCCGCCTCCTGTCATCTAACCTTAGCCGCAGCGGTAGCCCGCTAAGCGCGCCAGGGCGCGGGTTCGAATTCCCTCACTTGGCGCAGCAGCGTGGCGCGTCTGGCGCACGCTCAAGGCCCGTGGAAGAAAAAGCGATTACACCGCCGTCTTTTGCGAAAACCCCCCCAGCTTTTGTTTTGCCAACCCGCGGTCCAGCCCAGGCCCACCGGCAGCGTCAGTGAGAGTTTTCTAAAAAGGGTCCTGATGTTTTGTTTATTCAACCCGCGGTCCAGTTTGTTCCCAGGCACTGGCGTGTGGGCCAGAGAACCCCCCTGGCCCCACCTGTCTGCGACTCAGGTTGGGTTAGGCTGTGTAGAAAACGTTTCAGAGCTGTTTTAAATTCAAATTCTGTTAAATAATTTCAAAATTCAAATTCAAATTCAGTTTTCTATAACTTGTTCATACTAAATCCAAATTGGGCAAATAATATATGTTTGGATATCAGAAAAATGAGAGGATTTCAAATATACCATCCAATTTGACTTTTGCACAATTAAAATTCCAAGTTTATTTAAATTACCACCAATGCCACTGGATTTTCAATAATTCATAACTTTTGATTTAAAACTCCAAATTTAGCAAATGATGTGTCTAAAATGATCAGCTCGACGAGACCTTTCTGTTTATGCTATCCATGACTTCCATTGCAGCATGCATCATATAAAAATATAGTGAACAGCAATTGTTATGGCAACAAATATGATTCTAAAACCCAATTAAATGTTATTTTCTTGTCCTCCACACCTCACCCATGCCATGCTACTTATTGCCATGCAACTTGTGCATCATTCATCATGGCATGATTGTTTGCTTGACGCATCTTATTCATATGCTTGTGCTCTATATTCATGTTGGCCTTGTTTGTTTGGTTTTTCTCGGATAGACACTGAGCAGGGGTCATATCAAGAGAGTCAGGAGCACTACCCAGATCCGTCCCTTGCTTCAACTGAGATACCAGGCAAGCACTTACACATGCTTGCATACATACAGTACCTATTGCCTCTATCTTATTCTTGCATCATTGAGTCGCGATTGCATTAAATTGAATCCCAAGTATGCATAGCCTTTACTTTTAAACTCCACCAAGCTTGTTCCTCCATCCCATGAGCCATTACTAGAGGAGTTGTTTGAGCCATGCGAGTCGTAGAACAGCATGTGTAGGGTATGTGAGTGTCTGTTGGACCATGAGGTACCTAAACAACTTAACCTGAGTAGTCTGGGATAACTAAAGAAAGTGGCACCGGTGAGCAACATCTGCTATTTGGTTCTTCCTGCTCACTTGTGTCCCGTAAGACCCCGAGTACTTGATTCCTGTTCCTTGATTTATCGCGCTATCCACATCCGGGAGGTATATGGGACCCCCCTGGGCCAGAGCTTGATTCCGTCTTATTTCTTGGGGCCACAAACTAGTTTGAGGTTTTATCTACTATCCTGTACTTATGCCATGCTACTTTCTGCATTTAATTTGTGCGAGGAGCACCGCATCGCTTAGGATCGGGACACGATTCATGGTGTCGACAAGCCCAGCCACACTTTCGGGTTCCCGATGCTCACAGACGATACCCAAACCTTGAGCCCGTCTGAGTCACCGGCTGCTATGGATCTACTCAAAGGGGTGGCCCCCTGAAATATTTCTGAATCTTGTGATTGTTCAGTCGTGAAAGCCTCGTTGGGTTTTGATTTGGTTTTTCCGAGGTTGATCGAGCGTGTGTTGCTATTGGTGCACCCCGGCCGGGTAAAACTTTCTGAAAGCCGTGTCCGCGGATATGGACGACTTGGAGCACAGTTTCTTGATCATAGACAAGCATAACTAAAGTACCGCCTTAATTTGACTAAGTAACTTGACTAGTAATTAGTGCGACACTCACGGAATGGTTAATAAAACTACCAACGGAAGGGGGGTTGTTCGTCCGCTTCCTTGTAGGTAAGCAGGGAGGAGGATGGATCGGATGAGATTACCATTATAACTGTTGTTCTTTAATTCACGGACTTCCGTCTATCATTGGTTAGGCGGATGGTTAGCGCTTATATGTAGAACTGCTAGGGTTTATCTTTCGCTGCAATTGCGTCACCCCAGGTTGTGTCCCCTTTAGAGGCATTAAGACTTGCTGAGTACCCTTAGGGTCTCACACGATAAATTCTTGATTCAGATGAACAGGTACCTTCTCAGGACGGATACTGGGTGGAAGAAGCCGATGATGTGGGCAACGATCGCTCGTACAGATTCGAACGGGATCCGTGAGACCTGTAGTTGGGATGTGCTTATTTCTATGGCATCTTATGCCGATTTGCTTCTTATCCGTACTCGGATTCTCGTTTGCCGCCTGCATGATACTCGATGTGTGTTGTATGAGGAGTTATCCTAAAATATAGATTTATCCAGTCATTTGAATCTTGCCGTATGGCGTTGGTATATTTCCTTTCTTTCTAGATGGTGTGGCTCTGATGTACTCTTGTATGGTGGCTTGCGTACATACCCACTTGTGTACGTCGTTGATCCTTCGCCGACTACGCCGCCCGTACAGGTCCCGTTGAGAGGGTAGTGGTTGAGACGTCTGAAAGGACTACCAGTGAGTGGCTTTTGGGGCCCCACCGTACTATTTCAACCACTATCACTCATCCAGGCTTGTATCTAGGAGCGTAGTTCACCGAGGTAGTTACATATGGGAGAGGTGGCAAACTTAGGATCAGAGGACAGTTTAGGAATAATGGTACGTCTCTCAAGGATACTCTTAATAGCACTAGCACCATGTGTGTTTTGGCACTCTTCAATAAAATCATCAGTCAACTCAATGTAACCATCATTAATATCATTTCTCTCTCTAGACTCAGGGGAGCTAACAGGTGTAATAGTGTCTTCACTAGGAGTTTCAGTATTTCCTAGACTAGCCATAGTAGCATCTAGGAAAGTACCTAATGAACCAATCGCATCAAGCACAGTAGAAGTAACATCATGAGTATCATAAGCAGTTTCAGATTCAGCAGTAGTAGCAGTGTGTGTAGTATGAGTATGTGGTGGTGGTGTAACAAGCTTACTTATAACAGACGGTGAATCAAGAGCAGCAAAGGTGTTTAGGATTGTACCTCTTCTTGTAGTGGATGGTAAAATAGGAAACTTTCCATCACGAGACTTACCCATGATGAAAGGAGTAGCAGTAAACAATAATAGATCCAAGTGAACTTACAAATAAATCCATGCTCCCCGGCAACGGTGCCAGAAAATAGTCTTGATGACCCAAAATTATAGGGTATCGCAACAGTCTTCGAGGGTAGCATTACCCAATTTATTGATTCGACACAAGGGGAGCCAAAGAATACTTATAAGCCTTAACAACTGGGTTGTCAATTTAGCTGCACCTCTAAATAGTTCTTGCTCATAGAAGTTTATCAGTAGCAATAGCAGCAGTAAAACAAGAGCAATAGTAACTGTAGTAGTAGAAAACAGTAGGATATGAGTGTGGTAGGCATAGGGATGGATGGACGGGCGTTGCATGGACGAGTCTAAACATGTAACTTCAAGATCTAGGGCAATTGCAGATAAATAGGATAAAGCATCCAAGTACTAAATAATCATAGGCATGTGTTCCATATATAGTCATGCCTGCTTGCAATGAGAACTTGTACAACATCTTTTGTCCTGCCAAATTGCCAGAAGGGCCTCAAGGAACTATCGAAATTAAGGTGCCTTTTAATAGAGCACCGGAGCAAAGAATTAACACTCTGGAACACATGTGATCCTCACATCACAGCCATCCCTCCAGCTTGTCCCAATTTACTTCGGGCCTTTGGATCCGGAAAATGATATGTGTACACAACTTGCAGATAAGATCACAAACAATACTATCATAATGAATCAATAATAAGTTCAGATCTGAGATCATGGCACTCGGGCCCTAGTGACAAGCATTAAGCACAACAAGTTGCAACAAAGTCAAATAGCACTAATAGAGATACTAGGCACCATGCCCTAACAATCTTATTCGATTACATGATAGAACTCATCCAATACCTACCATCCCCATAGCCTACGGCGGGGGATTACTCACTCATGGATGAGGGAAACATGGATGCTTGATTGGTGATGACGATGGTGATGATCCTCTCCAAATTCCCCATCCGGACAGGGTCCTAGAATGGAGTTTCTGGTTCCGAATCGCGGTTTCTAGTGGTAGCGGCGGAGTGGAACTCTTTCTTGAAAAACGTCGAACCCCCTTCGGTTTTTAGGTCAAGAGGCATCTTATAGGCGAAGAGGGAGGCTGAGGAGGTGCCTGGGGCAACCACACCCCCTCCAGGCGCGGCCTGGGCCCACCCGCATGACAGGGGGTGTGGGCCCCTTAGGCCTCCCCTCCGTCTCGTATTCTGGCTCCATGAGTCTTCTGGTGAAATAGGATTTTTGGCATATTTTCCGGGATTTTTCCTGATAGTTGACTTTCTGTACAAAATCTAGAAACCAAGGTACTTCTGCTAAAAACAGCGTCAGTCCGTGTTAGTTGTATCCAAATCACACAAGTTTAGAGGAGAAACAATAGCAAAAGTGTTCAGGAAAGTATATACGTTTTAGACGTATCAATGATTATGTGAAATCTTGCTTTGAGCTTGCTGGCAAACAAGAATACGGTGCATTGATTTTCAATGATAACCAAGATCATATCCATTAAGTTATCGATCCCTTTTGCTCGAGGAAGAGCAAGATCTAGTTTGGGGAAGTTGATGGTTGTGATAACACAACACTTCTTAGCTATATAAATTGTGTCATTTGCCTATCATATCATGCTCCATCTAACTATTGTTATGCCTGATATCCATGATTACTTATTTTCATTACATTCAATATGAGCTTTGCACATTTAGTAGTTTAGATAGAATTGTATCCCTCTTTCTTGTCTTTGACATGTGTGTAGGTGTTGATGATGATTATGGACAAAACAAAGGCAAAAGGAACAAAGAGAGTATAGTATGGAGGAACTGCAGAACCAGACTTAGCCATTTGAGGTGTTGGAAAAAGTGAATTTTTCCAACTTCTCAAAATAAAGATCCAGTATAATGGGGTTATAGCACTCGACGAGATGAGTCTAACGAGCCCAAGAACGCCCAAACCAGAGTTCGTATAATGAAATGATGACCAAAATATGGAAGGGTCTGCAAGTTCAACGACCAACTGTACGGACGGAGCTAAAATTCTGGTTGTTTAGCTCCGGCCGTATAGTTGTCAAAAAGGTCAGAAACGACGGGATTTCACTCCAGAAAAGCTCCAGAACCTTGCCCAAGTCATATGATAGTATTGTGGGTACCCTAGGGCACCCCCAAGGCCTATATAAAGAGAGGAGGAGCCAAAGGAAGCCACATACACCATATACAAGATCTAGATCCCATCTACCGTCTCCACGGCGGCGCCCTGTCACCTCCATAGCCTCTCAAGCTCCACCAAGATCAAGATCTCCATCAACACCATCAAGCCATCCAAACAAGAAGAGTAGGAGAAGGAGGACACCGCCATCACCACGCCGACACCAACATCACCGCGCCTTCATCATCATCTCCATCGCCGCTACTCCTTCATCCTTCCCCATCATGGTGTCCGTGATGGGTTGTAACATGGCTTGAACCCCCTTTTATTATTGTTATGATGATTTGAGTAATTGAAGTGTGATGTGTTCTTGTTAATTAATATGTTTGTGCTTTATCTTTACATTGTTCTATTCATGATATTATTCTAGTGATTGGAGATATCTGATGTCTACGCACTTCTATTCTTGTAGACAGTTGTTGGGCCTCCAAGTGTAGAGGTTTGTAGAACAACAGCAAGTTTCCCTTAAGTGGATTACCTAAGGTTTATCGTACTCACGGAGGAAGTGGTCAAAGGTATTCCCTCTCAAGCAACCTGCAATCAAGATACAAGAAGTCTATTGTGTCCCCAACACACCCAATACACTTGTCAGGTGTATAGGTGCACTATTTCGGTGAAGAGATAGTGAAATACAAGTGGTAATGGGCCAGAAAATAGCTTCTGACTTGTTGTTGACATGGGGTAACATGTTTGAGTGCCAGAAAAGATCTTGACGGTGAGGTAAAGACTACAGCAAGCAAACATGCAACAGATCTAGATGCAAACGGTGTTTCAATGTTTAGAAACAAGGCCTAGGGATCATACTTTCACTAGTGAACACTCTCTCATATAAATATCCTCTCTTCATGATACTACTCTTAACTAATCTCCGGTTGGACACTCTAATCATCGGTAGGGCTATAACAACACTCTTCAAAGTCTGCCTTCCCCAATCTAGATAACCCCACACTGTCACCTTGAGCGCTAGATGGTTCCAAGAAACACCACAATTTCATAGATACATCCAAATCCAAATATAAATCATAACAAATATTCAATCTAGCCAAAGTGCCACACACGGTATGCCCACTGTCACTTTCACACACGTGGGGAAAACCATAGATCTATTAAAGCACAAAGAGTATTTATGTAGACTCAAACCTAACTGCCACCATGGCATTCACGCTGTCACTTTCACACACATGGGGAGAGCAGAGATCTAATAAAGCACTTGAGTAGCAAGGTAGATCTACTTGATTACAAATCTCATGACCACAAGATCATGCATAAAGAGAGAGAGATGAACACATAGCTACCGGTAGAGCCCTTAGCCTCGAGGAAGAACTACTCCCTCCTCATCATGGGAATCAGCAACAGTGATGAAGATGGCAATGGAGATCGTTGGAGATGGCTCTGGGGGCACTTCCCCGTCCCGGCAGGGTGCCGGAATAGATACTTTCTATCCCCCAAATCTCTCCTTCGGTGGCGGCGGCGCTGTGGAGGTTTTCGTGGATTTCTTCTGGATTCCCTAGGGTTTTCTCCCCGGGGGCTTATTATAGGCGAAGGGGGAGACCAAGGAGGCAGCCAGAGGGCCCACACCCTCCCCAGGCACGGGCTAGGCCTGGCCACGCCCATGGGGGATCTGGCCACCCTCTGGTGCCTCTCCGTCCCTCCTTCTGGATTCATGTCCCTCAAGGAAAGTTATTGACTTTGGCTTTTGTCCCGTCCAATTCCGAGAATATTGATTTTCTGCCTTTCTGGAACCAAAAACAGAAGAAAACAGGCAACTGACACTGTGGCAACTTGTTAATAGGTTAGTTCCAGAAAAGATATAAAAACACCTCAAAGTATTGACAAAGCAAAGCAAAGTAGATACAAAACAAGCATGGAGCATCAAAAATTATAGATATATTTCCAACGTATCAACGTCCAATCCATTGTTGAGGAATTTACTAGGGATTTACGGAGTGCCACAAAACATATCATTAGTCTCTACTCTTCCATGGGTCCTCACAAGCCCATGGGTAGAACTAATAGGCTATTTGCTATAAGTGATTTGCGGAGGCAATAGAAGCTTAGGATGCACCGCCCAGAGTTCCCCGAGATCACTCATGATATAGATTTGTATAGTGTTGCGAATTGCTTGACCCCGAAGTGACAAACGGGATATCTTGTGACTAGCACACTTGCTTAGGAGTATGGTTGTCCACAGAACTTAATGTCTTTGCTCTGTTTTACCTTAATTGGTCTTGTTACCTTAATACACTATTCTCTTATGGATGACCCATGTCCGAAGAGGGTGTGGACAATTGAGTGGTCTAGTTGCCACTTACCAGCGGTGGGAGACAACGATATATGAGGGACCGCCACAATTATAGTAAACAGCTATTTCATAAGCACTTATCATGCACAGCGGTATACACAAAATTACTTGAGGAATCATAGCATTAATATTTCATCTCATTGCATTCACCTTTTATAGTTTTACCTTTGTTCTAGTTTTCTTCCAGTCCTAGTAGTATTTATTACAATCATCTTAAATTTATTTATCCTAGCAACCTATAGAGTAGACTATTTCCAAACCACGGTTTGGGTGCGAATATAGCCGCATTGACAATGTGGCTGCGGGGTCGTGTTTGCCGAGCTCCTATCGGTTCAAACTCTTAAATATTTGCTGCTACAAGTACTGCAATAACCCTGTTTTGGTGCATGTACCCAGTCATCAGTCTTCCACACCATTGGTATTAATGGAACATATAAAGAAAATTTGATCAATATGTTATAGGTCAATGTTTTGATTTACAAAAAGGATAAATTATCAAATTAATTAACATTAAAAAGAAAAACCTTGAACAAAGGAGTAATTATAAGTGCTATCAAATAGAGTGAGAACAAGTTTGAGGTAGAATACTCAAGTTATAAAGATGCTTCATATATATTTGGAATTTGATAATTGAGATCGTTAAACTTTGAAATTCCTACATGAAGTGGAATATATGGCTATCTCCTTTGCACAACACTTAAACAAAAGTGTGAGCAAAAATATATATAGAAAAAATAAGAAAAAGAAAGATGAAGAAAAAGAGTGAATGTGCAAAGAGCAAATAGGCATATACCACTATATTGTGGTAAGACAAAGAGACGGTTGAGAGTTTGAATCCCAAGTGAATATGTTATTCCTAAAAAGACTTGGGACTACCTCACTAACTCATTCGGTTGAACCGAATACTTTTACATCATGTTGAGAATAATATTTTGTGAACTTTTAATTGCTAAGGTGTGGAAGCCTGCTAATATTATTCGGATGGTTCGAGTAAATAACTATTCATGAACTCATTTATATGTATCCTTTATGATAAACACATGCTGCAACTGCCTCATTTATTTTATCGACTCAGCTTCATGAACATGAGGATCACATAAGCTTGGGGACGAGCAAGAGTCTAAGCTTGGGAACATTGATGAGTGCATATTTGCATCATGTTTTAGATTATTATTTTGATTGTAGATGTAGGATCTTGGTATTTTATGACGTTCAGACGCACTTTTTCTGTTTATTTTCACCAGGATCAGGACAGATGATGGATCCGATGGACACAATTCTTGGACCAGTTATATTGGAGTGAAAAGGAGCCAAAAACTACGTAAATTGATTATTTGGGAAATATTAATAACACCAGAAGAAAACCCAAATCAATTGAGGCATACAGAAGGTTTAACGACCAACTATACGGCGGGAGAACTTTTCCGGCCTTATAGTTCCCGCCGTATAGTTGGCGCCAACACCGCCTCCTCAAATAGTTTCACCTCGTGCAACTAGATCGGAGGGACGACATACTGAACACTCAGAAATCGCCGAAACCTAACCTCCTGAAGACATCTGGAGGGGGAACTCATCGACCAGGGATCCATCTTCTCCCTATGAAGATCTGTGGGGCTAAAGCATCGATCTTCATCATCAACCGCTGCATCACCACCATATCCATCCATCCCATCTACATATTTTCTAGATCTTATTGTAATTCCCGTACTCATTGTGGATGTATACAAGTACTATTCATCTATGATAGATTCCATTACTTTTTTGCTATGATGTTGATTGCCTCCATGTATAAGTAGACCATTAGTTTTTGGGGAGATGGAGAAACCCTAGCATGAGATTGAAATAAGATAAAGTTTATTATGATATTCATCAATGTGACCATGTGCTAGATTGTCTGCATCTTGATGATGGGAGAAGTCGACCTCGCAATATTTTCCTCTCGTGGGGACTTGATGTAGGGAACTACTTGTTGGTAGACAGAGGGATGTTAGCACTTACAGTAACTATAAAGTTGTTGGCACCCCTTACGTATCAACTTGGGAATCGAGGAAACTCACAAAACACTATCCATGCCATGGGATACTTCCTGCGGGATTATGTCCCTTAATAGTGCACTAATTCAATTGATGTTGATTGCTGTCTGCTGTGGTTACGAGGATGATTTGAGCAGTGTCTGCTGCCTCTTTGTCTAAATACGGAGTTCCTCCCACATATACATACTTGAGAATGTTCATGATAATAATGTTTAACTTAGCCCTTTATAATGCTAGTGGTGTATCCGCTAATCCCTGAGAAAGCTTTTTCCCACTGAAGTTTCAAATCTCTTTTACATACGCGATAATTATTTTATGTATTCAGTTTTACTTACTTTACTCATTGTTCACTTATACCAAAAACCCCAAAACACCTTTTTACGCAATAATCGCATTTTATCTTGTCACTTATAACTTTATTTAGCATTTATAGTTTCAGTATTTATTTCAATAATTCTTAGACTTCAGAAGCCTGCTCCCTGTGGGATCGATATCTTTATTTCGAAACTAGCTACAACCGATCTGTGCACTTGCAGTCATCATGGTGGAGTAGTTTATCCAGCAGGTGGAGCTTGTCCATCTTGTGTAGATGAGGGCTCTACTTGAGTAGAGCATTGTCCTTCCTGATCGGCCACAAGGGGTTCCTCAATTGGGCAGAAAATCCCACGCCCATTCTTCTTATGGAATCTTGGGGTATTTAAACATCTGCATCACAAAGATCAACTTACCCCGCATGGGAGCCATCATTTTCCTCGAACACCACACTACAAGATTCTACAACAGTTTCGGAGAGCTTATTGTAGAGTCTATAAGTGTGGGATTCAGCACCATAACCAACAAAAATACCTTCTAAAGCCTTAGACTCAAATTTAGACAAATGAACTCCTTTAATTAGAAAGAAACACTTACAACCGAACACCCAGAAATATGATATGTTGGGCTTATTACCGGTAAGTATCTCATAAGGTGTCTTGTCCAAGATCTTGCGGAGGTAAAGCCGTTTTGACGTGTGAAAAGAGGTGGAAATAGCTTCAGCCCATAAGTTGTATGGTGACTTGAATTCAGCCAATATAGACCTTGCCATTTCCATTAAATTCTGGTTTTTCCTCTTGGCTACACCATTTTGTTGAGGGGTGTACGTAGCGGAATATTGGTTTCTTATCCCCTCTTCGCTTAGGAATTCATTCAAAGTGTTGTTCTTGAACTCAGAGCCATTGTCGCTTCTAATTGACAATATTGGGACATTGTGTTGACGTTGAACCTCATTGGCAAAGTCGATGAATATTTGGTGAGTATCGCTCTTTAGCTTTAAGAAGTAGACCCATCTGTATCTTGAGTAATCATCAACAATGACCAGGCAGTAATTATTCCCACCAAGGCTAGCATGAGACGGAGGACCAAAGAGATCCACATGAAGGAGCTCCAAAATCCTCCTTGAAGAGATAATAGTCTTCCTCCTGTGGGGAGAGTCATACATCTTTCCTTCAAAACATGCCCTGCAAATACGATCTTTGGCAAAGAAAACATTTTATTTTAGTCCAAGGATGTGCCACCCTTGTAAAGTCTTTGCAAAGTTTTCATATTGACGTGAGGTAGACGGCGATGCCATGACCAGCCCGCTTTGGCCTTTCCGAATAGGCATATCGGACCCGCTGTAGTTTTCCCTGAGAAGTCCACCACATACAGGTCATTTTTGACGTACCCAAAGCGACCTTTAGAGACTTGCTCCACAAGAGTACCACTAAATCACCATCTATAAAAACTACAAAGCCCATCTTACCAAGGGCAGGACAAAAAGTAAATTGTAACTGAGTGTCTCAACAAGCATGACGTCCACGAGGGAGATATCGTGGGCAACCACAACCTTGCCAAGACCCAGTACCTCATATTTAGATTATCACCATATGAGATAGTTATATGATCATGATTTGGCCTCATCTCTGTGATGATATCCTTGCATCCGGTCATATGACTAGTGCATCCACTATCGAGCACCCATTTCAATCCACCAGAAGCATAGCCCTGCAAGAAAATTACTTCTTGGTTTTAGGTACCCATTTTTCAATGAGTCTTCTCATGTTAGGAACAAGGGTCTTTGGAACCCAAATATACCAAGAAATATAATTATCATAAGGACCAATAAAACTAGCATAGACATCACCATAATAATCATAAAACAACTCATAATATGATTGTTAGACCCTGCAAAACCAATATAATAATTTCTATTCTTTGTGATGTTCTTTTCATCGGTGCTTGTCTTTGCTTGAGTGTTCTTGGTCTTATTTTTCTTGTTCTAATTCTTCTTGGACTTGGAGACATAACCAAGTCCCTCTTTTCCATAATTCGTCCTTTACTTGCTAAGGATATTATTTAGAACTTTCTTACCTTTGGTAGTAAATGCCTTGGCAAGCTTATCTTTCAACCTAACATTTTCATCATGAGCACATGTTGATGTAGAAGTGCTAGGAATATCATACTCGGTCAATCGAATTTGGAGCTGATCATGAGACTCATTGAGAATGGAGTATTCACTCTCCAAAGCCTTATGAGCAATGTCAAGTTTCTCCAATTTCTCGGAGAGTCTAGCATGAGCAACCCCAAATTCAACCTTTTCCTTCTTTAATTTATTTGACTTGGCAATAGCATTAACACGTCCTTAATTAGCTTGTCCACAACTTCATCATGTGACTCTCTAGTCTCTTCTTCTTCTAGAGCATTTTGTAGTGATGCAATCTCCATTGCATCCTCTCTTTCAATTCTGCCCTTTTTTTACATCCCAAAATTTTCCAAATTTTGAAATATGAAAATAAATAAACAAAAGAAATAATTGTTGAAATTTAGGGTGAAAAGAAACTTTTTGATTCTAATGGAAACATCAAAACCCTTCTTGAAATTTTTTTTATGAAAAGGGTATCCAACAAAATTTCAATCAAGTGAAATGCATTCATTAATGAATGTGTCTTGAATTTAAACACTTGGAAAAGTTAAACAAAAACCCCAAAACTCTAATGGAAGAAAATCATTTCCAAGATCTCTCTAAGACTATGGATTTGATACATATAAAAATTCAGCAACAAACATTTATAAATGATCAAAAATGATAAACAAAAATATTATAAAACCATAGAAATTGGTTTCATTTAATTTGGAGCCATGGATAAAAACTTATGAATTTAATAAGATAAAAGGAAATAATTTCCAAGGATAATAAAGCTCCTAGCTAAAATCCATACCAAAATTGTGAGCAAAGTAATCCTCAAAGGATTTAAAAATATAAACAAATATTAAATAAAATCATACAAATTGGAATCACCAATTTTGGATCTATAAATAAAAAGATATGGATTCTATAATATAAAGAAAGAAATAAATAAGGAATATTTAAAGGTCAAATTAAATCTTGGACAAATCCATAAACAAATGAAAGTTTATTGAATAATAAAAAGGAATAAAAGATTATTTAAATAAAACTATATGGGCTTTTAACCATATTCAATTTTATTTAAATAAAGAAAAATTACCTAAACAAAATAATAAATCCGAAGAAAATTATTTAGAAGACATTTTAAATCTTGAATTAAATCCATAAGAAAATGGAATAAAGATAATCCAAATTAAATAAAGGAATAAATATTATTAGAATAAAAACTTATATGGGCTTGAACCATATTTATTTTGAATAAAGACAAAATCCCTAATGGAAATGATTAATTAAATCATGAGAAAATAATAAATTGAAATTTGCCAAAGTGGATTAAAAGTTATCTAATTAACTTAAAAAGAATAAAAGAATTATTTGAATAAAATTTATATGGGTTTAAAACCATATTTTATTTTATTTGAATAAAGACAAATGTTTAATTAAATAATAAACCATAAGAGAATATAAGAAATATTCTAAAAATGGACTTTCAGACACATTGATAAACAGTTTAAAAAACTACTAAAAGTTTAGCAAAAGTTTGGTCAAAACTTGAATTCAAATTGAGGTTTAAATCAAAGGTTGAAAATCAAAATAGAAAATAGAAAAAAAGAAAAGAAAAAGAAACCAGGAAGAAAAAAATAGAAAAGGGCAACCCAACTAAACCTACCCCAGACCCTAGCCCAACAGGCCCAGCGCATCCCACTCTCTCCCCTTGCCGTGAATCATTTTCTCACTCACAAACAAACCCACACACTCGCTGACGCGCCGGCCCCACGCCACATCAGCTTCGTCATATCCACCCGCTGAACCCGCCCCCAACCTCTCCTGGCCGTTTCTGACGCCGTTGAATGCTCGTAAAATAAGCGTTAATGCCGCCAGTAATCAGCCCCGCGACCGTGCCCTCATAACCGCAGCCTCCCCCTCTCTCTTTCCCCTTGCTCTCCAGCTCCTCTCCGCCCTAGGGATGCCCCAATTGCTTCTCGAAACCTCACTATTGCGACGAGCTTCTCCATTCAATTCCGGCCAACCCAGCCACCCCCACTGCCCCTAGATCAAACGAGCACGCTCCCCATCTCCTTGCGCATCTCCCTGTAGCCTTAGCTCGCCCGCGCGTGCCCCAGAGCATCGGCAACGACCTCGCCCGAGCGCCACCGTTGTCTGCATCAGCTCCGACAAGCTACTGACGTCAACCTCGTGCGCCCCTCGTGTTTTGGTGAGCATCCCTACGATCCTCGAGTCCGTGTGCATCTTCCTGACATTTTCTCTTGCTCGCTTGCATCCCAGATACTCGTCCCGGACAACGGCCGAGCATTCCCGACGCCGTTGTGAACTCCGGTGAGCGCTTCCCGTTCTCCTCATGCGCCCCTTCGTCTACAACGAGCATGTCGAGCTTCCCTATGTCACAACAAACTCGGTGAGCATTACCCCTTCCTCCCTCGCTTCCTGTTTTGCCTGAACCACCACGAGCAGAGCGCCGCCACCACTCACCGTCGTGAAGCGCCGCCAGTTCCTTGGTCAGAGCTCTCTGAGCCGTTAGTTGTAGATCCAGTGATAGGGATAAAATCATTAAACGAAAGGGTATCATGTGTTGTGTTCCGTGCGATTTAAGTTAGATCCAACGCACCGCGTATCTTTATCCACGTGTCCCATCTTTTGTTTTAAAACAACAATTCTATTAGATGTATGATTTTGCAAAATTTATAACTTTTGATCTACACGTACAAATTTTAAAAATTTTATGTCAATGGATTCATAAAAATGTGAACTTTGCAACCATGCCCTTAGTTTAGTTTTTTTATTCTGAAAAATTTGTTGTTTTTGCACAAACAATATTAGGTCTATTTTGTGTATAAAATTTATTCTAAAATTGATTTTTGAGTAAAATCTTTTGCAAATGATTTGTTTTGAACCTACTGACCAGAAACAAAAACTTTTGGGTTTAGAAATATATTTTGCAAAAGATCTAGTTTGGATGGCTTGATGGTGTTGATGGAGATCTTGATCTTGGTGGAGCTTGAGAGGCTATGGAGGTGACAGGGCGCCGCCGTGGAGACGGTAGATGGGATCTAGATCTTGTATATGGTGTATGTGGCTTCATTTGGCTCCTCCTCTCTTTATATAGGCCTTGGGGGTGCCCTAGGGTACCCACAATACTATCATATGACTTGGGGAAGGTTCTGGAGCTTTTCTGGAGTGAAATCCCGTCGTTTCTGACCTTTTTGACAACTATACTGTTGGAGATATGCCCAAGAGGCAATAATAAAGTGAGTTATTATCATATCTTCACACTTATGATAAATGTTTACATACCATGCTATAATTGTATTAACCGGAAACATTAATACTTGTGTGATTTGTAAACTAAAATAAGAGTCCCTAGTAAAGCCTCTTGTTAAACTAGCTTGTTGGTTAATATATGATCATGGTTTCCTGATCATGAACATAGAGATGTTATTAACAACAGGATCATATCATTAGGAGAATGATGTGATGGACATACTCCTATAGATAAGCGTAGCATAAAGATCAAGTCATTTCAATAGTTCAATTGCTATATGCTTTCTGATACATAGTAACCTAATTCCTTCGACCATGAGATCATGCATATCACCTTTACGGATGGATGCTTTGATGACATCAAACACCACACCGTGGCTATAAAAGTGGCATTGAGTGTTCGGAAAGTATTGGTTGAAACACATGGATCAAGAGTGGATTTGTCCATCCACATGACGGATAGATATACTCCGGCCCTCTCGTGGAATGTCATCCAATTAGCTTGCAAGCATGTGACTTGGTCACAAGGGATCACATATCACGGAACGAAAAGAGTACGGTTGAACTAGGTATGCAGATACCACGATCATAACCTCGGATAAGTAAAGTATCGTGAGACAAAGGGAAATTGGTATCGTATGTAAGTGGTTCATTGAAATATGTGGGAGCCTATGAATTTCCAGATTCCTCTATTGGTTATTGATCATGTCCGCATAATTCACGAACCGTAGGGAGACACACTTAAGGATCACGTTGTTTGAGTAGTTATGGTATTATGAGAAAGAGAACGAATGTTGTTGATGGGATCCGGATATCACGAGGTGATCCGAATGGTCCGAGAATAAGATTCATATAAGGAAAGTCCCGGTTCGGGAATGATTTCGAATGTTCTAGAAGGTTCGGATTGTCCGGAAGGGTACATGAATGTGTCATTGCTCATTGAATGATTGCATCATGTACTAAGTGTTCTTTAAAGGATTAAATTGAATCCTAAACAGAAAAGTCAAATGTCCATGAAAGTCAAAGCCAAAACAAGAAATGGGAAACAAGCAAGAGGAGTTGGAACCAACCCGGAGGAGGAGCCCTCCCATATAAGGCCATAGACACATAACTTTCTACTCTAGATCTCCTTGGTTTAGAGCTTCTAATTGCTTTAGCGTTTAGAGCCTTCTAATTGGTTTAGAGCCTTCTAATTGGTGTGTCTAATTACTAGACCACTAATAGCCTCTCTCATAAGCTCCACCATACTGCTACAACCTCCGCTGCCCTTGGAACAAGGAGAGGAAGGTCTTCGCCGAAAAATCGACGTGTGGTGACCATGGAGAGGCGGGAACGTGGCGCCGGGAAGGATCGACGATCTTGAGATCACAATCTAGTAGATAGATCTTGGCTTGTTTGTTTGTATGCGATAGAAAATTTTGTTTTCCATGCTACGAACCCCTACAAAGGTATCGTCGTTGTCTATATGTAGATCTGTACTTTGTATCTTGCGTATGTTGGGATGAAGCGGCCGGCTAACCTTACATGACATCGCTCATGAGACTTGCTCCACGCTTAACATGTAACTTGTATTGCATAAGATAGTTAAGATCCAATTTACAACGGGTGATCAACAATGCTAGTATCAATGTTGTGGTTCTTGTTGTTAGAACGACACTTATTGAAAGCCCCAAACCACGTAAAATATGCAAAGAAAGTAACTTTGTTTTGATGTGATATGGCCATGATTGTGATTATATATGATGTATGCAATGTTCCTTATTGTAAGTTTATGGTTGTCTTTAATTTATGTTAAGACCCGCGGTCATTCAAAGTAGTTGTAATAGACCATGGAGTAGCGTCATTGACCTTGATGCAATGCCGGTGATGATGGAGATCATGTTCGTTGGAAGATGGAGATCGGAAGCACAAATAAGAAAGGCCATATCATATCACATATTATGAATTGCATGTGATGTTAATCCTTTATGCATCTTGTATTGCTTAGTAGGCAGCGTAGCATTATAAGATGATCCTCATGCACATGAATTTCAAGTCTTAAAGTGTTCACCCTTAGTTAGCACCGCTGCAAAGCTTGTTGTTTGAAACACCACGTGATGATCGGGTAACTAAGGTTTGATCTTGTAGAGCATGAGTCATATAGTAGATATGATGAACATGTTGATTGTTCGCCATTGAAGCTATATCAACTCTCGTGATGATCGGTTTTGATGTGGTGGATTTGGTTCGGTGATCACTAAAACAATGTGAGGGATATTGTTTTGAGTGGGAGTTCACCTAGATTAATTTAATTATTAATTAGAACTCAATTTATCATAAACTAAATCAAAGTGAATTTGCATAGTTGTTGTAGTCATTGTTATAATTGAGATAATAGAACTATAGAATTGTATCGTATTGTTTTGAAGTGTTAATCTAAAGTTTAAAAGTCCTATTGCAAACTTTCGAAGTTTAATAATTGGTATTAAAACAAGAGTAACAATTCCAATGTTAGTATATAAGTATCATGTTTGTTTCCATGATTCTTGATATTCAAAGGATTGTCTTAATATCAAGGTTATCTAGGATCAAGAGTTGTTTAACCATGATGTGGAAGATATTGTGATATCTGAAACGAAGTTTTGTTGCAACATGATAGAGTATAATATGGCTAAAGTCATGTTCTCATATTTGATGAGAATTTCACTTGTTGTCCTAATCCTCCAAAAGGTTTTGGATAGCAACATTATACAATTCATCGTTATAAGCTAAAGGTAGTTTGATCATGTGAATATTTGATGTAGGTAAAATGTTTACTACACCAAGAGATTACTAAAGAAAGGAATTTGAAAGAACACCAAACATTTGATGATGGTGATCTTGCAAGTCCAAAGACATTGGTATTTTGGACTATGTGTCATATGTATGACTCCACTATTGATATTGATAGATTCTTTCAAACAGTAAGGAAATCTTACCGAAGAGAATCTCATAAATATATGGCGTAAAAGAAAAGATTAGAATTGTTCAATTTAAGTATATAGATGATATACATGTTATGGATATATTCTTTGCTTATTAAACAATGTGGTTCTTAAATTCATGAACTATAGTGGCCTAAGTAATTAGCAAAGAATATGTGATGATGTTCATCGAGAACAAAATAAAGGGTTATTGTGTTGCTCGTTAAACATCAAAGCTTGCCTTCAAGATTTGTTTTATCAGTGTTATGAGAACAAAAGGGTTGTTCAAATAATTGCCGTAATCCATAAAAGATGGATGATTTGGAGGAATCACATCCATAAAACTAGTGCTAAAAATGTCGAAAGACAAATTGATTGAAAGATCACTTAGGAAGTGACATCGCTTAAATTATATTGGAAAGAAAACATGAAGAAACTCCATATGTATGGAATTTTGGAGTCTTTTGATTTTGATCAAATGACGCCAGAAACTTTCCTAGAGATAATTAAAACTTGAATTTGTACATATTGTTGTAAAGTCCATTATGTGTAGTCAAGAGCGATGGATTTCAACCATTTATCTTTCTCCGAAAATTTAAGTGAATATATGAATATTTACTTAATAAGGATGAAGTGTGAAACATTTGAAAAGTTCAAGGACTTTCAAGATGAAGTGCAAAATCATTGTAACAAGAATATAAATAGTTTATGATAAGATCATAAAGGAAGATATTTGAGTTACAAGTTTAGCATAATACCTAAGATTAAAGGAATCGCTCCAGGATTTGCATTTAACACCATAAGAGTATGGAGCGTCGAGATATGTAATTAGACCTTGTTTGACATGGTAAGATCAAGGTGTAATTTATAAAACTGCCATTATATTTTAAAGATTAAAAGCTTTAGAGATTAAAGAGCTCCATCATAATCCGTTGAAATGACACCATATAAGGTTATGGTTTGGGATAAAACCCAAGTAGTCCTTTCTTAAAACATTGGTATGCTATGCATAAGAAAGATTTGTATAAATGTTAAGTATTCCTCCATAAAACACGGAGACAAAAGTGTTTGTCGCTTAGAACCTCAAGTTTCTTTGAGAAGGAATTTTTCGTGAAAAGTTAAGTGGAGGACAATAGAACTTTGATAAGGTTAAAAGAAAAGTGTTCCGGAGGCAAACAATGGAGATCTAAAGTTCCTATTGAAACAAGTAGGTAAACAATCAAATACCAAGATTTGAGGGTTGA
Organism: Avena longiglumis; assembly: GCA_030063025.1. Classification (NCBI taxonomy): domain Eukaryota; kingdom Viridiplantae; phylum Streptophyta; class Magnoliopsida; order Poales; family Poaceae; genus Avena; species Avena longiglumis. Next base: position 165,574,128 of record CP125978.1, read on the forward strand.
ATCATTATTTGAGAATAATGAACCACTACATGCAAAGAAGCGATGATGGGCCCCGACTCGTAAAATGGCTTGAAGCCATAAAAGATAGTTCCATACGAGAAAATCAAGTTTTGAACTTGAAGGACCCTATCCATAAAGAAATAGACATGGATGTTTCACATCTATGAAATAGTCGACATGTTGGGAAAGAGTTCACAAAATGTTCAAAGGTTGACTATGACAAGATTTGATCTTTCATAGTGATATTTAGTCTAGACGGATTAATGTAGCAACCACTACATATAATTTGTTATATGGTAGTTGAATAAACAAAACAAGTTCTTCTAATAGAATCAAGGACATGTGTCCATAGGGTTTTGTTAATTCAAAGGATGCTAAAAGCATATGCAAACTTCAATGGTTGAAGTGAGCATCGAGTTGGAATCTTCACTATGATGAAGAGTTTAATTTCATCGAGACAATGAAGATGCTTGCATTTGCAAGAAATTAAGAAGACATGTTTCTAATACATTATGTGGAAGACATATTGTTGATTGGAAATAATGTATCTTTATTAACACATATTAAGAATTTCATCCCGATGAAAGACTTAAATATTTAGCATCAATAGATGCTAATATGGTTATGCCGTAGTACATAGACAAGATATTGAATGAGTTCAATATAGAAACTACAAGAAAGTTTCTTGTCACACGTAAAGGATTGAATGAGTTCAATGTTGATGATATATTCAAGTGTATTGACATTTGGTAAAGTGAAACAAATAATCAAGTATAGATTGATACTTGATGTATGAAATCACAAAGAGTATTTATATCAATCATACCGTGATATGTACAAATCCAGATATGTCCTATGCTCTAAATATTATGAGCATATACCGAATGATTAGGAAGATGATCATTGGACAATAGTAAGGATATTCTTATGATCTTTTGGAAGAACTAAGAATATATTGTTTGTAGAAGTGACAAATAGATGGTTAGTTCATTGTAAAAGTACTACATTGATACTAGTTTTGTCACAAAGTACAAATTAAGTTTATCTCAATCTAAACTCAATATAATGGAAAGTGAGTTCCATAATGGATTTGGATGAGTTCCAAAGTTAAGACATTGTATACTACAACAAAAGGCCAAGTATATAAGTTTGTTATCAAACTAGGTGTAGTTCACAATGGGATAATACTATGAAGATATAATTATCAACATGTTTTAACCCCAAAGAGCTAAAGGTCAAAGACCAAATTTATACAAAGCCATCTCATTAGAGAATGAGTGATGCGAGAAACACATGCAATTACTACATACAACACCGGAAAGCCATAGGTGTTGAATACACAAAGGTTTGAAACTAGATTAAGGCAATAATAAAGTGAGTTATTATCATATCTTCACACTTATGATAAATGTTTACATACCATGCTATAATTGTATTAACCGGAAACATTAATACTGGTGTGATTTGTAAACTAAAATAAGAGTCCCTAGTAAAGCCTCTTGTTAAACTAGCTTGTTGGTTAATATATGATCATGGTTTGATCATATCATTAGGAGAATGATGTGATGGACATACTCCTATAGATAAGATCAAGTCATTTCAATAGTTCAATTGAGATCATGCATATCACCTTTACCGGATGGATGCTTTGATGACATCAAACACCACACCGTAAAGGGTGGCTATAAAAGTGGCATTGAGTGTTGGAAAAGTATTGAAACACATGGATCAAGAGATATACTCAGGGCCCTCTCGTGGAATGTCATCCAATTAGCTTGCAAGCATGTGACTTGGTCACAAGGATCAAGAGTACTTATCGAGAACGGGTTGAACTAGGTATGCAGAGATACCACCATCATAAGTGGTTCATTCGAGAAATATGTGGGACCATATGAATTTGAGACACAGTAGTTATGGTATTATGAGAAAGAGAACGAATGTTGTTGGAATGATTTCGTGTTTTCATCGGGAATGTTCTAGAAGGTTTGTCATTGCTCATTGAATGATTGCATCATGTACTAAGTGTTCTTGCTGTCCCGATAAAGGATTAAATTGCTCCACCATACTGCTTGTGGCTTAGGGCGCCTCCTGATTTCCCTTCCTCTACCTACTTACACACCCAGTTGTCTTTCTAATCAATCGGAGAGTGCTAAGGATCGCCTACGATCTTGAGATCGGAAAGAGTACGACATCACCGAATCTTGAGGGTAAGTTATTCCATCGAAAATTTTGTTTTCCATGCTACGAACCCCCTAGGTGGTATCGTGAGCCGTCTCTATGTAGATGTTGGGATGAAGCGGCCGGCTAACCTTTTATGACAAGTTGGCAACCGGGCAGAGCCATATGGTTGTCTTTAATTTATGTTAAGACCCGCGTGTCTATTCGAGTAGCGTCATTGACCTTGAATGCCGAAGCGCCATTGACCTTTGTGATGATGGATGTTCACCCTTAGTTAGCACCGCATAAAAGCTTGTTGTTTCAAACACCACGATGATGATCGGGTGTGCTAGATTTAGCAAGTGTATACAACGAGCAAGCCCCGATTGCTCTCATGCGCTAATAGTCATTGGCATCCGCTTACCACCTTGCGCTAATAATTAAAACTTCGTCATAGGCCCAAAAAAAAACAAAAGATTAGCTTTTTGGAATTTTGTTGTTGTTGTTGCCATTAAGTCCATGTAGTCAAGAGAGGATTTCAAGGACCTAAACAACCAGAATTTTAGCTCCGTCCGTACAGTTGGTCGTTGAACTTGCAAACCCTTCCATATTTTGGTCATCATTTCATTATACGAACTCTGGTTTGGGCGTTCTTGGGCTCGTTAGATTCGTCTCGTCGATTTCTATAACCCCATTATACTGGATCTTTATTTTGAGAAGTTGGAAAAATTCACTTTTTCCAACACCTCAAATGGCTAAGTCTGGTTCTGCAGTTCCTCCATACTATACTCTCTTTGTTCCTTTTGCCTTTGTTTTGTCCATAATCATCATCAACACCTACACACATGTCAAAGACAAGAAAGAGGGATACAATTCTATCTAAACTACTAAATGTGCAAAGCTCATATTGAATGTAATGAAAATAAGTAATCATGCATATCAGGCATAGCAATAGTTTGATGGAGCATGATATGATAGGCAAATGACACAATTTATATAGCTAAGAAGTGTTGTGTTATCACAACCATCAACTTCCCCAAACTAGATCTTGCTCTAGTTTGGGATGTAGGTTCACAACCATCAACTTCCCCGAACCTACTGACTAGCGAGTGGAGTCACGAACACGTAGTTCGCCTGATTCGTCGGCGCCGCGTAGTGAGGGCGGATTTGTTTACTTTGTTCCCATGATAATTTGTGTTCTGATACTTAGCGGGGAACTTGTATCTTGCGTGCAGCTTCTCGAAGAGGAATGTGCGCAAGTGGCCATTATCTTTATGCCGGAGATTCTCGTTGTTGATCTAGATGGTTGTCTGGGTGATCGCCGCCACTTGCCCACCGTACCCTCTGACGACAAGGTCGGGATCCAAAGGAACCCCTGATGGGCTCACTTCGGTAATTTCCTCCCTGACCGTGCCGACCGTGTTCGGGTGCCGTTCCTTCGGCTTCTTCTTCTTCTTAGGAGGATTGCTACCACTCCCTGTGCCCTCGCCGCCATCAGTGGTTTCATCGTCCGCCATTCCTTCGGATTCTTCCTCCGCGTCTTCCATCTCATCATCCTCGCTCTTCGAAGGATGGTATTCTTCATCGTCTTCTAGCCGCTGGGCCGCCTTCCAGAATGTCAATTGTTTATTCAGAGGTCTGAGTTCTCCTTCAGCGTTGATGCGCTTGGAACATCCAGCCTCATCGTTGTCACACATCTTTGCACTAATAAAAAACAAATAATTGGTTAAATGCACGGAAAAATCCGGCATGACCTTTGCTAATTTTCTTAAACTAGGAGTGCCCGATTTCTGCCGAAACAGAAGTTAATCAACATTCCGGGAAAAATCGGGACTCATTTCATACAAGAACCTGCATACACGACATAATAAAGTGCTTCATATACAAGCACAAGCACAATTTCAAGGTGTTGTTGTCCCAACACAGATAGTAGCAAAACCAACACTACTCTATTTTTCCTTCCAAACCATTTCACAACCACATCCATCCAGTCCCAGCATAGTGCCACAACCATATATACATTTGTTATCATTTTGACCTCGGACTATTGCATCATTGGAAAGAATTAAACCAAACATTGGTCAAGCAAACATGCATCTAAATCATCTACTAAATCCACAAGTCTTGCATATAGGACATAACCAACATATCAAAGCATCAACTTTATAAAACCTTAAATAAGCTAAATCATTTTCCTAGTGATGGTCACGAGGAATAATTTCAAATAAATCCATTGTTCAATTACCAACCAGCACAAATTCACACCCACCCGAAAGGAGTAGCAAATCCTGCTGTTTGAACCCACTACTATGCACACTCCAACATGGAGGCACCACAGTAGCAGATGCAAAGGCAGTAGAAGCCACTAAGTTGTTAACACTAGAAAACAAGTGTTACATCTATTCTTTTAGTTTATTTTAAAAAGGAAAAGGTTTGGAGGGGAGGGAGCTCTCAGTTAGCATAGAAGTGTTATGCTAGATCATCCTAGAGCTATAGAAAACAATTATAATCTATTCTTACCAGGAATTAAGACTCAGATTTACATATTATTGGTATGTACATCACATCAGGAGGATTGCTTAAGGCACTAATAGAAACTATTCTTATTCTTAAAACTGGACCCTCGGGCTTGGCATTATAGGAAAGGACATGGACCAAAACCTTTTCAAGTAAAAGTAAAGCAGATCATGCAAATGATCTATGCTGCTGTGCTCACTCTCAGGAGGTTCCACAATAGCATAGCCATATGACAGAAGCTATGACAATGACAACCCAATTAAAATAAATCATTTTCCAAGCAAGTGTTCTAGGAATCATACAAAAATACAAGAAGACATATTCTTTCTTAAGACCTCAAACAATGACTCATTCATATATGTTCTTGCAAAGCTAAAGATTCAACTAAGATATCATGGGAAGGGACTGGAATAGTTTTATTTCCATGTCTCATCAATTATAATAATGATCTCATTAAACCTACATAAATCAATTACAACAGATCATGATTAAATGACTCTGCTGATGTGCACACTCCTAAAGGAGGCACCACAGTAGCAGTAGCACTCAACAGAAGCCAATAGTGATAACAAGATAGAATACTCAATCTATAAGACCATCAAGTTCCCTGCAAACAAGTGGAAGATGCACCTAAATCATTCTCCTAATAAAAAGTATAGGAATCATATAAATTTTTGATTTCATATTGACAGGTTATACATAGCAACCACTTCTAATCCCAAGAGCTACCAAATGAACTTAAATAATATTCTTTAACCATTACGAATATGAATAAAGCAACTATCAGTGTCAACTAGCTCCAGTAACACAAAGGAATCAACTGCACACCTTGGTATATTAACCAATTACGGTAACAGAGCCTTGCCAATAATATACTGAACCAAATGTTCAGAATTTCAGAAATCTAAACGACAGGGAGAGAGAGGGAGAGAGGGAGAGAGAGGGAGAGAGGGAGAGAGGGGAGGTGGGCAGGGACCTCACCAGGAGGGAGCGCAGAGCTAGGCAGGAGGGCGATGAGGACGACGATGGCGGGCTGGCGGGCGGACGACGATGGCTCCTCCTCCTCCACGTCCTCCTCCTAGAGCGGCTAGCGGACGACGGCGGGTTCCTCCACGGACTCCTCCTCCTCGGACGCTCGGGCCTCCTCCTCCACGACCTCCTCCTCGAGCGGCGGCAGCTGGCAGGGCTCGGGCTCCTCCTCCTCCACGTCCTCCTCCTAGATGTAGGGGTTCGTAGCATGGAAAACAAAAAATTTCTATCGCATACAAACAAACAAGCCAAGATCTATCTACTAGATTGTAGCAACGAGTCGATGGAATAACTTACCCTCGAAGATTCCAAAGTGTTTAACGAGAGCGGATTCTCGTGGGTGATGTAGTCGTACTCTTTTCGATCTCAAGATCGTGTAGACGATCCTTCCGGCGCTGCGTTCCGGCAGCGCTTCCGCAGTCGGTCACACGTTCGGTACTCGACGAAGACCTTCCTCTCCCTTGTTCCAGCAGGCAGCGGAGGTTGTAGCACTCTCCTCGCGATTCCGGCAAAGACAACGTGGTACCGGAAGTAGAGGGGAGATCCCGCAGGGCTTCGCCTTAAGCCGGAGCGAGTATGGTGGAGTATGAGAGAGAGCTATTAGTGGTCTAGGGATTAGACACACCAATTAGAAGGATCTAAACCGCAGGCTAGAGCAATTAGAAGCTCTAAACCAAAACGGCTCTAAACCGGAGATTAGAGGATAGGAACTTGTGTGTCTAGAGGAGGAGGCCCTGCCCCTCCTTTTATAGGTGGGAGGGCGGCCAAGGGAGGAGTCCCTCCCAAGTCGCCCTGGTTGGCCCGGCTTGGAGGGACTCCTCCCCCAAGTCGGTTCCAACCACCTCTTGCTTGTTTCCCACAGTTTCCTGTTTCCCACAGTTTCCTGTTTTCCACAGTTTCCTGTTTTAGCCGTTTGACTTTCAAACTGGCAGTTTGAATTTTCAGTTTTGGAACAGCAAGAACACTTAATAAATGATGCAATCATTCAATATGTAATGACACATTCATGTACCTTCCCCCCCCGGAGTGCCGGACAATCCGGAACCTTCTAGAACATTCCTGATGAAAACACCGGAATCATTCCCGAACTCCGAAACGGGACTTTCCTTATATGAATCTTATTCTCCGGATCACCTCGTGATATCCCGGATCCCAACCGAGACTCCGAACAACATTCGTTCTCTTTCTCATAATACCATAACTACTCAAACAACGTCGAATCCTTAAGTGTGTCTCCCTACGGTTCGTGAATTATGCGGACATGATCGAGGCACTTCTCCGAACAATAACCAATAGAGGAATCTGGAAATTCATATGGCTCCCACATATTTCTACGATTACTTTGCGATCGAATGAACCACTTACATACGATACCAATTTCCCTTTGTCTCACGATAGTTTACTTATCCGAGGTTATGATCGTCGGTATCTCTGCATACCTAGTTCAACCTCGTTACCGATAAGTACTCTTTTCTCGTTCCTGTGATATGTGATCCCTTGTGAGCCAGTCACATGCTTGCAAGCTAATTGGATAACATTCCACCGAGAGGGCCCATAGTATATCTATCCGTCATATGGATGGACAAATCCCACTCTTGATCCATGTGTTTCAACCAATACTTTCCAAACACTCAATGCCACCTTTATAGCCACCCAGTTACGGTGTGGTGTTTGATGTCATCAAAGCATCCATCCGGTAAAGGTGATATGCATGATCTCATGGTCGAAGGAATTAGGTTACTATGTATCAGAAAGCATATAGCAATTGAACTATTGAAATGACTTGATCTTTATGCTATGCTTATCTATAGGAGTATGTCCACCATATCATTCTCCTAACGATATGATCTTGTTGTTGATAACATCTCAATGTTCATGATAGGGAAACCACAATCATTAATCAACCAACAAGCTAGTGAAGTATAGAGGCTATACTAGGGACTTCAAATTAAGTTTACAAATCACACAAGTATTAATGTTTCCTTGTTAATACTATTATAGCATGAATGTAAACATTTATCATAAACACAAAGATATAATAATAACTATATTTATTATTGCCTCTAGGGCATATCTCCAACAGTCTCCCACTTGCACTAGAGTCATCTAATCTAGATTACATGGTAATATACCGAACACCCATGGCAGTTTGGTGTTGGTCATGTTTTGCCCTCGGGAGAGGTTTAGTCAACGGATCCGCCACATTCAGATCTGTGTGTACTTTGCAAATCTTTATATCCCCATCCTGGATATGTTCTCGAATAGCGTGAAAACGCATCTTGATATGCTTCAGCTTCTTTTGTGACCTTGCTTCTTGCGCATTGGCTATGGCGCCCATGTTATCACAGTAGATAGACATTGGGTCCAGCGCACTAGGAACCACACCCAGCTCTGTAATGAACTCTTTCATCCATATCGCTTCTTATGAAGCCTCCGAAGCAGCCATGTATTCCGATTCAGTTGAAGATCTCGCCACAACGCTTTGCTTTGCACTCCTCCATTAATCACGCACCATTAAAAATCAATACGCATCTAGATTGTGATTTAGAATCATCCGGATCGGTGTTCCAACTAGCATCGGTGTAACCATTAACAACGAGTTGTTCATCACCTCCATAAGAAAGAACCATATCCTTAGTTCTTCTCAAGTACTTAAGGATGTTTTTGACCGCTGTCCAATGATCCACTTCTGGATCACTTTGATATCTGCTAGTTAAACTAACAGCATATGCAATGTCGGGTCTAGTACATAGCATGGCATACATTAGAGATCCTATGGCTGAGGCATAGGGAGTCTTACTCATCCTTTCTCTATCTTCTGCCGATGTCGGACTTTGAGTTTTACTCAATGTCGTATTGGGCAACATGGGCAAGAACCCTTTCTTGCTTTCTTCCATTCCAAACCTCTTTAGAACTTTGTCCAAATATGTACTCTGTGACAATGATATTTGGCGTTTCGATCTATCTCTATAAATCTTTATGCCTAATATGTAAGCTGCTTCGTCAAGATCCTTCATTGAAAAACTATTATTCAAATATTCTTTGACACTATTAAGAAGGTCTACATCATTCCCAATCAACAATATGTCATCCACATATAGTATTAAGAATGCTACAGAGCTCCCACTCACTTTCTTGTAAATACAAGCTTCTCCATAAGTTTGTATAAAACCAAAACTTTTGATCACCTTATCAAAACGTTGATTCCAACTTCGGGATGCTTGCTTCAATCCATAGAAGGACCGTTGAAGTTTGCATACCTTGTTAGCATCGTTAGGATCGACAAAACCTTTGGGTTGCATCATATACAACTCTTCATCAATATCTCCATTGAGGAATGCTGTTTTGACATCCATCTGCCATATCTCATAATCATAATATGCAGCGATTGCTAACATAATCCTCACAGACTTTAGCTTCGCTACTGGTGAGAAAGTCTCATCGTAGTTAACTCCTTGAATTTGTCGAAACCCTTTTGCCACAAGTCGAGATTTATAGACAGTAACATTACCATCAGCATCTGTTTTCTTCTTGAAAATCCATTTGTTCTCGACAGCCTTCCGGCCATCCGGTAAGTCCACCAAAGTCCATACTTGGTTTTCGTACATGGATCCAATCTCGGATTTCATGGCTTCTTGCCATTTATTGTAATCTGGGCTCATCATCGCTTCCTCATATGTCTCGGGGTCATTGATGTTGTCCACCATAATGACACTCATAACGGGATCATACCAATCTGGAGTGGTACGAGTTCTCGTTGACCTCCGAGGCTCTGTAGCTACTTCAACCGAAGTTTCATGATCACCATCATTAGCTTCCTCTCTTATTGGTGCAGGCACCACAGGAACTTCTTCCGGTGCTGCGCTACTCGAAATTTCGAGAGAAGGTTCGACAACCTCGTCGAGTTCTACTTTCCTTCCAGTCACTTCTTTCGAGAGAAATTCCTTCTCTAGAAAGGATCCATTCTTGGCAACGAAGATTTTGCCTTCGGATCTATGATAGAAGGCATACCCAATAGTTTCCTTCGGGTATCCTATGAAGACGCATTTTCCCGCTTTGGGTTCAAGCTTGTCCATGTAACTTCTTTACATAGGCTTCAGATCCCCAAACTTTAAGGAACGACAATTTAGGTTTCTTCCCAAACCATAATTCATACGGTGTCGTTTCAACGGATTTAGGTGCCCTATTTAAAGTGAATGCGCTGTTTCTAATGCATAACCCCAAAATGATAGCGGTAAATGTAAGTGACATCATAGAACGAACCATATCTAAGAGAGTTCGACACGACGTTCGGACACACCATTACGCTGTGGTGTTCCCGGTGTCAATCAGAAAGTATTCCGCATTTCTTCAAATGCTCGCCAAACTCGTAACTTAGATATTCACCTCCACGATCAGAACGTAGAAATTTAATCTTCTTGTTATGTTGATTCTCTACCTCACTTTGAAACTCCTTAAACTTCTCGAAAGTTTCGGACTTATGTTTCATGAAATAGATATACCCATATCTACTCAAGTCATCCGTGAAGGTAAGAACATAACGATAACCGCCGCGCGATGCTACACTCATTGGACCACACACATCGGTATGTATGATTTCCAATAAGTCCGTAGCTCGCTCCATCATACCAGAAAATGGAGTCTTAGTCATTTTTCCCATCAGACATGCTTCGCATCTTTCAACTGATTCAAAATCAAGTGATTCAAGAAGTCCATCGGAATGGAGTTTCTTCATACGCTTCACTCCAATGTGACTAGGACGACAGTGCCACATATAGGTCGAATTATCGCTTGATTTCAAATGTTTAGCCTCAATGTTGTTGATATGTGTATTTCCACTATCGAGATTCAATAAGAATAGACCATCTATCAAAGGTGCATGTGCATAAAACATATTACTCATATAAATCGAACAACCATTATTCTCTGATTTAAACAAGTAACCGTCTCGCAATAAACAAGATCCCGATATAATGTTCATGCTTAACGCAGGCACCAATAACAATTATTTAAGTATAAAACTAATCCCGATGGTAGATGAAGAGGTATCGTGCCGACCGCGATCACATCAACCTTTGATCCATTTCCTACGCGCATCGTCACCTTGTTCTTAGCTAGCTTCCGTTTATTCTGTAGCACCTGTTTCGAGTTACAAATATGAGCAACCGAACCAGTATCAAATACCCAGGCACTACTACGAGTACTAGTGAGATACACATCAATAACATGTATATCGGATATACCTTTCTTCTTGATGTTTCTCTTCAATCCGCCAAGTACTTTGGGAAATTCCGCCCAAAGGACCTTCTCCCTTGCAAGTAAAGAACTCAGTATCAGGCTTAGGTCCAGCCTTGGTCTCTTCGTCGGTGCGGTAACTTTCTTACCACCCTTCTTGAAGTGTCCCTTTTGCTTAGACTTGCCTTTCTTGAATTTGGTGGTCTTATTGACCAACAACACTTGGTGCTCTTTCTTGATCTCCACTTCTGCAGATTTTAACATAGCAAACAGTTCTGGCAACTCTTTGTTCATGTTCTGCATGTTTTAGTTCATCACAAAGTTCCTGTAACTTGGTGGTAGTGACTGGAGGACACGGTAAATCCCCACAGCATTAGGAATCACTATACCCAAGCTTTGAAGTTTGTTTGCGTGCCCAGACATCTTAAGCACATGCTCACTGACGGAGCTGCCCTCTTCCATCTTGCAGTTAAAGAACTTTTCAGAAGCCTCATAACTTTCAATTGCCGCATGAGTCTCAAAAATCAATTTGAGATCCTCGACAATATCATATGGGTCTGACTCTTCAAACCTTTTACAAGCTCCGATTCTAAACCATACAAGATAGCACACTGAACTATGGAGTACTGATTCTTCCGAGCGAGGTAAACATTCTTTACTTCATCGAGCATCACCGTGTGGGTCACCCAATGTGCATCCAGACATAGGTCAAATTACCACCTGTGAGGACAATCCTCAAATTGGAACCAATCCGAAGTTGCTTCCATTGTTTTCAACTTTTCTTTATCTAGGAACATTAAAATTGATGGTAGGGGCTGCCATTGATCTACAACATATTTGCAATAGTTTAGACTAAGTTTATGACAAATTGAGTTCAAATTAATTAATGAAATTAAACTAGGTGAACTCCCACTCAAAACAACATCCCTCACATTGTTTTAGTGATCACACGAACCAAATCCACTACATCAACACCGATCATCACGAGAGTTGATATAGTTTCAATGGCGAACAATCGTCATGTTCATCATATCTACTATACGATTCATGCTTTACCTTTCGGTGATCCGTGTTCCGAGACCATGTCTGTACATGCTAGGCTCGTCAAGATCAAACCTTAGTTTCTGCATGAGCAAATCTGGCTTGCTCACGTTGTATACACTTGCAGAATCTAACACACCCGATCATCACGTGGTGCTTCGAAACAACAAGCTTTAGCAACGGTGCTAACTAAGGGCGAACACTTTATGACTTGAAATTGATGTGCATGAGGGATCATCTTATAATGCTACCGCCGTCTACCAAGCAATACAAGATGCATAAAGGATTAACATCACATGCAATTCAATAATATGTGATATGATATGGCCTTTCTTCTTTGTGCTTCCGATCTCCATCTTCAAGCACGAACATGATCTCCATCATCACCGGCATTGCATCAAGGTCAATGACGCTTCTCCATGGTTGTCTTCCACCGGCTTCAACTATTACAACTACTTTGAATAGACACGCGGGTCTTAACATAAATTAAAGACAACCATATGGTTCTTGCCGGTTGCCAACTTACAATAAGGAACATTGCATACATCAAATATAATCACAATCATGGCCATATCACATCACTGCACACCCCTACAAAAAAAAGTTAGACGCCTCTACTTTCTTTGCATATTTTACGTGGTTTGGGGCTTTCAATAAGTGTCGTTCTAACTTACGAACAAGAACCACAACATTGATACTAGCATTGTTGATCACCCGTTGTAAATTGGATCTTAACTATGCTAGGAGAAACAGCACCATAAAGCCACTTATGCAATACAAGTTGCATGTCAAGCGTGGAGCAAGTCTCATGAACGATGTCATGTAAGGTTAGCCCGGCTTCATCCCAACATACCGCAAGATGCAAAGTACACAAGAAGCAATCGACAATAAAAGCATCAACACCCACAATGACCATTGTGTTCTACTGTGCAACAGATCTACATATAGACACGGCTCGATACCACCGTAGGGTTTCAGAGCATGGAAAACAAAAATTTTCTATCGCATACAAACAAACAAGCCAAGATCTATCTACTAGATTGTAGCAACGAGTCGATGGAATAACTTACCCTCGAAGATTCCAAAGTGTTTAACGAGCGGATTCTCGTGGGTGATGTAGTCGATTTCTTCCGATCTCAAGATCGTAGACGATCCTTCCGGCGCTGCGGCGCTTCCGATCGGTCACACGTTCGATTGACGAAGACCTTCCTCTCCTTGTTCCAACAGCAGCGGAGGTTGTAGCACTCTCCTCGCGATTCAAAGACAACGTGGTACCTAAGTAGAGGGAGATCCCGCAGGCTTAAGCCGAAGCGAGTATGGTGGAGTATGAGAGAGATCTATTAGTGGTCTAGGATTAGACACACCAATTAGAAGGCTCTAAACCGCAGGCTAGAGCAATTAGAAGCTCTAAACCAAAACGGCTCTAAACCGGAGATTAGAGGATAGGAACTTGTGTGTCTAGAGGAGGAGGCCCTGCCCCTCCTTTTATAGGTGGGAGGGCGGCCAAGGGGAGGGGAGTCCCTCCCCAAGTCGGCCTTGGCCTTGGCTTGGAGGGACTCCTCCCCCAAGTCGGTTCTAACCACCTCTTGCTTGTTTCCCACAGCTTCTGTTCCCACAGTTTCCTGTTTTCCACAGTTTCCTGTTTTAGCCGTTTGACTTTCAAACTGGCAGTTTGACTTTTCAGTTTTGGAACAGCAAGAACACTTAGTACATTATGCAATCATTCAATATGTAATGACACATTCATGTACCCTCCCGGAGTGCCGCATAATCCGAACCTTCTAGAACATTCTCGATGAAAACATGGAATCATTCCCGAACTCAAACGGACTTTCCTTATATGAATCTTATTCTCCAGACCATTCCGGATCACCTCGTGATATCCCGGATCCCATCCGAGACTCCGAACAACATTCGGTCTCTTTCTCATAATACCATAACTACTCAAACAACGTCGAATCCTTAAGTGTGTCTCCCTACGGTTCGTGAATTATGCGGACATGATCGAGACACTTCTCGGAACAATAACCAATAGAGGAATATGGAAATTCATATTTCTCCCACATATTTCTACGATTACTTTGCGATCGAATGAACCACTTATATACGATACCAATTTCCCTTTGTCTCACGATAGTTTACTTATCCGAGGTAATGATCGTCGGTATCTCTGCATACCTAGTTGAACCTCGTTACCGATAAGTACTCTTTTCTTGTTCCCGTGATATGTGATCCCTTGTGAGCCAGTCACATGCTTGCAAGCTAATTGGATGACATTCCACCGAGAGGGCCCAGAGTATATCTATCCGTCATATGGATGGACAAATCCCACTCTTGATCCATGTGTTTCAACGAATACTTTCCGAACACTCAATGCCACCTTTATAGCCACCCAGTTACGGTGTGGTGTTTGATGTCATCAAAGCATCCATCCGGTAAAGGTGATATGCATGATCTCATGGTCGAAGGAATTAGGTTACTATTTATCAGAAAGCATATAGCAATTGAACTATTGAAATGACTTGATCTTTATGCTATGCTTATTTATAGGAGTATGTCCACCATATCATGCTCCTAACGATATGATCTTGTTGTTGATAACATCTCAATGTTCATGATAGGGAAACCACAATCATTAATCAACCAACAAGCTAGTGAAGTATAGAGGCTATACTAGGGACTTCAAATTAAGTTTACAAATCACACAAGTATTAATGTTTCCTTGTTAATACTATTATAGCATGAATGTAAACATTTATCATAAACACAAAGATATAATAATAACTATATTTATTATTGCCTCTAGGGCATATCTCCAACACTAGAGCGGCGGTGGATCGAGAGCGCGGCGGCGGATTGAGAGCGCGGCGGCGGGGCTCAGACTTGGGGATGAGATCGGTGGTGTCTGAGATGGGGAGGAGAGGCGCGCGGGCGTGGCACGATTGACTAGTAGTACCGAGTTAGGCGTAGCGCACCCTGGCCAAGTGCGCTACGCCTAACTCGGTACTACTAGTCACATAAGACGGCGCGGCCACCCCTATTGTCAACTAACACTGCCCTATCCCATTGGTTCCACCCACTGCTCTAATCTAAACCTGTCAGCACCCAGGTTCGAATCCTGGTGCCCACCTTTTTCATTTTTATTTTAAAATTATTTTTAAATGTTCCAAAAAATGCCCAAAAGTGGTGATATATTCCATAAAAGTTTTGTTTTGTTTTTAAAATACTTTTAAATATTCCAAAAATGCCAGAAAGTGATAATATATGTCATAAAAGTGGTAAAAATTAAATATGATTCAAATATGTCATAATAATTTGTCCATGATACAAATATGTCATAATAATTTGTCCATGAATATTACAATGTTTTTCGACCACGCGTTTTACAATATTTTTTCCCTTCTTTGTCGCAGTTGAATAACTTAGCCCCGGCAATTTAATGTTTCTTCTATTGAACGGGCTACCTTTTTTGGGTAGGATTGTCCTTTTTCTTCTTGTGATGTATGTTGCTGCATCTTAGTCGTCGTCATCTTCAATCTTTGGATCGCCGTACTGGTCGAAGTCTGGCTCGTTGGCGACTCCATCCATTCTGATGATGTTTCTTTTTCCTCTCCTCACGACAAAACGGCTAGGCTTTGTCGGGTCGGTAATGAAAAAACATTGGTCCACTTTGGTAGCCAGTACCCACAGTTCATTTTTCGCCACGTTATGCCGACGGCCTTGGATTTGGCTGCTTCGGGTATAACCATGGTTGTGAAATACCGGTCTTCTCTTTCGACGCTCTTTGCCCATCTGACACGGAACATCGACACCTTTTCTCCACAGTAGTCGAGCTCCCAGATCTCCTCGATTCTTCCATAGAATCTTTCCTTCATGTTGTCATCGGTGTAGAATTCCGACGTTACGCCTGAGTTCTGATAATCACACTTGTTGTCCTTTTCGTCCGTGTAGAATGTGTAGCCATTGATATCATACGCCTGATATGTCACCAGGTTTTGCATCGGTTCCTGCGACGAGGTGAATATGATCTTTTCCGTGTCAGAAGAATGCGATCGCGGGGGATTATCAAGGAGCGTCTGCCTAAACCAACGCGTGAAATCTGAGTTGTGCTCTTTGATTATTTCTCCCTGTGTCCTCTGTATGCCCCGGTCACTGTACTTCTTCTCGATTAACCTTTTGTGCTTCTGTACCCAAGGATCGACCAGTTCTAAATGTCGTAGAGCGACAAGGTTTGCTCGATCAAAGTCTGCGCGTCGAAAATCGAAGTCTGCATGTAGTATGCGACGACCCTCTCGGTGACCAGATCCGTCGAGCTTGCCAAGGTGCCTGTTGACGGGAAGACCGACAGGGTTCTCGATGTCTAGATAATTCGTGCATAAAGAGATGCACTCTTCGGCCAGAAAGCCCTTGGCTATGCTTCCATATGGACGGGACCTGTTGCGAACGTATCCTTTGATGTGTACATTCATCCTTTCGAACGCCATCATGCTACGGAGGAACATCGGCCCGAGTTGGACGATGTCCTCCACGACATGGACCAGCAGATGCACCATAATGTCGTAGAATGCGGGTGGGAAGTAGACCTCAAGCTCGCATAGTATCACCACGATCTCCTCCTATAGCCTCCCGAGCTGATTCACGCCAATCGACTTCCTAGAGATGACGTCGAAAAACTTGCAGAGGCCAAATAACGTTTCACGGACGTGCTCATCCATTATCCCTCTTAGTGCGACCGAAAGTACCTGCGTCATTAGCACGACACAGTCGTGAGACTTCATGCCACTGAACCTCTGCTTCGCCTCGTCTAGGTATCTACTTATCTTGCCCGCATAGCCGTAAGGAAATTTGACTCCTAGAAGGCACTTGAAAAACTGTTTGATCTCATCCTGGCTTAGAGTGAAGCAAGAAGGAGGGCAGTAATATTCGTTCTTCTTGAACTTTTTACCCTCCGACGACCTTGTGTCGTCTCCGACTCATGATCATCGTCATCTTTCTGATCATCAGGAGTAGTGTGTCCTCCGTGAAGCTCCTTCCGGATACCCAAGCATATCAGGTCGTTCCTTGCTTTCGGACCATATTTCATCCTATCTGGCATGTTGATTATGGTGGCGACCAGACTCTCGCATGATGTCGAGGCTATGAGGCGTGCGGAGAAACTTCCAGTATGGCAACTCCCAGAAAACAGACCTTGTTTTCCATACCTTCATCAGTGGCTTGTCTTGTTGCTTCCACTTTCGCTTCTTTCTAGGCTTAGGACAATCTTTCCAGTTTTTCAACAACTCTTCCACTTCTTCGCTGCTCCTACGCTCTGGGATTCCTCGGGTCTCGGATTTGCCATTGAACAGGTCTCCACGTTTTCTCCATGGATCATTCTTGCCGAGCCACCTCCGGTGCGCCATGAACACAGTTTTTGATGACACTGAATCTTTCTCTAGTTGGAGATAGCTTGTGTTATCCATGCACCTAACGCATGCGCAGAATCCTAGGATAACCTGCCCCAAGATATACCCGCAACCTGGATAGTCTTGCACCATAGTGACCAACGCGGCTCTCATAGTGAAATAATCTTGTGCGACGGCGTCGTAAGTATTGGCTCCAGATTCCCATAACGTGGCTAGCTCCTCTTTAAACAGCCCGAGATACAGATTGATGTCGGTACCAGGTTGTTTCGGCCCTTGAATTAGCATACTCATTTGTATGTACTTCTTCATGCACAACCATGGAGGGAGGTTGTACATCCATACAAACACGGGCCAAGTGCTGTGCGTGCTGCTCTGGCTACCGAATGGATTGACTCCATCGGTGCTCGCACCAAGCATGATGTTCCTTGAATCTCCACCGAATTCTGGTAATTCGAGGTCGAATGCTTTCCACTGGCTAGCATCTGAAGGGTGCGTCAGCAGCTCATCCTTTTCGGGGTCATCATCGTCATCTCTTGGCTTCTTCCTTTCCGCATGCCATCGCATGAGCTTCGCTTCCTTAGGGTCCGCCAAATAGCGCTGCAGACGAGGAGTGATAGTAAAGTACCATACCACTTTTCGAGGTGCTTTCTTCCCTTTCTTGTATCGACTCACGCCGCACACCGGACATGTGGTTTTCTCCGCGTCCTCGCCCCGATAAATGATGCAATCATTGATTCATACGTGATATCTAACGTGCGGTAGATCGAGAGGATAGATGATTTTCTTGGCGTCCTCGATACTAGTTGGACATGTGTTCCCCTCCGGGAGACGATCATGCCATAATGTCATCATATCGTCGAAGCTTGCGTCTTTCAATTTGTGTTTTGCCTTCATCTCCATAGCCTTGAGCGTTACATTCAACCGGGTATCATCGGGCCTGCATCCTTCATACAATGGAGTAATCGCGTCTTTCTCAAGTTGCGCAAGCTTGGCTTTCTCTCTAGCGGCAGCCCTGCCGCTAGATAGAAAGCCAAGCTTGCGCAACTTGCTACTCGTCTGCTTGAGAAGCAGCTCTTGCACATAAGGGTCCCACACCCAGCCTGACATTGTTCCATCGTCGTCTGCTCCTCCGGCATCTAGATCATCATCATCCCAGTCTGCTTCCGCACCTTCACCATCTCCAGGAGACTCTTCATCATCTCGCCCGTTCTCGTCGTGATGATGATCATCGCCATGTTGCCCACCTTCACCGTCTCCATCATCTTCTTCATCGATTATCCAACGAGTGTATCCATTCATGAAACCATGGCGGAGCAGGTGCGCCTGCAGATTCCCGGAATCTGGGTCGATCACCCAGTTGAGTTTGCATCTTCCGCACGGACGTCTTATCTCCGTCTTGTTATTTCGTATCATGTCGGCCGTCGCACATTTAAAAAATCTAGACACAATGTCTTAACTCATTATGAGCACCATTTTTGCCTGCACTGTGTAAACGGTATAATTAGAAGTCTATTAGAACCACATAATCAATGCATGCAGGCAATGGTCGATAGAAAATTTCGGCATGACCTATCCTAAAATTAGGACCTTTGCGAAATGCCAAAGTCTTGCCACAATGGAAATGAATCAACATTTTGGCAAAACAAATGGCAACTTGTTCACATACAAACACAAGAGAGAGAGAACGATCCATACACACATGAACATATCATTATACTCTCCATACACACATGCATGAGCATCATCGATACTCTCCATATACACACACATATGACCATCGATCCTCTCATACACACATCATGAGCATCGATCATCTACATACATATGAGCATATCATCCATATACACATGAACACATCCTTACATGGACAACTTACCGATATGAGAGACCAATCACGAGAAGATGGAAAGGAGAGGTGCGCACGAGACCGAAGAAGGAGATGAGAGACCGGAGAGCTTCCTCTATTACTTATGTAATATCCAAGGCAAGTTCTACATTCTAAAAATGGTGAATGAGTGGAGAAATTGAGGTGGGAAGGAGAAGGATCCCAACTAGATCTAAGGAGGAAGAAGAAGGGGAAAGTGAAGTGTGGGGTGGTGGATGATCACACATGTGCACAAGTGGAGCTGCCAAAAAAAAGGTCGCCACATCCGTGGCGCACTCGGCCCTAGTGCGCCACGCGGATTAGTAACATTCGTGGCTCACATGCCATAGTGCGCCACGGATGTGTCTTACCGTTTTACAGAGAAGAGGGGCATGCGCTTAGGCGTAGAGCACCCCCCAACGTGCGCCACGGATAACACCAACAAGCGTAACGCACCTACCCTATGTGTGCTACGGATATTTGGTGTGCGGCCAACAGGGCCCTGGACCACACATATCTGTGGCGCACTATGGTCATGTGCGCCACGGTTGTTCTAGTTAGTAGGGCACTACCCATAGGTGAGCCACGCCTGTTTTAGCCGTGGGGCACTTCAACCATGTGAGCCACGGATGTGCTGATTACCTATAGCCATTTTCCTAGTAGTGGCAATTCCTATGGAAGCTCCTACAATAATGCTAGAAGTGCCCCCTCTGAACTTGAATTCATGCTCAAGGACTTTATTAGTAAACAAACCACTTTCAATAAGACTATAGAGGAAAAGCTTTTAACTGTTGAGAAAAATATATCCACTTTGTCTGAAACTCAAACTTCCTTGGTTAATAAAATGGCTGCTAAACCTAAAACTATGGAAAACACCTTTGCTACTGCTCATGCCATACAAGTTACTATTGATAAAATGTTAGTCTGTTAGCTCAACTTCATGCTAGATGGGAAAAGGAAGCTGAAATTGATAGAAACAATAGTGTGTGCACTATCACCACTAAACCACAAGTAGCCCCTATTCCTCCTCCTACTATGCCTAAGCGTAGTGAGCCTACTACTAGAGATGCTAAGTTTGACTTTGATATTGATGGTTGCAATAGTTCTGAAGTGATTATGTTCCTGCAAAAGCTTCCTAGAAGTCCTGATGCTAGTGATATGCATGTTGCCTTTACCAAACACATTATAGATGCTCTTGTTAAGATTAAGGAAGTGAAGTTAAAACACAAAGCTTCTATTCCTAGAAAAGTAGAAGATAGTTGGGAACCCATTATTAATATGCAATTGAATGACTTTGATCTCAAAGCTTCATGTGATCTTGGTTCTAGTGTCTCTATTATGCCTAGGAAGATTTATGAAATGATTGATTTGCCACCATTAGAAGATTGCTATTTGAATGTCCCACTCAATGATAATGCTAAGAAGAAACTCATGGGGAATATTAATGATGTTCTCATTATGGTTAAAAGTGCTTATGTCCCTGTTGATTTCTATGTTTTGGATGTTGAATACAATGCTTCTTGTCCTATTACTTTGGGAAGACCTTTTCTTAGAACAGTTGGTGCCATCATTGATATGAAAGAAGGCACCATCAAATATCATTTTCCATTCAAGATAGGTATTGAAAACTTCCCTATGAGGAGAGAGAAGTTGCTTTTTTCTCCTCCTTTGAAAGCAAGGTTTGATGTTAATGCTTCTTCATTTGAAAATACTTGCTTCTTCTTGCTTCTTGTGCCTAACTTAAAAGCGTTAAATAAAAGTACTTGTTGGGAGATAACCCAAGAGTTTCCTTGAGTCTTGGAAGTTATTACTACTGTAATGACCTCTCCTTATCCTTTTTGTTTTCTTTTTGTGCCAAGAATGACCTCTAATGAGAGGGAAGTAAGATTTGAGGAGTTGTTGTCCCGAAACAGATTTATGTCCTCCACCAAACAAATTCGTGAGGAGGATCTATAACTGGGATTGAGCTCAAAATTTACTAATTAATCCCCCAGTATGTTGGCTAACTTTCTTTAGTTCAACACTTTTGATTTGAGCAATAGAAGATGTTTGAAAAATTCGTTTCTACTGCTGGTCTGTTGACAGATTTCTGCCATTATTTGCATTTGCTTCTTATTGATTCCTTTTTGAGCTCTCTTCAGGTAAATTGAGTTTCTTTGAAGGAGTTACTACAGTATCTTGTGTTTTTATTGAAAAGTCTTGTTGTTCCAAAGCTTTGCCAGTGGTCTAATATCTTTTGAATAAGTTAGCTAATGAAGATTGTGTGAAGTTTTGTATGAAGGAAAAATTTCAGGTGTAAAGAGAGAATGATGCAATGAGATGAAGAATAGACAAAATCTCAAGCTTGGGGATGCCACCATGGTATCACCCCAAGAAATATCCAAGAAGTATAAGCATCAAAGATTGGGGATGCCCAAGGCATCCCCTTCTTCATCAATAAAAAGAGCAGGTCTGTCTAGCCACTTTGTTTTTATTGTTTCATGCATAGTTGTGTTGTTTTCTTGGAGCGTCTTAGTTTTTGTTTGCTTTGCTTAGTTTTTTTAGTTTGCTTTAGTAGTTTGTACCCCCGTTCCCGCTGTGTTGTTTTGCAAATAAATTTGCTTGGTGTTTGGAAAGGAGTAGTAAGTTCTTGCTTGAAGTGCAAGAGGAGCTTGCATTGACTGTGACTTAGACTTTAGCATGACATGCTAGGTGTTGTTTTAGCATTATGCTTAGTGATTATTGTTGTAGCATGTCTTGTTCCAAACAATTTGGATTGCTTAGTGTGCCTTGAAGAAATTATGCATTGTTTTAGCATGCAAAAGCATAGTATTATGGTATTCTCCTTTGATGTTTTTCTTGGGTTGACTTGGCACATGCTCACACCATGTTATGACAATGACAAGTCACCATTAGCCTCTATGATAATTTAGTCCTTGACTTGTAGTACCACTCTTTGCTTTGATTAGTTTGCTTTGTTGCATTGCATAATTATGGCCATTATTGCTCTCTTAGTTGGTTGCTCCCAGTCTTTTGCTAGCCTCCACTTGTATGAGTAAGTTCTACTCATGCTTCCAACTCCCAAGAAACCAAGTTATTCAAAAGTGTCCACTATAAACTCCTATGCATGGTGTGTTACACCATTCCAAGTATATTATTGTTTTCATATATCTTCCAATTAAAAACTATTTTGTTATGTGAAAACTTAGTGATTAAAGCCCTCACGAACTTGATGGCACACTTTATTCTTTGCCCCTAATAAACTTGAACCATTGCAACAACTTTGTTGTATATTCTTGCACTTATAAGTTGGAATTAGCAGAACCGTGCTATCACGGGGAACATTTTCAACATTGCACTTGTACCTTGTTGTACTCAGTTGATATCATGTTCTTTTGTCTATGGATGTCATCGGTGTGAAATAAAGAGGGAACTTGTAAGTCCATGGAGTTTGTATCCTATGTTAGATAAATGCCTGGGCCGCTAGACTAAGCCATGCCTAATCATGGTGGAAACTTGCAGCATCACCATAGTGATATCTATGAAGCATTCTTCTTATAAAAAAGGATACACATTGAGAAAAGAGGAAAGAGAGAAAAAAGCACCATATTCCCATGGTACATGAGAAGAATTGCTGAGATGCTCATTGTCTGCTTGCCTTGTCATTTTGGTTATGGGAAAGCTCTTGTACCATGTGCAAGGGGTACCCCGTTGGCGGTTCTCAATGATATGCAAATACTTGCAGTGACAAGAACTTACCTGGACCCAAAGTTGAGTATGCATGAGGTGTGGCCCTCATATTCAAGGGACTTGAGATTGACAACTTATACTTCGTCAATCATATACTCCAGCTTTGCCGCTTTAACCTTAACCACTTCAAGATACTTATGATAGGGGCAATGAGGGCTGAAAGCTAACAAGTACCATAATTTTTGGAAGCTCTTTTTGAAACTTGTAATCCCTGCTTACTTTACAAAAAGTCCTTTCTTCCACCACTATTGAGTCTCCACCTTCTACCTTTAGGCACCATTAAGAGAGCATAGTTGTCATTCTGTGTGCAATGTTCCAAAGCTTATTTTGATGCATATTGTGTTATTACTTGCTCTTGTGCTACTTGTTTCTAGTCACCCTTGTGAACTTTGCAGGTGTCCTATGCATTATATTGCTACTCTATGAGGGACAAGCTGATTGCCACTATGCTATGTTTTCTGCATGTGAAACAAACAAACGCTTTTCAATACATATTATTCATGATCTTTGTTTTGTAGCTTCCCATGTTGCATGCATAATTACTATGTCCTATTGTTAGAACTCCATCTTTCATGCACATGTTAGAGTTCTTTGATCCCATCTTTCAATGTTTGCAAATGGTGGGATCTTTATTGTGAGGGTGCCTGTCACCTCAAAAATTATTCTTTTATCACTTACCTACTCGAGGACAAGAAGGAGTTAAGCTTGGGGATGATGATACGTTGGAAACGTATCTATAATTTTTGATGATATATGCTCGTTTTGTATCTTCTTTGCTTTACTTGTCCACACTTTGAGGTGCTTTTTACATGTTTTCTGGTACTAACCTATTAACAAGTTGCAACAGTGCCAAATGCCTGTTTTCTACTGTTTTTGGTTTCAGAAAAGTTAGTAAAGAAATATTCTCGAAATTGGACAGGATGAAGGAAAAAGTCAATAACTTTTCGTGGGGAACAAGAAGTCCAGAGGGGAGCCCGGAAGGCCAACTAGAGGGGCCAAACCCCCCTGGGCGCGGGGACAGGTGGGCCCGCGCCTGTCTAGGGTTTGGGCACCCTGACCGCCTCCCAGTCTCGCCCCTTCGCCTATAAGAAGCCCCCGATGTGAAACCTCACCATCAGAAATCCACGAAACGTTCTATAGCCGCCACCATCGTCCCTAGATCGGGGGGATCTGAAGTTCTTCCCGGCACCTTGCCGGAGGGGAGATCATCCCGGAGGCCTTCTCTCCGGTATGATTTGTGAGTAGTTCCACCTTAGACTATGGGTCCATGTAGTAGCTAGATGGTTGTATCTCTTCCTTTGTGCTTTCATGTATAGATCTCGTGAGCTCCGTTCATGATCAAGATCTAATCTATTTGTAATCATGCATGTTGTGTTTGCGGGGATCCGATGGATATTGAGATTATTATATTGGTTTGGTTAATGCTTTTATCTTCATGATTCTATCATGTCTTTGTTGTTTGTGATCTTGCATGCTCTCCGTTGCTAGTGGTTATCTTGGCCAATTAGTTGCTAGTGACTCCAAGAGGAAGTATTTATGCTCCATAGTGGGTTCATGCATCTAGTTTCCAAGGGAAGTGACAGAAATCTCTTAGTTTGTAGATGTGTTGTTGCTACTAGGGAGAAAACAACAGTCTCTTGTTCATGGAACATGTGGACTGTTTACCTTACAAACTTTGCTTAAAGCAGTTGTCTGTTTCTTGCAACTTAATACTAGATGGGGTTCGGATGATAACCTGAAGGTGGAATTCTAGTCATAGATGTAGTTGGATGACGGTCTATGTATATTGTTGTATTGCCCAATCAACCTCATAGGATCTTTCTGACTAGTAATTGCATTGTTATGCCTTGCTCAGTTCCTATCAATTGCCCCGCTGTAATTTGTTTACCCTTCATGCCATGTTGTTTATCTAAGGAGAGCACCTCTAGTGAACTATGAACCCCAGTCCAATCTTTACCATTGATACATCTTCCACTTTTACTTGTTTACTTGATGAAAACCATTACCTTCCACACCATACGTTTAATACTTTATTACAGCAAACTGGTGAGCTTGACAACCTCACTGATTCGTTGGGGCAAAGTCTTAAGTTTGTGTTGTGCAGGTATCCGTGTTGCTTGCAACACCTGTGTGACGTTTCCTTCCTCCTACTGGTTCGATAACCTCGGTTTCTTACGGAGGGAAAACTTGCTGCTGTGCTGCTTCACACCTTGCTCTTGGGGTTCCCAACGAAGCACTCCTACATCAAGTCAGTGCTGCATCAAAGTGCACCACCTCTCTCGAGAGTAAAATATAAGTACTTAGACGTGTCCCCGGCAATGGACAATTTGAGCATAAAGACATGGAATCTATCAAGGATCTCCTCATCCCAATTTCTAAGTTAAAATCTTGTGGTTGAACAAGGGTAAAGGTTAACCAATTTCTATTGGTTGTTCCTTGGGTGATTTGTCAAACAAAAACTTAGTGTTTTCAACTTATAAGGAAAACCTTATTTTGAGCAAAGAAAGCCTCAATTACACTTAGCCAAATGCATATAGATGATGGATACCACTATTCTACCATAGTATCACTTTCTAATACAATTCAAATGTATTGACCCTTGTGGCTGTAACTTATTATGTTGCAGGTTTGTTTGATGTTAGTGAAGTGTGTTGAATAGGATTACAAGTCTACAACCAACATGATTGCCTATGACACTTTGAAGATGAAGGACTCCATGCTATATAGATATTTCTGCTACATTGTAATGAGATAGCCAATTGAGCTGTGTAAGATGTAATGTATTATTTTATTCCTAGTTATAAGTTGTAATATGACCTTTGTTCCTTGATATTACATCTTAAAATGTGGATGCTAGCTATTGATCTAGGGACTAGCATTGTAAACACATGGACCTCTACTTTATCAGGTTGGGACCTCTATAGATGGTATCAGAGAACTGTGTTGCATGTAGGATTGTAACCCTAGGATTGGACAAAACCCTTAGAAAAATAGGAGTTGTATTTGTTCAAAATTCTTTACAAACAATCTTGTAAACTCTTTCCTCAACCTTCTTGGTTTTTATTCTACATCTCCCCTCTTTTCAACTTGATGGACAAAGCCTCCACCATGAACAAGGACTTCAACATCACCAATGACTTCAACTTTAGTTTCATCAAGGACTTCAACTTGGACATCACTAAGGACTACAAGTGAGACAAGAAGAATACTCAATACTTTAAGACTAAGGAAACACAACCTAGAAGGAACCATCATCACCTTTGAGCTTGTGACCAAGATGCAAGAAATTTTCCAAGGATACCATGATCTTATTCATGAAGAAACGACCAAGAAAAATGGAATGATCACAAGTGAAACCTATAGTTTGACCACCATACTAGTGTTTAGTTTAGATCAAACACACCAACTTATGTGGTGTAGAAAAAATATTTTGTTGCCTAAAATGTGCTTGAATCTTGTTGATTGAGTGGAATGTTTGATTATGATTGCTTGCACTTTGCTTTGTGTGAAGTGTTGTGTGTGAGTTGAATTCTTCTCTAGAAATATTTTGCCTATTCTAATACCAATCCAACCCAAGAAGATGACTACTCCAAGATACTCCAACATCAAGGATGGTGACAACAACAACCAAGAGATACACATGAGAAAATAACTGCTAGTAACCCAAGCCCAGTTGAATCAAGTGACAACTCAGTTTTTAGCCAACAACATTGTGTTAGACCTAACCATGCAAAAGTTTTTGGAAACCCAATCCCAATTGTTGCAAAGGATGACCAATCAAATGATCAACATGAGAAGCAACCCTACCCAAAGTGATTGTGACCACAATGATATCAAGGATGATATTATAGAAGGAACTCAAGCTTCCAATATTTGTGGAGACATAGGACACACTTATATAGAGCATATGGATCAATGCCCTAATTGTGAAGAGAAACATCCAACTAAACAATGCCCTACATCACAAGTTTCTTGTTTCCTATGTGAAGGAAATTATCATGTCCCTATCCAATGCCCCATCTACCCCATAGTTCAACAAATGAAACAAGATGGAATGCATCAAATGTTTGGAAAACTCCATAAGGGAAAAACTTCTACCAAGAAGGATAAAGACAAAATCAGAACCATGCCTCATAAAGCCACACCCAAAGTGACCACAAAGTGTTGTTACTCATGTGGAGAAGAAGGCCACATCTCTAGTGATCGCCTAAGAAGCGAGAAAGGTTTCCCACCTTTGAAGTGAAGTATGAAGAACATGAACTAAGAGAACTCCTAGCTTTGGAGAGACCCAAGAAGAAGAAGAAGAAGAAGAAGAACCAATAAAACAAACAAGAGACAATGATACCCAAGAATAATAAGAATAAGGACATTAGCCAAGTGATGTGCCACAAATGCAAAGATCTAGGCCATTATGCATCACATTGTCCAGAAAAGAAGAAGTACAAGACAAGCAAGACTATGAAGGATCTCAGCCTTATCACATGTTTCAAGTGTGGAAACAAAGGAAACTATGCAAACATCTGTCCAGAGAAGTTACACCAAGATCCCAAGTAAGCCAAGATGTAATCTAGTTGAAAACCTTTTTAAGGGTGGTAGTACCCTAGTTGCCTTGAAGCCAACTTGTAACCTCTAGCCTTCCCAAATCTCGGGACGAGATTTCTTTTAAGGGTGAAAAATAAACAAAAGAAATAATTTCCAAATTTTGAAAATGTGAAAAATAAATAAACAAAAGAAATAATTGTTGAAATTTAGGGTGAAAAGAAACTTTTTGCTTCTAAATGGAAACATCAAAACCCTTCTTGAACAAAAATTTGTATGAAAAGGGTATCCAACAAAATTTCAATCAAGTGAAATGCATTCATCAATGAATGTATCTTGAATTTAAACACTAGGAAAAGTTAAACAAAAACCCCCAAAACTCTAATGGAAGAAAATCATTTCCAAGATCTCTCTAAGACTATGGATTTGATCCATATAAAAATTCAGCAAAAAGCATTTATAAATGATCAAAAATGATAAACAAAAATATTATAAAACCATAGAAATTGGTTTCATTTAATTTAGAGCCATGGATAAAAACTTATGAATTTAATAAGATAAAAGGAAATAATTTCCAAGGCTAATAAATCTCCTAGCTAAAATCCATACCAAAAGTGAGCAAAGTAATCCTAAATGGATTTTAAAAGATAAACAGATATTAAATAAAATCATACAAATTGGAAACAACAATTTTGGATCTATAAATAAAAATATATGGATTCTATAAGATAAAGAAAGAAAGAAATAAGGAATATTTAAAGGTAAAATTAAATGTTGGCCAAATCCATAAACAAATGAAAGTTTATTGAATAATAAAAAGGAATAAAATACTATTTAAATAAAACTATGGGCTTTTAACCATATTCAATTTTATTTAAATAAAGTCAAATTACCTAAACAAAATAATAAATCCCAAGAAAATTATTTAGAAGACATTTTAAATCTTGAATTAAATCCATAAGCAAATGGAATAAAGATAATCCAAATTAAATAAAGGAATAAAGATTATTTGAATAAAAACTTATATGGTCTTGAACCATATTTGTTTTGAATAAAGACAAAATCCCTAATGGAAATGATTAATTAAATCATGAGAAAATAATAAATTGAAATTTGTCAAAGTCGATTAAATGTTATCTAATTAACTTAAAAAGAATAAAAAAATTATTTGAATAAAAATTGTATGGGTTTAAAACCATATTTGATTTTATTTGAATAAAGAAAAATGTTTAATTAAAGAATAAACCATAAGAGCATATAAGAAATATTCTAAAAATGGACTTTTAAACACATTGATAAACAGTTTAAAAACCTACTGAAAGTTTAGGAAAAGTTTGGTTAAAACTTGAATTCAAATTGAGGTTTAAATCAAAGGTTGAAAATGAAAACAGAAAAGAAAAAGAAAAAAAGCGAGGAAGAAAAAATAGAAAAGGGCAACCCAACAAAACCTACCCCATACCCTAGCCCAACAGCCAACAAGCCACTCTCTCCCTCCCCTTGAATCGTTTTTCTCACTCACGAACAAACCCACACACTCGCCAGCTTGCCCCCCTCCACATCACTGGTCGTCTCCACCACGAACCCGCCCCAACCTCTCTGGCTGTCATTTGTTGAATGCTCGTAAAATACGCCTTAGTGCCGCCAGTAATCTGCCCCGCGACCGTGCCCTCATAACCGCACCCTCCCCCGCTCTATTTCCCCTCGCTCGCCAGCTCCTCTCCACCCCAGGGATGCCCCAATTTCTTTTCGAAACCTCACTGCTCCGACGAGCTTCTCCATTCAATTCTGGCCAACCCAGCCACCCCAGTGCCCCAAGATCAAACGAGCACGCTCCCCATGTCCTCGCACATCTGCTCGTACTCTCATCTCGCCCCCGCGTGCCCCAGAGCATCAGCAACGACCTCACCCGAGCACCACCGCCATCTGCATCAGCTCCGGCGAGCAACAGACGTCAACCCCATGCGCCCCTCGTGTACTGGTGAGTGTACCTACAATCCTCGAGTCCGTTCGCATCTTCCTAACATGTTCTCTTGCTCGCTTGCATCCCAGATACTTGTCCCCGACAACGGTCGAGCGTGCCCGACTCCGTCGTGAACTCCGGTGAGCGATTCTTGTCGTCCTCGTGCGCCCCTTCGTCTACAACGAGCACGTCAAGCTTCCCCATGTCATGGCGAACTCGGTGAGCATTCCCCCTTCCTCCCTTTCTTCCTGTTTTACAGGAACCACCGCGAGCAGAGCGCCGCCGCCACTCACCATCGCCAAGCGCCGCTAGTCCTTGGTCAGAGCTCTCTGAGCCATTAGATGTAGATCCAGCGATAGGAATAGAATAATTAAACAAAAGGGCAACATTTGCTGTGTGCCGTGTGATTTAAGTTAGATCCAACGCACCGCGTAGATTGATTCGTGCGAACCGTTATTAGCCAGTAAGAATCAGCCACGTGTCTTGTCTTTTGTTTTAAAAACAGAAACAATTCTATTAGATGAATGATTTTGCAAAATTCATAACTTTTATCTACATGTCCAAATTTTACAAATTTTATGTCAATGGATTAAAAAAGTGAAATCAACCATGCCCTTAGTTTAGTTTTTTCCTTCCGAAAATTTGTTGTTTTTGCAGAAACATTATTAGGTCTATTTTATGTATAAAATTTATTCTAAAATTGATTTTTGAGTAAAATATTTTGCAAATGATTTGTTTTGAACCTACTGACCAGAAACACAAACTTTTGGGTTTAGAAATATATTTTGTTAAATACAAGGAATGATTCCTTGAATAAAGGTATTTCTAGTAAAACAAAAATGTTTGCTATGATTTAAAAATGCTTTTTGAGTAAAACATTTTGCAAATGGTTTGATTTCAACTCTATGACCCTAAAAACCAACTTTTGTATTTAAAAATATATTTGATTAACCTAGAAAATTATTCCTTTGAATAAAAAGCATTTCTAGTAAAACAAAAATGTTGCTTTGATTTGAAAATGGTTTTTGAGTGAAACCTTTTGAAAATGGATTTGTTTTAAACACTTTGACCATAAACACTAACATTTGTGTTTAAAAGTATATTTGTCAAACACTAGAAATTATTCCTTTGATTAAAATCATTTCTAGAAAAACAAAAATGATTTAAATGGCCCATTTTCACTAACTTGTTTTTAAATGATTTTGCAACTTTTATAAATGACCAATAGGTGTTTTAAAATGTTTATAGCCTTATTATAAACCACTTTTTCAATATAAAAATCTTTGCATGCTAGCATGCATTGTTTTGTTTTCATTATTTTATGTGGTGAATTATTTGAATGCTAGTTTGAATATGTGCTTGCTTGATTGAATTGTAGTGAACTTTGAAGACTGTGACAATTGCAAGATCAAGGAGTGAATCTAATTTCTCTACCAAAAAGGAAAGTGGTGCTTCATACATTTTGTCCTATTATTTTCACTATGAATTAGTGATATTTTGAGTAGGACTTGCATGGAATTTTTCTAAGTATAAGCTATGCCATGGGAAATCCTATATGATGTATTAGTAGAATTATTCTAAGGTAGGAAACTTGCCATGTTACCATGCTTAGATTAACTACTAGAAAACAAGGGTGGATTATTCATGCTATGAAATTATGCAAAGTCTATGACTTGTGTTTTGTTTAATAAAACAACTATGTGAATCACCTGGGTGGAATGGAAAGAATGGTTTGTGTTGAGTGGTTACTCAGGGCCCATTTTTATGGCCTTCCTAGTGTATCTCACTTGTGGAAATCCACCTAGGAACAAAGAGATTTGAGATGTCAAATGTTAAGAAGTTTCTAGTGCAGCCACATGGCATTATGGGCTCTGCCTGGATCATATAGGTTGCAATAACTTAGCCAGATGGACAGAAGGTGGTAGGGAGTGATAGGTTTGGAACGCGTCCATTTGGTCTAAGGGAAGGCTTCTAAAAGATCTTGTCTCGATGCATGTCAAGTCTTGTGGGCAAAGTGCACCACCTCTCTCAAGAGTAAAATCTAAGTACTTAGCCGTGTCCCCGGCAATGGATAATTTGAGCATCAAGAAATGGAAGCTATCAAGGATCTCCTCATCCCAATTTATATTGGTTGTTCCTTGGGTGATTTGTGAAACAAAAACTTAGTGTGTTCAACTTATAAGGAAAACCTTATTTTGAGCAAAGAAAGCCTCAGCTACACTTAGCCAAATGCATATAGATGATGGATACCACTATTCTACCATAGTATCACTTCCAAGACAATTAAAATGTATTGACCCTTGTGGCTGTAACTTATTATGTTGCAGGTTTGTTTGATGTTAGTGAAGTGTGTTGAATAGGATTATAAGTCTACAACCTGTAGGGTTTGCAGCATAGAAAATAAAAAAATTCTTACGATGGGAACAACTATGTACCAAAATCTATCTACTAGATACAAACAACGGGCGGATGTATATCGGTACAGAACATACCCTTGAAGACCGACAAAGCTTAACGAGTTAAACTCGTGGTTGATGTAGCGATCTCTTGCCGATCTCAAGATCGAGAGGAAGTCCTATGCAAAATCAACAGATCCGTGCTCAAACACGTCCGAGGCACCGAGAAACCTCCGCCTCCTCGCTCCAGCGGTGCAGCAGAAGCACAACTCTTTGTTGCCGAATAGCCACCGGGAACATGTATCTCGCTAGTCTGATACCATGGGGGATAAATTCTAGAGGGGGAGAGAGATCCTTCACGAAGAGGTGTGAGTTAGAGAGAGAGGTGAGGGGGTGCCTTTTATAGGAGGAGGGGTGCACCCAAGGGGGTGTCTTCCGGCCATGGGGGCTGCCCCCTCCCCACCTTCATTCATGTGGGTGGACAATCCACTCACAAAAATCCTTTTAATTCCCTCCACTCAAAATTGCTATTAAATTTCCACCAAATTTAATGCAAACTCTCATTAAATAAAACTCTTTTATTTATTCAGAATTTTGTCTATTACTTTAATGACAAACATTCACATATAACCCCTTGCTAGTATTTCATTTCACATACAAAAACACTTTACGCAATTTCACCAAAACTTTGTTTTATCTAGTGAAATAAATTCCTGCACTTGTTATTCTTTTCGGCATGAAACTTTTGCTCCAATTGGATGTCGGTGTCTCTTAAGTGTGTCACCCTACAGTTCGTGAATAATGCGGACATGATCGATACCCCTCTCATATCAATAATCAGAAGCGGGATCTGGAGACCCATCTTACCGAGTCCCACATTCAAATGACTTTCTTGTGATCGTCGGAACCTTTTATGCTAGTATCTTAATCCCTTTGTTTCACGATATATTACATGTCCAAGATTCGATCATCGGTATCTCCATACCTAGTTTGATCTCGTTACTGACATGCACTCTTTTCTTGTTCCCGTGATATAACATTATAGTGATCAAATCACTTGCTTGCAAGCTAACCAATGTGATATCACCGAGAGGTCCCAGAGTATATCTATCCATCGTCAGGATGAACAAATTCCACTCTCGATCCATGGGCCTCAACATAACACTTCATTAGTTCCGAAACCATCTTTATAATCACCCTGTTACGGTGTGGCGTTTGATGTTATCAAGAAACTCTTCCGATGTTAGTGATTGACATGATCTCATGGTCTAAGGATTATGATCACTTTGTAAGTTGTTATAGCAATATAAACTCAGTGACTTTGATCGTAATGCTATACTTCGGATGAATGTTCATCACACTAATACACTAATGTTGTGATCTCGTTATTAAAAACATCCAATGTCCATGATCAGGAAATCTTGATCATCGTGTTAATCAACGAGCTAGTTTATGAGAGAGGCTTAACTAGGAACTTTCTGTTTGTTTATTAAACACACATGTATTAACGTTTCTGTATTAATACAATTATAGAATGCAAAATAAACATCTATCATATACTTGGAATACACATAATAAACACTTTATTATTGCCTCTCAGGGCATATTCCCTTTAGTCTCCCACTTGCACTAGAGACAATAATCTAGTTACATAGTGATGAATCTAACACCCATGGAGTTCTGGTGTTGATCATGTTTTGATATAGGGAGAGTTTTAATCAACAGATCTTCTACATTGATATCCGTATGTACTTTACAAATCTTTACAAATCAGATCTAAGGAGGAAGAAGAAGGGAGTGAAGTGTGGGTGGTGGATGATCACACATGTGCACAAGTGAGCTGCCAAAAAAGAAATACA
Source organism: Avena longiglumis (assembly GCA_030063025.1). NCBI lineage: Eukaryota > Viridiplantae > Streptophyta > Magnoliopsida > Poales > Poaceae > Avena > Avena longiglumis. The sequence goes on from CP125978.1 coordinate 165,607,856, forward strand.
TCCGCGGGCGACTCGGCCCTAGCGCGCCACGCTGGATTAGTAATATCTGTGTGGCTCACATGCCACAGTGCGCCACGGATGTGTCTTACCGCTTACAGAAGAAGAGGGCATGCGCTTAGGCGAGAGCACCCCAACGCACGCCACGGATAACACCAACAAGCTGAACGCACCTACCCTATGTGTGTTGATATTTGGTGTGCGCCCACAGGCCTCGACCACATATATCCTGTGGCGACTATGGTCATGCGCCACGGGTTGTTCTAGTTAGTAGGGCACTACCCATAGGTGAGCCACGCCTGTTTTAGCTGGGCACTTCAACCATGTGAGCCACCGGATGTGCCGATTACCTATAGCCATTTTCCTAGTAGTGGCAATTCCTATGGAAGCTCCTACAATAATGCTAGAAGTGCCCCCTCCGAACTTGAATTCATGCTCAAGGACTTTATTAGTAAACAAACCACTTTCAATAAGACTATAGAGGAAAAGCTTTAACTGTTGAGAAAAATATATCCACTTTGTCTGAAACTCAAACTTCCTTGGTTAATAAAATGGCTGCTAAACCTAAAACTATGGAAAACACCTTTGCTACTGCTCATGCCATACAAGTTACTATTGATAAAATGTTAGTCTGTTAGCTCAACTTCATGCTAGATGGGAAAAGGAAGCTGAAATTGATAGAAACAATAGTGTGTGCACTATCACCACTAAACCACAAGTAGCCCCTATTCCTCCTCCTACTATGCCTAAGCGTAGTGAGCCTACTACTAGAGATGCTAAGTTTGACTTTGATATTGATGGTTGCAATAGTTCTGAAGTGATTATGTTCCTGCAAAAGCTTCCTAGAAGTCCTGATGCTAGTGATATGCATGTTGCCTTTACCAAACACATTATAGATGCTCTTGTTAAGATTAAGGAAGTGAAGTTAAAACACAAAGCTTCTATTCCTAGAAAAGTAGAAGATAGTTGGGAACCCATTATTAATATGCAATTGAATGACTTTGATCTCAAAGCTTCATGTGATCTTGGTTCTAGTGTCTCTATTATGCCTAGGAAGATTTATGAAATGATTGATTTGCCACCATTAGAAGATTGCTATTTGAATGTCCCACTCAATGATAATGCTAAGAAGAAACTCATGGGGAATATTAATGATGTTCTCATTATGGTTAAAAGTGCTTATGTCCCTGTTGATTTCTATGTTTTGGATGTTGAATACAATGCTTCTTGTCCTATTACTTTGGGAAGACCTTTTCTTAGAACAGTTGGTGCCATCATTGATATGAAAGAAGGCACCATCAAATATCATTTTCCATTCAAGATAGGTATTGAAAACTTCCCTATGAGGAGAGAGAAGTTGCTTTTTTCTCCTCCTTTGAAAGCAAGGTTTGATGTTAATGCTTCTTCATTTGAAAATACTTGCTTCTTCTTGCTTCTTGTGCCTAACTTAAAAGCGTTAAATAAAAGTACTTGTTGGGAGATAACCCAAGAGTTTCCTTGAGTCTTGGAAGTTATTACTACTGTAATGACCTCTCCTTATCCTTTTTGTTTTCTTTTTGTGCCAAGAATGACCTCTAATGAGAGGGAAGTAAGATTTGAGGAGTTGTTGTCCCGAAACAGATTTATGTCCTCCACCAAACAAATTCGTGAGGAGGATCTATAACTGGGATTGAGCTCAAAATTTACTAATTAATCCCCCAGTATGTTGGCTAACTTTCTTTAGTTCAACACTTTTTGATTTGAGCAATAGAAGATGTTTGAAAAAATTCGTTTCTACCTGCTGGTCTGTTTTGACAGATTTCTGCCATTATTTGCATTTGCTTCTTATTGATTCCTTTTTGAGCTCTCTTCAGGTAAATTGAGTTTCTTTGAAGGAGTTACTACAGTATCTTGTGTTTTTATTGAAAAGTCTTGTTGTTCCAAAGCTTTGCCAGTGGTCTAATATCTTTTGAATAAGTTAGCTAATGAAGATTGTGTGAAGTTTTGTATGAAGGAAAAATTTCAGGTGTAAAGAGAGAATGATGCAATGAGATGAAGAATAGACAAAATCTCAAGCTTGGGGATGCCACCATGGTATCACCCCAAGAAATATCCAAGAAGTATAAGCGTCAAAGATTGGGGATGCCCAAGGCATCCCTTCATCAATAAAAAAGAGCGGTCCTGTCTAGCCACTTTGTTTTTATTGTTTCATGCATAGTTGTGTTGTTTTCTTGGAGCGTCTTAGTTTTTGTTTGCTTTGCTTAGTTTTTTTAGTTTGCTTTAGTAGTTTGTACCCCCGTTCCCGCTGTGTTGTTTTGCAAATAAATTTGCTTGGTGTTTGGAAAGGAGTAGTAAGTTCTTGCTTGAAGTGAGGAGCTTGCATTGACTGTGACTTAGACTTTAGCATGACATGCTAGGTGTTGTTTTAGCATTATGCTTAGTGATTATTGTTGTAGCATGTCTTGTTCCAAACAATTTGGATTGCTTAGTGTGCCTTGAAGAAATTATGCATTGTTTTAGCATGCAAAAGCATAGTATTATGGTATTCTCCTTTGATGTTTTTCTTGGGTTGACTTGGCACATGCTCACACCATGTTATGACAATGACAAGTCACCATTAGCCTCTATGATAATTTAGTCCTTGACTTGTAGTACCACTCTTTGCTTTGATTAGTTTGCTTTGTTGCATTGCATAATTATGGCCATTATTGCTCTCTTAGTTGGTTGCTCCCAGTCTTTTGCTAGCCTCCACTTGTATGAGTAAGTTCTACTCATGCTTCCAACTCCCAAGAAACCAAGTTATTCAAAAGTGTCCACTATAAACTCCTATGCATGGTGTGTTACACCATTCCAAGTATATTATTGTTTTCATATATCTTCCAATTAAAAACTATTTTGTTATGTGAAAACTTAGTGATTAAAGCCCTCACGAACTTGATGGCACACTTTATTCTTTGCCCCTAATAAACTTGAACCATTGCAACAACTTTGTTGTATATTCTTGCACTTATAAGTTGGAATTAGCGAACTGCTATATCACGGGAACATTTTCAACATTGCACTTGTACCTTGTTGTACTCAGTTGATATCATGTTCTTTTGTCTATGGATGTCATCGGTGTGAAATAAAGAGGAACTTGTAAGTCCATGGAGTTTGTATCCTATGTTAGATAAATGCAGGCGCTAGACTAAGCCATGCCTAATCATGGTGGAAACTTGCAGCATCACCATAGTGATATCTATGAAGCATTCTTCTTATAAAAAAGGATACACATTGAGAAAAGAGGAAAGAGAGAAAAAAGCACCATATTCCCATGGTACATGAGAAGAATTGCTGAGATGCTCATTGTGCCTTGCCTTGTCATTTTGGTTATGGGAAAGCTCTTGTACCATGTGCAAGGGGTACCTGCTATGTTCTCAATGATATGCAAATACTTGCGGTGACAAGAACTTACTGGACCCAAAGTTGAGTATGCATGAGGTGTGGCCCTCATATTCAAGGGACTTGAGATTGACAACTTATACTTCGTCAATCATATACTCCACTTTGCCGCTTAACCTTAACCACTTCAAGATACTTATGATAGGGGCAATGAGGGCTGAAAGCTAACAAGTACCATAATTTTTGGAAGCTCTTTTTGAAACTTGTAATCCCTGCTTACTTTACAAAAAGTCCTTTCTTCCACCACTATTGAGTCTCCACCTTCTACCTTTAGGCACCATTAAGAGAGCATAGTTGTCATTCTGTGTGCAATGTTCCAAAGCTTATTTTGATGCATATTGTGTTATTACTTGCTCTTGTGCTACTTGTTTCTAGTCACCCTTGTGAACTTTGCAGGTGTCCTATGCATTATATTGCTACTCTATGAGGGACAAGCTGATTGCCACTATGCTATGTTTTCTGCATGTGAAACAAACAAACGCTTTTCAATACATATTATTCATGATCTTTGTTTTGTAGCTTCCCATGTTGCATGCATAATTACTATGTCCTATTGTTAGAACTCCATCTTTCATGCACATGTTAGAGTTCTTTGATCCCATCTTTCAATGTTTGCAAATGGTGGGATCTTTATTGTGAGGGTGCCTGTCACCTCAAAAATTATTCTTTTATCACTTACCTACTCGAGGACAAGAAGGAGTTAAGCTTGGGGATGATGATACGTTGGAAACGTATCTATAATTTTTGATGATATATGCTCGTTTTGTATCTTCTTTGCTTTACTTGTCCACACTTTGAGGTGCTTTTTACATGTTTTCTGGTACTAACCTATTAACAAGTTAGTTGCAAATGCCAATGCCTGTTTTCTACTGTTTTTGGTTTCAGAAAAGTTAGTAAAGAAATATTCTCGAAATTGGACAGGATGAAGGAAAAAGTCAATAACTTTTCGTGGGGAACAAGAAGTCCAGAGGGGAGCCCGGAAGGCCAACTAGAGGGGCCAAACCCCCCTGGGCGCGGGGACAGGTGGGCCCGCGCCTGTCTAGGGTTTGGGCACCCTGACCGCCTCCCAGTCTCGCCCCTTCGCCTATAAGAAGCCCCCGATACAGAAACCCTGGGTACCCGATCAGAAATCCACGAAACGTTCTATAGCCGCCACCATCGTCCCTAGATCGGGGGGATCTGAAGTTCTTCCCGGCACCTTGCCGGAGGGGAGATCATCCCGGAGGCCTTCTCTCCGGTATGATTTGTGAGTAGTTCCACCTTAGACTATGGGTCCATGTAGTAGCTAGATGGTTGTATCTCTTCCTTTGTGCTTTCATGTATAGATCTCGTGAGCTCCGTTCATGATCAAGATCTAATCTATTTGTAATCATGCATGTTGTGTTTGCGGGGATCCGATGGATATTGAGATTATTATATTGGTTTGGTTAATGCTTTTATCTTCATGATTCTATCATGTCTTTGTTGTTTGTGATCTTGCATGCTCTCCGTTGCTAGTGGTTATCTTGGCCAATTAGTTGCTAGTGACTCCAAGAGGAAGTATTTATGCTCCATAGTGGGTTCATGCATCTAGTTTCCAAGGAAGTGACAAAATCTTAGTTTGTAGATGTGTTGTTGCTACTAGGGAGAAAACAACAGTCTCTTGTTCATGGAACATGTGGACTGCTTACCTTACAAACTTTGCTTAAAGCATTTCTGCTTTGCAACTTAATACTAGATGGGGTTCGGATGATAACCTCAAGGTGGAATTCTAGTCATAGATGTAGTTGGATGACGGTCTATGTATATTGTTGTATTGCCCAATCAACCTCATAGGATCTTTCTCGACTAGTAATTGCATTGTTATGCCTTGCTCGCCTATCAATTGCCCGCTGTAATTTGTTTACCCTTCATGCCATGTTGTTTATCTAAGGAGAGCACCTCTAGTGAACTATGAACCCCAGTCCAATCTTTACCATTGATACATCTTCCACTTTTACTTGTTTACTTGATGAAAACCATTACCTTCCACACCATACGTTTAATACTTTATTACAGCAAACTGGTGAGCTTGACAACCTCACTGATTCGTTGGGGCAAAGTCTTAAGTTTGTGTTGTGCAGGTATCCGTGTTGCTTGCAACACCTGTGTGACGTTTCCTTCCTCCTACTGGTTCGATAACCTCGGTTTCTTACGGAGGGAAAACTTGCTGCTGTGCTGCTTCACACCTTGCTCTTGGGGTTCCCAACGAAGCACTCCTACATCAAGTCAGTGCTGCATCAAAGTGCACCACCTCTCTCGAGAGTAAAATATAAGTACTTAGATGTGTCCCCGGCAATGGACAATTTGAGCATAAAGACATGGAATCTATCAAGGATCTCCTCATCCCAATTTCTAAGTTAAAATCTTGTGGTTGAACAAGGGTAAAGGTTAACCAATTTCTATTGGTTGTTCCTTGGGTGATTTGTCAAACAAAAACTTAGTGTTTTCAACTTATAAGGAAAACCTTATTTTGAGCAAAGAAAGCCTCAATTACACTTAGCCAAATGCATATAGATGATGGATACCACTATTCTACCATAGTATCACTTTCTAATACAATTCAAATGTATTGACCCTTGTGGCTGTAACTTATTATGTTGCAGGTTTGTTTGATGTTAGTGAAGTGTGTTGAATAGGATTACAAGTCTACAACCAACATGATTGCCTATGACACTTTGAAGATGAAGGACTCCATGCTATATAGATATTTCTACATTGTAATGAGATAGCCAATTGAGCTGTAAGATGTAATGTATTATTTTATTCCTAGTTATAAGTTGTAATATGACCTTTGTTCCTTGATATTACATCTTAAAATGTGGATGCTAGCTATTGATCTAGGGACTAGCATTGTAAACACATGGACCTCTACTTTATCAGGTTGGGACCTCTATAGATGGTATCGAGAACCATGTTGCATGTAGGATTGTAACCCTAGGATTGGACAAAACCTTAGAAAAATAGGAGTTGTATTTGTTCAAAATTCTTTACAAACAATCTTGTAAACTCTTTCCTCAACCTTCTTGGTTTTTATTCTACATCTCCCCTCTTTTCAACTTGATGGACAAAGCCTCCACCATGAACAAGGACTTCAACATCACCAATGACTTCAACTTTAGTTTCATCAAGGACTTCAACTTGGACATCACTAAGGACTACAAGTGAGACAAGAAGAATACTCAATACTTTAAGACTAAGGAAACACAACCTAGAAGGAACCATCATCACCTTTGAGCTTGTGACCAAGATGCAAGAAATTTTCCAAGGATACCATGATCTTATTCATGAAGAACGACCAAGAAAAATGGAATGATCACAAGTGAAACCTATAGTTTGACCACCATACTAGTGTTTAGTTTAGATCAAACACACCAACTTATGTGGTGTAGAAAAAATATTTTGTTGCCTAAAATGTGCTTGAATCTTGTTGATTGAGTGGAATGTTTGATTATGATTGCTTGCACTTTGCTTTGTGTGAAGTGTTGTGTGTGAGTTGAATTCTTCTCTAGAAATATTTTGCCTATTCTAATACCAATCCAACCCAAGAAGATGACTACTCCAAGATACTCCAACATCAAGGATGGTGACAACAACAACCAAGAGATACACATGAGAAAATAACTGCTAGTAACCCAAGCCCAGTTGAATCAAGTGACAACTCAGTTTTTAGCCAACAACATTGTGTTAGACCTAACCATGCAAAAGTTTTTGGAAACCCAATCCCAATTGTTGCAAAGGATGACCAATCAAATGATCAACATGAGAAGCAACCCTACCCAAAGTGATTGTGACCACAATGATATCAAGGATGATATTATAGATGGAACTCAAGCTTCCAATATTTGTGGAGACATAGGACACACTTATATAGAGCATATGGATCAATGCCCTAATTGTGAAGAGAAACATCCAACTAAACAATGCCCTACATCACAAGTTTCTTGTTTCCTATGTGAAGGAAATTATCATGTCCCTATCCAATGCCCCATCTATCCCATAGTTCAACAAATGAAACAAGATGGAATGCATCAAATGTTTGGAAAACTCCATAAGGGAAAAACTTCTACCAAGAAGGATAAAGACAAAATCAGAACCATGCCTCATAAAGCCACACCCAAAGTGACCACAAAGTGTTGTTACTCATGTGGAGAAGAAGGCCACATCTCTAGTGACTGCCCCAAGAAGCGAGAAAGGTTTCCCACCTTTGAAGTGAAGTATGAAGAACATGAACTAAGAGAACTCCTAGCTTTGGAGAGACCCAAGAAGAAGAAGAAGAAGAAGAAGAACCAATAAAACAAACAAGAGACAATGATACCCAAGAATAATAAGAATAAGGACATTAGCCAAGTGATGTGCCACAAATGCAAAGATCTAGGCCATTATGCATCACATTGTCCAGAAAAGAAGAAGTACAAGACAAGCAAGACTATGAAGGATCTCAGCCTTATCACATGTTTCAAGTGTGGAAACAAAGGAAACTATGCAAACATCTGTCCAGAGAAGTTACACCAAGATCCCAAGTAAGCCAAGATGTAATCTAGTTGAAAACCTTTTTAAGGGTGGTAGTACCCTAGTTGCCTTGAAGCCAACTTGTAACCTCTAGCCTTCCCAAATCTCGGGACGAGATTTATTTTAAGGGTGAAAAATAAACAAAAGAAATAATTTCCAAATTTTGAAAATGTGAAAAATAAATAAACAAAAGAAATAATTGTTGAAATTTAGGGTGAAAAGAAACTTTTTGCTTCTAAATGGAAACATCAAAACCCTTCTTGAACAAAAATTTGTATGAAAAGGGTATCCAACAAAATTTCAATCAAGTGAAATGCATTCATCAATGAATGTATCTTGAATTTAAACACTAGGAAAAGTTAAACAAAAACCCCCAAAACTCTAATGGAAGAAAATCATTTCCAAGATCTCTCTAAGACTATGGATTTGATCCATATAAAAATTCAGCAAAAAGCATTTATAAATGATCAAAAATGATAAACAAAAATATTATAAAACCATAGAAATTGGTTTCATTTAATTTAGAGCCATGGATAAAAACTTATGAATTTAATAAGATAAAAGGAAATAATTTCCAAGGCTAATAAATCTCCTAGCTAAAATCCATACCAAAAGTGAGCAAAGTAATCCTAAATGGATTTTAAAAGATAAACAGATATTAAATAAAATCATACAAATTGGAAACAACAATTTTGGATCTATAAATAAAAATATATGGATTCTATAAGATAAAGAAAGAAAGAAATAAGGAATATTTAAAGGTAAAATTAAATGTTGGCCAAATCCATAAACAAATGAAAGTTTATTGAATAATAAAAAGGAATAAAATACTATTTAAATAAAACTATATGGGCTTTTAACCATATTCAATTTTATTTAAATAAAGTCAAATTACCTAAACAAAATAATAAATCCCAAGAAAATTATTTAGAAGACATTTTAAATCTTGAATTAAATCCATAAGCAAATGGAATAAAGATAATCCAAATTAAATAAAGGAATAAAGATTATTTGAATAAAAACTTATATGGGCTTGAACCATATTTGTTTTGAATAAAGACAAAATCCCTAATGGAAATGATTAATTAAATCATGAGAAAATAATAAATTGAAATTTGTCAAAGTCGATTAAATGTTATCTAATTAACTTAAAAAGAATAAAAAAATTATTTGAATAAAAATTGTATGGGTTTAAAACCATATTTGATTTTATTTGAATAAAGAAAAATGTTTAATTAAATAATAAACCATAAGAGCATATAAGAAATATTCTAAAAATGGACTTTTAAACACATTGATAAACAGTTTAAAAACCTACTGAAAGTTTAGGAAAAGTTTGGTTAAAACTTGAATTCAAATTGAGGTTTAAATCAAAGGTTGAAAATGAAAACAGAAAATAGAAAAAGAAAAAGAAACGAGGAAGAAAAAATAGAAAAGGGCAACCCAACAAAACCTACCCCATACCCTAGCCCAACAGGCCCAGCGCAGCCCACTCTCTCCCCCTCCCCGCGAATCGTTTTTCTCACTCACGAACAAACCCACACACTCGCTGACGCGCCGGCCCCACTCCACATCAGCTTCGTCGTCTCCACCCGCTGAACCCGCCCCAACCTCTCCTGGCCGTTTCTGTCGCTGTTGAATGCTCGTAAAATACGCCTTAGTGCCGCCAGTAATCTGCCCCGCGACCGTGCCCTCATAACCGCACCCTCCCCCGCTCTCTTTCCCCGCGCCATTCCTCTCCACCCCAGGGATGCCCCAATTTCTTTTCGAAACCTCACTGCTCCGACGAGCTTCTCCATTCAATTCTGGCCAACCCAGCCACCCCAGTGCCCCAAGATCAAACGAGCACGCTCCCCATGTCCTCGCACATCTGCTCGTACTCTCATCTCGCCCCCGCGTGCCCCAGAGCATCAGCAACGACCTCACCCGAGCACCACCGCCATCTGCATCAGCTCCGGCGAGCAACAGACGTCAACCCCATGCGCCCCTCGTGTACTGGTGAGTGTACCTACAATCCTCGAGTCCGTTCGCATCTTCCTAACATGTTCTCTTGCTCGCTTGCATCCCAGATACTTGTCCCCGACAACGGTCGAGCGTGCCCGACTCCGTCGTGAACTCCGGTGAGCGATTCTTGCCCTCGTCGCCTTCGCTACAACGAGCACGTCAAGCTTCCCCATGTCATGGCGAACTCGGTGAGCATTCCCCCTTCCTCCCTTTCTTCCTGTTTTACAGGAACCACCGCGAGCAGAGCGCCGCCGCCACTCACCATCGCCAAGCGCCGCTAGTCCTTGGTCAGAGCTCTCTGAGCCATTAGATGTAGATCCAGCGATAGGAATAGAATAATTAAACAAAAGGGCAACATTTGCTGTGTGCCGTGTGATTTAAGTTAGATCCAACGCACCGCGTAGATTGATTCGTGCGAACCGTTATTAGCCAGTAAGAATCAGCCACGTGTCTTGTCTTTTGTTTTAAAAACAGAAACAATTCTATTAGATGAATGATTTTGCAAAATTCATAACTTTTTATCTACATGTCCAAATTTTACAAATTTTATGTCAATGGATTAAAAAAAGTGAAATCTGCAACCATGCCCTTAGTTTAGTTTTTTCCTTCTGGAAAATTTGTTGTTTTTGCAGAAACATTATTAGGTCTATTTTATGTATAAAATTTATTCTAAAATTGATTTTTGAGTAAAATATTTTGCAAATGATTTGTTTTGAACCTACTGACCAGAAACACAAACTTTTGGGTTTAGAAATATATTTTGTTAAATACAAGGAATGATTCCTTGAATAAAGGTATTTCTAGTAAAACAAAAATGTTTGCTATGATTTAAAAATGCTTTTTGAGTAAAACATTTTTCAAATGGTTTGATTTCAACTCTATGACCCTAAAAACCAACTTTTGTATTTAAAAATATATTTGATTAACCCTAGAAAATTATTCCTTTGAATAAAAAGCATTTCTAGTAAAACAAAAATGTTGCTTTGATTTGAAAATGGTTTTTGAGTGAAACCTTTTGAAAATGGATTTGTTTTAAACACTTTGACCATAAACACTAACATTTGTGTTTAAAAGTATATTTGTCAAACACTAGAAATTATTCCTTTGATTAAAATCATTTCTAGAAAAACAAAAATGATTTAAATGGCCCATTTTCACTAACTTGTTTTTAAATGATTTTGCGACTTTTATAAATGACCAATAGGTGTTTTAAAATGTTTATAGCCTTATTATAAACCACTTTTTCAATATAAAAATCTTTGCATGCTAGCATGCATTGTTTTGTTTTCATTATTTTATGTGGTGAATTATTTGAATGCTAGTTTGAATATGTGCTTGCTTGATTGAATTGTAGTGAACTTTGAAGACTGTGACAATTGCAAGATCAAGGAGTGAATCTAATTTCTCTACCAAAAAGGAAAGTGGTGCTTCATACATTTTGTCCTATTATTTTCACTATGAATTAGTGATATTTTGAGTAGGACTTGCATGGAATTTTTCTAAGTATAAGCTATGCCATGGGAAATCCTATATAATGTATTAGTAGAATTATTCTAAGGTAGGAAACTTGCCATGTTACCATGCTTAGATTAACTACTAGAAAACAAGGGTGGATTATTCATGCTATGAAATTATGCAAAGTCTATGACTTGTGTTTTGTTTAATAAAACAACTATGTGAATCACCTGGGTGGAATGGAAAGAATGGTTTGTGTTGAGTGGTTACTCAGGGCCCATTTTTATGGCCTTCCTAGTGTATCTCACTTGTGGAAATCCACCTAGGAACAAAGAGATTTGAGATGTCAAATGTTAAGAAGTTTCTAGTGCAGCCACATGGCATTATGGGCTCTGCCTGGATCATATAGGTTGCAATAACTTAGCCAGATGGACAGAAGGTGGTAGGGAGTGATAGGTTTGGAACGCGTCCATTTGGTCTAAGGGAAGGCTTCTAAAAGATCTTGTCTCGATGCATGTCAAGTCTTGTGGGCAAAGTGCACCACCTCTCTCAAGAGTAAAATCTAAGTACTTAGCCGTGTCCCCGGCAATGGATAATTTGAGCATCAAGAAATGGAAGCTATCAAGGATCTCCTCATCCCAATTTATATTGGTTGTTCCTTGGGTGATTTGTGAAACAAAAACTTAGTGTGTTCAACTTATAAGGAAAACCTTATTTTGAGCAAAGAAAGCCTCAGCTACACTTAGCCAAATGCATATAGATGATGGATACCACTATTCTACCATAGTATCACTTCCAAGACAATTAAAATGTATTGACCCTTGTGGCTGTAACTTATTATGTTGCAGGTTTGTTTGATGTTAGTGAAGTGTGTTGAATAGGATTATAAGTCTACAACCTGTAGGGTTTGCAGCATAGAAAATAAAAAAATTCTTACGATGGGAACAACTATGTACCAAAATCTATCTACTAGATACAAACAACGGGCGGATGTATATCGGTACAGAACATACCCTTGAAGACCGACAAAGCTTAACGAGTTAAACTCGTGGTTGATGTAGACGATCTCTTGCCGATCTCAAGATCGAGAGGAAGTCCTATGCCGCAAATCAACAGCGCATCCGTGCTCGCAAACACGTCCGAGGCACCGAGAAACCTCCGCCTCCTCGCTCCAGCGGTGCAGCAGAAGCACAACTCTTTGTTGCCGAATAGCCACCGGGAACATGTATCTCGCTAGTCTGATACCATGGGGGATAAATTCTAGAGGGGGAGAGAGATCCTTCACGAAGAGGTGTGAGTTAGAGAGAGAGGTGAGGGGGTGCCTTTTATAGGAGGAGGGGTGCACCCAAGGGGGTGTCTTCCGGCCATGGGGGCTGCCCCCTCCCCACCTTCATTCATGTGGGTGGACAATCCACTCACAAAAATCCTTTTAATTCCCTCCACTCAAAATTGCTATTAAATTTCCACCAAATTTAATGCAAACTCTCATTAAATAAAACTCTTTTATTTATTCAGAATTTTGTCTATTACTTTAATGACAAACATTCACATATAACCCCTTGCTAGTATTTCATTTCACATACAAAAACACTTTCTGCAATTTCACCCGAAAACCTGTTTCGGTATCTAGTGAAATAAATTCCTGCACTTGTTATTCTTTTCGGCATGAAACTTTTGCTCCAATTGGATGTCGGTGTCTCTTAAGTGTGTCACCCTACAGTTCGTGAATAATGCGGACATGATCGATACCCCTCTCATATCAATAATCAGAAGCGGGATCTGGAGACCCATACTGAGTCCCACACATTCAGCGATGACTTTCTTGTGATCGTCGGAACCTTTTATGCTAGTATCTTAATCCCTTTGTTTCACGATATATTACATGTCCAAGATTCGATCATCGGTATCTCCATACCTAGTTTGATCTCGTTACTGACATGCACTCTTTTCTTGTTCCCGTGATATAACATTATAGTGATCAAATCACTTGCTTGCAAGCTAACCAATGTGATATCACCGAGAGGTCCCAGAGTATATCTATCCATCTTCAGGATGAACAAATTCCACTCTCGATCCATGGGCCTCAACATAACACTTCATTAGTTCCGAAACCATCTTTATAATCACCCTGTTACGGTGTGGCGTTTGATGTTATCAAGAAACTCTTCTGATGTTAGTGATTGACATGATCTCATGGTCTAAGGATTATGATCACTTCGTAAGTTGTTATAGCAATATAAACTCAGTGACTTTGATCGTAATGCTATACTTCGGATGAATGTTCATCACACTAATACACTAATGTTGTGATCTCGTTATTAAAAACATCCAATGTCCATGATCAGGAAATCTTGATCATCGTGTTAATCAACGAGCTAGTTTATGAGAGAGGCTTAACTAGGAACTTCGCTTGTTTATTAAACACACATGTATTAACGTTTCTGTATTAATACAATTATAGAATGCAAAATAAACATCTATCATATACTTGGAATACACATAATAAACACTTTATTATTGCCTCTCAGGGCATATTCCCTTTAGTCTCCCACTTGCACTAGAGACAATAATCTAGTTACATAGTGATGAATCTAACACCCATGGAGTTCTGGTGTTGATCATGTTTTGATATAGGGAGAGTTTTAATCAACAGATCTGCTACATTGATATCCGTATGTACTTTACAAATCTTTATATCTCCATCCTTGACATGATCGCGGATGGAGTGAACCCGACGCTTAATGTGCTTGGAATTCTTGTGAGACCTTGGTTTTTTGGCATTGGCAATGGCACCATTGTTGTCACAATAGATCACCATTGGGTCCAACGCGCTCGCAACCACATCTAGTTTGGATATGAACTATATCATCCAAACTGCTTCCTGAGCCGCTTCTGAAGCAGCAACATATTCGGCCTCCGTTGTTGATCCCGCCACCACAGATTGTTTGGAACTCCTCCAACTTACCGCTCCGCCATTCATGAGAAATACGTATCCAGATTGAGACTTAGAGTCATCCGGATCGGTGTCAAAGCTTGCGTCAACATAACACTTAGCGACGAGCTCTTCTTCACCTCCGTACACAAGAAACGTATCCTTAGTTCTTCGCAAGTACTTAAGGATATTCTTGACCGCTATCCAGTGTTCCAAACCTGGATCCGATTGGTACCTACTATTCAAACTAATAGCATGTGCCACATACAGTCTTGTACATAGCATGACGTACATTATAGAGACTATGGCTAAAGCATAGGGGACTTTGTCCATTATCTCTCTTTCTTCCGCCGTAGCCGGACTTTGAGTCTTACTCAATGTCTTTCCTTGCAACATAGGTAATAATCCCTTCTTACTTCCGTCCATTTTAAACTTCTTTAAAATCTTATCAAGGTATGTACTTTGCGAAAGCCCTATTAGGCGCCTAGATCTATCTATATAGATCTTTATGCCTAATATGTATGACGCTTCACCTAGGTCCTTCATTGAAAATTTGCTGTTTAGATAACTTTTAACATTGTTTAAAAGATCTATATCATTTCCAATCAATAATATGTCATCCACATATAATATCAGAAATCCCACATTTCTCCCACTCACTTTCTTGTAAATACAAGCCTCTCCATATGTTTGGACAAATCCAAACTCTTTGATCACCTCATCAAAGCGGAGATTCCAACTTTGTGATGCTTGCCATTGAGGAACGCGGTTTTGACATCCATCTGCCATATCTCATAGTCGAAATATGCAACAATTGCTAACATAATCCTAACTGACTTTAACATCGCTACAGGAGAGAGTGTCTCATCGTAGTCAACTCCTTGAATTTGTCGAAACCCCTTGGCAAAAAGTCGAGCTTTATAGATGGTCACATTACCATCAGCATCAGTTTTCCTTTTGAAAATCCATTTATTCTCCACGACCTTTTGGTCGTGAGGTAAGTCCACCAAGTTCCAAACTTGATTTTCATACATAGATTCCATCTCGGATTTCATGCCTTCTAACCATTTGTTGGAATCCGGGTTCATCATCGCTTCTTCATACGTCGCAGGGTCATCAATTTCATCAACCATGAAATTCATAACAGGGTTTCCGTATAGCTCGGGAGCTGCACGTGTCCTGCTAGACCTGCGAGGTTCGGTATTACTCTCTTTCGGAGTTTCACGATCATTATCATTAGTTCCTTATTCTACTAGTGAAGCCAACTCCGGAACGACTTCCGGCGCTGCGCTACTCGCCATACTTTGAAGAGAAGGTTCAATAACCTCTTAGAGTTCTACCTTCCGACTACTCACGCCTTTTGCGAGAAACTCTTTCTCTAGAAAGGATCCATTCTTGGCAACAAAAAACTTGCCCTTAGAGATGTGATAGAAGGAATACCCAATTGTTTCCTTAGGGTATCATTTGAAGACGCATTTTCCGCTTTGGGTTCGAGTTTATCCGGTTGAAGTTTCTTCACATAAACATCGCATCCCCAAACTTTAAGAAATGACAGCTTAGGTTTGTTTCCAAACCACAATTCATACGGTGTCTTTTCAACGGATTTAGATGGTGCCCGATTTAAAGTGAATGCAGCAGTTTCTAGTGCATAATCCCAAAATGACAATAGCAAGTCCTTCAGAGACATCATAGATCAAACCATATCCAATAAAGTACGATTACGACGTTCCGACACACCATTTCGTTGTGGTGTTCCGGCAGGTGTGAGTTGTGAAACAATTCCACACTCTTTCATGTGAGTGCTAAACTCGTAACTTTGATACTCACCTCCACGGTCGAACCGTAGGAATTTGATCTTTCTATTATGATGATTTTCCACTTCATTCTGAAATTCCTTGAACTTTTCAAAGGTTTTAGACTTGTGTTTTATCAAGTAGATATAACCGTATCTACTCAAATCATCCGTGAAAGTAACAAAATAATGATATCCACCTCACGCCGACACACTCATTGGACCACATACATCAAAATCTATGATTTCCAATAAATTTGTCGCCCATTCCATTGAACCGGAAAATGGCGTTCTAGTCATCTTTCCCATAAGGCATGGCTCACATGTATCAAATGATTCAAAATCAAGTGATTCCAAAAGTCCATCCGAATGGAGCTTCTTCATGCATTTAACGCCAATGTGACCTAGACTGCAGTGCCACATATATGCAGATATATCATCATTAAGTTTAATCCTTTTAGCATCAATATTGTGAATATGTGTAACACTATTATCGAGATCCAATAGAAATAAACCATTCATCATCGGTGCATGACCATAAAAGATTTCATTCATCTAAATAGAACAACCATTGTTCTCGGATTTAAATGAATAACCACTTCGCATCAAACACGATCCAGATACAATGTTCATGCTCAGTGCTGGCACCAGATAACAATTATTCAAGTTTATTACTAATCCCGACGGCAAGTGGAGAGGCAGCGTTCAGACGGTGATCACATCAACGCTTGATCCATTGCCGACACGCATCTTGACCTCACCCCTTGCTAGCGGTCGCTTGTTCCGCAGCCCCTGATTCGAGTTACAAATATTAGCAACTGAACTGATATCAAATACCCAGGTTCTACTGCGAGCACTAGTCAAGTAAACATCAATAACATGTATATCATATATACCTTTGTTTGCCTTGCCGGCCAAATACTTGGGGCAGTTACGCTTTCAGTGGCCAGTCCCCTTACAATAGTAGCACTCGGTATCATACTTAGGTCCAACTCGGGGTTTCTTTTCAGGCATGGCAACCGGCTTGACGCCCTTACTTCCCTTCCGTTTACCCTTATTGTATTTCTTGAAACCAGTGTTCTTATTGATCATCAACACTTGATGTTCCTTCTTGATCTCCACTTCTGCAGTTTTAAGCATTGACAGAAGCTCAGGGAGAGACTTCTTCATGCCTTGCATATTATAGTTCATCACAAAGCTCTTATAGCTAGGTGGTAGAGACTGCATAACACGATTGATTCCTAATTCAATGGGAATCATTATTCCCAAGGACACAAGCTTATCGGTGTAACCCGACATCTTGAGTACATGCTCACTAACGGAGCTATGCTATTCCATCATGTAGCTAAAGAAATTTTCAGAAGCATTGTAGCTCTCTACAGCAGCATGTGTGTCGAAAATCATTTTCAACTCACCCATTGTATCAAATGCATTGCCGTTTTCGAAACTCTATCGAAGTTCCGGCTCTAGCCCATACAATATGCTGCAATGAACTAAGTTGTGGTCCTCCTGACGAGTCTGATAGACATTCTTCTCCTCGTCAGGGGCATCAGCGAAAGGTGGGGGGCCTAGCGGCGCTTCTATCACATATTGCTTTTGTGCAGAAGAGAGGAGAATCCTCAAATTCATGGCCCATTCGGTAAAGTTGCTACCGTTCGTTGCAAGTTTCTCTTTCTCCATGAACACATTGAAATTAAAAGCAGGTGGTGCCATCTACAACAGAATTTTTAAAGTTTAGACTAATTTTATGATAGATTGAGTTCAACTAATCCACATTATGGATGAACTCCCACTCAAAAACGACATCCCTCGTGCCTTTTTGGTGATTACATGAACCAAATCCACTACACCAAGTCTGATCATCACGTGAGTCGGTGTAGCTTCAAAGGCGAGCATCAAATGGGCATCATATCTACTATATGACTCATGCTTAACCTTTCGGTCCGTGTTCTGAGGCCATGTCTGTACATGCTAGGCTCGCCAAGTAAGAACCTTAGTATTCGCGTGTGTAACTGTCTTACGCGCAAAATATGGTCGTGGATCCAAGAACACCCGATCATCACGTGATGTCTTGGAGCAACGAGAACATAATCGGTGCATACTAAAGGAAGAACACATTCTTATCTTGATATTTAAATGAGGGATCATCTTATTATGCTAATAAAACGCCAAACAAGAAATATAAGATGCTATCAAACATCACATGTTTATAAGTGAAATGATATGGTTCCCACATATGATCTCTATCATGTGCATCATGGTATGATCACTATCATACCTTTATGTGTAAGGCCAAGTTCTATGGAACTTACACGTTATGTGTGTTGTAAGAGTATCATCTCATACTTCTACTTACAACATCACCATATCATAACACTAGCCCAACAACAATCTAAACTGGACGCCTCTAATTTATCCATTGCAAGTTTTACGTGGCTTAGGGCTTTTGAAGATAGAACCCTTCTTACCTACGAACATGAACCACAACGAGGATAACCAAATTGTTGACAACTTGTTGCAAAATAGATATTGACTATAGTAGGAGAGACAGACACCCGCTAGCCACTTATGCAAACTAGTTGCATTTCAAGCATGGAATAGGTCTCATGTGCGAGAACATGTAAGGTTTGTACGGGCCGCTTCATCCCACTATGCCACCAATATCCAAAATTACAACTAAGAAGCAACAACATGATCATCATCGCCCACATACTCATATGTGTACTACCCGTGTAAAGCATCTACGCATAGATCCGGCTCTAATACAACTGTAGGGTTCGCAACATAAAAAACAAAAAATTTCCTACGATGGGAACAACTATGTACCAAGATCTATCTACTAGATACAAACAAGGGTGGATGTATATCCATAGAGAACATACCCTTGAAGACCGACAAAGCTTAACGAGTTAAACTCGTGGTTGATATAGACGATCTCTTGCCGATCTCAAGATCGAGAGGAAGTCCTAGAGCCGCAAATCAGCAGTGCATATGTGCTCGCAAACACGTCTGAGGCACCGAGCAACCTCCGCCTCCTCGCTCCAGTGATGCAGCAGAAGCACAACTCTTTATTGCCAAATAGCCACCGGGAACATGTATCTTGCTAGTCTAAGACCATGAGGGATAAATTCTAGAGGGGGAGAGAGATCCTTCACGAGGAGGTGTGAGTGAGAGAGAGGAGAGGGGGTGCCTTTTATAGGAGGAGGGGGGCACCCAAGGGGGTGGCCGCCGGCCATGGGGGCTTCCCCTCCCCTCCTTCATTCATGTGGATGGACACTCCACTCACAAAAATCTTTTCAATTCCCTCCACTCAAAATCCTACCCAAAATTGCTATTAAATTTCCACCAAATTTAATGCAAACTCTCATTAAATAAAACTCTTTTATTTATTCAGAATTTTGTCAATTACTTTAATGACAAAGATTCACATATAACCCCTTGCAAGTATTTCATTTCACATGCAAAAACACTTTCTGCAATTTCACCCGAAAACCTGTTTCAGTATCTAGTGAAATAAATTCCTGCGCTTTTTATTCTTTTCGGAATGAAACTTTTGCTCCAATTGGATGTCAGCGTCTCTTAAGTGTGTCACCCTATAGTTTCTTGGAAGATAACCAATGTGATATCACCGAGAGGGTCTAGAGTATATCTATCCGTCATCGGGATGAACAAATTCCACTCTCGATCCATGGGCCTCAACATAACACTTTATTAGTTCTGAACCCATCTTTATAATCACCCTGTTACGGTGTGACGTTTGATGTTATCAAGAAAATCTTCCGGTGTTAGTGATTGACATGATCTCATGGTCTAAGGATTATGATCACTTCGTAAGTTGTTATAGCAATATAAACTCAATGACTTTGATCGTAATGCTATACTTCGGATGAATGTTCATCACACCATTACACCAATGTTGTGATCTTGTTATTAAAAACATCCAATGTCCATGATCAGGAAACCTTGATCATCTTGTTAATCGACGAGCTAGTTTATGAAAGAGGATTATGTAGAGGGAGTGTCCCAACCTTTAAACAATATAAGGTGGTGTCCCCTGTGTTTACAACGCTAGTCCCTAGATCAATAGCTAGCATCCACAGTTAAGATGTAATATCAAGAAACAAAGGTCATAATATAATTTTATAACTAGGAATAACATAATATTATTACATCTTACATAGCTCATTAGGCTATTACATTACATTGCAGCGGAATAACTATAGTCATGGGGTCCTTCATCTTCAAAGTGCCACAGGCAAATGTTGGTTGTAGACTTTGTAATCCTAATCAATCAATCTTCTCTAAAACAATCAAACCTGCAACATTACAAGTTACAGCCACAAGGGTCAATACCTTTGAATTGTATTGGCAAGTTTCACTACTATGTAGAATATAAGTGGATCCTACCATTACATGCATATTTGGCTAAGTAGGGTTTTAGGCTTATTTGCATAAAGCAATAATTTATCCTATCTTTTCAAAATGGTTTTGGTCCTTTGTCAAATCTCCTTTTCAAAACTCCTTGAACTCCTTGGTAAAAATCCCAAGTGTTCAAGTCCTTGTCAAAATCCCTGAGCTCCTTGGTAACCCCAAGTGCATCAAGTTTTATCAAAAATCTCTTGAGCTCCTTGGTAACCCCAAGTGCATCAAGTTTTATCAAAATATCTTGAGCTCCTTGGTACCCCCAAGTGCATCAAGTTTTATCAAAACCTCTTGAGATCCTTGGTACCCCCAAGTGCATCAAGTCTTTAAAAGTTTTCTTTTACAAATTAGAATGTCGAGATTTCCCATAGCTTCAAACTTTAGTTGCTCAGTATTGTCCATAACCGGGGACACGGCTAAGTACTTAGATTTTATTATCTTCTGCAGAAGTAGTACACTTTACCCACATGTCACAATCCCATCTTGTTGCCACCAGTGGCCACTGGATTAGTTCTCACCAAGATGGAGTATCGGCAGATTGAGAATGTGACGAAGTATTTCCAGAGGGTCCTCCCATACACCGTTGCTAGCTTGTCTTCAGCACCCATGTAGGATTCCAGGTCCTCATGTCCAGTAAACTGAAGACAATGCATGGGTCTTTCCAATGTAGTTGACTAAGCCAGAGCCATAAATAGCATGTGGTTGCACACGAAAGCCACAATTGGAGAAACATGTTCAATATCTAAGTTTCCTGGGTGGTTTCCTTTGGAGCACAACACAAAGAGATTTCCATAGACATGGTTCCTTTTGTTGCCACCTTCTCCAAAACTCAAAGTATCCTTGGCCACCCAGGTGGTTCATTGAGTCCTTGTTTTATTATATAAAATCACAAGTCCTTTTCTCAACTTCATAAAATCTCAACATGTATCTCTTTTCAAAATATAGCATGGCTAAGCATGTAACAACTACATTGTTTTCACTAAGAAATGTATAGGGAATCGTATTAGTATTTAGCATAGCATAAGTATCAAAATTCTTTTCATGCATGTTTCAAAATCCACTAAGTATAATGAAAATAGTAGGACTTTAGATGATAGTGTCACTTGCCTTTTGGTAGGGAATGTTGGTTCACTCCTTGATCTTGCTAGTCTCACACTTTTCTAACTTCACTACAATCAATCAAGCAAACACAATATCAACTAGCATTCCAAACCAAAATCAATCAAACAATTTCACACACATAAAACAATGGGATCTAAGTCATGCATGTAAGCATGCAAGAGATAGGTTTATTTGCAAAGATGGTTTCCACTAGGCTTCTAAACTTTGTAAGGTTCAAGGTGGTCATTTTCCAAAGTGGCAAAGTCATTTGCTAAAGCGTTTTGTCCATAAACCATTTTTAAATCCAATCATTATTTTATGTGGTGGAAAATATTTTTATCCAAGCAACAACTTTAAGTGGTTCACCAAATAAGTTGTTGTTTCCCAAAACTTGGTGGTTAGGGTCAGTAGGTTTGGTCCAAATCATTTCCCAAAGTTTTTACTCCAAAATCATTTTCATAACATAACCATTATTTTTATTTGGCTAGAAAATGGGCTAAACCAATTAATCCATCCTAAATTTCACCAAATCCATTTTCACAACCATGGGTTGATTATTAAGGTCAGTAAGTTCATCACAAACTAATTTGCCAAGATTTTAACCTCAAAAACATTTTTGAACAATTTTTCTAATCTAAACTAGCATAAAATTGTTTATGCAAAAACAAACAATCTAACAGATACTATTTACTAAAAAAATTGCAGGGTTGGCTAGGGCTTGTTCCACTGATTCCAATGATATGAAGTTTGTAATTTTTGGACGTGTGGATCGAAAGTTACAAGAGTTTCAATTTGCAATTCAAATCTGTTTTCAATCTGTTTTTAAATCGAAAACCTGGCCACGCGTCATGTTCCTATTGGGCGGTACCGCTTCGTGCGGATCAGCCTCTCTGGTGCGTTGGATTTTAAGCAGATCGCACGGCGCAGGCTCACTCGTACCCTTTCGCTCTGGTTCTATTTCTAACCGCAGGATCGAAATCTAATGGTGTACAGCTAGTTGACCATACTCGGGCGGCGCTGACGCAGCGGCGACTGGCGGCGCGGTCAGGCGTGGACGGTGCCGGTAGTCTAGGAAACGAGAGAAGAGGAGGAGAGGCTCACCGTGATCGCAGAGGCCTGGGGAAGCTCAAGGTATCGTTGGTTTGACGAGGGGCGCACAAGGTTGCGGTGGATTGCTCGCCGGAGACGTGGTCGGCGTCAGATGGTCCTGGGGCTCGTCGAGGATGGTGCTGTGGTTCACCCCGAG
Organism: Avena longiglumis; assembly: GCA_030063025.1. Lineage (NCBI taxonomy): Eukaryota > Viridiplantae > Streptophyta > Magnoliopsida > Poales > Poaceae > Avena > Avena longiglumis. Next base: position 165,630,755 of record CP125978.1, read on the forward strand.
GAAAAAGGAAGACGCAGTTAGATGCGCCAGATCAAGGCGAAGTTGCGTGCGTGAATGAGAAGGCGCGGGGTGGTCTGTTCTTACCAGGAAGCTTCGCCGGAGAAGAAGGCAGACGCGGCGGCGCTCGGAGGCTTGTCGTAGTCGACGCTCTGGGGCGCCCGTGGTTGAACAAAAGGTACAGACAGAAGCGCCTGAGGCTGGGGAACGTGTGTGCTAGGTCGGGGAGGCACGGTGGTGGTTGGTTTCGCCGGAATTTGAGCAAAGGCTCGTCGGAGCAGTGAGTGGTCTCTGGCGAAATTTGTGTATCCTGGTGGCGTGTTGGTTATGACGACAGAGGGGAAATGGAGAGGAGGGGTAGACGATTTATCGTGCGTGGTCGCGGCGAGGTTAATGCACGGCATTATGGCAAATTTACACGCGGCATCAACGGCAGGAAACGGCCGGCGTGGTCGTCGCGAGGAAGAAGGAGGAGTGAGCTGGCTGCGTGGGTCCCTGCTGTCAACGAGGAAGTGAGGGTAAGAAGAGGGCCACCGGTCAGTCACTCTGCGGGTCAGAAACTGAGTGTGAAGCGTTTTCTTCGGGGAAGGGGAGCTGGGCTGGGTCTTGTTGGGCTTAGTGGGCTTTATCGACTGGGCTGTTGCCTGTTTCTATTTTTTTTCCTTCCTGAATGTTTTTCTTTTTCCAATTCTAATTTCTGTTTTGAAAATCAAACAACACTCAAGCATTCAAAACAATTCAAACACTCACCACACTTTGTAACTTTGAATTTGGTTCTGTTTAACACATAAACCAAAGTCCAAAATAAAATAATAATTTTATTTTAGGGTCCATTATTAATTAAATAAATAGACCATTGTTATTAAATTAAATTGGATTTGTTTTATTTAAATACTCCTTTTGAAATATAATTATTTTCAAAACCAAATCAGTAGGTTTTATTTGGGAATATAAAATACTTGGAAAACTTATTTTAAATAAATAAATAAGTTTTGAGGTTTTGGAAATAGTAAAACCTTTATTAATAAAACTTGGATATTAAATCCTTATTACTTTATTTAAATAAACCTTTACTATTTTTATCAAAACAAAGCATTTTATTTCATAAGCTTGGCCAAGGTTTAATTTGGCTCTATAAAATAATCTTTATTTATAAAATTTCTATTTCATTTGAAAACCAAATCTTTATTTAAAGATCCAAAATAGTAATTTTAAATATTAAATATTTTCCTTTATTTAATGTTTTGTCTTTTCAAATCCATTTAGGATTCGTTTGATCAAAAATGGGTTTGAAGGTTCCCAATTGGATTCAAAAAGTTTCTTCTCACTCTGAAAATCAACAAAGTTTTATTTTATTCATTTATTTATCACATTACAAGATTTGGAAAATCTTGGGATGTGACAGGCTACCACCCTTAAAATAAATCTCGTCCCGAGATTTGGGAAGGCTAGGGTTACAAGTAGCCTCAAAATATCTAGGGTACTACCACCCTAAAAATAAATTTCAAACAGAATTACATATTGGCCTTCTTGGGATCCTGGGAAACTTCTCTGGGCAAACATTTGCATTTGTGTCCTTAGTTTCCATGCTTGACTCATGGGCCAAGGTTGAGTTTCTCCATAGGATTGTTCAACTTGTTCTTCATCTTTTCTTGACAGTTGCTTGCATAATGTCCTGGGTTCTTGCAATTGAAACAGTTGATGTCCTTGAGTTCTTTACGTGGCTCTTGTGGACAAGTTGCTACATAGTGGCCTAGCTCCTTGCAGTTGTTGCACACCACTTGGCCAATTTCCTTATTCTTTTGGGCATTCACTGGAATAGTGTCCCATCCTTACATTTATGACATTGCACATGGCTTTTGTCCTTCTTTTGCTTCTTGGGTTTCTCCAAAGCTAGGAGTGCATCTAGTTCATGTTGTTCATATGTTATCTGGTAGGTAGGAATGTCTACATGTTTCTTGGACCTTTTATTGCTCTTTAGAAAATTCACATTCCTCTTACTTGATCCTTTGAATTGGGTTGTTTTGTTTGGTGGTATAAGTGGTCCTTTTCCTTTGTCATCAACCTTCTTGGTAGACTTGGATCCTTCTTGATGGTTTGCAATCATTTGTTGCACTCCACCTTGTTTCCTTTGTTCCACAATGGAATAGATGGGGCATTGGATAGGAACATGATTGTTTCCTTCACACAAATAACAAGTGGCTTGAGAGGTGGGACATTGGCCAACAGGATGTTTCTCTTCACAGTTGGGGCATTGATCTCCATGCTCCTTGGAAGTATGATCCTTGTCTCCACAAATAATGCAAGCTGGGGCTCCATCTAGAATAACTTTTCTGTCATCCTTGTTGTCACTAACTCTTTTGGAATAGTTTTCTTCCATCTTGATCATTTGATCAGTCACTTTGAGCATCGGTTGGCCTTGAGTTTCCAATCCTTGCAGGGTTGGATCTTCTCCACTAGTGTTAGCTATGAACTGAGCTGTCACTTGGTTCAACTGGTTCTCTATTGCTATGAGCTCTTTCATGATGTCCTCTTGGTTGGGGTTGGTGTCATCAACCTTGAGGTTGGAGTCTCTTGGAGTAGTCATCTGTTTGGGTTGAAAGAGGATTAGAATAGTCAAGATATTTCTAAGGAATCAATCCTAATCACACACATCATAATTTACACAAGCAAGGTGCAATCAATCACAAACAACCTTTTACTCAAACAACAAAGTTCAAGCACATTCTTAGGCAACAAAATATTTTTGTTACACCACAGAAGTTGGTGTGTTTGACTTAACTAAAATATGGTGGTCCATCTATATGGTTCACTTGTGATCTTTCCATCATTCTTGGTTGCTTCTTCTTACTTCAGATCATGGTTTCCTTGAGATAAACTCTTGGTTATAAGACTTCAAATGATGTAAGATCCTTCTAACTTTTGCATTCCCTCAGTCTCTAAATCTTGAGCAAGATTTCCTTGTCTCACTTGTAGTCCTTGGTGATATCCAAGTTGGAAGTCCTTGGTGAACATGCTGAAGATGTTGAAGTCATTAGAGTTGAAGAAGTCCTTTGTACATAGTGTAGTCTTTGGCCATGGGGTAGGTTTTTCCATCAAGTTGAAGTAGAAGATATGTAGAGTTGAAACCAAAATGGTTGAGGAAAGAGTTTACAAGTATGTTTGTAAATAAGTTTTTGGAACAAGTACAACTCCTATTTTTCTAAGGGTTTTTTGTCCAATCCTAGGGTTTACAAATCCTACAGGCAACACAATGCTCTGATACCATCTGTAGAGGGAATGTCCCAACCTTTAAACAATATAAGGTGGAGTCCCCTGTGTTTACAACGCTAGTCCCTGGATCAATAGCTAGCATCCACAGTTAAGATGTAATATCAAGAAACAAAGGTCATAATATAATTTTATAACCAGGAATAACATAATTTTATTACATCTTACATAGCTCATTTGGCTATTACATTACATTGCAGCGGAATAACTATAGTCATGGGGTCCTTCATCTTCAAAGTGCCACAGGAAAATGTTGGTTGTAGACTTTGTAATCCTAATCAATCAATCAATCTTCTCTAAAACAATCAAACCTGCAACATTACAAGTTACAGCCACAAGGGTCAATACATTTGAATTGTATTGGCAAGTTTCACTAGTATGTAAAATATAAGTGGATCCTATCATTACATGCATATTTGGCTAAGTAGGGTTTTAGGCTTATTTGTATAAAGCAATAATTTATCCTATCTTTTCAAAATGGTTTTGGTCCTTTGTCAAATCTCCTTTTCAAAATTCCTTGAACTCCTTGGTAAAAATCCCAAGTGTTCAAGTCCTTGTCAAAATCCCTGAGCTCCTTGGTAACCCCAAGTGCATCAAGTTTTATCAAAAATCTCTTGAGCTCCTTGGTAACCCCAAGTGCATCAAGTTTTATCAAAATCTCTTGAGCTCCTTGGTACCCCCAAGTGCATCAAGTTTTAGCAAAATCTCTTGAGCTCCTTGGTACCCCCAAGTGCATCAAGTCTTTAAAAGTTTTATTTTAGAAATTAGAATGTCGAGATTTCCCATAGCTTCAAACTTTAGTTGCTCAGTATTGTCCATAACCCGGGACACGGCTAAGTACTTAGATTTTATTATCTTCTGCAGAAGTAGTACACTTTACCCACATGTCACAATCCCATATTGTTGCCACCAGTGGCCACTGGATTAGTGCTCACCAAGATGGAGTACCGGCAGATTGAGAATGTGACAAAGTCTTTCCAGAGGGTCCTCCCATACACCGTTGCTAGCTTGTCTTCAGCACCCATGTAGGATTCCAGGTCCTCATGTCCAGTAAACTGAAGACAATGCATGGGTCTTTCCAATGTAGTTGACTAAGCCAGAGCCATAAATAGCATGTGGTTGCACACGAAAGCCACAATTGGAGAAACATGTTCAATCTCTAAGTTTCCTGGGTGGTTTCCTTTGGAGCACAACACAAAGAGATTGCCATAGACATGGTTCCTTTTTTTGCCACCTTCTCCAAAACTCAAAGTATCCTTGGCCACCCAGGTGGTTCATTGAGTCCTTGTTTTATTATATAAAATCACAAGTCCTTTTCTCAACTTCATAAATCTCAACATGTATCTCTTTTCAAAATATAGCATGGCTAAGCATGTAACAACTACATTGTTTTCACTAAGGAATGTATAGGTAATCCTATTAGGATTTAGCATAGCATAAATATCAAAATTCTTTTCATGCATGTTTCAAAATCCACTAAGTATAATGAAAATAGTAGGACTTTAGATGATAGTGTCACTTGCCTTTTGGTAGGGAATGTTGGTTCACTCCTTGATCTTGCTAGTCTCACACTTTTCTAACTTCACTTCAATCAATCAAGCAAACAAAATATCAACTAGCATTCCAAACCAAAATCAATCAAACAATTTCACACACATAAAACAATGGGATCTAAGTCATGCATGTAAGCATGCAAGAGATAGGTTTATTTGCAAAGATGGTTTCCACTAGGCTTCTAAACTTTTTAAGGTTCAAGGTGGTCATTTTCCAAAGTGGCAAAGTCATTTGCAAAAGGGTTTTGTCCATAAACCATTTTTAAATCCAATCATTATTTTATGTGGTGGAAAATATTTTTATCCAAGCAACAACTTTAAGTGGTTCACCAAATAAGTTGTTGTTTCCCAAAACTTGGTGGTTAGGGTCAGTAGGTTTGGTACAAATCATTTCCCAAAGTTTTTACTCCAAAATCATTTTCATAACATAACCATTATTTTTATTTGGCTAGAAAATGGGCTAAACCAATTAATCCATCCTAAATTTCACCAAATCCATTTTCAAAACCATGGGTTGATTCTTAAGGTCAGTAAGTTCATCACAAACTAATTTGCCAAGATTTTAACCTCAAAAACATTTTTGAACAATTTTTCTAATCTAAACTAGCATACAATTGTTTCTACCAAAACAAACAATCTAACAGATACTATTTACTAAACAAATTGCAGGGTTGGATAGGGCTTGTTCCACTGATTCCAACGATATAAAGTTTGTAATTTTTGGACGTGTGGATCAAAAGTTACAATAGTTTCAATTTGTAATTCAAATCTGTTTTCAATCTGTTTTTAAATCGAAAACCTGGCCACGCGTCATGTTCCTATTGGGCGGTACCGCTTCGTGCGGATCAGCCTCTCTGGTGCGTTGGATTTTAAGCAGATCGCACGGCGCAGGCTCACTCGTACCCTTTCGCTCTGGTTCTATTTCTAACCGCAGGATCGAAATCTAACGGTGTACAGCTAGTTGACCATACTCGGGCGGCGCTAACGCGGCGGCGACTGGCGGCGCGGTCAGGCGTGGACGGTGCCGGCGGTCTAGGAAGCGAGATAAGAGGAGGAGAGGCTCACCGTGATCGCAGAGGCCTGGGGAAGCTCAAGGTATCGTTGGTTTAACGAGGGGCGCGCAAGGTTGCGGTGGATTGCTCGCCAGAGACGTGGTCGGCGTCAGATGGTCCTGGGGCTCGTCGAGGATGGTGCTGTGGTTCGCCCCGAGGAAAAAGGAAGACGCAGTTAGATGCGCCAGATCAAGGCGAAGTTGCGTGCGTGAATGAGAAGGCGCGGGGTGGTCTGTTCTTACCAGGAAGCTTCGCCGGAGAAGAAGGTAGATGCGGCGGTGCTCGGAGGCTTGTCGTAGTCGACGCTCTGGGGCGCCCGTGGTTGAACAAAAGGTACAGACAGAAGCGCCTGAGGCTGGGGAACGTGTGTGCTAGGTCGGGGAGGCACGGTGGTGGTTGGTTTCGCTGGAATTTGAGCAAAGGCTCGTCGGAGCAGTGAGTGGTCTCTGGCGAAATTTGTGTAGCCTGGTGGCGTGTTGGTTATGATGACAGAGGGGAAATGGAGAGGAGGGGCAGACGATTTATCGTGCGTGGTCGCAGCGAGGTTAAGGCACGGCATTATGGCAAATTTACGCGCGGCATCAACGGCAGGAAACGGCCGGCATGGTCGTCGCGAGGAAGGAGGAGTGAGCTGGCTGCGTGGGTCCCTGCTGTCAGCGAGGAAGTGAGGGGAAGAAGAGGGCCACCGGTCAGTCACTCTGCGGATCAGAAACTGAGTGTGAAGCGTTTTCTTCGGGGAAGGGGAGCTAGGCTGGGTCTTGTTGGGCTTAGTGGGCTTTGTCGACTAGGCTGTTGCCTGTTTCTATTTTTTTCCTTCCTGAATGTTTTTCTTTTTCTAATTCTAATTTCTGTTTTGAAAATCAAACAACACTCAAGCATTCAAAACAATTCAAACACTCACCACACTTTTTAACTTTGAATTTGGTTCTGTTTAACATATAAACCAAAGTCCAAAATAAAATAATAATTTGAATTAGGGTCCATTATTAATTAAATAAATAGACCATTGTTATTAAATTAAATAGGATTTGTTTTATTTAAATACTCCTTTTGAAATTTAATTATTTTCAAAACCAAATCAGTAGGTTTTATTTGGGAATATAAAATACTTGGAAAACTTATTTTAAATAAATAAATAAGTTTTGAGGTTTTGGAAATAGTAAAACCTTTATTAATAAAACTTGGATATTAAATCCTTATTACTTTATTTAAATAAACCTTTACTATTTTTATCAGAACAAAGCATTTTATTTCATAAGCTTGGCCAAGGTTTAATTTGGCTCTATAAAATAATCTTTATTTATAAAATTTCTATTTCATTTGAAAACCAAATCTTTATTTAAAGAATCAAAATAGTAATTTTAAATATTTAATATTTTCCTTTATTTAGTGTTTTGTCTTTTCAAATCCCTTTAGGATTTGTTTGATCAAAAATGGGTTTGAAGGTTCCCAATTGGATTCAAAAAGTTTCTTATCACTATGAAAATCAACAAAGTTTTTATTTTATTCATTTATTTATCACATTACAAGATTTGGAAAATCTTGGGATGTGACAGCTTAACTAGGAACTTTCTGTTTGTTTATTAAACACACATGTATTAACGTTTCCGTATTAATACAATTATAGCATGCAAAATAAACATCTATCATATACTTGGAACTCACATAATAAACACTTTATTATTGCCTCTTAGGGAATATTCCCTTCAAAACCAACATGATTGCCTATGGCACTTTGAAGATGAAGGACTCCATGCTATATAGATATTTCTGCTGCATTGTAATGAGATAGCCAAATGAGCTATGTAAGATGTAATGAATTATTTTATTCCTAGTTATAAGTTGTAATATGACCTTTGTTTCTTGATATTACATCTTAAACTGTGGATGCTAGCTATTTATCCAGGCACTAGCATTGTAAACACAGGGACCTCTACCTTATCAGGTTGGGACCTCTACACTTTTCTTCGAGAATCTCTTTGTTTTGAGCAAGTTGATCCAAAAGAGACTCAAAATGTATTTTGTGATCACGTGATAAAATAATATAAGGCAATAATTTCCTCCTTAACCTTAATACTAGTAGAATCATCCATATAAATATTCCTCATAGTCTTAGGAAAAGAAGTGATGGAAGGTGATACCTTGTAACCTCTTGCCATAAGGCAAGTGACATTCTTGTTGATGACATTTTCATTTGGTGAGTCGAACAGTGATGCCGGTGTACATGCGGTGGATATGGAAGCCCCCTCTTGTGAGCTATCATCACCTTCTTAGTCTTTGCTTGTGGATGTGTACTCCTCTTGAGCCACCAAAATAATCTTTGGTTGATTCTTGTATGGAGAATTCTTCTTCACAAATTGCTTCTTCCGTGGAGCCTTTGAATTTTCTTTGAGAATGAGCCTTCCTCCATTATCTTCTCTACTTTGATAAGGACATTCAGCTACAAAGTGCATCCGGTCTCCATAATTGAAACATGTTCTTAGTGTAGGACCGTTTTCCCTTCTTCCATTTGACCCATTCTTGCGTTCAAGTTCAGATTTGGCTTTGGCAGGGTCCTTCCAAAAATTCCTAGCATAAAAAGCCATGTACTCACCATGTGCCCTCTTGACATCCTCGGGACAGTCCATAGCTTCAAAGTCATCATCATATTTTTCAACAACGTTTGCCTTCAAGGCCACATTTTCTTGGCGTCCACATTGAAAGCTTCCATTTCTTGCATAACCTCATTGGAAGTCATTTGATGGTAATTGTGTCTACCTTGGAGGCTCTTCAATTCAGTAGGATGAAATGGCATAAGTGCACTAACATACTTTCTCTTGATCCAAGCGTCATCAACATGGGTAGCACCATGATTTCTGAATGTGGTGGATATTGCCTCGAGTCTTCTATACATATCCTCGTGATCCTCGCCATCCATCATATAAAAACCTTCAACTTGGTTACTTAGTGCATCATACATATTCCTTCTCATGCTTTCATTACCAATGAAGAGTTCGGTGAGGGCATCCCAAGATTCCTTTGCGGTGTTGAGATGTTCTATGTGGGGCATGTTCTTGGGTACCACACTGAGCTTAATCATGTGTAGAGCCATTGCATTGAGTTGGTTGTCCACAACTTCTCTTCTTATCAAGTTGTCTGGATCTCCAACATGAAGACCATTCTCGATGATTTTCCATAACTCAATGGATGAGCTACACACATGAGATTTCATTAAGTGATCCATGAGTTTGTAATTCCAGATTTTGTACTCTTGTGGTTTGAGACTTTTTAAATGCTGCAATAAATGGATGTGTGCATCAATTTATGCAGATGTGTAACATCCCTAAAATCATGTTTTCAAAGATTGCATATCCTACATGCATGTATATAATTTAGGGATCATTTTCCAACTCATTTCAAGAAAACAGAAGCACTTAGTGCTATTATTTTATGTGAGCAACCATTAATCAAATGCCACTCTCAAATTGAGAGTATAAATGTCTTAAACCAAGCTTTGTTCGTTCCTTGATTGTTTTAGTTGAATGCTAGAGTTTGGACAAAAATTTCCAAACAAATATGGTTTTAAAACCATTTTCAAATCTATATCAAACCATGTGCTAAGGCACTGTTTTTTTAAATCTTCAAGGACCATGCTAGTCCAACAAGATAGTATGATTCTATACTCAAAATTATACAAGTTTCACTTTACAAAAATCCAGAAAAGATTTTAATTTAATTGATTTTGAATTTGATTGAAAATGTTTCCTAAAATTCATTATAGAAAAAGAAAAAGAATTAGGAAAACCAATTAGGCCTGGCGCCACCAATCTAGCCCAGCAACAGACCTAGCCCACTAAGCCCACCCGGGCCATTCCCTCCCCCTCTCTCACACCCGCGCCGAATCAACCCACCAGAGACTGACCAGTGGCCCCATTGCCATGTCGTCATCGTCCTCCCCAAAATTCCGCGCGATGAACACGTCGTCGCCGCCGTTACCTTGCGGATTAAATCGAATCAATTCCCTTGATTCCGGCAGTAATTCGCCCAGCCTTCACCTGCTACTTAAACCCCACCCCGTCACGGTCATTTCCTCCCACACTTCACACTCTCCTCGCCACCAGGCTGCCGGCAATTCGAGTTGCACCGCCGCTGTACCGAGAGACTCTGGCGAGCCATCACGGTGAGTACCGAGCGCCCCTTGCCTTCTGGTCCACGCGAGCTGCTTCGCAATCATCTTGCGCTTCTTCTCATGCCTTTATTTTTTTCTGAATCGCCCTAGGCCGTCGTCATCGTCCACCTCTGGAAACGACTGAAGCTCAACTGGACTCCAGCGACTAATTCCGGTGAGCCCCGCGTTCCCCTCTGTTTCTAAATCACGCGGTCATGTTCGCCAATGTCTAGCGCACCTTCTAACGTTTTCTGTTTGGATCCTTGCGCCCCAGAACGTCGTCTTCGACTCTGAGAGTGAGCACCCGACGCCGCCAGCAACTCCGACGAGGTCCTGCTGCTGTGTCCGTGCGTAGTTAATTAGATCCAACGGTGCGCGAGCGTGATCCGGTGCAAAGCGGTATCATCCAATCAGATGCTGCCGCGTGGCATGTTCTTCGTTTTAAAAATCTGAATTAGATCTATTAGTGTTTAAACTTGAAAAATTCATAACTTTTGATTCCCACGTCCAAATTTGACAAATTTTATATCATTGGAATCAGGAGAGAAAATACTTTCCATTTATGCAATGTGTTTAATGTTTTGCCTCTGTTAAAATGATTGTTTTTAAAGAAAAATTTGTAGGCATAATTTGTGTATAAAAATTATTTGAAAAATGTTTTGTTGTTCAAATAAAGTTTAATTGGCAAGTTCTGAACTTGTTTAAGATTCAGTACTATGCACTTGTCTTGTTTGGTGTAGAAACTTATCACATGGCATTTTGCATGCATTCATCTATTTTTGCTTGTATATATTTTGTATGTGATTTCGGTGCTATTATTTTATGTGTATATTTTCGTACAAATAGTGATTGTGATTGTGAGGATTGTTGCTACTCTCCAAACTACCAAGGCAAGTGGTTCTTCATGATTTTTATACCTATGTTTTTCAACTATGCACTAGAAATATTTTGCTAGACTTGCATGAGTATTTTGATCTATATGCTATGCTTGGGAAATCCTAGTAGTTGTAGAATTGCTAGAAAATTTCTAAGTCAAGATACTTACCAATTCCATGCTTAGCCTAGCTAGTAGCAACCAAGTGTGGTTATATATTCATGCTATGATAAAATATTTCTAAGTCTTGGACTTGTGTTTTTGCTTAATAAAACAACTAAGTGAATGAATCACCTGGGTGGAATGGAAAGAATGGTTTGTGTTGAGTGGTTACACAAGGCCCATTTCTATGGTTTACCTTGTGTATCTCACTTGTGGAAAGCCACCCACGAACAAAGGGATTTGAGATGCCAAATGTTAAGAAGCTTCTAGTGCAGCCACATGGCATTATGGGCTCTGCCTGGATCATATAGGTTGCAATAACTTAGCCATTTGGACAGTTGGTGGTAGTGGTATGATAGGTTGGAGCACATCCATTTGGTCTAAGGGAAGGCTTCTGAAGGTCCTGTCTTGGTGAAAATCAAGTCTTGTGGGGAAAGTTCACAACCTCTGCAGATGGAAGAATCTAAGTACTTAGCCATGTCCCTGGTATTGGACAACTTGAGCATCAAGACATGGAAGCTATCAAGAATCTCCTCATCCCAATTTCTAAGTTAAAACTTGTGGGTGAACAAGGGTGAAGGTTCACCAATTTCTAATGGTGTTTCCTTGGGAAAGTTTTTGTCAAAGAAAAACTTAGTGTTTTCAACTAATAGGTAAAACCTATTTTGAGCAAAGCAAGCCTAAGCTACACTTAGCCAAAATGCATATAGTATCTAGACTACTAATATTCTACTAAGGTATCACTTGCCAATACTGTTCCAATGTATTGACCCACTGTGGCTGTTACTTGTAATGTTGCAGGTTATTCTGATGATGATTAGGGGTTATGAGTCTACACTCAACATGCTTGCCTGTGGCACATGAAGATGAAGATTTACTTATCTTATTATATATTTTAACTCTTGTATTAGGCCTGTGGCCATGGAGTTTGTAAAAGACTATGTTTGTCTCTGGAATGATATGTAATAATGACCTTTGCTTCTGTGTACTTCATCTTAAACTGTTGATGCTAGCATTGATCCAGGGACTAGCATTGCAATCACAGGGATCCTTACCTTTATAAAGGGAGGGATCTTACAGATGGTATCAGAGCACTGTGTTGCCTGTAGGATTATGACCCTAGGATTGGAAACCACTAAGGAAAATTTTCAACAACTTCCTCACTTGTCTTTTCTTCTCGTAAACTCTTCTTATCTTCTTTCTCATCTCTATATGTAGATGAACTCCATCAACGAAGCCGTGAGGAAGGGACCACTCATGACTATGACTTTGGAATGTGAGACAGAATTCCCCAAGGCTCTCAAGGACCTCATGGTTGCCATGGGAATACATGGTGCAGCTGTGTACAAAGGTTTTCCTGTGATGGATGAAGGAGTTGAATACTGGTGGGTGCAAGGAAGACAACCACAAGGAGTCAGGATTCTGCATGGTCACCAACTCAGTGATGCACACCACATTCTTTGATTCAGCAAGGGATGCAGCTTGGAAAGCCATCAAAGAGCTTGGTGATAGAATCAAGTGCAGAATGCTCAACACCCAAAATGACCTTAGAGAAGAAAAGAAGCACACCCAAGAGTTAGAGGTTACCAACCAATGTTTAAGAGAGGACATCATAGACTTAGCCATTGAGTCATGTGATCAGGATCGACAGATTGCCTCTAGGGATGCCCTGTTAGCCAACTTGGCAAGTGAGATGGGATTGTAACATACTACATTAGTTGGACCACCACACTTATCATTTTATTTTCCAAATGTTGTTTAAAATAAGTTGAACCTTGGATGTTTGTAATGGTTTTATGTATGCCATGACTTGTGTGTTTTGATTTCCAAAGATATGCATGCGATGCCTTGTATTGTGATTTATCTTTAATTGTGTTGATTCTAACTTTTTCTATCTTATAAAATAGATGCCTAATGTTACTATCAGCACGGCTGAAGAGTTCAAGGGAACTCGTTTTGGCACTCGTATTATTGAGCTCACTAGTTTGCTCAATCTCCCACTTCCTACCATCATGATGCTTCCCCTCACCAAGTTCGAGAGGAAGGACCTTTGGGGCTTCAAGGTTACTCAGCCAGGATGCCAGACTGAGCCAGCCACGGAGGCCATCACCTTCAAGCTCATGCACGATGACAAGGAGAGAGGCCTAGAGGTAGTCATGCAAGATTTGCTTGGACGCTTGTTAGGGAGACACTCTCGGGAGATTAGAGGTACTCACTTCCACGCCTTCGGTAGACGTGATGAGGATGGTGAGGCCATTTACTTCGAGGATACTGCTAGAGAGACGGCAGAGCCGATTCGTCTATACCTCCAGGACTTAGAGGTTCTTCTTAGGCACCTAGATACTGATAGGACCAACGTCATGCTCAGCAATGAAGAACTCCAGGTGCAGCTTCGTGAGAAGGACAAGCTCTTCATAGAGAAAGATGAGATAGTCAAGGAAATGGAGGCCAAGTTTGAGAGTCAGGATAGAAAGTTCAAGAGTCAAGAGAAGAGAGTCTAGGATAGGAACAAGAGGATTCGAGACATGACTGCAGAACTAGAGGCCAAGGACTTCGAGCTCGAGCATCAGCAAGGTGTGATTGAGAGGCTTCATGCACAGAAGAGGGCTCTCAAAGCCAAGGTGGAGACCTTGACCACCAATGTCGAGGAGTACAAGACCGCTATGGAGAATGCAGGTCTTACACTTGTCGACGAGGAGGTTGATGTAGAGGAGTAGTGGTGACTACTCATTTACCTTTATTTACCATGCTTTTGATCATTGAGTTGCAATGACCATCCAACATGTGGATGGCTTGCTATTGGTGTGTTTACCTTTCAAAATTTGTTGTTTATGTTGTTGAACTTTTTTATTCTTGATGCATGCTTGGTGATTTTCTATGTGATGTATTGTGAATGTTAAACATATATGGGTATCTCATTCTTATCCTCATTGAAAACCACAGATGCCTCCCCGACGTGCCAATCCCAACCCCAAAAACAACAACATCACCTCTGAGATGCAGCAGATGATGACAGCTCAGACACAACTAATGCAGATGATGACCACGTTTATACAGAACCAGAACTAGAACAACAACAACAACAACAACAATAATAATAATAATAACAACAACAACAATCAGAATAACCCACCGGTTTTTGACATGCTTACCAGATTCTTAAGACTGAGACCAGCAAAGTTCTCAGGAACTACCGATCCTATGGTGGCCAATGATTGGCTACGCTCTGTGAACAAGGATTTGGTAACTGTTGGCTGTACTGATGAAGAGAAGGTCAGATTTGCAGCACACTTGTTAGAAGGACCAGCAGCCACTTGGTGGGATAACTTCCAGATCACCACTCCCATTGCGGATGTGACATGGGCTATCTTTAAAGATGGTTTCTGTACTGCTCACATCTCATCCGGAGTGATGAGTTTGAAGAAGAAAGAGTTTCATAACTTGAAGCAGCGCCACCGCAGCGTGGCTGAATACATTGAGGAGTTCAACAATCTGGCGCGTTATGCACCGGATGAAGTTGACACTGATGCTAAGAGGAAGGAGAAGTTCCTCGAAGTATTGAACGATGAACTGAACCTGCAGCTATCTGTGGCCTATGTTCCCACTTATCAGTCTCTTTGTGACAAGGCTGCTATTTTGGAGAACAAGATGAAACATGTTGAAAGCAGGAAGAGGAAGCACTCTGACAAGCACAGCCCGGGATCGTCTCACAAACGTTCCCATTATGATGACAGTGGGAATTATGGATCCCACAGGCATGGAAAGTATAACAAGCACCACAACCACAACCGTCATCATGACAACAAGCACCACCGTAGTCATGACAATGACAAGTACAAGAATCACAAGAGTGGATATAAGAGCCACCAGAATGGAAGTGGAAGTGGTAGTGGAAGCCAGCCTGTCAAGAAGGATCTTAGTCAGGTTGAATGTTTCAAGTGCAAGAAGATGGGGCATTATGCAAATGAATGCCCAAAAAAGAAAGTCGAAGGACCCAACAAGCCCAACCCTTTCCAGAAGGGGCAAGTGAACCACATCAATGTGGAGGAAATCTATGAAGAGCTAGATGTTGTGGCTGGTAAGTTCAAACTCAATTCTATTCCAGCACTTGTTCTTTTTGATACTGGTGCATCACATTCATTCATATAAAAAGCATTTGTTGATAGAAATGGGTTTTCAACTGAAAAAATTGGGTGTCCAATAAAAGTAAGTTCTCCAGGTGGAGATATGATAGTAAGTCTTGGATGCCGGGATCTAGTAATAGAGTTTGGAAAGCATAAGTTTCCAGTGAGTCTGATAATCCTAGATTCCCAAGGACTGGATGTAATTTTAGGAATGGATTGGATGACCAAGTATGAAGGGGTACTAGATTGTGCCAATCGAACAATTGCACTCACAACCCCGGAAAAGAAACGGATAAGATTCAAGTCTAATTTTGAATCGAAAGGGAGTAAGCTTAATTCTCTTAAGGGGGTTAGCATAGACAGTGTGCCAATTGTGAGTGAATATCCGGATGTGTTTCCGAAAGAATTGTCGGGAATGCCACCAGATAGAGATGTGGAGTTTCTTATTGATTTGCTACCAGGATCTGGACCAATAGCAAAAAGACCGTACAATATGTCAGTTGATGAGTTGAAAGAACTCAAGAAACAACTTGGAGAACAGTTGCAGAAAGGATTTATTCAACCAAGTTCTTCATCTTGGGGAGCACCAGTTTTGTTTGTGGAAAAGAAAGATAGAAGTCAAAGGTTATGCATAGATTACCGCTCACTCAATGAGGTGACTATCAAGAACAAATACCCTTTGCCTAGAATCAATGACTTGTTTGATCATCTAGAAGGAGCCTGCGTGTTCTCAAAGATTGATCTCCGATCAGGATATTTCCAACTCAAAATAAGGGAACAAGACATACCTAAGACAGCTTCCGCCACCAGGTATGGATTGTATGAGTACACCGTGATGCCATTTGGTTTGACCAATGCCCCAGTTTATTTCATGAACATGATGAACAAGGTATTCATGGAGTTCCTTGACAAGTTTTTTGTCGTATTCATCAATGACATTTTAGTCTACTCCATGAGCAAAGAAGAGCATGAAGGACATTTGCGTTTGATACTTGAGAAGCTTAAAGAGCATAAGATGTAAGCCAAATTCAGCAAGTGTGAGTTTTGGTTGAATGAAGTTGGATTTCTCGGACACGTTGTGTCAGGAGATGGTGGAGCAGTTGATCCTGCTAAAGTTTCAGCTGTAACTGAATGGGAATCCCCTAAGTCAGTGAATGAAGTTCGTAGTTTCCTTGGCATGGCAGGGTACTACAGAAGGTTCATTGAGAATTTCTCCAAGATAGCTAAGCCAATGACAAAATTGCTAAAGGACAAGAAATTTGCTTGGTCTGAAGGATGTGAACTCAGTTTCCAAGAGTTGAAGAAGAGGCTAGTGTCAGCACCAGTCTTATGTCTGCCAGATTTGGAGAAATATTTCCAAGTGTATTGTGATGCATCTCATCATGGATTAGGTGCAGTACTTATGCAAGAAGGGAAAGTTGTGGCTTATGCCTCGAGACAACTCAAAACTCATGAGGTAAATTACCCTACTCATGATTTAGAGTTAGCCTCTATGGTCCATGCACTCAAAACATGGAGACACTATCTTTTGGGAAAGCGATGTGAAGTGTTCACATATCACAAAAGTTTGAAGTATATCTTCACCCAGAAATAAATTAACATGAGACAAAGAAGATGGCTAGAACTCATGGAGGACTATGACTTGAGTTTGCAATACCACCCCGGTAAAGCAAATGTTGTAGCAGATGCTCTAAGCCATAAAGTTTTTGTGAATGGACTTACTAAAGGAGAACTGCCAGATGATCTGTGTGCCCAATTTAGAGATCTCAGATTGGAGATAGTGCCTGAAGGACATCTCATGTCATTGGATGTTCAACCCACTTTGTTGGACAAAATCAAAGAATCCCAAAAGAAAGATAAGGAAATTGAAGAGATTAAGGAAAAGATTGGCAAGGGAAAAGCCAAAGGATTCCATGAAGATGAACAAGATACTTTATGGTATGGAAAACGTATCTGTGTTCCTCAAGATCCGGAGCTTCGGAAACTGATTTTACAAGAAGCACACAACTCACCGTATTCCATTCATCCGGGTAACACCAAAATGTACATGGATATGAAAGAAAGATTTTGGTGGAATAATCTCAAGAAGGACATTGCCGAACATATTGCTTTTTGTGATGTATGTAGTAGAGTGAAAGCGGAACATCAGAAACCATCAGGATTGTTACAACCCCTACCTATTCCTGATTGGAAGTGGGACAAGATTGGCATGGATTTCATCACCGGATTGCCAAGGACCAGGTCAGGATATGATTCTATTTGGGTAGTAGTGAATCGCTTAACTAAGGTGGCTCATTTCATACCCGTGAAGACAACCTACACAAGTGCTAAGTTAGCCAAAATCTATATGAGTAGGATTGTATGTTTTCATGGAGTACCCAAGAGTATTGTGTCTGATAGGGGAACTCAATTCACTTCCCATTTTTGGAGACAACTACATGAGTCATTGGGAACGAGGTTGGAATTTAGCACTGCTTTTCATCCTCAGACTGATGGACAAACAGAAAGGACCAACCAGATTCTTGAAGATATGTTGAGGGCATGTTCCCTAGACTATGGAGCCAATTGGGATGAAAGTCTGCCTTACGCAGAATTCTCTTATAATAACAGCTATCAAGCCAGTATTGAGATGGCACCATTTGAGTTTCTCTATGGGAGAAAGTGTACCACCCCATTGCTATGGAATGGTGTAGGAGAAAGAAGTTTGTTCGGACCAGAACTAATCAAAGAGGCTGAAGAGAAAATCAAGCTAGTTAAGGACAGATTGAAGATAGCACAGTCCTGACAAAAGAGCTACGCAGATCCTAAGCGTAGAGAAGTCACCTATGAAGTGGGTGATAGAGCTTATCTTAGAGTGTCACCACTTCATGGAGTGAAGAGGTTTGGAGTCAAAGGAAAATTGGCCCCAAGATATGTTGGACCATTCAAGATTCTGAGTCGTAAAGGAGAAGTAGCTTACGAGATTGAATTGCCAGAATCATTGTCTGCCGTTCACAATGTGTTTCATGTGAGTCAACTTAAGAAATGCCATCCAGAGATGGAAGAGACTTCTTTGAAGGATACCATACCTTTGGAAGAGGTCCAATTAGAGAGTGACCTCACTTATGAAGAAAAACCTATCAAGATTCTTGAGACTGCAGAAAGAGTTACTCGGACTAAGACTATCAAATTCTGCAAGGTTCAATGGAACCATCATTCCAAGGAAGAAGCCACATGGGAAAGAGAAGATGATCTTTGGAAAGACCACCCTCACCTATTTGCTAGACAACCCGAATCTCGAGGGCGAGATTCACCTTAAGGGGGTTAGATTTGTAACATCCCTAAAATCATGTTTTCAAAGATTGTATATCATACATGCATGCATATAATTTAGGGATCATTTTCCAACTCATTTCAAGAAAACAGAAGCATTTAGTGCTATTATTTTATGTGAGCAACCATTAATCAAATGCCACTCTCAAATTGAGAGTATAAATGTCTTAAACCAAGATTTGTTTGTTCCTTGATTGTTTTAGTTGAATGCTAGAGTTTGGACAAAAATTTCCAAACAAATATTGTTTTAAAACCATTTTCAAATCTATATCAAACCATGTGCTAAGGCACTGTTTTTTTAAAAATCTTCAAGGACCATGCTAGTACAACAAGACAGTATGATTCTATACTCAAAATTATACAAGTTTCACTTTACAAAAATCCAGAAAAGATTTGAATTTAATTGCTTTTGAATTTGATTGAAAATGTTTCCTAAAATTCATTATATAAAAATAAAAAGAATTAGGAAAACCAGCTGGGCCTGGTGCCACCAATCTAGACCAGCAACAGACCTAGCCCACTAATCCCACCCGGGCATTTCCCTCCCCCTCTCTCTCTCACCCGCGTCGAATCAACCCACCAGAGACTGACCAGTGGCCCCATTGCCACGTCATCATCGTGGTCCCCAAAATTCCGCGCGATGAACACGTCGTCGCCGCCGTTACCTCGCGGATTAAATCGAATCAATTCCCTTGATTCCGGAAGTAATTCGCCCAGCCTTCACCTGCTACTTACACCCCACCCCGCCGCGGTCATTTCCCCCACACTGCACACTCTCCTCGCCACCAGGCTGCCGGCAATTCGAGTTGCACCGCCGCTTTACCGAGAGACTCCGGCGAGCCATCACGGTGAGTACCGAGCGCCCCTTGCCTTCGGGTCCACGCGAGCTGCTTCGCAATCATCTTGCACATCTTCTCATGCCTTTATTTTGTTCTGAATCGCCCTAGTCCGTCGTCATCGTTCACCTCTAGAAACGACTGAAGCTCAACTCGACTCCAGCGTCTAATTCCGGTGAGCCCCGCGTTCCCCTCTGTTTCCGAATCATGCGGTCGTGTTCGCCAATGTCTAGCGCACCTTCTAATGTTTTCTGTTTGGATCCTTGTGCCCCAGAACATCGTCTTCGACTCAGACATTGAGAACCCGATGCCGCCAGCAACTCCGATGAGGTCCTGCTGCTGTGTCTGTGCGCCCCGACCCTGCCCATCCACACGTTGAGCATCCCCACGTTCCCGCGGTCTCGGTAAGCACACGCCCGACCCCCTTGCCCCTCTGGTTTCACCAGAACATCGCCGGCAGACGCGCAGCCGCCGCGGCAACCATTTGCGCCGCCCGTTGTTGGTCAACGCAACGTGGTCCGTCAGATCTGAATCCAGCGCTAAGGATTAGATCTGTAGCAAAGGGGTACGTTTTGATGTGGACCGAATGCAGTTAATTAGATCCAACAGTGCGCGAGCGTGATCCGGTGCGAAGCGGTATCATCCAATCAGATGCTTCCGCGTGGCATGTTCTTTGTTTTAAAAATCTGAATTAGATCTATTAGTGATTAAACTTGAAAAATTCATAACTTTTGATTCCCAAGTCCAAATTTGACAAATTTTATATCATTGGAATCAGGAGAGAAAATACTTTCCATTTATTCAATGTGTTTAATGTTTTGCCTCTGTTAAAATAATTGTTTTTACAGAAACATTTGTAGGCATAATTTGTGTATAAAAATTATTTGAAAAATGTTTGTTGTTCAAATAAAGTTTAATTGGCAAGTTTTGAACTTGTTTAAGATTCAATACTGTGCACTTGTCTTGTTTGGTGTAGAAACTCATCACAAGGCATTTTGCATGCATTAATATATTTTTGCTTGTATATATTTTGTATGTGATTTCGGTGCTATTATTTTATGTGTAGATTTTGGTGCAAATAGTGATTGTGATTGTGAGGATTGTTGATACTCTCCAAACTACCAAGGCAAGTGGTGCTTCATGATTTTTATACCTATGTTTTTCAACTATGCACTATAAATATTTTGCTAGACTTGCATGAGTATTTTGATCTATATGTTATGCGTGGGAAATCCTAGTAGTTGTAGAATTGCTAAAAAAATTCTAAGTCAAGATACTTACCAATGCCATGCGTAGCCTAGCTAGTAGAAACCAAGGGTGGTTATATATTCATGCTATGATAAAATATTTCTTTTTCTTGGACTTGTGTTTTTGCTTAATAAAACAACTAAGTGAATGAATCACCTGGGTGGAATGGAAAGAATGGTTTGTGTTGAGTGGTTACACGAGGCCCATTTATATGGTTTACCTTGTGTATCTTACTTGTGGAAAGCCACCCAGGAACAAAGGGATTTGAGATGCCAAATGTTAAGAAGCTTCTAGTGCAGCCACATGGCATTATGGGCTCTGCCTGGATCATATAGGTTGCAATAACTTAGCCATTTGGACAGTTGGTGGTAGTGGGATGATAGGTTGGAGCGCGTCCATTTGGTCTAAGGGAAGGCTTCTGAAAGGTCATGTCTTGGTGAAAATCAAGTCTTGTCGGGAAAGTGCACAACCTCTGCAGATGGAAGAATCTAAGTACTTAGCCATGTCCCTGGTATTGGACAACTTGAGCATCAAGAAATGGAAGCTATCAAGAATCTCCTCATCCCAATTTCTAAGTTAAAACTTGTGGGTGAACAAGGGTGAAGGTTCACCAATTTCTATTGGTGTTTCCTTGGGAAAGTTTTTGTCAAAGAAAAACTTAGTGTTTTCAACTAATAGGTAAAACCTATTTTGAGCAAAGCAAGCGTAAGCTACACTTAGCCAAAATGCATATAGTATATAGACTACTAATATTCTACTAAGGTATCACTTGCCAATACTATTCCAATGTATTGACCCACTGTGGTTGTAACTTGTGATGTTGCAGGTTATTCTGATGATGATTAGGGGTTATGAGTCTACACTCAACATGCTTGCCTATGGCACATGAAGATGAAGACTTACTTATCTTATTATATATTTGAACTCTTGTAGTAGGCATGTGGCCATGGAGTTTGTAAAAGACTATGTTTGTCTCTGGAATGATATGTAATAATGACCTTTGCTTCTGTGTACTTCATCTTAAACTGTGGATGCTAGCATTGATCCAGGGACTAGCATTGCAATCACAGGGATCCTTACCTTTATAAAGGGAGGGATCTTACAAGATTCCGGGTTATACCCCATTTCAAAAAAATGAGATTTCATTAAGAATTGCCATTGATTAAAAGGAGATGTAGTAAGCTTGGATGGATCAACCCTATTGTTTATATGAGGGTGAGGGATTGGTGGATCAGGTGAATATACATGAGGAACCTCACTATATTCCTCCTTAGCACTTCCCTTCTTTGAGGAGGATCTCTTACTAATGTCATCACCTACCACATCGTCTTCCTTGGAGTTAGCGTTAGCATTATCCTTAGAGTGCGGCATGGCGGCCTTAGAGGTAGATGGAGGTGGGGCTACGGGCATGGAGAGACGCGCAATCATTTGGCTCATATCTTCCATTTTAGTCTCCATAGAATTAATCAAGGTTGTTTCCAACGTCTTGAGATCATTCATGGTGACCATGTAAACAGCCCCACTCCCATCTCTCTTAGTACCCATACTTCTCTTAGGCGGTTAAGCCTGAATAAAGAGTCGGAGCTCAAATACCAATTGAAATGGATCGTATGGGAACCTAGAGGGGGGTGAATAGGTGCTACTCTAAATTTTAATACTTTTTCAATTTTAGGCTCGACACGAAGGTAAATTGTCTAGATATGCAACTACTTAGAATTTCCCTATATGAAAACCTAACTACTAGCGAGTAAAAGTGAGGAGCGAGGAAATCGTAGTGGAGCATTGTGGCATCCCGCAAAACCACTACTAGAAAATCGCGTTGTTTTCGTGCATTGCATCGTCATGACCGCATGCTCATGTCATCATGCCACATTGCATTTGAGCATCGTCATCGTCTTGCATTTGCTTGCATCAAACTATTTGCGGAAAAACCTAATTTGTTTCTAAACGCCCCGTCTTTATTCAAACGCAAACCCCGGGTCTCCGGATTATTTTGTTTGTCTGCTATCGGTTTGCAAACGGTGCGATTAAAATAAATAAACTGATTAATTATTTTAGTGGGGCAGTCGAACGGGCCGATACGACCCGAACGACCACCCCAGAAATAAAATCGGTCCAACCAACCAGTCCCACCTAAATCCTAAAGCTACCCAACCTAGTCTACCCACCCCTCTGGCCACCTCACCCGGACCAATCCTTGGCCGCCACCTCACCTATCTTCCTCTCCCCCTCCAATCCGCTGCTGCCACCTCATCCTCACCTCCTCTTAACCACCCCACCCCCACTCCCCACTCAGCTCACACCACACACGCACACACGCTTGTGACCTTGCAGCCAACCTCCACCTCTGCCCCTCTCCCACACGCCCCACCGCCTCCTCTCCGCCACCTCCTCTCGCGCATCCTCTCTTCCACCTCTTCAAGCCCGCCTTCCTGCCTCCGCGCCTTCTCCGCGCCTCGCTCGGCCTCGCGGCCCCTCGGCCGAGCACCTCTTGGCCGCCTTTCCCTTCTGCCTGCTTTCCCTCATGGCTCGGCCGCTTTCTCTGGGCCGCCCCTCGCCTGAGCCGGCTGCCGTCGCCCTGCCCTTTGTCGGCTGCCCGGCAGCGCCGCCTCGCCCGCCAGCGCCTCCGGCTGCTCGGCGCTCTCTTCGCGGGACCCGAGCGCCTCCGCCGAGGCGGCTGAGCCCGTCGCTCGCCTTCTCCCCGCCATCTGCCGGCCCCCGGGTAGCCGCCGCCCCTCCGCCTCGCGTGCTCGCCCGTTTCCCCTTTCGGCTCGCCCCTTCGGGCTCGCTCTCTCGGTGCCTGTGCGCTGCCGGCCCGGGAAGCACAGGCAGGTCCCCCGGCCCCCGCAGCTGTCAGCCTGGGGTGACTCGCCTGAGCAGCGCCTCCTTCGATCTCAACAGGGTCATGGCGACGCGTTTAGTCCTTCTTAAGACAAGAACAAGGTATTCAGCACAAGAACTCCTCATTGTGTTTCCCCTCTACTGAGCTCAACATGGAAGACCACCCGGATCCGAATAACCGCCATCGTCACAATGGAAAGCTGGCGGAACAACGAACTTCGACAAGATCTACCACGGACTCGATCCCGACTGACCCACCGGAACCAAGTCCGTCAATGATGGACAAGTTGGAACCCCAAGATCTTCCCCGTCACCGAGGACGCCTACACGGGAACGGCAAGTACTTCCTCCAGGAACGCCAAGCAATTCCCTCGAACGCCAAAACCTGGACCGGAAGCACGACAAGATCCGCCCCGTTGTTCGAGAACATTCCCGCCGAGACCGACCCCGTCAAACCCTGAACCCCGAGACCGGACCCTGGACCCTGTCGAACCCCGCACCCCAGAACACCAAGATCTTCGACCCTAATGTGTGAACCCTTCCCAAAACCCTATTTTATAATATATACAACTTGTTGCATATTAAATTGTCATATTCGCATGCATATTTGTGTGGTTTGGGGGCCTTATGCCGATTCACCTAATAATTAAATATGGGGCCCATATGCGGGCAAATCTAGTCTTATATTGGCCTCATTTAAATTTGTGTAGCGAACCCGGTGCTATCTTTTGCCATGTTCAAACAACATTTAAATTACGGGGTAGCTAAACAACATGAACCACCTAATTCATTGTCGGGACCCCGGTTCCACTTAATATTGCCTAATTGCATCGCAGCTTTGCCATGCCATGCATCATACATGCATCATGCCCGATCTTTTGCCGTAGTATTAAATATTGCATCCGGTGTTTATTCTAGTGTTTTGCTTCTTCGCGGATAAGGCCGTTGAGTTGATGCGAGTGTCGTCCGTTCTTCGGTTGAACCTTCGGCAATGTTTTCAGGCGATCATCTCCCCCTTTCTACCTATCTTACTTTTATAGTATTTATTCCCTCCTGTTGATCTATTGCTATCTGTGTTTCGATGCTCTAGTTTCGTACCCGTGATATTTCTCGCAGCCTTATATTGCCTTGGACACATCCCATTACCTGTTGTTTGGTAGATAGTTGGACCTGCGTGTCATAGTCGCTTGCTCTAGTGTTGTTGCGTGGCGGTGAGTACCACAGTTGTTGGAGAAGTGCCGCATTTTTATTGTTGGAGATGATCATGGCTTTACTTTTTGTTCACTTTAATTACTTCTTAATAACTAAAATTGAAGTAAGTAAGCAGAGGCATCGGTGGGTGATAGATAATGTTGGTTTCCGACCGCCCACTTGTGTCCCGTAGGACCCCGAGTTCTTGACACCTGTTCCGAGATGGAGCGCGCTAACCACAGGTGGGGAGATATGGGCCCCCCATTGATTATTACCTGATTTCAAAGTATTGTACTGGGGGCCACAAACTAGTTTGAGGTTTTATTTACGATCCTGTACTTATGCCATGCTTTACTGCTTTATTTACGATTGTGCGAGGAGCTGCTTTATCTTGTTAGGATCGGGACACGTTTTCGCGGTGTCGACAGTCCCAATTTTGGGATTTGCTGTAGTTCACAGCCGTCTACCCAAACCCTAAGTCCGTCTCGGAGACCGGACGACTTCGTTGTGGGTTCGACTTGGTGGGGTGGCCCCCATGTACTTGCTTTGGGTCTAGGAACGTCGTGACTTAGGCCCCGCCGACATACCGATGGGTGTATGTTAACTGATCTGGCAAAAAGGGTCGAAGTGCCTGTGGATACTTTGGTGCACCCCTGCAGGGTTAAATCTTTTCGATAAGCCGTGTCCGCGGTTATGGACGACTTGGAGCACAGTGCTTGATCATAGACAACTATAACTAAAGTTTAATGTTATAAATTGACTTGTATCAGATTTGACTAGTAATCAGCTTCACTACAACGGAATGGCTGAATAAAAGTACCAACAACTGTTGGGTTTTGGGGTTATCTCATGCTAATTGTATCTGACTAGTAAGTGTTGCCACTATAACGGAATGGTTAACTAAAAGTGCCCACTGCTTACTTTATCAGGATGATTATCTAAACCTGACTAGTAAAGTGCCGCAACTATAACTGAATAAGTAAAACTGCCAACTGTGTGAGTTCCTCGGTTGACTTCCTCGTTTGGTCTCGAGGGGGAATCCAGGAAGGGATTGTTTGGTGTTAGTATCAGTCTGGTTCCGAATAGGTCTTTCTTACCCCTCTCTGATAGTCGCCAGTTGTATCGAGTCTCTATAGGTTGTTTAGTGCATCTTTGCGCTCGATCCACCATACCTATGTAGGCGAGGGACGAATTCTAGTCTCGCTGTCTTGGCCTCGATCGACGCTCCTCTTTTCCTTTGCCCTTTGGCACCCTTTTGTTTAAGCAGGTTTTGAGATCGGCGTCGTTAGCAGGTTACTCTTCCGGCTTGGCACAGGCAGGTTATGGACGCCATTGGTTATTCTTCGGGCTCTTAGCCCCATTTGCATCTTGTCCGTAGTCGACGCTCCGTCTTTTCAAGGTGATTTGGATCTTTGTACCGTATATCATATTCTTGACTCATGGAGTCCTGTTGTATATATATATCTGACGTGGGTCCCATCGAGGACTGTTGTGTAATGTTATTACTTCGTTTTCCACCCGCACGAAAGTGCCTGGTGGGCACCTTTGAATCGTTTCTATGCGGGTTTGGCGGGTTTCGCTAAAACTTGCATAGGTCCGATTCTGAGGGTGTTACAAGCATGTGGAGACACAAAGATATGTTTGACCTTAGTTCCTTCCTTGTTAAGGGAAGTACATCTGCGTTGGAGGGATGGGAGGTTCTAAGACCACCACGCCACAATAGGCCTCACCCTATTCTCCGATGGATCTCGCCACCAAAGGCCGGATCCAACTTTCCACTATTGGTACCCTTTGAGGCGGGAGCCAGTGCCTTTTACAACACTAGCAGGGCACACATCCACAACTGAATTGGAGGCTCCTGTGATGACAACAAGCTGCCACAAGAATAATCAAAAGGGAGATCTAGTTATTTGCAATAAATACTAGATCGAAAATCCTCCAAATGAATGTAGGGGAAGTTGAGTGCTTGATTGGTGTTGAGGAAGATTGATGCCTCCTCCTTCGATTCCCCAAAGATCAGAGCCTTTGGGTGGATAAGGATGGATATCACTATTGGAACTTGAAGAGCTATACTAAATTTTTTTGAATGAATCAAGATTTTTGGTAGGGGGGATGATGGCGAATAAATATACCCAGCCAAAACTCGGCCGTTGGAGACTTCGGGGGCCAGATTATCTAGCCCAGGGAAAACTTGAAGGGTTCGCATCATAAAAAACAAAAAAAATCCTGCGATGGGAACAACCAAGTACCAAGATCTATCTACTAGATACAAGCAACGGGTGGATATACATCCATAGAATACATACCCTCAAACACCGAAAATATTTAACGAGGTTGTAATCGTGGATGATGTAGTCGAACGCTTGCCGATCTCAAGATCGAGAAGAAGTCCATATGGTCCAACAGGTCCATCACCATAAAGTCCAGCACCGCAAACCAGTGGTGCATCAGTGATCGCACACGTTCAGGTATCCCGACAACCCCATGCCCTTGCTCCAGCGAAGCAACAAATCCTTCCAGAAAAAGCCATCGGGAACATGTATCTCGTTGATCCAAGACTATGGGGGAATTCTAAAGGGGGAGAGAGATCCTTCGCGAGGAGGTGTGAGAGTGGAGGAGGAGGTGCTCCTTATATAGGGGAGGGGGAAGCCCAAGGGGGCATGTCCGCCGGCCATAGAGGTGCCCCCACCTCACCCTCATTCATGTGGTGGAAGCTTCACTCTCATAAAACACACCTCCACTCACATGTCCACTCACATGCATTAATTTTCCACCAAATTTAATGCAATCTCTCATTAAATAAAACTAATTTTATTTATTTATTCGGATTTTTGTCAGTTACATTAATTAACAAACATTCACATAAAACCCCTTGCAACGTTTCAATTTCACATGCAAAAACAATTTCAGCAATTTCACCCGAAACAATTCCGGTGTCTAGTGAAATAAATTCATGCGCTTTCTTTTTCTTTCTCTGGCATATTATTTGCTCTAAATGGTGTCGGTATCCCTTAAGTGTGTCACCCTACGGTTCGTGAATAATGCAGACATGATAGAGACCCCTCTCCGATCAATAATGAGCAGCGGGACCTGGAGATCCGTACTGACTCCCACACATTCAACGATGACTTTTGTGATCATGTGAACCTTATACGCATGTAACTCAATCCCTTTGTCTCGTGATATATTACATGTATGAGATTCGATCATCAGCATCTCCATACCTAGTTTGATCTCGTTACGGACATGTACTCTTTTCGTGTTCCCGTGATATAACATTCTAGTGCTCAAATCACTTGCTTGCAAGCTAATTAATGTGATATCACCGAGAGGGCCCAGAGTATATCTATCTGTCATTGGAATGGACAAATTCCACTCTTGATCCATGATCCTCTACATAGCACCATCGTAGCACTGAACCTACCTTTATAGTCACCCTGTTATGGTGTGATGTTTGATGTTATCAAGATACTCTTCTAATGTTAGTGATTCAGATGATCTCATGGTCTAAGGATTGGGATTACTTCGTATGATGTTATTGCAATATAAACATAATGACTTTGATTGTAATGCTATAGTTTAGATGAATGTTCATCGCATCATGTCAACAATGTTGTGACCTTGTTATTAACAACATTCAATGTCCATGATCAGGAAACCTTTGATCATCTTGTTAATCAATGAGTTAGTTTATAAGTAGGAACTTTCTATTTGTTTATTAAACACACATGTATTAACGTTTTCATATTAATACAATTATAGCATGCAAAATAAACATTTATCATAAACAAGGAATAAGATAATAACCACTTTATTATTGCCTCTCGGGCATATTCCTTTCAGTCTCCCACTTGCACTAGAGTCAATAATCTAGTTTGAAAACTTTGCGTATTGAACACCTATGGATTTATGGTGTTGCATATACACGGTTGCTAGTGGTTAACATAATCTCCGGATCTGACACTTTCAGGACCGTGTGTCTTTGCATGTCTTCGCGTCTTTACGCATCACTCATTCTATAATGAGGTGGCATTGTATGAATTTGGTATTTTGGTAAGACCTTTAGTTCCTTGGGGTTAAATCATGTCGATACTATTGTCATACAATATATCTTTATAGTGTTAGCATGTTGTGAACCACACCTTAGTTTGGTAACAAACTACTTGACACAAATGCCCTCCTTTGCTGATACAATAACAGTTATATACTTAGCCTTTTGTTGTAGTATCCGTCACTATGTCTCAACTTTGGAATTCATCCAAATCCATCATGGAAACTTCTTTCCATTACATTTTTCCACCCATAGTTTAAATTGAGATAAACTTAATTTTGTATCGTGTAACAAAACTAGTATCAATGTAACACCTTACAATGAACTATATGTAATTGTTTGTCACTTCTACATAAAAATATTCTTAGTTCTTCCAAAAGATCATAAGAATATCCTTACCATCATCCAATGATCATCTTGAGATTCATTCTAGTATATGCTCATAAAATTTAGAGCATAGGACATATCTGGATGTGTGCATATCATGGTATGATTTATCAAAATATTCTTGTGATTTCACTCACCAAGTGTCAAAACACTTGAATCTTGTTTCACTTACCAAGTGTCAGTATACTTGAATCTTGATTCAATTCTTTTCCATGCGACAAGAACCTTTTCTCGTCGTTTCCATATTGAACTCATTCAATATCTCATATATGTACGTATGGCATAACCATATTTCCGTCAAAATATATCCATATAGACATTCATGCCTAATATTCGGGTTTTGCCTAAGTATTTCATTAAAATGAAATTATTAATCCTTTGTCAATAAAAGATACATCATTTCCAATCAACAAGATGTCCTCCACATAATTTATTAAAAATATGTCTTAGTGCTTCCACTTAATTTCGTGCAAATGAAAGAATCTTCATCGTCTCCTGATGAAATTAAACTCCTTTAATAGTTTCATCACTATGAATATTCCAACTCCGCGGATGCTTACTTCAACCATTTAAGTTTGCATGCCTTTTTAAGCATCCTTTGAATTAACAGAACTCTTTGGACCGTGCCGTGTCACTATAAGGAATCTTCTCACCTATGACCCTCCATTTTCGTCACAAAAACGTAACGATAGTCCATCTATGACGATCCTATGACGAAAATGAGATCATCGAAAGCTGGGCGTCGCAAATGAACTATAACGACGATTTTGGTGAAATCGTCATAACCGTCTATGACGATATTGGATCGTCATAGTATCTATGACGATCTAATATCCTCATGGACCATCTATCCTAGCCAAGTCAGATCCTACGTGGCAAAATTGTGACGAAATTAAATCGTCTTAAATCAAATCAGCCCAGTCCATTTTAGTGATCTATATGGGCCTAGCCCAATAATTCTTGCTTGTTTATATTTTTTCCTATATATTCTGGTTAGCTACATGGGCCCAGCCCATGGCCTTTCTTTTCTCAAGGCTTTGGCCTTTTCACGGTCAAATTATTTTCTAATTTTAGAATTTCTACATTCCATTTATTTTCTTTTTTTAGTCTTTTTGTCAAGTGAGTCCCAATTGTCAGTTACTTTGAGAGTGGGTCCCAAACATCAGGTTATTAAAACAGCTGATCAATAACGAATATCCAATCATAAAGGAGAAAGAAAACACATGAAAATCTTTAAATAATAGACAAAATCTTTTTGAACACACGTGAAATTTAACACTTTACATCACAACATTAGAACACATGTTGAATTCCACACTTTACATCACAACCAATTTAAAGATCGAAGTACTCTGAACTTCTTCAACCCGTAGCTCTTGTAAATAGGATTTTTTTTGTTCATGTACTCTGTCATCTTTCGGCAGGTCAATGCCCTCATCGTTCTTTAAAATCGAAGCCAACCAATCTGACAACAGAAATGGTTTGTGAGATATAACCATGCAGAACCATAAAAAAGACGTGAAGTGTTTAAATCACCAAAATGCACATGTGTCTACTAGCTGCAGGTATACCTACTCATAGAACGAATCGAACGGTGATTTTCCCATTGACATACTATGTGTATCTGTTGCAGATGTATGAATCCTTACTATACTACTAACTTTGCCCAAATTATTATACTAATTATGATTGTTTGCTCCCACAGATGAATATGCTATGGCACGGTGCTCTGTCAGTAACTGAGTTTAAAATAGAACTGCATCTGCTAAACTTTCACATCATTATTTCATTCAGCTACTAAACTTTTCTCTTATTTTTTTATATCAGGTGCCGGCTTCTTCCTTGATTTGGATTGGTGGCTAGCACCTATGAGGCAGTTTCAGGTATCTAAACAAGAGTCAGGATGACTGAATTGATAATCAAGTTCTATGGCAGAACTACAATCAGGTATCTAAACAAGTTTCAGTTTCAGGTATCTAAACAAGTGTCAGGACGACTGAATTGATGATCAAGTGCTTCATTGAAGTAGACAGTTGAGGTTCACATTAGACACCAGAAGTCCAGAGCTTACATTACCTTACAGATTTTATCATTGTAGCTTTCTATACTTGAGCAGAGCTCGCTCCAGTTCTCGCCCTCCCCCTGCAAACAAAAGAACTTAGGACAACAAAGCCAAGCACTAACAGTTCAAAGACAGGGCAACACCGTGCTAACCAAGCTTCGCATATGCTAAAAGACTATCTCCATGCGAACTAGATGAAATATACTGTCCAGCTATGTAATGAGAAAGAATGTATATTAGCGCCAGATGATCTACTAATGTAAAACTATATAGCCAACTATGTAACATTAGTTGATCTATGTTCTGCAAGTAACATTAGCCAACTGATTCAGCAATAGAATGAGTACAAGATTTAAAAAATGCATGGGCATCACAATCACAAGTGCAAGCACTCGAGCTATCCTAACAAGAATTTTCAACCATGAAAATAAATAATATCTATAAATGATTCCGTACAAAAGTAGAACAATTATACTTTAGTGCACATTGTATTGGTTCATCATGAAATTAAAAATCAATCATCACCAGAGTAGTAATTTAATCTTGCTACACACAAATATAGAGGCTATGTTCTACTATTAATGGAAGGAAGACCAACTTACGTTTACCAAGTTAGTAACATTCGCTATGCAGAAGTAAGGCTAAATCCGAAGTATGGAGTATACAGTACATGTATGTACCAGTAGCGAAGGCAAGAATTTAGGGTAAATTCGAAGTAAGGATAATTTTTTATCCCTATCACTAGCCAAATCGATTGGTCTATCAACTTATTCTTCAAAAATAAATACACATACAATATGAAGGCAGGATATACCAAGCTGCAGAAGTTGGCCTATCAAGTGCAGATGAACTTAACAAACAAATTATGTGCGTAACACAAGCCAAATAGAATAGCATAAAAGTATCAACTATAGATAATCTGCGGACATTGGAGTACCTCTCTAGAAGCAAGAAAACCAGGGATGTATGGTACTAACACAAGTTTCAGTGGCAGCCGATTCAGGTCAAAGAATACTACATATAAAAGTAACTTCAAAAGTTAACTACCCTCTAAGTGGTTGGATAATTCAAAGGTTTCATCACTTTGTTAAACAAGTTAATTAGAGACTGTAGTAAAAGCAAAAAGAAAGGAGGGTAAGAGGGATGGAGTCAAAAGGACATACATTACAAATGACTGATGTGAAGCCGATTCAGTAACACATGTGGTGCTTGCTTCGGGGTGTCACCATTCTGTGTGGGATAAACAAGAGAATGACAAAAAATAAGAATTAGAAAATCAATAGAGAATTTAAGATTAGGATGAGAAACAAAGTTTAACAGGAACACGTGAGATGTTAGTTCTGAGAACCAGTCCATAAAATTTAAGGTTTACTAACCTGACTATATGATACACCATATTATTTTCTAAGAATAAATAGGTAGCAATTATACCGACTACCAACAGAACTCAGACCGGCATTTGTTGAACATCAGCTAGAACTGTTTAAAAATCTTTTAATAATACTGATTGTTCATTGGAAAGTAGTGCAATCTGCTGGTTCTACACAATCATCACGCTATACTGATATATGCACTCAGACACTGAACTTGAGTCCTAACGAATACACACTGACTATTACCTCCCGACCCAGCATAAGGAAGCAGATCCAAGCACCAGATTGCAGACGCCGGAATCTACCGTGTACCTGGCAAATCGCAGAGCCTCTGGGATGCTAGATGTCCCACTCCAGAACAGACACCTGCATGACCAATCAATCTCAAATTTTGTCTAGCGTTTTGGTGAGAAATATGTGGTGCTGATCACTTCCATGTAAGTATGTACCATGAGCTCGAGACAAGGCCTCTAATGACACTTGTATATGTGAAAACACACGTTACGCTATATGTAGAGCTTGATTGATTTTCTTGAATCAAGTGCTAATTAATTTGCTTCTTAATAATTTTCTTGAATCAGTCCATCACAAGCTCATGATTGCAAGTCCATTATAGAATAATTCTAACACATCTAGAAAGCTCATGATTGCAATTCCATTGTAGAAAAATCTACAATTATACCTTACAAAAGAAGAACAAAGACAAGGTAATATGCAACGGGCATCATAATTGTCGAACTGTTGAACATAATGCTATGGTGGCGCCTTGTGGACGAGGTTGGTTGAGCCTTTGCCGCTGGACCGATCGACTACCTCCTTGAGGGATACTCACGTGGTCCACTGCAGTTGCGATGGATGGGTGGGGAAAATGATGGGCGATGCGACCGGAGAGATGGCGGCAGCGCCGGATTCAAGATGCAGAGCAGCAGGAGATATGGCATCCACTAATTTAGAAGAAGAAGAACAGTTACCATTGATTTATCAAGGGTTTGGTGCAGCGGTGGAGTGGGGTTGACGGAGCTCATCGAGGCGCCAAAAAGCACGAACCTGCCGTTGTCGTAGAGGGGGAGCAGGACGTCGTCAGGGAGAACAAGATCCTATAGCCCCAAGGCTCCACCGGTCGGGTGGAGATGAGGGCTCGGTGCAGAGGCGAGCGGGGAGCCTGGGATCTGGAGACAGAGGCGACATCCGCATCGACTGCATCGTCCCCATCAAAGGAAATCTAGGGTGCTCGTCGGGTTTTCCTGCTCTACGTGTGCGGGAGGTGGAGGCTGTGGGGCGAAGGGTCTGATGTGGGTTTGGTCTGGGAGAGCACGCAACCTGGGAACGATGGATGCAGCGGGTGAGGGGTGGTTGCGGCAGGAAATCTAGGGTGGCGGCGCCAGAGAGAAGAAAGAGGGGGTGGCGGCGCTATAGAGAAGAAATATCTAGGGTTCCAGAGATGCAGTGGGACTTGGCGAAAAATTTGGTCTATCATGCCTCATAAATTTGGTTTCCCCGGTTCCCTTCCCTGACTGGGCACCAGGTCGCTCGCAAAGGGAAATACTCCCGGGTCTTCCCGCGATGAATGGGTGCCAGGTCATCAATCTGCAGCAACTTCCCACACAATGCTATCTCAGCCGTTTATCACACTCATATCCAACGACCGATATTGCTCTCTCTTATATCTCGCTGGCTGTGACGATTTTACATATTAAAACTATGACGTTTTTAGCCAAATCGTCATAGTAAATCAAGATTTTGACTCTTCCAACTAGCTTACGACCAACTGGTGCGAAATCGTCGTAACTCTATGATGATAATATGCACGGTCACTATCAAAAGGTCATACATTGACACATTTCTTGTAGTGTGTACATGTCCTAGGTAACCATTCTATTAGAAGAACTTTCTTTTGTTTGTTCAACTACCATATACCAAATTATATGTAGTGGTTGATACATTAATCCGTCCAGACTAAATATCTCTATGAAAAATCAAATCTTGTCATAGTCAACTCCTTGAACATTGTCTTAAAATCTTTACCGACATGTCGACTATTTCATTGATGTGAAACATCCATGTCTGTTTCTTTGTAGATCCAAATACGACCGATAGGTTTTACACCTTTTCATAGGGTCTCCCAAGTTCAAAAAACTTGATTTCTCATGTATGGAGCTATCACAGATTTTATGGCTTCAAGACATTTGACGGAGTCAGGGCCCATCATCGCTTGTTTGCATGTAGTCGGTTCATCATTGTTAAACAACAATGATTTACTCTAAAATCTTAGTATTTTATTGTTTTACCCGACCTACTCGTTTCAATAGAAACTTATACCTCCATGACTACAACCTTTGAGGCACGTGAGCCATGAGCATTATGGCTACCTCCGGAACTTTTTCCGGCGTTGCGCAACTCAGCCGATATAGCTAAGGTTCGTTAACCTTATCAAAGTTCTATTGTCCTCCCACTTATCTTTTACGAAAAAAATCCTTCTTAAGAAACTTCACGTTTCAAGAGACAAACTCTTTTGTCCTCGGTGTTATGGAGGAATACCCAAGGGTTATTCGAAATAACCTACAAAGACATGCTCATATGACTTTGGTTGTAAACATCTTACTTATGCATAGCATACCAAAATTTAAGAAAAGACAACTC
The DNA here is from genome assembly GCA_030063025.1 of Avena longiglumis. Taxonomy (NCBI): domain Eukaryota; kingdom Viridiplantae; phylum Streptophyta; class Magnoliopsida; order Poales; family Poaceae; genus Avena; species Avena longiglumis. The sequence goes on from CP125978.1 coordinate 165,665,875, forward strand.
GGGTTTTATCCCAAACCATAACCTTTATGGTGTCATTTCAACGGATCATGATGGAGATCTTTTCAGTGAAAAAGCGGTAGACTCTAAAGCTTTAATCCTTTAAAAATATAATGGAAGTTTATAAATAACACCTTTGATCTAACCATGCCAAACTAGGTTTCATTACATATCTCAAACACTCCATATTCCTATGGTGTTTTGGCAGATGCAAATCTAGGTCTTTTTCTAAACTTGCAACTCAAATAAATACCATTATGATCAAATCATAAATTATTTATTTTCTTGTTACAATGATTTTCCACTTCATCTTGAAAGTCTTTGAACTTTTTCAAACATTTCATACTTCTTCCTCATTAAGTGAATATTCACTCAAATTTCCGGAGAAAGCATATGAAGTTGAAATCCATCGCTTACGACTACACATAATGGACTACATACATCAATGTGTATAAATTCCAATAATTTAGTCGTTCGTTCTTCTCTGGCCTTTGAACGAAGTTTTAACTATCCTGACGAAAGTCTCACAAGCGTCATTTGATCAAAATCAAAGACTCCGAAATCCATCAACATGGAGTTTCTTCATGCTTTTTTTTCCAATATAATATAAACAGCGATGTCACTTCGTAAGTTATCTTTCAATCATTTGTCTTGCGACATTTTAGCATTAGGCTTTATGGACGTAATTTCTCCAACTAGATTTGCAAATCATCCATCTTATATGGAATATGATAATTATTTGAACAATCTTTGTTCTCATAATACCTAATTTAAATAACAATTATTAAAACAAATCTTGAAGGCAAGATTTGATGTCAACGAGTGATGTTTACGCACGCTTATATTCTTGTAGACAGTGTTGGGCCTCCAAGTTCATAGGTTTGTAGAACAACAGCAGGTTTCCCTTAAGTGGATCACCCAAGGTTTATCAAACTCACGGAGGAAGAGGTCAAAGATATCCCTCTCAAGCAACCCCACAATTAAGATTCAAGAAGTCTCTTGTGTCCCCAACACACCCAATACACTTGTCAGGTGTATAGGTGCACTAGTTCGGCGAAGAGATAGTGAAATGCAAGTAATATGGATGATTATAAGTGGTAATTGCAATCTGAAATAAAAGTGGTAGCAAGCAAACATGTAGCAGGACTGGTTGTAAATGGTGTTTTAATGCTTAGAAACAAGGCCTAGGTATCATACTTTCACTAGTGGACACTCTCAACAATGATAACATAATTGAACACATAAATATCTTATCTTCACTATGCTACACCGAACTACTCTCCAGTTGGATAATGAACACCAATTCACCGCATAGGGCTATAAAAGCACTCCTTAAAGTTCCCATTCCCCATCTAGGTAACCCCTCACTTTCACCTTGAGCACTAGATGGTTCTAGACAAACACCACAATTTGATAGAGACATCCAACTCAAATTATAACTCATGATAAGTATTTCTGTAATCTTTAGCCTAAGATCCAAACACGGCGTGCACACTATCAACTTCACACACGTGGGACAAGGTGTCTCCGGAGATTACATTAATAAAAGCACTTGAGTAGCATAATATATGAAGAGTAATGATGCGGCTCAGATCACTGTAGAGCTTCGTTGGGAGACCCCAAGAGGAAGTTATGATGAGCACAGCAGTAAGTCTTCCCTCAGTTATGAAACCAAGGTTATCGAACCAGTAGGAGGAAGAAAACGACTCCAAGGTGTTGCTAACAAATTGGAACCTGCACAACACAAACTCAAGACTTAGCCCCAACGTATAGTGAGGTTGTCAATCCCACCGGTTTGCTGAAAACAAAGGATTAAACATATGGTGTGGAAGGTAATGGTTGCTTGCAGAAAGTAAAAAGCAACAGTAGATGATGTAAGAATGGTAAATATTGTACCGGGGTCCATAGTTCACTAGAGGTGTTCTCCTTAAGATAAATAACATAACATGCTGGGTAAACAAATTATAGCGAGGCAATTGACAGGACTGAGCAAGGCATAACAATGAAATACTAGACATTCATGATCCTATGAGATTTGATTGGGCATTACAACAATATATATAGAATGCCATCCAACTGCATCTATGACTAGTAATCCACCTTCGAGTTATCATCCCAGCTGTCACATCCCAAAATTTTCCAAATTTTGTAATGTGAAAAATAAATAAACAAAATAAATAATTGTTGAAATTTAGGGTGAAAAGAAACTTTTTGTTTCTAAATGGAAACTTAAAATTCCATCTTGAACAAACTTTGGTTAATGTTTGAATCCAACTAAATTAAAATCAAGTGAAATGCATTATCAATGAATGTATCTTGAAATTTAAACACTTGGAAAAGTTAAACCAAAACCCTAAACCCAAATGGAATAAATCATTTCCATGATCTCTCTAAGACTATGGATTTGTTCGATATAAAAATTTGTCAACAAACATTAAAAAATGATCAATAATGACAAATAGAAATATTATAAAACCATAGAAATTGATTTCATTCAATTTGGAACGAAAGATAAAATCTTATCAATTCAATAAGATAAGGAAATTGAATTTCCAAAGCTAATAAAGCACCTATCTAGAAATCCATAACAAATGGTGAGCAAATAATCCTAAAGAGATTTAAAAGGATAAACAAATATTAAATAATAATTTACAAATTGGAATCACCAAGTTTGGATCTTTAACTAAAAAGATATGGATTTTATAAGATAAAGAAAGAAATATTAAATGAGGAATATTTAAAGACCAAATTAAATCTTGACCTAATCCATAAGCAAATGGAATGAATATAATCCAAATCCAAATAAAATAAAAGGATTAAGAATTTTCCAAATAAAATAAAATGGTATTAACCAAATTCTATTCCATTGGATTAAGACAAATTCCCTAATAAGAATGATTAATTAAATCATGGGAAAATAGTATTTGGAATTTACCCAAGTGGAATAAAAGTTATTTAATTAACTTAAATGAGATCAAAGAAATCTTCTAAATAAAAATTATGGAATTAAAACCATATTTAATTCCATTGGAATAAAGATAAATATCCAATTTAAATGATTAATAAAGTCATATTAAAAATATTCCCAATAATTCAAAGTGAATTATTTGACACCCTAATAAATAAATAAAACCTACTGAAATGGTTTTGTGAAAAATTGAAACTTAAATAAGGGTTGAAAATTTATTTGATCTTATTTAAATTTAAAACAAGGACCTACTTTAAATAATCAATATGCCCTAAAAAGAATAAAAGAATTATTCTAAATTTGACTTCAGAATGTGTTATTAAACAGTGTTTGATTATTCGCAAAGTTTGGTTGAAGTTTGAATTCAAATAGTTGTTTGAATTGATTAAACAAAATCAAAACAGATAAATAGAAAAAGAAAAATAAAAACAATCTATACAAAAAAAACCGAACCCAGCCCAGCTAACCCCAGTCCACTAAGCCCAGCTAGCCCATCTCCCCCTCCCGTAGGAAAACGTTTCACACCGCTGTTCGAACCCATAGAGTCGTTGACTGCCTGGACCCACCCTCCCTCTCTCTCCTTCACTGACGAAGCGACCCCACCGCCAGCACTCCTTCGTTCTCACCTGCGCGCGAAGACCACGCCCTCCCGGCAGTTTCTGCCGTTAGCTCCTCGAAGTAAATTCACGGTGATGGCTCGACGATTAATGCCCGCGAGCATGCTCGATTTAGCGCCTCCCTCTTCTCCCTCTTTCCCCTCAGTCGATGTCTTCCAGGAGCCCCCAGGCTGGACGAATTCCTCCACGCGCTCCCACTGCTCCGACGAGCTCAAACAACAAATTCCGGCGACACCAGACCTCACCGCTGCCCCTGGACTCCACCTGCCTGCTCCCCATCCCCTAGCGCTTCTCTCTGCACCCTCAGCGCACTCGCGTGCGCCTCAGACGCTCGGCAACAACTTCAACTGAACTCCGCCACCGTCTGCCTCGACTCCGGCGACTCCACACGGTGAGCCCTGACCTCCCTTTCCCTTCTTTTTGATGCTCCTGTGCGCGCCACGACCTTGCGCATCTAACCTTGTCCTCCACTCGTCTTAGCGCGCTCTCAATATTCGCCACCATCAAGACCAGTACGAACCCGATGCCAGGCAGAACTCCGGTGAGCAATTCCTAGGAACCCATGCGCCCCTTGGACGACAAAGACCATGTTGAGCATCAGCAGTACGCTGCGAACTTGGTGAGCCCTCTCTCTCTATTTCCCGCATCCTACATCGTCAGCAACCTCGCCGCCTGAGCGCCGCCGCCGCACAGCCGCTGCCAGCGCCGCTCATTCTAGGTCAAATGCGCAACAACCATTGGATCTTGATCCTGTGGCGTAGATAGAGTCATTTAAACTAAGGGGTACGAGCTTATCTGCACCGTTCAGTCTCACTTAGATCCAACGCACCTCGTAGCGCAATCCAACCGAAATGGTACAGACCAATAAAAACACGACGTGTGGCATGTATATTGTTTTAAAAATAGAATAGACTCTATTAGATATGTAAATTTGTAAATTTCATAACTTTCAAACCACACATCCAAATTTTGCAACTTTTATATAAATGGAATCAGCAAGACAAGTACTTTCCAACCATGCACTTTGTTTAGTGAATTGCTTCTGGTAAAATGGTTGTTTTTGCAGAAACTTGTGTAGGCATATTTTGAATATAAAATTCTTTCTAAAATTATTTTTGTGATAAAATCTTAGGCAAATGGATTTTTTTGAACCAACTGACCAAATAAACCAACTTGTGGATTCAAAAACATATTTTGTGAAGCAAAATAATAAATCTTTGAATTAAAGCATTTCTAGTCAAATAAAAATGGTGTTTATATGTTAAAAATACTTTTTGGAGAAAACCCTTTGGGAAATGTTTTGATTTAAACTCTCTGACCCTAAACACAAAGTTTTATGATTTGAAAATGTATTTGGTGAACCTTATAAAGATTATTGCTTTGCTAAAGGCATTTTCAACCACATAAAATATTGATTTGGTTTAAAATGGTTTATAGGGAAAATATTTTGCAAATAGTTTTGCCACTTTTATAAAATGACCAATAGGTGTTTTAGAATGTTTATAACCTATTTGAAACCACTTTTCCAAATAAAACAATCTTTAGCATGATTGCATGCATTGCTTTGTTTCTATTATTTTATGTGTTGTTTGCTTGAATGGTAGATGGAATTCTTGCTTGCTTGATTGAATTGTAGTGGAATTTGAAGAGTGTGAATATTGCAAGATCAAGGAGTTAACTTATATTCTCTACCAAAAAGGCAAGTGATGCTTCATACTTTGTCCCATTATTTTCACTATGCATTAGTGTTATTTCTAAGTAGGACTTGCATGGAATTTCTGCTAAGTATAAACTATGCCATGGGAAATCCTATTAGATGAAACCTTAGTAGAAAATTTCCTAAGTTAAGATTCCTACTACTATCATGCTTATCTTAGCTAGTAGAAAACAAGGGTGGAATATATTCATACTATGGAATATTTCTAAGTCAAGGACTTGTGTTTTGTTTAATAAAACAACTAAGTGAATGAATCACCTGGGTGGAATGGAAGGAATGGTTTGTGTTGAGTGGTTACACAAGGCCCATTTCTATGGTTTACCTTGTGTATCTCACTTGTGGATGGCCACCCGGGAACAAAGAGATTTGAGATTTCAAATGTTGAGAAGATTCAAGTGCAGCCACTTGGCATTATGGGCTCTGTCTGGATAATATAGGTTGCAATAACTTAACCAAATGGAAAGTTGGTGGTAGGGGATGATAGGTTGGAACGCGTCCATTCTGGTCTAAGGGAAGGCTTCTGAAAGATCTAGTCTTGGTGAAACCAAGTCTTGTGGGGAAAGTGCACCACCTCTGTAGAGTGTAAAATCTAAGTACTTAGCCATGTCCCTGGTAAAGGAAAATTTGAGCATCAAGACATGGAAGCTATCAAGAATCTCCTCATCCCAATTTCTAAGTTAAAATTTTGTGGTTGGACAAGGGTTGAAGGATCACCAATTTCTATTGGGAACTGCCTTGGGTGATTTTTGAAAAACAAAAACTTAGTGTTTTCAAATGATAAGGAAAATCTATTTTGATCAAAGAAAGCCTAATCTCCACTTAGCCAAATGCATATAGATGATAGACTCCACTATACTACCATAGTATCACTTGCCAATACAACTAAAATGTATTGACCCTTGTGGCTGTAACTTATTATGTTGCAGGTTTGTTTGATGTTAGTGAGATGGGTTGATTAGGATTGCAAGTCTACAACCAACATGTTTGCCTGTGGAACTTTGAAGATGAAGGACCCCATGCAATAGTTATTTCTGCTGCATTGTAATGAGATAGCCAAATGAGCTATGTAAGATGTAATAAGTTATTTTATTCCTGGTTATAAAGTTGTATTATGACCTTTGTTTCTTGATATTACATCTTAACTGTGGATGCTAGCTATTGATCCAGGGACTAGCATTGTAAACACAGGGATCTCTACCTTATTAAAGGTTGGGACCTCTACACCAGCCCCCTCCAGTATTAAGTTGCAAGAAACATATAATTGCTTTAAGAAATGTGTGTAAAGTAAACAATACAATTGTTCCATGAACAAAAGATTGTTGTTTTCTCCCTAGTAGCAACAAGACATCTACAACCTTAGAGATTTCTGTCACTTCCTCAGATTCAATAGAGGCATGAACCCACTATCGATCATAAATACTCCCTCTTGGAGTCACTAGCATCTACTTGGTCAAGATAGCTACTAGAAACGGAGAGCATGCAAGATCTCAAACAACACAGACATGATAGAATCAATAATCAAGATACATGATAGAATCAATAAGCAATCTGACATAGCCATATCAATATCCATCGGATCACCGCAAACACAACATGCATGATTACAAATAGATGATCTTGATCATGAACGGAGCTCACAAGATCTAAACATGATGGAAAAAACAAGGAGAAACAACCATATAGCTATTGTATGGACCCATAGTCCAAGGGTGAACTACTCACGCATCAAGGGGAGGTTGGCATGGTGATGAAGAAGGCCTCTGGGATGATCTCTCCCCTCCGATAGGGTGCCGGGAAGAGATTCAGATCCCCCGATCTAGGGACGATGGTGGCAACGGCTACAAACTGTTTCGTGGAGATCTGATCGGATCCTTAGGTTTTTGGCATCGGGGGGTTTATATAGGCGAAGATGCGAGGCAGGAGGGGGCCAGGGGGCCCACACCCTGCCCAAGCACGGACCAAAGTGGGCCCGTGCATGGGGGGTGGGGGTGTGGCCATCCTGTGGCTCCCCTCCGGCCTCCCTTCGGTTTCTGTGTTCGTCTCGGTGAAATATTGACTTTGGCTTTTGTCCCGTCCAATTCAGATAATATTTCCTTACTAGCTTTTCTAAAACCAAAAACAGCAGAAAACAGGCAACTAGCAGTATGGCATCTTGTTAATAGGTTAGTCCCAGAAAATGTATAAAAATACCTCAAAGTGCAGACAAAGCATAGCAAAGTGGATACTACACAAGCATGGAACATCAAAAATTATAGATACGTTTATGATGTATCAAGCATCCCCAAGATTAACTCCTGCTCGTCCTCGAATAGGTAAGTGATAAAAATAATTATTATTGAGGTGACATGCACCATCACAATCATGATCAAACCATTTGCAAGCATTGAAAGCTAGGATCAAAGTACCCTAAACATGAGCATGAAAGATGAAGTTCTAACAATAAGACATAGCAACTATGCTGCAACATGAAAGGATACAAACAAAGATTCATGAATAATAAGACGTTGAGAGTCGTTTGTTTGTTTCACATATAGAAAACATAGCATAGTGGCATTCAGATTGTCTGTAGAGGCCTGGACCCAATAAGGTACAAGTCCCTGTGTTTACAGTGCTAGTCCCTGGATTGAATAGCTAGCACCCACATTTTAAGATGTAATATCAAGGAACAAAGGTCATATTACAACTCATAAGCAGGAATAAAATAGTTCATTAAACTTACATAGCTCATATGGCTATCTTATTACACAGCAGCAGATATATCTAACAAGCATGGAGTCCTTCATCTTCATGTGCCACAGGCAATCATGTTGGTTGCAGACTTGTAATCCCTACTCAACAAACTTCACTAACATCAAATAAACCTGCAACATGATAAGTTATAGCCACAAGGGTCAATACATTTGAATTGTATTGGCAAGTGATATCATATTGATATAGAGAACCTAGCATCTTCATGAATATATGGTAAGTGGAGTTTTGGCTGGACTTTGCATAAAATAAGTTTTCCCTATCCTTTGTAAAATAGTTTTTTATCTTTTTGAAAACACTTCATCAAACGTGGCACACTGGATACACACCAGGTGCTACCCTTGCTCACCCAACAAGTTTTAACTTCGATAAATTAGAATGGTGAGATCTTGATCTTGCTTCATTGTCTTCATGCTCAAAATTGTCCATAACCGGGGACACGGCTAAGTACTTAGTTTTACCCTCTCGAGAGGTGGTGCACTTTCCCCACAAGACTCGACATGCATCAAGATGAGACTTTTTAGAAGCAATCCCTCATACCACCATGGACGTGTTCCATCCTATCATCGCTAACACCTTTTGTCCATTTGGCTGAGTTCTTGCAACTTAGTTGGTCAAGGAAGAGCCCATATGCCATGTGGCTACACTGGAAGCTTTCGCGACAAGAATGTCTCCAATATCTTTGTTCCTGGGTGGCCATCCACAAGTGAGATACACCAGGGTAAACCATAGAAATGGGCCATGTGTAACCACTGAACAAAAATCCATATAAGTCCCATTTCTACCCAGGTGTTTCATTAACATTAGTTGTTTTCATTAGTCTAAAACAATACTTGTATTCAGAAAAGAAGAACAGATATCAGACAAATCAGGTAGTTTCATAATACATCATATCATGATTTCCACCCATAAATCTATGTATCTAGACTAGGCATTCTAAACTTACCATGTCTCCTATCTTTAGGAAATACTACCAAGGTAGATAGTATGGGATTTGCATAACATAGAATATTTAAAATAGTCCTATCATGCATACTACAAAAAATATCACTAATGCAATATTAAAAAGATAGGAATTTTGATGAACAAAGTATCACTTGAATTTTTAGTAGGAAATCTAGGTACTCTCCCTGATCTTGCAAATTTCACACTCCTCAAAGTTCACTACAACACAATCAAGCAAATCACACATTCAAAACTAGCATCACAAAACAATCACAAGAATACAAAGAAATGCATGCAAGCATGCAAAAGGTCATTTTATTTTAGAAATTGTTTTAGCAAAGTTTTGAACACTACAAACATCTATTGGTCCTTCTAAAAAGGTGGAACTCCAATTGGAATCAAGTTAGTGCAATTTGGCTAATTAAATCATTTTTATTTTTACTAGAAAAGATTTTATTCAAAGGAATAATTTCTAGTGTCAACTAAATATATTTTTAATTTCAAATGTTAGTGTTTATGGTCGCAAGGTTAAAAAAAACCATTTGAAAAAGGTATCACTCAAAAATAATTTTTGCAATAATTTTTATAGACAAAATAGCCTTAAACAAGTCTCTGTCTAAAACTCAATTTTACAGAAACAATTATACATAATAAGGTCCCAGTAGTGTAGTTCATATTTTTATGAATCCATAGACACCAAATTTGTAATTTTATGAATTACATATCAAAAGTTATGAATTTTGCAAGTTAAATAAACTAATAGATCAAATCTAAATTTTTAAAACAGAACACTGACACGCGGCAAACTCTGATTGGTTGGTACCGATTTGTGCGGATCACACTCGCGAGCCACTGGTTCTAGGTGGAATCGTGCAGCTCAGATCATCTGGTACCCCTTCGTTAAGTGATCTATCCTAGGCCCTAGGATTTGCATCCGATGGACTACAACGATTTGGCCAAGATCTGGAGGCGCTGCTGGCGACGCACGTAGGAAACACCTCTGGTGGTGGTGCACCGACGGGGCTAGGGGTGGGGATGGTGTGAGGGGGTTACCGAACTCGCGTGGTCAAGGTGGTCGCAGTGATGGTCGTTGTTGATGAAGGGGCACATGGGATCGTTGGGAATCCCTCGCCGGAGTTGCGCGCACCGTCGTGAGCTTGCAGATGATGACGAAAGCAAGCCTAAAGAGTGCCAGTAGACAAACGAACGACGTTTGTAGGTGCGCAAGACGACGACGAACAATCTAGTGTGAACTAGAGAGCAAGGGGAGGCCGGAGTTCACCAGATTTCTTACCGGAGATCGTCGGGGACAACGGCGGTGCAAGCTCGAATTGGAGCAGCCTGGGGGCTTTCTGGCGACGGTGTTTGAGGGGAAAGGAGAGGAGGGAGATAGGAATAAGAAGGCATGGTCGGGGATGGGAATTACTCGCGCAGTTAAGTGAATTCATGCGGATTGAATACGCGTAGAAACGACAGAGGAGGGGGCGTGTTAAACGCGCGAAGTTGACGATGGGGTGATGTGGCAGTGGGGCCGGTGGTCAGTGAGGGGTGCGGGGAGGGGGTGGGTGAGAAAAGGAAGCCACGGGGAGAGAGGGAGTGGCCCGGGTGGGCTGTGTTGGGCCGGGAAGGTTTAGCTGGTCGGGTTTCCCCTTTTTTCCTTCTAGTCTTTTCTTTTTTCTGTTTTTATTCAATCTAATTTGATTCAACTCCAAATTGGTTCAAATCTTCACCAAATTTTTCAGTAGGTTTTATATAAAATATTAGTTGATTATTTAGTACAATTTGAGGATTTCAAAAATATTTTTATTAACTTACTATTCATTTAAAATTAAGTGAGGAACATTGGCTTTTATTTAAATAAAATTTGAATATGGTTCATAAGTCCATATAATTTTATTTTAGTAAACTTTTATCCTTTTATATTATTTAGATAAACTTTTATTCCATTAACTTAAGGATTTTAGTCATGGTTTAAATTGTCTTTGCAATATAACTTATTTATTTTTCTTCTTTGTCTTTTCTAATTCATATCTTTTTATCTATAGCTCCAAAAATGGTGTATAATTATATTTAATAATTATTTATCTTTATAAATCCTTTTAGAATTACTTTGTTCACCATTAAGTATTGATTTTAGCTATGAGCTTTATTAACCTTGGAATATTTCTTTTATCTTCTAAAAACCATAAGTTTCTATCCATGGCTCCAAATTGAGTGAAATTAATTCCCATGGTTTTGTAATGTTTTTGTTTACCAATATTGGTTATTTAGAAATGTTATTCCTAAATTTTTATATGGAACAAAGACATAGTCTTGGAGTGATCTTGATGATGATTTCTTTTATTAGGGTTTAGGGTTTAGGTTTATCTTTTCCAAATGTTCAAAATCAAGATACATTCCATGCATGAATGCATTTGATCTGTTTGAAAATTTGTTTGTTACTTTATCATTCAAATTTTTGTTCAAGTAAGGTTTTGATGTTTCCAGTTAGAAACAAAAAGTTTATTTTCCCCCTAAATTTCATCCTTTATTTCTTTTGTTTGATTATTTTTCACTTTTCAAAATTTGGAAAATTTTGGGATGTGACATTGTCCCTCATGGAGTAGAAAAACATAAATGCATAGGACACCTTCAAAGTTCATAAGTGTAGAGGTCCCAACCTTTAATAAGGTAGAGATCCCTGTATTTACAATGATAGTCCCTGGATCAATAGCTAGCATCCATAGTTAAGATGTAATATCAAGAAACAAAGGTCATAGTACAACTTTATAACCAGGAATAAAATCTTTCATTACATCTTACATAGCTCATTTGGCTATCACATTACAATGCAGCAAAATATCTATATAGCATGGAGTCCTTCATCTTCAAAGTGCCACAGGAAATCATGTTGGTTGTAGACTTGTAATCCTAATCAACACGCTTCACTAACATCAAACAAACCTGCTACATAATAAGTTACAGCCACAAGGGTCAATACATTTGAATTTTATTAGCAAGTGATACTATGGTAGTATAGTGGAGTCTATCATCTATATGCATTTGGATAAGTGGAGCTTAGGCTTGCTTTTCTCAAAATAGATTTTCCTTATAAGTTGAAAACACTAAGTTTTGTTTGGCAAAGATCACCCAAGGCATCAACCAATAGACATTGGTGATCCTTTAACCCTTTTTCAACCACAAGTTCTTAACTTAGAAATTGGGATGAGGAGATATTTGATAGCTTCCATGTCTTGATGCTCAAATTGTCCATTGCCAGGGACACGACTAAGTACTTAGATTTTACTCTCTCGAGAGGTGGTGCACTTTCCCCACAAGAATTGACATGCATCGAGACAAGATCTTTCAGAAACCTTCCCTTAGACCAGAATGGACGTGTTCCCAAACTTATCACCCCTACCACCAACTGTCCATTTGGCTAAGTTATTGCAACCTATATGATCCAGGCAGAGCCCATAATACCAAGTGGCTGCACTTGAAGCTTCTCAACATTTGACATATCAAATCTATTTGTTCCTGGGTGGCTTTCCACAAGTGAGATACACTAGGGTAGTCCATAAATATGGGCCCTTTGTAAGCACTCAACATAACCCATTCACAACCATTCCACCCAGGTGTTTCATTCACATAGTTGTTTTATTAAACAAAACACAAGTCATTGACTTAGAAATATTTCATAGCATGAATAGAATCCACCCTTGTTTTCTACTAGCTAAGCTAAGCATGATAGTAGTAGGAATTTTAACTTAGGAAAATTCTACTAAGGTTTCAACTACTAGGATTTCCGAAGGCATAGCATACTTAGTAAAATTCCATGCAAGTCCTACTTATAAATATCACTAATGCATAGTGAAAATATTGGGACAAAAGTATGAAGCACCACTTGCCTTTTTGGTAGAGAATATAAGTTCACTCCTTGATCTTGCAATAGTCACACTCTTCAAATTTCACTACAATTCAATCAAGGCACAAATTCAATCTAGCATTCAACAACTCATCACATAAAATAAAGAAATCAAAACAATGCATGCAAGCATGCCAAAGATTGTTTTATTTGGAAAAGTGGTTTTAAATAGGTTATAAACATTCTAAAACATCTATTGGTCATTTACAAAAGTGGCAAAACCATTTTAAGTCAAGTTAGTGAAAATGGACACTTTAAATCATTTTTGTTTTGCTAGAATTGATTTTATTCAAAGAATATTTTCTAGTGTTAGCAAAATGTTTTTAAACACCAATATTAATGTTCGTGGTCTTAATGTTTTAAAACAATTCTATTTGCAAATGGTTTCATCCAAAATCCATTTTTAAATCAAAGCAACATTTTATTTTGTTGGAAATGCCTTTAAACAAGGTAACAATTTTATAGGGTTCACCAAATATATTTTTAAATCCTAAAATCTTGGTGTTTTGGTTCAGAGAGTTTAAATCAAATCATTTTCCGAAGGTTTTACTCAAAAAGCATTTTTAAATCATATTCAACATTTTAATTTGACTAGAAATGCTTTTATTCAAAAATTTATTCCTAAGTGTCACAAAATATATTTTTAAATCCAAAATTTGGTTTCTATGGTCAGTAGTTTCAAAACAATCCATTTACAAAAGATTTTATACTAAAAACATTTTTCGAATAAATTTTATTCACAAAATAAGCCTAAATTAGTTTCTGCAAAAACAACCAATTTTTACAGAAGCAATTCATTACAAAAAGGGCATGGTTGCAAAGTACTCTTATTGCTAATTCCATTGATATAAAATTTGTAAAAATTGGACGTGTAGATCTAAAGTTATGAATTTTACAAATTCTAACAACTAATAGATCTAATTTCTGTTTTTAGAACACAAACTAGCCCCGTGTCATAATCCTATTCGTCGGTACCGGTTCGGCAGGATCGCGTGATGTGGAGCGTTAGATCTAAAGTTGATCATGCGGCATAGATCAGCGCATACCCCTTCGGTTTAAGGTTCTATCGCATGCATAGGATCAAGATCTAACGGTCCAGAGCTTATCGACCTTAGATGGGCGGCGCAGGGATGGTGGCTGGCGGCGGAGCGGTCTGGCAGTGGCGTCGCCGGCGATGCAGGAAGCGAGAAAAGGAAGGAAGAAGCTCACCGAGTTCGCCGTGGCGTGGGGATGCTCGAGGTGTCCTTGGTTGGCGAAAAGGCGCTCGAGGACATTAGGGATTTCTCACCGGAGTTCCTCACTGGCTCGGGCACCCACGGTTCTTGTCGGAGACGAGCCTGCAGGTCACGCCCGGTTGATTGGCGAGCACCTGGAGATTCACAGGACACGGTCGAGTAAGATGGTGTGAACTAGCAGTCGAGGCGCTCACTGGGTCATGTGATAGAGCTCACCGGAGATGTTGCAGACGGCGGTGGCAAGGAGGCGTCATTGTTGTTAAGCCTCTGGGGCTTGCACGGACGAGCTGGTGCTACGGGAAGATGCATAGGGAGGTGGGGAGTAGGGTCGTGGAGTCTGGGAGGCAAGGGGAGGCGAGGAGCGGCCGGAATCATCGCCGGAGTGTCGTCGGGTAGAGGGAGTTCGAGGTCAAAATTTTAGCAGCCTGGTGGCTCCGGTGGGGTGAGGTCTGGGGGGAAAGGGAGAGGAGACAAGGGCGATTAAAAGGGCGCAGTCGCAGCGAGTAATGGTCGCGGCAACAACGCGAATTGAAGCCGTATTCAAATGCCAGTAACAGCGAGGAGGAAAGAGGGGGCGGGTTTCACGGGAGGAAAACGATGCCAGCGTGGCGCGGGTCCGGGGTGTCAGCGAGATGAGTGGGTTGGTTCGCGCGTGAGAAAAGGAATAGCCAGAGAGAGGGGAGGTGCCGGGTGGGCTAGCTGCTGGGCTCAGTGGGCTGGGCTGGTTCTGGGCTGGGTTGCTTCCCTTTTTTTATTCTGTTTCTTTTCTTTTTCTGATTTCTTTTTCTATTTTGAATTTATTGAAATGATTTCAGATACTTTTTTGAATTCAAACTCTTCACAACCTTCAGTAGGTTTTATACTGGTTTATTATTGTATTTTAAGGACCAGTTTAGAATAATTTTTTTATTCATTTATGGTTTATTATTTATTTAAAATAGGCACTTGCCTTTATTCAAATAAGATTTTAAATATAATTTCAAACTCTTATTTGAATTCTAATTTTCATCAACCCTTTTTTCAGTAGGTTTTATTTATTCAATAGGGTGTTAAATAACTCACTTTGAATAATTTGGAATATTTTTAATATGATTCATTAATCATTTAAATTGAGCATTTGTCTTTATAAAATCAAATATGGTTTTAATTCCATATAAATTTTATTCAAATAATTATTTTATTCCATTTAAGTTAATTAAATCACTTTTATTCTACTTGGGCAAATTCCAATTATTATTTTCCCATGATTTAATTAATCATTTACTTTAGGGATTTTCTCTTTATTCAAATGGAATAGAATTTCGTTTATGCCATATAATTTTATTTGAATATTCTTTGTCCCTTTATTTTAATTGGAATATCTTTATTTCATTTGCTTATGGATTTGTCCAAGTTTTAATTTGGCTTTTAAATATTCCATATTTATTATTTCTTTCTTTATCTTATAGAATCCATATCTTTTTATTTATAGATCCAAAATTGGTGATTCCAATTATTAGAATTTTATTTAATACTTGTTTATCCTTTTAAATATCTTAGGATTATTTTGCTCTCACTTTGGTATGGATTTTAGATAGAAGCTTTATTATCTTTGAAATTCATTTTCTTTTATCTTATAAAATTCATAAGTTTTTATCCATGGTTCCAAATTTAATGAAACCAGTTTCTATGGTTTTATAATATTTTTATTTGTCATTTTGATCACTTATAAATATTTGAATTTTTATATGGATCAAATCCATAGGCTTGGAGTAATATTGGAAATGATTTTCTTCCATTAAGGTTTTAGGGTTTTGGTTTATTTTCCCAAGTTTAAATTTCAAGATACATTCTTTGATGAATGCATTTCACTTGATTGAAATTTGTTGGATTCCCTTTTATTCAAAAGTTTGTTCAAGATGGGTTTTGATGTTTACATTTGAAATCAAAAAGTTTCTTTTCACCCTAAATTTCAAAAATTATTTATTTTATTTATTTATTTATTTATTTTTCACATTACATAATTTGGAAAATTTTGGGATGTGACAATAAGGGTGACTAGATACAAATAGTTCAAGAACAAGAAATATCAACATTATGAATCAATCAATAAGTTTTGGGACAATGCACATAGAACTAAGAATGAC
The DNA here is from genome assembly GCA_030063025.1 of Avena longiglumis. Classification (NCBI taxonomy): domain Eukaryota; kingdom Viridiplantae; phylum Streptophyta; class Magnoliopsida; order Poales; family Poaceae; genus Avena; species Avena longiglumis. Next base: position 165,682,132 of record CP125978.1, read on the forward strand.
AACTATGCTCTCTTAATTGGTGCTTAGGGATAGAAGGTGGAGACTCAATATAAAAGTGGAAGAAAGGCCCTTCAAAGGAAAGCAGGGATTTCAAGTTTCATAAAGATCTTCCAAAAAATATGGTACTTGTTAGGTTTTAGCTCTCATTGCCCGTATCATAAGAATCTTGAAGTGATTAAGGGTAAAGTGAACAAAGTATGGAGTATATGCTTGACAAAGTATAAGTTGGCAATCTCATGTCCCTTGAGTACGAGGGCCGTTTCTCATGCTACTCAACTTTAGTTACTGATAAGTTCTTGTCATAGTAAGTATATGTGTATCATAGAGAACTGCCAACGGGGTACCCCTTTCCCCATGATACAGGAGCTATCCCGTATCAAAATGACAAGGCAACAGATAATGAGCATCTCAGCAATCTTCTTATTTACCATGGGAAAATGGTGCCTTTTATCTTCTTTCCTCTTTTTTGTTTTTTTCTCTTTTTTCTATCTATCTCTTTTTTTATAAGAAGAATGCTTCATAGATTACTCACTATGGTGATGCTGCAAGTTTCCACCATGATTAGGTATGACTTAGGCTAGCATCCCAGGTGTTTATCTAACACATATACATAACTCCATGGACTTACAAGCTCCCCTTTTATTTCACACCACCGACATCCTTAAACAAAAGAGCACGATATCAACTGGGTAGATATTTACAAGTGCTGAGAGCGTTCCTCGTGACAGCACAGTTCTGCTAATTCCCAACGTATCAGTGCAAGCATATACAACATATATGACACAATGGTTCAAGTTTATTAGGGGCAAGAAAATTAAAGTGTGCCATCAAGTTTGTGAGAGCTTTAATCAGTAATTTTCACATAACAAGTTTAATTTGGAAGATAGATAAAACAAGAATATACTTGGAATGGTGTAACACACCATGCATAGGAATTTATAGTGGACACTTTGTAATAACTTGGTTTCTTGGGAGTTGGATGCATGAATAGATCTTACTCAATACAAGTGGAGGCTAGCAAAAGACTGGGAGCGACCAACTAAGAGAGCAATAATGGCCATAATCATGTAGAGTGACAAAACATTACTAATCAAAGCATAAAGTGGTACCATAAGTCAAAAACTAAATGATCAAAGAGGCATAGGTGACTGGTTCATAGTCATAACATGGTGTGAGCATGTGCCAAGTCAACCGAAACAAAGCATCAAAGGAGAATATCACAATACTATGCTTTTGAATGCTAAAACAAAGCATGATTCTATCAAGGCACATTAAGCAATCTCGATTGTTTGGAACAAGTCATGCTACAACAATAATCACTAAGAATAAGGTCAAAATAACATCTAGCATGACATGATAGAGTCTAGGCCACAGTCAAAACAAGCTCCCTTTGTACCACTATTAGCAAGAAACTTTCTACTCCTTTCCAACACCAATCAAATTATTTGAAACAACACAACGAAATCAGGGGTCCAACTACTTTATTCAAGCAAACTAAGCAAATGTAAACAAGGATGCTCCAAGAACAACACAACAGTGCATGAAACAATAAAAACAAAGTGTCTAGAAAGACCTGGGATTTTTATTGATGAAGAAGGAGATGCCTTGGGCATCCCCAAGCTTTGACGCTTGCACCTCTTGAATGTTTCTTGGTGTGACACGGCGTGGCATCCCCAAGCTTGAGAATTTTTCCATTCTTCATCTCATTACATCATTCTTCCCTTACACCTGAAAATTTTCCTTCATACAAAACTTCACACAATTTTCATTAGCAACATTAGTGCATTCAAAAATAATAAACCTTTGGGTTTAGTTTCAAAACAGCAAAACTTTTATTAAAAACACAAGCTACTGTAGAAATTCCTTCAAAAATCTCAATTTACCAAAGAGAACCCAAAAAGAAATCGATAAAGAGGCAAATGCAATTAATGGCAGAAATCCGTCAAAACAGACTAGCAGTAAAAAAAGCGATTTTTAAGAAGGCCTTCTGTTCCTCAAATAAAAAAGTGTTGAACTAACGAAAGTTATCGAACAACCTGGGGGATATATTCAGAAAATTTGCAGCTCAATCCGACTTACATATATTTTCATGAATTTTTACATCGAAGCACAAAAATCTGTTTCGGGACAACACTTCCCCAAATCTTACTTCCCTCTCATTAGAGGTTATTCTTGGCACAAAAATCAAACAAAAAGAATAAGTAGAGGTTAACTTCCAAGACCCAATAAAACTACTGGGTTATCTCCCAAGAAGTACTTTTCTTTAATGCCTTTAAGTTAGGCATAAGAAGCAAGAATCAAGTGTTTTGAAATGAAGAAGCATTGACATGAAATTTTGCTTTAAAGGGAGGAGCAAAAGGTAACTTCTCTCTCCTCATAGGGAAGTGTTCAATACCTTTCTTGAATGGGAATTGATATTTAATGGTTCCTTCTTTCATATCAATGATGGCACCAATAGTTCTAAGAAAATGTCTTCCCAAAGTAATAGGACAAGAAGCATTGCATTCAACATCCAAAACATAGAAATCAACAGGGACATAGGCATTTTTAACCATAATAAGAACATCATTAACTCTCCCCATGAGTTTCTTTTGAGCATTGTCATCTACTAGGACATCCAAATAGCAATCTTCCAAAGGTGGCAAATCAAGCATTTTATAAATCTTTCTAGGCATAATAGAGACACTAGAACCAAGGTCACATGAAGCTTTGAGATCAAAGTCATTCACTTGCATATTAATGATGGGTTCCCAACTATCTTCTACTTTCTTAGGAATAGAAGCTTGTGTTTCAATTTTTCTTCCTTAATTTTAATGAGAGCATCTGTAATTTGTTTGGTGAAAGCCATATTCATATCACTAGCATTAGGACTTATAGCAAGATTTTGTAGGAACATAATCACTTTAGAGATATTGCAACCATGAAGATCAAAATCAAACTTAGCATCATAAGTAGTAGACTTATTGGGTTTAGGCATTGTTGTAGGAGGAATAGGGACTTCCGGTGGTTTGCTAGCATCCATATTAGTGGTGGTAATAGTACAAACACTATTGTTTCTAGCAATTTTAGCTTCTCTTTCCCACTTAGCATGTAATTTAGCTAATAGTCTAACATTTTGATCAATAGTAACTTGTATTGCATGAGTAGCAGCAAAGGTACTTTCCAAGGTTTCAGGTTTAGTAGCCATTTTATTAATCAAAGAGGACTATGCTTTAGACAAATATGAAATATTTTTCTCAACATTCAAAAGCTTTTCCTCTACAATCTTGTTTGAAAGTAGTTTGTTTACTAATAAAGTCTTTAAGCATGACTTAAAGTTCAGAGGGAGCACTTCTAGTATTGTTGTAGGAATTTCCATAAGTATTGCCTATAATTATTATTACCAAAATTATTCCTATAGGCATTGTTGTTGAAATTGTTATTTCTAATGAAGTTCACATCAACTTTCTCTTCTTGAGCAACCAAAGAGGCTAAAGGAACATTATCGGGATCAATATGAGCTTTTCCATTAACAAGCATAGCCATGATAACATCAATTTTACCACTCAAAGAGGAGGTTTCTTCAACAGAATTTACCTTCTTACCATGTGGAGCTATCTCAGTGTGCCATTCAGAATAGTTAACCATCATATTATCAAGGAGCTTTGTTGCAGCACCCAAAGTAATGGTCATAAAGGTAGCTCCAGCAGCAGAATCCAACAGATTTCTTGAAGAGAAGTTTAACCCAGTATAAAAAGTCTGGATAATCATCCAAGCAGTAAGTCCATGAGTGGGACAATTCTTTACCAAAGATTTCATTCTTTCCCAAGATTGAGCAACATGTTCATTATCAAGTTGTTTAAATCTTATTATTTCACTTCTCATATATATAATCTTAGCAGGAGCATAGTATTTTCCAATAAAAGCATCTTTGCACTTAATCCAAGAATCAATACTATTTCTAGGCAAGGATAGAAACCATTCTTTAGATTTTCCGCTCAAGGAGAAAGGAAACAATTTGAGCTTAATAATATCTCCATCTACATCCATATATTTTTGCATCTCAAAAAGTTCAACAAAATTATTGAGGTGGGCAGCAACATCATCAGAACTAGCACCACAAAATTTCCCTTTCATAACAAGATTTAACAAAGCATGCTTAATTTCAAAAAAGGTAGCATCAGGAGCAGGTGGAGCAATGGGTGTACTCAGGAAATCATTGTTGTTTGTGCTAGTGAAGTCACACAATTTGGTGTTCTCAGCAGAATTAATTTTTTCAAAGGTGGAGCAAGCCAACAGCAGCAGCAACTAGAGTAGAAACTAATTTTTTGTGTGTTTTTTATAGGAAAAGAAAACCAAATGAAACTGTTTTTTTGTAATTTTTGATAAAAATAAGAAAGCAAAAAAAATCAAAATAAACTAATAAAAACAAAAACAAAGTAAGGAGAATGGTTGTAAAGGAATCCCCTTCTGGAGTTGTCCTTAACTCCCCGGCAACGGCACCAGAAAACGTCTTGATGCGGCTCAGATCACTGTAGAGCTTCGTTGGGAGACCCCAAGAGGAAGTTATGATGAGCACATCAGTAAGTCTTCCCTCAGTTATGAAACCAAGGTTATTGAACCAGTAGGAGGAAGGAAACGACTCCAAGGTGTTGCTAACAACTTGGAACCTGCGCAACACAAACTCAAGACTTTGCCCAAACATACAATGAGGTTGTCAATCTCACCGGTTTGTTGAAAACAAAGGATTAAACGTATGGTGTGGAAGGTAATGGTTGCTTGCAGAAAGTAAAGAGTAACATTAGATGATGTAACAATGGTAAAGATTGGACCAGGGTCCACAGTTCACTAGAGGTGTTCTCCTTACGATAAATAACATAACATGCTGGGTAAAAAAATTACAGCGAGGCAATTGACAGGACTAAGCAAGGCATAACAATGCAATACTAGACATTCATGATCCTATGATATTTGATTGGGCATTACAACAATATACATAGACCGCCATCCAACTGCATCTATGACTAGTAATCCACCTTCAGGTTATCATCCGAACCCCCTCCAGTATTAAGTTGCAAGCAACGGGTAACTGCTTTAAGAATTGTGTGTAAAGTAAACAATAAAATTGTTCCATGAACAAAAGATTGTTGTTTTATTCCTAGTAGCAATAGCACATCTACAACCTTAAAGATTTCTGTCACTTCCCCAGATTCAATAGAGGCATGTGTTGGAGATATGCCCAAGAGGCAATAATAAAGTGGTTATTATCATATCTTCACACTTATGATAAATTTTTACATACCATGCTATAATTGTATTAACCAGAAACATTAATACTTGTGTGATTTGTAAACTAAAATAAGAGTCCCTAGTAAAGCCTCTTGTTAAACTAGCTTGTTGGTTAATATATGATCATGGTTTCCTGATCATGAACATAGAGATGTTATTAAAAACAGGATCATATCATTAGTAGAATGATGTGATGGACATACTCCTATAGATAAGCGTAGCATAAAGATCAAGTCATTTCAATAGTTCAATTGCTATATGCTTTCTGATACATAGTAACCTAATTCCTTCGACCATGAGATCATGCATATCACCTTTACCGGATGGATGCTTTGATGACATCAAACACCACACCGTAACTGGGTGGCTATAAAGGTGGCATTGAGTGTTCGGAAAGTATTGGTTGAAACACATGGATCAAGAGTGGGATTTGTCCATCCATATGACGGATAGATATACTCTGGGCCCTCTCGGTGGAATGTCATCCAATTGGCTTGCAAGAATGTGACTGGCTCACAAGGGATCACATATCACGGGAACGAGAAAAGAGTACTTATCGGTAACGAGGTTGAACTAGGTATGTAGAGATACCGACGATCATAACCTCGGATAAGTAAACTATCATGAGACAAAGGGAAATTGGTATCGTATGTAAGTGGTTCATTCGATCGCAAAGTAATCGTAGAAATATGTGGGAGCCATATGAATTTCCAGATTCCTCTATTGGTTATTGTTCGGAGAAGTGTCTCGATCATGTCCGCATAATTCACGAACCGTAGGGAGACACACTTAAGGATTCGACGTTGTTTGAGTAGTTATGGTATTATGAGAAAGAGACCGAATGTTGTTCGGAGTCTCGGATGGGATCCGGATATCACGAGGTGATCCGGAATGGTACGGAGAATAAGATTCATATAAGGAAAGTCCTGTCGGAGTTCGGGAATGATTCATGTTTTCATCGAATGTTCTAGAAGGTTCCTAATGTCCAAGACTCCGGGGAAGGGTACATGAATGTGTCATTACATATTGGAATGATTGTATCATGTACTAATTGTTCTCGCTGTTCCAAATAAAGGATTAAATTGAATCCTAAAACTGAAAAGTCAAATGGCCAGTTTGAAAGTCAAACGGCTAAAACAGGAAACTGAGGGAAACAAGCAAGAGGAGGTTGAAACCGACTTGGGGGAGGAGTCCCTCCTCCAAGCTTGGCAAGCCACCCAAGGCCGACTTGGGGAGGGACTCCCCTCCCCTTGGCCGCCCCTCCCACCTATAAAAAGAGGGGCAGGGCCTCCTCCTCTAGACACACAAGTTCCTATCCTCTAATCTAAATCCTAGCCCTAGACTCCGGTTTAGAGCCGCTTTGGTTTAGAGCTTCTAATTGAACTAGCCTTCGGATTAGAGCCTTCTAATTGGTGTGTCTAAACCCTAGACCACTAATAGCTCTCTCTCATACTCCACCATACTCGCTCCAGCGAAGCCTCATGATCTCCCTCTACTTAGGTACCACGCTTGTCTTGCCAGCCGAATCGCGAGGAGAGTGCTACAACCTCCGCTGCCTTCTAGAACAAGGGAGAGGAAGGTCTTCGTCGAGTACCGAACGTGTGACCGACTGCGGGAGCGCTGCCAGAACGTGGCGCCGGAAGGATCGTCTACGCGATCTTGAGATCGGAAGTGTACGACTACATCACCCACGAGAATCTGCTCTCGTTAACCGCTTTGGAATCTTCGAGGGTGAGTTATTCCATCGACTCGTTTCTACAATCTAGTAGATAGATCTTGGCTTGTTTGTTTGTATGCGATAGAAATTTTTTGTTTTCCATGCTACGAACCTCTACAGTGGTATCAGAGCCGTGTCGATATGTAGATCTGTTGCACGAGTAGAACACAATGGTCATTGTGGGCGTTGATGCTTTTATTGTCGATTGCTTCTTGTGTACTTTGCATCTTGCGGTATGTTGGGATGAAGCGGCCCGGGCTAACCTTACATGACATCGTTCATGAGACTTGCTCCACGATTGACATGCAACTTGTATTGCATAAGTGGCTTTGCGGGTGCCGGTTTCTCCTAGCATAGTTAAGATCCAATTTACAACGGGTGATTAACAATACTAGTATCAATGTTGTGGTTCATATTCGTAAGTTAGAATGACACTTATTGAAAGCCCCAAACCACGTAAAATATGCAAAGAAAGTAGAGGCTTCTAACTTTGTTTTGCAGGGGTGTGCAGTGATGTGATATGGCCATGATTGTGATTATATTTGATGTATGCAATGTTCCTTATTGTAAGTTGGCAACCGGCAGGAGCCATATGGTTGTCTTTAATTTCTGTTAAGACCCGTGTGTCTATTCAAAGTAGTTGTAATAGTTGAAGCCGGTGGATGACAACCATGGAGAAGCATAATTGACCTTGATGCAATGTCGGTGATGATGGAGATCATGTTCGTGCTAGAAGATGGAGATCGGAAGCACAAAGAAGAAAGGCCATATCATATCACATATTATGAATTGCATGTGATGTTAATCCTTTATGCATCTTGTATTGCTTAGTAGACGACGGTAGCATTATAAGATGATCCCTCATGCACATGAATTTCAAGTCATAAAGTGTTCACCCTTAGTTAGCACCGTTGCTAAAGCTTGTTGTTTCGAAGCACCACGTGATGATCGGGTGTGTTAGATTCTACAAGTGTATACAACGTGAGCAAGCAGATTTGCTCATGCGGAAACTAAGGTTTGATCTTGACGAGCCTAGCATGTACGCACATGGCCTCGTGAACACGGATTACCGAAAGGTAGAGCATGAGTCATATAGTAGATATGATGAACATGTTGATTGTTCGCCATTGAAGCTATATCAACTCTCGTGATGATCGGTTTTGATGTGGTGGATTTGGTTCGTGTGATCACTAAAACAATGTGAGGGATATTTTTTTGAGTGGGAGTTCACCTAGATTAATTTAATTATTAATTAGAACTCAATTTATCATAAACTAAATCAAAGTGAATTTGCATAGTTGTTGTAGTCATTGGCATCTGTTTACCACCTTGCGCTTAGTTATAATTGAGATGATAGAACTATAGAATTCTGGTTAGTTACTTTACGAACTGGTATCGTATTGTTTTGAAGTGTTAATCTAAAGTTTAAAAGTCCCATTGCAAACTTTCAGTAAGTTTTGATTACTCCATGAAGTTTAATAATTGGTATTAAAATCAAGAGTAACAATTCCAATGTTAGTATCATGTTTGTCTCCATGATTATTGATATTCAAAAGGATTGTCTTAATATCAAGGTTATCTAGGATCTGAAAGAGTTGTTTCAGAAACCATGATGTGTCGAAGATATTGTGATATCTGAAACGAAGTTTTGGTTGCAACATGATAGAGTATAATATGGCAAAAGTCATGTTCTCATATTTGATGAGAATTTGCAAAAGGTTGGAGACACTGGTTGTCCTAATCCTCCAAAAGGTTTTTGGATAGCAACATTATACTCATAATTCATCGTTATAAGCTAAAAGTAGCTTGATCATGGACGATTCCATGATAAGGGTGAATATTTGATGTAGGTAAAATGTTTACTACACCAAGAGATTACTAAAGAAAGGAATTTGAAAGAACACCAAACATTTGATGATGGTGATCTACTTCAAAGTGCAAGTCCAAAGAAATTGGTATTTAACTATACACGCTTTGGACTATATGTCATATGTATGACTCCACTATTGATGTTGATAGATTCTTTCAAACAGAAAAGGAAATATTGAAAGAAAATCTCATAAGTATATGACAGAAAGGAAAAGACTAGAATTGTTCAGCTTAAGTATATAGATGATATACATGTTATGGCTATATTCTTTGCTTATTAAACAATGTGGTTCTCAAGTATTTGATACTGAATTTGTTGGTGTGAATCGTCATACGAAACAACACATGAACTACAATGGCCTAAGTAACTAGCAAAAGAATATGTGATGATGTTCATCGAGAACAAATAAAGGGTTATTGTGTTGCTCGTTAAAACATCAAAGCTTGCCTTCAAGATTTATTTTATCAGGTATTATGAGAACAAAAGGGTTGTTCAAATAATTGCCGTGATCCATAAAAGATGGATGATTCACAAATCTCGTTGGAGAAATCACATCCATAAAACTAGTGCTAAAAATGTCGAAAGACAAATTGATTGAAAGATCACTTAGGAAGTGACATCGCCGTTTAAATTATATTGGAAAGAAAACATGAAGAAACTCCATGTGGATGGAATTTTGGAGTCTTTTGATTTTTGATGACATGACGCTTGTGAAACTTTCCCAGAGATAATTAAAACTTCGTTCGTAGGCCAAAAGGGAACGAATGACTAGGTTATTCGAACTTGTACATATTGTTGTACGAAATCCATTATGTGTAGTCAAGAGCGATGGATTTCAACTTCATATGCTTTCTCCGAAAATTTGAGTGAATATATGAATATTTACTTAATAAGGATGAAGTGTGAAATATTTGAAAAGTTCAAAGATTTTCAAGATGAAGTGAAAAATCACTGTAACAAGAATATAAATAGTTTATGATAGGATCATAAAGGAAGATATTTGAGTTACAAGTTTAGCATAATACCTAAGATTTAAGGAATCGTTCCGTGGATTTGCATTTCCCGAAACACCATAAAAGTATGGAGCATTCGAGATATGTAATTAAACCTTGTTTGACATGGTAAGATCAAAGGTATAATTCATAAACTGCCATTATGTTTTAAAGATTAAAAGCTTTAGAGACTACCGTTTTCCACAGAAAAGAGCTCCATCATAATCCGTTGAAATGACACCATATGTTATGGTTTGGGATAAAACCCAAGTTGTCCTTTCTTAAAACATTGGTATGCTATGCATAAGAAAGATGTTTGCAACCAAAGTCGGATGAACTGTCTTTGTATGATTATTTTGAATAAGCTGAGTATTCCTCCATAACACCGTAGACAAAAGTATTTGTCGCTTAGAACGCCAAGTTTCTATGGGAAGGAATTTTCGTGAAAAGAAAAGTGGGAGGACAATAGAACTTTGATAAGGTTAAAAGAACCTTAGCTATATGTGCAAAGATGCGCATCGCCGAAAAGTGTTCCGGAGTTAGCAAACAATGCTCATGGCTCACGTACCTCAAAGGTTGTGGTCACGGAGATCCAAGTTCCTATTGAAACAAGTAGGTCGGATGAACAATCAAATACCAAGATTTGAGAGTTAAATCATTATTTGACAATAATGATCCGACTACGTGCAAAGAAGCGATGATGAGCCCTGACTCCGTCAAGTGGCTTGAAGCCATAAAACTGTGATAGTTCCATACACGAGAAATCAAGTTTTGAACTTGAAGGACCCTCGAAAGGTGTAAGACCTTACACAGTGTCTGGATCTATAAAGAAATAGACATGGATGTTTTACATCTATGAAATAGTTGACATGTTGGGAAAGAGTTCACAAAATGTTCAAAGGTTGACTATGACAAGATTTGATCTTTCATAGTGATATTTAGTCTAGACGAATTAATGTAGCAACCACTACATATAATTTGTTATATGGTAGTTGAATAAACAAAACAAGTTCTTCTAATAGAATCGTTACCTAGGACATGTGCATAACACGGTCCATAGGGTTTTGTTAATTCAAAAGGATGCTAAAAGCATATGCAAACTTCAATGGTTAAAGTGAGCATCGCGGAGTTGGAATCTTCACTGTGATGAAACTGTTAAAGGAGTTTAAAAGTTCATCAGAGACGATGGAGATGCTTGCATTTGCAAGAAATTAAGTGGGAGCGCTAAGACATGTTTCTAAATACATTATGTGGAAGACATATTGTTGATTAGAAATAATGTATCTTTTATTAACACATATTAAGAATTTCATCCCGATGAAAGACTTAGGCAAAACCCAAATATTTGGCATCAATAGACGCTAATATGGTTGTGCCAGAAGTACATAGACAAGATATTGAATGAGTTCAATATAGAAACTACAAGAAAGGTTCTTGTCGCACAGAAAGGATTGAAAGAGTTCAAATGTTGATGATATATTCAAGTGCATTGACATTTGGTAAAGTGAAACAAATAATCAAGTATAGATTGATACTTGATGTATGAAATCACAAAGAGTATTTATATCAATCATACTGTGATATGTACAAATCCAGATATGTCCTATGCTCTAAATGTTGTGAGCATATACCAGAATGATTCGTAAGATGATCATTGGACAATAGTAAGGATATTCTTATGATCTTTTGGAAGAACTAAGAGTATAATATTTGTAGAAGTGACAAATAGATGGTTAGTTCATTGTAAAAGTACTACATTGATACTAGCTTTGTCACAAAGTACAAATTAAGTTTATCTCAATCTAAACTAAGGGTGGCACAATATAATGGAAAGTGAGTTCCATAATGGATTTGGATGAGTTCCAAAGTTAAGACATTGTGACAGATACTACAACAAAAGGCTAAGTATATGAATGCTATTTTAGCAGCAAAAGAGGGCATTTGTGTCAAGTAGTTTGTTATCAAACTAGGTGTAGTTCACAGCGGGATAATACTATGAAGATATATTGTGCGACAATATTATCAACATGTTTTAACCCTAAAGAACTAAAGGTCACACCGAAGACCAAATTTGTACAAAGCCATCTCATTAGAGAATGAGTGATGTAGAGACGCAAAGACATGCAATTACACACGGACTGGAAGTGTCGATCCGAGATCGTTGACCACTAGCAATCGTGTACATACAACACCGAAAGCCATAGATGTTGAATACACAAAGGTTTGAAACTATATTATTGACTCTAGTGCAAGTGGGAGACTGTTGGAGATATGCCCAAGAGGCAATAATAAAGTGGTTATTATCATATCTTCACACTTATGATAAATGTTTACATACCATGCTATAATTGTATTAACCGGAAACATTAATACTTGTGTGATTTGTAAACTAAAATAAGAGTCCCTAGTAAAGCCTCTTGTTAAACTAGCTTGTTGGTTAATATATGATCATGGTTTCCTGATCATGAACATAGAGATGTTATTAACAACAGTATCATATCATTAGTAGAATGATGTGATGAACATACTCCTATAGACAAGCGTAGCATAAAGATCAAGTCATTTCAATAGTTCAATTGCTATATGCTTTCTGATACATAGTAACCTAATTCCTTCGACCATGAGATCATGCATATCACCTTTACCGGATGGATGCTTTGATGACATCAAACACCACACCGTAACTAGGTGGCTATAAAGGTGGCATTGAGTGTTCAGAAAGTATTGGTTGAAACACATGGATCAAGAGTGGGATTTTTCCATCCATATGACGGATAGATATACTCTGGGCCCTCTCGGTGGAATGTCATCCAATTGGCTTGCAAGCATGTGACTGGCTCACAAGGGATCACATATCACGGGAACGAGAAAATAGTACTTATCGGTAACGAGGTTGAACTAGGTATGCAGAGATACCGACGATCATAACCTCGGATAAGTAAACTATCGTGAGACAAAGGGAAATTGGTATCGTATGTAAGTGGTTCATTCGATCGCAAAGTAATCGTAGAAATATGTGGGAGCCATATGAATTTCCAGATTCCTCTATTGGTTATTGTTCGGAGAAGTGTCTCTGTAACATCCCCAAATTCATATTTCAAAACTCATTCATATCATCTAAGCATTCATCATCATGTAGGGTTCTTCTCAAAAACAGAAACTTATGCTATGATTTCATGTGAGTAAATTTCACTCATTAGGCCATCACCTTTTTGAAACTTGAAAGATATAGAACTTGTTTACTTGCCCCACTATGGGAAAGATTGAGTATAAAAGTTTAACCAAAATATTCAAATTAGAAATAATTTCCAAAACCTCTATTTCAAACATTTGCAATTGATGCATAGTCTCTGTTTATTTGAAATCTAAGTCTGGCCAAACCTTTGCAAGGCAATCCCACAAGTTTTGACTCATTTCTGAGACCAAGTCACCCCTGCAAAACCTCAAAAAGATTTGAATTCAAATTGAGTTTGAAACCATTTGAAAACATAACCAGAAAACCTAATTAGAAAAGAAAAAGAACTAAACAATAGAAAAAGGCCGAGCGCCAGGAAAGTGGCCCAGCAGAGAAACGAGCCCAACTAGCCCACCCGGGGATTTTCTTTCCTTCTCTCACGCGTGAACACACACAACCAGTCACTGACGAACGGACCCCACCCCCATCTTTCACACGTCGCTGACAAGCGGGCCCTGTCCACGCTGTCATCGTCTTCCCCAAACCTCGCCCGCGACCACGTCGCAGCTGCAGTGACTGCCGGTGATGGCGCGGCTTAATTGGGCCATTAAACGCAAGCGTTTCTTGTCGAGGCACCTGCTATAAGATCCCCACCTCCCCACGATCATTTTCCCCCAGTCAATCTCACGCTCACGCCACCAGGCTACCCACGACTCGCTCAGAACCGCCGCAGTACCGACGACTCCGGCGACCGATTCCGGTGATCCTTGACCGCCCCCTTCTCTCTCGATCAAACAAAGATGCTCAGCATATGTTCTTACGCACCTGCTGACGCATTTCTCTTGCCTGTTCGTGACCTAGGTCGTCGTCTCCATCCACGACCAAAACCACCTGCGCCGCCGCTTGACTCCGGCGACCAATTCAGATAAAACCCGAGCGCCCCTTGACCCCTCTTTCACGCAAATCAGTTCGCCTACGTTTCGCACAACTTCTGATGCCTCTGGCTCATGTTAGGGCGACGCCAAACCTCGGCAAGCACCGCGTCTTCAAGCGACCGACGCCGCCCGTTACTCCGACGAGCTCCTAAAGCCGTACCAACACGCCCCTCTGCAAGCCAGTACCACCACGAGCTTCAGCAGCCTCCAGCGAACCTGGTAAGATCCCTCTCCCCCTCGCGGACGATGTAGAACGTCGGCGCCGCCGTAGTCAGATGCGCCGCCGCCAGTTAGCACCGCCAGTGCCGCCCGTTTCTGGCTTGAGGATATGGACCGTTGGATCTGCATCATAGGGTTAGGATAGAACTTTAAACGAAAGGGTAAGCGCACATCTGAGCCGCCAGATCCCACTTAGATCGTGCGGTCCACGGAGCGCGATCCGCGCGAAGCGGTACACACCAGTAAGGTTGCGACGCGTGGCAGGATTTAAATCAAAAACAGAATTTAAAACCAGATTTAGATCCAAACTTTAAACTGTTTTAACTTTTGAATGCCACGTTATATTTTTACAAATTTTATACAGTTGGATTCAGTGAAACAAGACCTTTCTGAATGTCCAATTAGTTTAACAAATAGTAACCATTAAAATAATTTTATTTGTAGAATCTTGTTTGAAGCTATTTTGAGTATAGTTATATTTTGGTAATTAGTTTTATTGTTAAATAAGTTTTAAATGGGATAAATTTTGTGCCCTGTTGTGTTTCAGTGCCATGCACATGCTTGGGAAAATTTCCAAAATCACCACTTAGTAAAATACTTGCATGCATGCATTCATATTTTTTTTTGATTGAATATTTTGTGTGAAATTGAATGCTATAATTTTTCTTGTAGATTTTGCTAGTGATTGTGATTGTGAAGAGTGCTACTCTCCCCACTACCAAGGCAAGTGATATTACATGAATATTTTTATCCTGTGTTTTGAACTAGCATTAGATATTTTGCTATAGTATTGCATGTTATTTTGTCTAATGCAAAAGTTGGGAAATCCTATGTAGTCTAGTAGAATTGCTAAGGAATTTTCCCTAAGATAAGTTGCCATACTTTACTTAGCCTAGCTATATAGCAAACAAGGGTTGGTGAAAAACTACACTTACTATGAAGAAAATATTTCTAAGTCATGAGACTTATACTTTCCTAATAAAACCACTAAGTCAAATGAACCTCCTGGGTGGAAGGGAAGAATGGGTTATGTTGAGTGGTTACACAAGGCCATGGACTTGGGTTATGTATCTCACTTGTGGTAAGCCACCCAGGCACAAAGGGATTTGGAGGCCAAGTGTTGAGAAAGCTTACAGTGCAACCACTTGGCAATATGGGCTCTGCCATGATCATATAGGTTGCTAGAACTTAGTCATTTGGACAGTTGGAGGTAGATGGGATGATAGGTTGGAACGCGTCCATTTGACTAAGGAAAAGCTTCTGAAAGGTCTTGTCTTGGGAAACCAAGTCTGGTGGGGAAAGTGCACAACCTCTGCAGATGGAAAACCTAAGTACTTAGCCTAGTCCAAGGCAATGGACACTTTTGAGCATCAAGACATGGAAGCTACAAGAATCTCATCACTCCAATTTCTAAGTAAAATTTATGGGTGAACAAGGGTGAAGACCCCAATGTCTATTGGTGGTTCTTTGGGAATGTTTTGACAAAGAAAACTTAGTGATTTCAACTAATAGGTAAAACCTATTTTTAAGCGAAGGAAGCCAAGCTACACTTAGCCAAAATGCATATAGTAATATAGTCCACTTAAAATATACTAAGGTATCACTTGCCAATACTATTCCAAAGTATTGACCCTCTGTGGCTGTAACTTGTGATGTTGCAGGTTATTCTGATGATGATTAGGAGTCATGAGTCTACACTCAACATGCTTGCCTGTGGCACATGAAGATGAAGACTTATGTTTATTTGCTTATTCCTTCAAACTCTTGTATTAGGCCTATGGCCTTGAGGTGTAAAAGACTATGTTTTATCTCTGGAATGAATGTAATAAACGACCTTTGTATCTGTGTACTTCATCTTAAACTGTGGATGCTAGCTTTGATCCAGGGACTAGCATTACAATCACATGGATCCTTTCCTTTATAAAGGAGGGGTCTAACAGATGGTATCAGAGCACTGTGTTGCCTGTAGGATTATGACCCTAGGATTTGAAAACCACTAAGGAAAAATTTTCAACTACTTCTACACTTGTCTATTCTTCTCGTAAAACTTTTCTAATATTTTCATTCTCAACTCCATTTGTAGATGAACTCCATCAACGAAGCCGTGAAGAAAGGACCACTCATGACCATGACCTTGGAGTGTGAAACTGAGTTTCCCAATATACTCAAGGACCTCATGGTGGCAATGGAAGCACATGGTGCAGCTCTGTACAAGGGCTTTCCAGTGATGGATGAAGGAGTGGAGTATTGGTGGGTACAACATCACTTGTACAAAAACAAGGAAGACAACCACAAAGAAAGAGGATTCTGCATGTACACCAATACTAAAATGCACACCACATTCTTTGGGTCAGCCAGAGATGCAGCTTGGAGGACTATCAAAGAACTAAGTGCTAGAGTCAAGTGCAGAATGCTCAACCTCCAAAAAGACTTAGAGAAAGAGAAGGAACTTACCCAAGAGTTGGAAGCCACCAACCAAGAGTTAAGGGGAGATGTAATAGACTTAGTGATGGAATCATGTGAACAAGATAGGTGGATTGCCTCTAGGAACATTGTGATAGCCACCAGATCCAGTGAGATAGGCCTATAAGCACACTTTGTAGTGGACCACCATCTATCACCTTATTTTCCAAAATGATACCTTAAATAAGTTGGACCTTGTTTGATGTAATGGATTTATGTATGCATGACTTGTGTGATATTTGTGTTCCATGGTTATGTATGAGATGGTTGTTATGTATTCATCTTAAATAGTGTTGTTCTAACTTTTCAATTTTATAAATAGATGCCTATTGTCGTCAGCACTGTTGAGGAGTTCCAGGTTACTCGTTTCGGACCCCGTATCATTGAGCTTACCACTTTGCTCGATCTCCCTCTTCCCACCATCACGGTGTACCCACTCACCAATTTCGAGAGGAAGGACCTCTGGGGCTTCAAGGTGAACCAGCCAGGACGCCAGACTGAGCCTACAGAGGCCATCGTCTTCAAGCTGATGCACGGCTGTGGGAGAGGCATGGAGGTAGTCATGCAGGACCTGATAGGACGCTTGTTAGGCCGTCACTCCCGACAGGTTAGGGGCACTCACTTCCACGTCTTCGGAAGGCGTGATGTTTATGGAGATTCCATCGAGTTTGACGACGACTCGAGGGACACTGTAGAGCCGATACATCTCTATCTCCAGGACTTAGAGACTCTCCTCAGGCACGTGGACACGGATAGGACGAACGTCATGCTTGGCAATGATGAGCTTCAGGTACAGCTACGCGAGAAGGACAAGCTTTTCGCACAGCAGGATGAGATGATCAAAGAAATGGAGACAAAGTTCGAGGCCCAGGACCGCAAGTTCAAGAGTCAAGAGAAACGCGTCCAGGATAGGAACAAGAAAATCCGGGACATGACCGAGGAACTGAAGTCCAAGGACTTCGAGCTTGAGCAGCAGCAGATGGTTATTGAGAGGCTTCGCTCCCAGAAGAGGGCTCTCAAATCCAAGGTCGATTCCTTGACCACTACGATTGAGGAGAATAAGACCGCGATGGAGAACGCAGGTCTTACCTTCGTCGAGGAGGAGATTGATGCTGATGAGTAGACTTGACTGCTTGTTTGTCTTTCATATTCGTACTTGTTATTGTGAACATATTATTGGACCATCCGACATGTGGATGGCTTGCCATTTGTGTGTTTTACTTCATGAGCTTATTATGTGGTTGTTGAACTTTTATTCTTATGTTGTTTGTTATGTGTTTGTTTATGATGTATGGTGCATAAAACATCTATGGGTATCTCATTCTTATCTATTTGAACAAACCACAGATGCCTCCTCGTCGCGCAAACCCCAACCCCAACAACATCACCCCGGAAATGCAACAAATGATGAATGCGCAAACACAGCTTATGCAAATGATGACAACATTCATCCAAAACCAGAATAACAACAACAACAACCCCAACAACAACAACAAAAACAACAACAACAACAACAACCCTCTGGGTTTTGATATGCTCACCAGATTTCTGCATCTGAGGCCAGCAAAGTTTTCGGGAACAACTGATCCCATGGTAGCCAATGACTGGCTACGTTCTGTGAACAAAGACTTAGTGACCGTGGGTTGCACGGATGCTGAAAAAGTCAGGTTCGCAGCACATCTGTTGGAAGGACCAGCCGCCACATGGTGGGACAACTTCCAAATCACCACTCCTATTGATGAAGTGACTTGGGACATCTTTGAAGATGGCTTTCGCACTGCTCATATCTCATCAGGAATGATGAGTCTGAAAAAGAAGGAGTTTCATAACTCAAGCGCACCAAGATGGCCGAGTACATAGAAGAGTTCAACAATCAAGCGCCACGCACTGGATGAGGTTGACACCGATGCAAAAAGAAAGGAAAAATTTCTGGAGGGTTTGAATGATGAGCTGAACCTACAGCTGTATGTGGCATATGTTCCAACTTATCAGTCTTTGTGTGACAAGGCTGCCATTTTGGAAAGTAAAATGAAGCAAGTCGAGAGTAGGAAGAGGAAACACTCCGACAAGCACAGCTCGGGATCGTCTCACAAACGATCTCACTATGATGACATCGGCAGCTCAGGATCCCATAAGCATGGGAAATTCAACAAGCACCACAACCACAACCGTCATGACAACAAGCATCACCGCAGTCATGACAATGATAAGTACAAGAACCAAAAGAGTGGACACAAGAGCCACCACAGTGGGAATGGTAGTGGAAGTGGAAGTCAACATGTTAAAAAGGACACCAGTCAAGTGGAGTGCTTCAAATGCAAGAAGTTGGGGCATTATGCTAATGAGTGCCCTGAGAAGAAAGTGGAGGGACCTATCAAGCCAAATCCTTTCCAGAAAGGACAGGTTAACCACATCAATGTGGAGGAGGTCTATGAAGAGCCTGATGCCGTTGCTGGTAAGTTCAGACTCAATTCAATTTCAGCATTTGTACTCTTTGATACCGGTGCATCTCATTCATTCATATCAAAAGCATTCGTTGAAAGAAATGAACTACTGGTAGAAACCATTGGGTGTCCTATAAGAGTAAGTTCTCCGGGTGGAGAAATGATAGTAACCTCAGGATGTCATGACTTAGTCATAGAGTTTGGGAAACATAAGTTTCCAGTGAACCTGATAATTCTGAATTCCCAAGGATTGGATGTAATTTTGGGAATGGATTAGATGGCTAAGTACGAGGGAGTATTAGATTGTGCTAATCGTACTGTTGCACTCACAACCCCAGAAGGAAAAAGAATAAAATTCAGATCTAACTTTGAATCCAAGGGAAGTAAACTGAATTCTCTTAAGGGGTTAGCATGGACAGTGTGCCAATTGTGTGAGTATCCGGATGTATTTCCGGAGGAGTTACCAGGAATGCCACCAGATAGAGATGTGGAGTTTCTGATAGATTTGGTACCAGGTTCTGGACCAATAGCTAAGAGACCGTACAAAATGTCAGTTGATGAACTGAAAGAACTCAAGAAACAGCTAGGAGAACAGTTGCAGAAAGGGTTTATTCAACCAAGTTCTTCATCTTGGGGAGCCCGAGTATTGTTTGTGGAGAAAAAGGATAGAACACAAAGATTGTGTATTGACTACCGTTCTCTCAACGAGGTGACCATCAAGAACAAATATCCTTTTCCAAGAATCAACGACTTGTTTGATCAGTTAGAAGGAGCATGTGTGTTCTCAAGATTGATCTTGGTCAGCTATTTTCAACTCAAGATAAGAGAGCAAGACATACCTAAGACCGCATTCACCACAAGGTATGGATTGTATGAGTACACCGTGATGCCTTTTGGTTTAACCAACGCCCGATACTTCATGAATATGATGAACAAGGTGTTCATGGAATTCTTAGACAAGTTCGTTGTCGTTTTCATCGATGACATCTTGGTCTACTCCAAGAGCAAGGAAGAACATGAAAGACACTGCGCTTGATACTTGAAAAGCTAAGAGAGCATAAGCTTTACGCCAAATTCAGCAAGTGTGAGTTTTGGTTAGAGGAAGTTGGTTTTCTTGGTCATGTTATGACAAAGATGGTGTAGCATTGATCCCGCTAAGGTTTCACCGTGATGTAATGGGAATCTCCCAAAAATGTAAAAGAAGTTCGTAGTTTCGGCTTAGCGGTTACTACAGAAGGTTCATTGAAAATTTCTCAAAGGTTGCTAAGCCAATGACGGAATTGCTAAAGAAGGACAAGAAATTTGTTTGGACCGAAGGTTGCGAAGTCAGTTTCCAAGAGTTAAAGAAGAGACTTGTGACAGCACCAGTTCTAAGTCTGCCAGATTTGGAAAAGGATTTCCAAGTATATTGTGATGCGTCACATCAAGGTTTGGGTGCTGTACTTATGCAAGATGGTAAAGTCGTAGCCTATGCTTCGATACAACTCAAAACTCATGAGATAAACTATCCTACTCATGATTTAGAGTTAGCCTCTGTCGTCCATGCACTCAAAACATGGAGACATTATCTTTTGGGTAAGCGGTGTGAAGTGTTCACCGATCATAAGAGCTTGAAGTATATCTTCACAAAGAAAGAAATCAACATGAGGCAAAGGAGATGGCTAGAACTTATCAAGGATTACGACTTAAGTTTGCAATACCACCCCGGTAAAGCGAATGTAGTAGCCGATGCTCTAAGTCGTAAGACGTTTGTAAATGGCCTTACCAAAGGGGAATTGCCAGATGACCTGTGTGAGCAATTCAAGAAACTCAGATTAGAGATTGTACCAGAAGGACATCTCATGTCCTTAGATGTTCAACCCACCTTATTGGACAAGATCCGAGAAGTTCAGAAGACTGATAAAGAAATTGAAAAGATTAAGGAAAATATAAGTCTAGGGAAAGCCAAGAGTTTCCATATAGACGAACAAGGTACCTTATGGCACGGAAAACGTATTTGTGTTCCACAAGATCCGGAGTTGCGGAAACTGATTTTACAAGAGGCTCACAACTCTCCATATTCTATCCACCCGGGAAATACCAAGATGTACATGGACATGAAGGAAAGATTTTGGTGGAACAATCTCAAAAGAGACATCGCCGAACATATTGCTTTGTGTGATGTGTGTAGCAGAGTCAAAGCGGAGCACCAGAAACCAGCAGGTTTGCTTCAACCACTGCCTATTCCTGAATGGAAGTGGGAAAATATTGGTATGGATTTCATTACCGGATTACCAAGGACCAGGTCAGGGTATGATTCCATATGGGTGGTAGTGGATCGCTTAACTAAAGTGGCTCATTTTATACCCGTGAAGACAACTTATACAAGTGCCAAGTTAGCAAAAATTTACATGAGCAGAATTGTATGCCTTCACGGTGTGCCAAAGAGTATTGTGTCAGATAGGGGAACACAGTTCACTTCTCACTTTTGGAGACAGCTTCATGAATCTTTGGGAACGAGATTGGAATTCAGTACTGCCTTTCATCCCCAAACTGATGGACAAACGGAAAGGACTAATCAAATTCTTGAAGACATGTTGAGAGCCTGTGCTTTAGACTATGGATCAAGTTGGGATGAAAGCTTGCCTTACGCAGAACTCTCCTACAACAATAGTCATCAAGCTAGTATTGGAATGGCACCATTTGAGTTACTCTATGGAATAAAATGTACCACCCCATTACTATGGAATGGTGTGGGAGAAAGAAGTTTGTTTGGACCTGATTTTATCAAGGACGCCGAAGAAAAAGTCAAATTGGTTAAGGATAGGTTGAAGGTAGCACAGTCCCGACAGAAAAGCTACGCAGACTCTAAGCGTAGAGAAGTCACCTACGAAGTTGGGGATAGAGCTTATCTCAGGGTATCACCACTCCGTGGAGTGAAAAGATTTGGAGTCAAGGGAAAGTTGGAACCAAGATATGTTGGGCCATTCAAGATTCTAAGTCGCAAAGGAGAAGTTGCATATGAAGTTGAATTGCCTGAATCCCTCTCAGCTGTCCATAATGTGTTTCATGTGAGTCAGCTTAAGAAATGTCACCTAGAAATGGAAGAAACTTCTCTGAAGGATACCATACCTTTGGAAGAAGTCCAACTAGAAAGTGATCTCACCTATGAAGAAAAGCCTGTTAAGATTCTTGAGACCGCAGAAAGAGTCACAAGGACAAAAACTATCAAGTTTTGCAAGGTACAATGGAACCATCACTCCGAACAAGAAGCAACATGGGAAAGAGAAGATGACCTTCGGAAAGACCACCCTCACCTATTTGCTAGCCAATCCGAATCTCGAGGGAGAGATTCATCTTAAGGGGGTTAGATTTGTAACATCCCCAAATTCATATTTCAAAACTCATTCATATCATCTAAGCATTCATCATCATGTACGGTTCTTCTCAAAAACAGGAACTTATGCTATGATTTCATGTGAGTAAATTTCACTCATTAGGCCATCACCTTTTTGAAACTTGAAAGATATAGAACTTGTTTACTTGCCCCACTATGGGAAAGATTGAGTATAAAAGTTTAACCAAAATATTCAAATTAGAAATAATTTCCAAAACCTCTATTTCAAACATTTGCAATTGATGCATAGTCTCTGTTTATTTGAAATCTAAGTCTGGCCAAACCTTTGCAAGGCAATCCCACAAGTTTTGACTCATTTCTGAGACCAAGGCACCCCTGCAAAACCTCAAAAAGATTTGAATTCAAATTGAGTTTGAAACCATTTGAAAACATAACCAGAAAATCGAATTAGAAAAGAAAAGGAACTAAACAATAGAAAAAGGCCGAGCGCCAGGAAAGTGGCCCAGCAGAGAAACGAGCCCAACTAGCCCACCCGGGGATTTTCTTTCCTTCTCTCACGCGTGAATGCACACAACCAGTCACTGACGAACAGACCCCACCCCCATCTTTCACACGTCGCTGACAAGCGGGCCCTGTCCACGCTGTCATCGTCTTCCCCAAACCTCGCCCGCGACCACGTCGCAAAAAGGATCGCCGGTGATGGCGCGGCTTAATTGGGCCATTAAACGCAGGCGTTTCTTGTCGAGGCACCTGCTATAAGATCCCCACCTCCCCACGATCATTTCCCCCAGTCAATCTCACGCTCACGCCACCAGGCTGCCCACGACTCGCTCAGAACCGCCGCAATACCGACGACTCCGGCGACCGATTCCGGTGAGCCTTGACCGCCCCCTTCTCTCTCGATCAAACAAAGATGCTCAACATGTTCTTACGCACCTTCTGACGCATTTCTCTTGCCTGTTCGTGACCTAGGTCGTCGTCTCCATCCACGACCGAAACCACCTGCGCCGCCGCTTGACTCCGGCGACCAATTCAGGTAAAACCCGAGCGCCCCTTGACCCCTCTTTCACGCAAATCAGTTCGCCTACATTTTGCACAACTTCTGATGCCTCTGGCTCATGTTAGGGCGACGCCAAACCTCGGCAAGCACCGCGTCTGCAAGCGACCGACGCCGCCCGTTACTCCGACGAGCTCCTAAAGCCGTACCAACACTCCCCTCTGCAAGCCAGTACCACCACGAGCTTCAGCAGCCTCCGGCGAACCTGGTAAGATCCCTCTCCCCCTCGCGGACGATGTAGAACGCCGACGCCGCCGTAGTCAGATGCGCCGCCGCCAGTTAGCACCGCCAGCGCCGCCCGTTTCTGGCTTGAGGATATGGACCATTGGATCTGCATCGTAGGGTTAGGATAGAACTTTAAACGAAAGGGTAAGCGCGCATCTGAGCCGCCAGATCCCACTTAGATCGTGCGGTCCATGGAGCGCGATCCGCGCGAAGCGGTACGCACCAGTAAGGTTGCGACGCGTGGCAGGATTTAAATCAAAAACAGAATTTAAAACCAGATTTAGATCCAAACTTTAAACTGTTATAACTTTTGAATGCCACGTTAGATTTTTACAAATTTTATACCGTTGGATTCAGTGAAACAAGACCTTTCTGAATGTCCAATTGGTTTAACAAATAGTAACCATTAAAATGATTTTATTTGTAGAATCTTGTTTGAAGCTATTTTGAGTATAGTTATATTTTGGTAATTAGTTTTATTGTTAAATAAGTTTTAAATGGGATAAATTTTGTGCCCTGTTGTGTTTCAGTGCCATGCACATGCTTGGGGAAATTTCCAAAATCACCACTTAGTAAAATACTTGCATGCATGCATTCATATTATTTTTTTTGATTGAATATTTTGTGTGAAATTGAATGCTATAATTTTTCTTGTAGATTTTGCTAGTGATTGTGATTGTGAAGAGTGCTACTCTCCCCACTACCAAGGCAAGTGATATTACATGAATATTTTTATCCTGTGTTTTGAACTAGCATTAGATATTTTGCTATAGTATTGCATGTTATTTTTTCTAATGCAAAAGTTGGGAAATCCTATGTAGTCTAGTAGAATTGCTAAGGAATTTTCCCTAAGATAAGTTGCCATACTTTGCTTAGCCTAGCTATATAGCAAACAAGGGTTGGTGAAAAACTACACTTACTATGAAGAAAATATTTCTAAGTCATGAGACTTATACTTTCCTAATAAAACCACTAAGTCAAATGAACCTCCTGGGTGGAAGGGAAGAATGGGTTATGTTGAGTGGTTACACAAGGCCATGGACTTGGGTTGTGTATCTCACTTGTGGTAAGCCACCCAGGCACAAAGGGATTTGGAGGCCAAGTGTTGAGAAAGCTTACGGCAACCACTTGGCGATATGGGCTCTGCCATGATCATATAGGTTGCTAGAACTTAGTCATTTGGACAGTTGGAGGTAGATGGGATGATAGGTTGGAACGCGTCCATTTGACTAAGGAAAAGCTTCTGAAAGGTCTTGTCTTGGGAAACCAAGTCTGGTGGGGAAAGTGCACAACCTCTGCAGATGGAAAACCTAAGTACTTAGCCTAGTCCAAGGCAATGGACACTTTTGAGCATCAAGACATGGAAGCTACAAGAATCTCATCACTCCAATTTCTAAGTAAAATTTATGGGTGAACAAGGGTGAAGACCCCAATGTCTATTGGTGGTTCTTTGGGAATGTTTTGACAAAGAAAACTTAGTGATTTCAACTAATTGGTAAAACCTATTTTTAAGAAAAGCAAGCCAAGCTACACTTAGCCAAAATGCATATAGTAATATAGTCCACTTAAAATATACTAAGGTATCACTTGCCAATACTATTCCAAAGTATCGACCCTCTGTGGCTGTAACTTGTGATGTTGCAGGTTATTCTGATGATGATTAGGAGTCATGAGTCTACACTCAACATGCTTGCCTGTGGCACATGAAGATGAAGACTTATGTTTATTTGCTTATTCCTTCAAACTCTTGTATTAGGCCTATGGCCTTGAGTTGTAAAAGACTGTTTTATCTCTGGAATGAATGTAATAAACGACCTTTGTATCTGTGTACTTCATCTTAAACTGTGGATGCTAGCTTTGATCCAGGGACTAGCATTGCAATCACAGGGATCCTTTCCTTTATAAAGGAGGGGTCTAACAGTCTCGATCATGTCCGCATAATTCACGAACCGTAGGGAGACACACTTAAGGATTCGACGTTGTTTGAGTAGTTATGGTATTATGAGAAAGAGACCGAATGTTGTTCGGAGTCTCGGATGGGATCCAGGATATCACGAGGTGATCCGGAATGGTCCGGAGAATAAGATTCATATAAGGAAAGTCCCGTTTCGGAGTTCGGGAATGATTCCGGTGTTTTCATCGGGAATGTTCTAGAAGGTTCAAATGTCCCACTGGGGAAGGGTACATGAATGTGTCATTACATATTGGAATGATTGCATCATGTACTAAGTGTTCTCGCTGTTCCAAATAAAGGATTAAATTGAATCCTAAAACTGAAAAGTCAAATGGCCGCTTGAAAGTCAAACGGCTAAAACAGAAACCGAGGGAAACAAGCAAGAGGAGGTTGAAACCGACTTGGGGAGGAGTCCTCCTCTCCAAGCCAAGCGCCACCAAGGCCGACTTGGGAGGGACTCCTCCCTTGGCCGCCCTCCCACCTATAAAAGGAGGGGCCTCCTCCTCTAGACACACAAGTTCCTATCCTCTAATCTAAATCCTAGCCCTAGACTCCGGTTTAGAGCTTTGGTTTAGAGCTTCTAATTACACTAGCCTTTGGATTAGAGCCTTCTAATTGGTGTGTCTAAGCCCTAGACCACTAATAGCTCTCTCATACTCCAACATACTCGCTCCGGCTTAAGGCGAAGCCCTGCGGGATCTCCCCTCTACTTCGTACGCCAGTTGTCTTGCCGAATCGCGAGGAGAGTGCTACAACCTCCGCCTGCTGGAACAAGGGAGAGGAAGGTCTTCGTCGAGTACCGAACGTGTGACCGATCATGGAGTGCTTCCGAACGTGGCGCCGGAAGGATCGCTACGATCTTGAGATCGGAAGTGCACTACATCACCCACGAGAATCTGCTCTCGTTAACCGCTTTGGAATCTTCGAGGGTGAGTTATTCCATCGACTCGTTGCTACAATCTAGTAGATAGATCTTGGCTTGTTTGTTTGTATGCGATAGAAAATTTTTGTTTTCCATGCTACGAACCGCTACAGCATGAACCCACTATCGATCATAAATACTCCCTCTGGAGTCACTAGCATCTACTTGGCCAAGATAGCTACTAGAAACAAAGAGAATGCAAGATCTCAAAAAACATAGATATGATAGAATAAATAATCAAGAGGCATGATAGAATCAATAATCAGTCTGACATAGTAATCTCAATATCCATCGGATCCCCGCAAACACAACATGCATTCTTACAAATAGATGATCTTGATCATGAACGGAGCTCAGAAGAACTAAACATGATAGCACAAAGGAGGAGAAACAACCATGTAGCTACTGTATGGAACCATAGTCCAAGGGTGAACTACTCACACGTCATACCATAGTTGGAATGGTGATGAAGAAGGCCTCCGGGATGATATCTCCCCTCTAGCAGGGTGCTGGAAAGAGCTTCAGATCTCCCCGATCTAGGAACGATGGTGGCGGTGGCTACAAACTGTTTCGTGGAGATCTGATCATGTCCTTAGGGTTTTGGCATCTGGGGGTTTATATAGGCGAAGAGGCGAGGAAGGAGGGAAGCCAGGGGCCCACACCCTGCCCAGGCGCAGCCTAGGGTGGGCCCATGTGTGTGTGTGGGGGGGGGTGGCCACCCTATGGCTCCCCCCGGTCGCCCTTTGGTCTATGTGTTTGTATCGGTGAAATATTGACTTTGGATTTTGTCCTGTACAATTCCGAGAATATTTCCTTACTAGTTTTTCCAAAACCAAAAACAGCAGAAAATAGGCAACTGGCACTCTGGCATCTTGTTAATAGGTTAGTCCCAGAAAATGTATAAAATACCTCAAAGTGTAGACAAAGCATAGCAAAGTGGATACTAAACAAGCATGGAACATCAAAAATACAGATACGGTTATGATGTATCTAGAAAAATCTACTTATTCAACTAGATTACAAAGCTCATGATCACAACAAGATCACACCATGGAGAGAGAGATGAACACATAGCTACCGGTAGAGCCCTTAGCCTCGGGGGGAACTACTCCCTCCTCGTCATGGGAGTCAGCAACGGCGATGGAGATGGAGGTGGAGTCAATGGAGATGGCTCCGGGGGGTAATTCCTCGTCCTGGCGGGGTGCTGGAACAGAGACTTCTATCCCCCGAATCTCATCTTCGGTGGCGGCGGCGCTGCGGAACTTTTCTTGGAATTATGATATGATCTTTAGGGTTTTTGTCTCGGGAGAATATATAGGCGAAGGGGCAAGGTTGGTGGACTCCCGAGGGGCCCACACCCTAGGGCGGCACGCCCCCTGGCCGTGCCTGGACCAGGTGCGTCCGCCCTGGGGTGCGCCTCCCCTCTCCTCTGAACACCGTGTCGTGTCATGAAAATAGGAACTTTGGCTTTTGTTTCGTCCAATTCCGAGAATATTTATTTACTAGTTTTTGTGAAACCAAAAACAGCAGAAAACAGGAAACTGGCTATGTGCCACGTGTTAATATGTTAGTTCTAGAAAATTCAAAAAATGTTACAAAGTGTAGACAAAACATAATATAATTGGTGCAAAACAAGCATGGACCATCAAAAATCATAGATACGTTTGCAACATATCAGCATCCCCAAGCTTAACTCCTTCTCTTCCTCGAGTAGGTAAGTGATAAAACAAATAATTTTTTGAGGTGACATGCACCAACACAATCTTGATCAAGGTATTACAAAGCATTGATAGATGGGATCAAAGTAATCTAAACATAAGCATGAAAGATATATTTCTAACAATAGGACATATAAATTATGTTACAACATGAAAGTAACACAAACAAAAGATCATGAATAACAATGCATTGAAAGTTATTTGTTTGTTTCACATATAGAAAACATAGCAAGAGTGGAATTCAGCTTGTCCTTCATGGAATAACAAAACATAAATATACAGGACACCTTCAAAGTTCATAAGGGTGACCAGATACAAATAATTTAAGAACAAGCAATACCATAATTATGAATCAATCAACAAGTTTTGGGACAATGCACATTGAACTCAGAATGACAACTATGCTCTCTTAACTTGTGCATAAAGATAGAAGATTGAGACTCAACAAAAAGTAAAAAGAAAGGCCCTTCATAGAGGGAAGTAGGGATTAAATGGCTTTATAAAGCTTCCAAAAATTATGGTACTTATTAGCTTTGAGCTCTCATTTCCACTATCATAAGCATCTTGAAGTTATTAATGTTAAAGTGAGGGAAAATATGAGTTATATGCTTGAAAAATAATAAGTTAAGAATATCATGCCCCTTGAGTACGAGTACCGAGACCTCATGCTACTCAATTTTGGTCCCAAGCAAGTTCTTGCCATTGTAAGTATATGTGTATCATAGAGAACCGCCAACAGGGTACCCCTTGCCCCATGACACAGGAGCTATCCCATATCAAAATGACAAGGCAACATACAATGAGCATCTCAGCAATCTTTTTATTTGCTATTTGTATATATTTTATTGAGGATGCTTCATAGAATGCCACTATGGTTTTGTTGCAAGTTTCCACCATGATTAGGCATGGATTAGGCTAGCCGCCGAGGTGTTTCTCTAACACATATACAAACTCCATGGACTTACAAGCTCCCATCTTATTTCACACCGTCGACATCCATAAACAAAAGAACATGATATCAACTGAATAAGTAAGTGCAATGTTGAAAGCGTACCCCATGACAACATGGTTTTGCTAATTCACAACTTACAATATGCAAGCATAAAAGCATATAAGGCAGTCACAATGGTTCAAGTTTATTAAGTGCAAGAAATAAAATGTGCCTTCAAGTTCGTGAGAGCTTTAATCACTAATTTTCACATAACAAAATTTTTAATTATGAAGATATATAAAAACATGAATATACTTGGAATGGTGTAACACACCATGCATAGGAATTTATGGTGGAATCTTTGGAATAAATTGGTTTCTTGTGAGTTGGATGCATGAGTAGAGATCATACTCAGTACAGGTGGAGGCTAGCAAAAGACTGAGAGAAACCAACTAAGAGAGCAATAATGGCCATAATCATGCAGAGCGACAAAACATTATTAATCAAAGAATAAAGTGATATCACAAGGCAAAAAATAAATGATTATAGAGGCTAAGGTGACTGGTTCATAGTCATAACATGGTGTAAGCATGTGCCAAGTCAACCCAAATAAAGCATCAAAGGAGAATACCACAATATTATGCTTTTGTATGCTAAAACAACGCATGATTCTTTCATGACACATTAAAAAATCTCAATTGTTTGAAAGAAGTCATGCTACAACAATAATCAATAATCATATGGCCAAAGAAACATCTAACATGACATGATAAAGTCTAAGTCACATTCAAAACAAGCTTCTTTTTGTACCACAATAAGCATGAAACATTCTACTCTTTTCCAACACCAATCAACTTATTTGAAACAACTCACAAAGATAATAATCAATAAAGACCGGTGAGATTGTCTCACCTAACTACAAAGTAGAACTAAAAAGTTCTAAGCAAAAAGAATAAGAAAACTATATCTAAACATAGTGCTAGCAAAAGTGAACACTCACAGAACATTAAGAGTGAAAACTGGAGTGTTCTAGGAAATGAAGAACGGGGTGTGACTTTTCCAAAAGAAGTGTGCTGGGATCCAACCAACTTATTGCAGCAAACAAAAGAAAATAAAACTAAATGCAAAGACAAAGACGCTCCAAGAACAACACATACTGCATGAAGCAATAAAAATGTAGTATCTTGAAAGAAGACCTGAGATTTTTGTTGGTGAAGAGGGGGATGCCTTGGCCATCCCCAAGCTTTGACGCTTGTACCTCTTGAATATTTCTTGGGGTGACATGGGTGGCATCCCCAATCTTGAGCTTTTGTCTATACTTCATCTCATCACATCATTCTCTCCCTGCACTTGAAACTCCCTTCATACAACACTTCATACAATCTTCATTAGCAACATTAGTGTATGCAAGATAATAAACCTTTGGGTTCAGTTTTAACTCAAGTAAATCATCCATTAAAACATAGGCTACTGTAGCAACTTCTTTTAAAAGATCTTCTGATCAAAAGAACTCAAAAAGAAAGAGATCAGAGGCAAATGCAAATAGTGGCAGAAATCTGTCAAAACAGAATAGTAGGTAAACGTCGATTTTTTCGAAAATCTTCTTTTGCTCAAATTGAAAAGTGAAAAACTAACGAAAGTTAGATAATAACCTGGGTCATGCGCACAAAAAATTGCAGATCAACACGACATTCTGGATGTTTCACGATTTTTTACAGCAAAGCACAAAATTCTGTTTCGAAACAACAACTTCCCCAAATTTTACCTTCTTCCTATTAGGGGATACTCTTGGCACATAAACGAAATAAAAAGGATAACGAGAGGTTGTTACAGAGGTAACAACTTCCAAGACTCTGAGAAACAAAAATAAACCAAAAGCAAAAATATAATGGTTGTCTCCCAAAAGCTCTTTCTTTATATCCATTAAGATAGGCATGATAATTTCGATGATGCTCGCATAAGAAATTTGAATTGAAGTAAAAGAGAGAATCAAGAAGCAAATATAAAACAATAAGTCTAACCCACTTCCTATGAAAAATAATCTTTTAAAGAAACAAGTCATGAAAGCACAAAGAAACAAGCATAGGAAAGCAAAACAAGTGCAACTTCAAAATTTTCAACATAAAGAGGGGAAACTTAATATTATTGAGATACATAAAACCACGTTTCC
Organism: Avena longiglumis; assembly: GCA_030063025.1. Lineage (NCBI taxonomy): Eukaryota > Viridiplantae > Streptophyta > Magnoliopsida > Poales > Poaceae > Avena > Avena longiglumis. The sequence goes on from CP125978.1 coordinate 165,713,529, forward strand.
GTCTCTCATAATAACTTTTAATAGCATCATGAATAAAATTAACAATATAACTATCACATAAAACATCCTTATCATGAGCCACATGCATATAATAATTATTAAGCATTCTTATTAATTGTAGTGGGAGCAAATTCAACAAAATAGCTATCATTATTATTCTCATCACCATAATCATCAAATATAGGAGGCATATTGTAATCATAATTAATTTTATCCTCAATGGTAGGTGGACTAAAAATATCATATTCATCATTGTAATCATCATATATTGGAGGTATAGTATCATCATAAGCAATAGAATAGTTATCTTCCAAGGTGTGTTCTTTTGTAAACATATCATCATTGGAAGAGACATGGATAGTACTAATAGTGTGCAACAATTATTAACATCATCATTTTCAGAATTGGTACCAAGATATTTTCAATATCAAAAGTAGTGTGCTTTTCCCAATCATGATCACTACTATAGGTAATAGGCATAGGAACACCATCGAGTTCAGACTCATCAGCAAAAACTATAATAGGAGCAACATGCTTAGGGGAAGATACCGTTTCCCTCTCCTTTTACTCTTCTTATTCTTCTTCTTCCCCTCTTCAGGAGGGAGAGGCTTGAAAGGAAGCTTCTCCACATACCCTGGTTTATTGTTAGAGATAATAGAATAAACTTTGGAGGATTCCTCCTTTTCATTAATAAGAGAAAAACACATATTAGTCATATCATATTTTTGTAAAATCTCATCTTTTATAATATTTTGTATGTAAGTATTTGTGTGGCAATTATCAACACAGTAAAGATGACAACCATGCAGGACACTATTCATATCAAAAGCACTCATATTTACCAAAGAAGTTTTTCTTGATAACTCTTCACATCCCAAAAATAATGTAAGTTCATCATGCTTATTAGCAGTGATCATGGCATCACAATACAAAGTTGCAGTACTCATTGGATTAGAAAGGCTATTATCATAGCTTGAGCATTGAAAATTGAAATGACCCACTTTATGGCAAACTTCACAAATAAAAGGATAGAGGGCACAAACTTTTTCACCGAGATTATTTAGAGCCTTATCCCACGTTCCAGTTTTTTCATTCCAGTGGTGGATACAATATTCTTATTCAATTTGATTCTTTTCACAAGGTCTAAGTACTCCGCAAAAATTAACATGGTTATAAGAAATAGTACTTTTAGAGGTTTGATCATGTTTATTGCAATCATTAATAACAATTTCATTTTTCATGCAAGTGTCTTTAAAAGGTTCATGATACATGTCCCAATTTTCTTTAGGAGCATTAATATGATAAGCAAAGTGTCAACCCCTAGATTTTTAATCCCAGATGTCTGTTATGCCATACATCGCAATCCTAGGAATTACCAGTTTTGCGAGACATACATATTGGTACCATAGTTCATCATCCATTACAAACCATAATAAAGGTCTTACAAATAAAGGATCTCATGATCTAGTCTTAATACAATCAACAAAGAGGAATAATATAATAACGGTAGCGTGGGTGAAGCTCCATATTTAGGGTCATAGGCAATGCTGACGATGGGAGATGATCATAGTTTTCATAGACTTCCTATTGTCCATCATCATGGTAGTCCTCCACATAGTATGGCCACGGGAATAGCCAGGGACAAAGCCATGAGTACTCTTTAAGTACTCGGAAACTATCACTAACAAGTAAATGGGTTCAAGTAGGAATACTAAGCTCTAGGTTGTTTTGCAAAATGCTAGGTTTACCTCTAACTGAGTTCAGAAGTAAATAAAACTAGTTTAATGTTTTATAACACTTAAGTGGGAACTTCGAGGTGGTTGGGTCAAGTGGGAACGGCGCGTGAACTACGGTGCACATCGGAATGGTCGACAGCGGCGCGGGCATGGCGTTTCCGGAGTCTCCTCTCTCTGTCCTTGATCTAGGGCTGGTCTAGAGGGGGAGTGAGGCATGGGCAGCATGCCGAACAAGGTTTGTGAGGCTGGCTACGCTTGTAGCTTGCTGTCGACGTTGAGGTGGACAAGGGGGTGGTCGGGCATGCATGGCATGGTGCAATCGTAGGGTTCTAGGTTGATCAATGTTGTGTTTGTCACTGGGGGAGACAAGGGTGATCAAAGTGAGACAATGGTTTGAATAATCACTGCTCAAAACAGTGAACGTTTGGCCAATTTAATTTGTGTCTGCCAAATGTTTGATGAAATGGCAGAAAGAAATTTATATTTGAATTTTTGGGTGAAATTTGGTGGGTGTACTGGGCACATACTTGGTAGTCTCTGGTTGCTTGGATTTGTCAAGGTGAACTGGTTTGGTTGGGTTTTGAGAAATGGTGATCTTACCATATGAACTAGATTCAATTTTGAATTGTCCTTGGCATAGATTTGCAAAATGTTTCTGTGGGTTTGCAAGGTGGGCTTGGGTTCACTTTTACTTGGTCTAGCAAGGGGTGAAAATAATTGGATTTGTTTCTGTTAGAAATCTTGAACTAGAAACACTCAAAGTGGTCTAGTGGTTAACTTTGGTCAAAATGACCATTAGCCCATATTGTTTATATTTTAATTTCTATTGATTTGATTCTGCTTGGAAATGATTTAGATGATGTTTTTTTCATCTTTAAACCAATCCTTTCCATTCATAGCAATCAAACAAGGCATTGCAAGCATTCATGCATGCATCACATACACACATGCATTCATATTAATTTTAGTAACAAAAGTTTTGTTAACCCTAAACTTGGGTGATTAGAACTTGATAATCTTGATTAATATTTTTGGGATGTTACACAAAGGATCTACCATAATCAACAAGAATTTGAGGATCAAGACCATATTTAGCACTAAGCTTTTGAAAATCAGCAATTTCAGCGAAAAACTTAATGCAATCATACTCATAGTTTATACCTGGTTCTTTACCTTTGTCATTATCCCAATCTTCGGTATTGCTTTGAATTGTTTCAAGAAGATCCCACTTTGCTTTGACCTCCTTACTTGTGAAGGATACCTCTAAACAAGCATCTAGATAGTCCTTGTAATGTCCTTAAAGCCTTGCATAAAAATTATTAATAACAATATTACTAGGGAGATCATGAATGGGACATTTGAGCATTAGTGACTTCAGTCTCCCCCATGCTTGGGCAATACTTTCTCCAACATGAGGATGAAAATTATAAATATAATTCCTATCTATATGGATTTCATGAGGAGGATAAAATTTAGAGTAAAACAGAGATTCAAGTTCCTTCCACTCCGAATGATGAGGATCATCTAGTAGCTCATACCACTCCCTTGCTTTGTCCTTAAGTGATAAAGAGAATAGCTCCCTCTTAACTTGGACCATTGAAATACCTGCACACTCGAACAACTCGCATAATTCATGTAAAAAGAGTAAATGATAACCAGGATGGACAGTTCCATCTCCAAAATAGCAGTTATTCGTAACACGTTCAAAAAATTTCATAGGTATTTTAAAAGGGACACTATAAATATGTGGATTTAAAATATCACAAGCATCATTAGAATTACCACATATGGGAGATAAAGTATCGTCAGAGCAAATTTTCTCCTCTAAAGTGTCACATCCCAAGATTTTCCAAATCTTGTTATGTGAAAAAATAAATAAATAAAATAAAACCTTGTTGATTTTCAGGGTGAGAAGAAACTTTTTGAATCCAATTGGAAACCTTCAAACCTATTTTCATCAAATAAATCCTAAAGGGATTTTAAAAGATAAACAATTAATAAAGAAAGTTTTAATAATTGGAATCACTATTTTTGGATCTTTTGATAAAAAGATTTGGGTTTCAAATGAAAAGGGTAGAAATTAATAATAAGGATTATTTTATAGAGCCAAATTAAACCTTGGCCAAGCTTTTGAAATAAAATATTTTTGTTTGATTAATGGTGTAAAGGTTTATTTAAATAAAATAATGAGGGTTTATTAATACCCAATTTTAAAGTAAAGGCTTTTCCATTTTAAATAAACACTAAAACTTGATATATTATTTTAAACAAGATTTCTAAGTTATTTTTATTTTCAAATAAAACCTACTGAAATGGTTTTGATATTATTTAGATTTCAAATGGGGAATTTAAATAAAACAAATCCTATTTGAATTAGTGACTAAGGTCTATTTATTTAATTATTAATGGATCCTAAAAAGAATAAAAATATTATTTTATTTTGGGACTTGGATTTATGTTGTTAAAAAAACTAAACTCAATACAAAGTTTGGTGGAAGTTTGAATTGATTTGGGTGTTTGAATGGTTGTTTGAAAATTTAAAACAGGAAAATCAAATGGAAAAAGAAAAGATTACAGTATAAAAAAAATGAATCAGACCAAACCCAACCCAACAACCCAGCGAGGCCCAGTCGTAGCCCAACTTCTTTTCCCCTCTCTGCGAATCATTTTCCACTGAAAAACCAACCCGCAAAGTCACAGACAGCAGGACCCCACCCCTATTTCCTCTCCCTCGCTGACAGATCGGTCCCATAGCGCCAGCTAGGCGTCATCAACCTCGCGACCTCGTCGCCTCGCCGTTTCTGGCAGTAACACCGGCGTTGAATACACGTTAATAGCGGCCCTAATTCCTCCAGTGACTACGCCCATTTAACCGCCCGTGACTACTCGCCATTTCCTCGCCGCTTTCTCCTCGCCACCAAAGGTCCCGAATTAGCTTTGCACCGCCGCTGCTCCGACGACGTCTCCAACCAATTCCGGCGCCGTACAGCCTCGCCTCGCCTTCTCGAGCATGCGAGCTTTCCTCGCATCAGCGCACTGCTAGTGCCTCCTGCTCGCCCGCCTGCAGAGCGTCGGAAAGGACAAGCTCAAACGCGTCGCCGCGTCTGCCACCTCTCCGGCGACCCCTCCCCGTAAGAACTGATCGCCCCTTTCTCTCTGCTTGTAAGCCGTGTGTTCAGCGTATTCACACGCACCTAACCGTGACATTCTTTTGCCTTGGCATGGCCTATAGCCTCGCCTCCGGCAAGGACCAGACGGACCCAACGGTGAACCCAACTCCGACGAGCGATTACTCGCCTGCGGCGCTTTCCTCCTCGCGACCACCTTGAGCTTCAAGACCTTCCTGCGAGCACGGTGAGTACCCCGTTCCTCCTTTGCTTCTCCTCAGCATAACGCCACCGTCGATCACAATGCCGCTAGCCGCTAGCCGCCGCTTTTGGTCAACACGTTGTAGTCCGTAGGATGTAGATCCAAAGGATAAGATTAGATCTTAACCGAAAGGGTACGCGCCCATCTGATCCATTCGTTTTAAGTTGATCCAACGATCCACAGAGGACGATCCGTGCGAACCGGTACCGGCCAGTAGAAACACGCCGCGTGGCACTGACTCCGTTTTAAAAACAGAAAATGATCTATTAGATATGAAATTTTGTAAAATTCATAACTTTCGTTCTACATGTCCAAATTTTACAAATTTTATATCAATGGAATCAGTGGAACAAGAACTTTGCAACCATGCACTTTGTTTAGTAAAAAGCTTCTAGTAAAATGCTTGTTATTGCAGAAACTTGTGTATGCTTGTTTAGGATATAAAATTTATTCCAAAATGATTTTTGGGTTGAAATCTATGCAAAATGGTTTGTTGTGAACCTACTGACCTTAGGAACCAACTTATGGATTTAAAAATGTATTTTGTGAAGTTTAGGATTGAATAATTGAATTAGCTCATTTCTAGTCAAATAAAAACATTAATTTTGATATGGAAATGTTTTTTGAGTAAAAAGCTTTGGGAAATGATTTGATTCAAAACTTATGACCCTAAACACCAAGTTTTGTGAATTAACAACTTATTTGATGCACAATATAAATTTTTTGCTTTACCAAAAGCATTTTCAACCACATAAAATAATGATTTAATTTAAAAATGGTTTATAGATAAACCCTTTTGCAAATGGTTTTGCCACTTTAGAAAATGACCACTTTGAACCTTACAATGTTTAGAGCCTAGTAGAAACCACCTTTGCAAATAAAACTATCTTTTGCATGCTTGCATGCATGACTTTGTTTCTGTTATTTTATGTGTGATTAATTTGTTTGATTGTTAGTTGGAATGCTAGTTGAAATTGTGTTTGCTTGATTGAATTGTAGTGGAATTAGAAGAGTGTGATATTGGCAAGATCAAGAAGTGAACCATCATTCTCTACTAAAAAGGCAAGTGACACTATCATCCATATCCTACTATTTTCATTACACTTAGTGGATTTTGAAACATGCATGATAAGGTCTACTATATTTTGCTATGCCAAATCCTAATAGGATACCCTTGTATATTCCTTAGTGAAAACAATGTAGTTGTAATATGCTTAGCCCTGCTATATATATTGAGATGGGATACATGTTAAGATTATATGAAGTATTGAAAAGACTTATGTTTTATATAATAAAACAAGTACTCAATGAACCACCTGGGTGGACAAGGATACTCAAGTTTTGGACAAGGTGGCAACAAAAGGAACCATGTTTATATGGCAATCTCTTTTGTTGTGCACTAGAAGAAAACCACCCAGGGACTTAGAGATTGAACATGTTTCTCGTACAGTGGCTTCCGTGTACAGCCACATGCTAAATGGGCACTGGCTTAGTCAACTACATAGTGGAAGACCCATGCATTGGCCTCTTCAGGTTAACTAGAATGAGGGAACTTGAAACCCTAAATTGGTGCCTGGTAGACAAGCTAGCATTGTGTATTGGGAAGACTCATATGGAAAGACTTTGTCACAATCTCAATCTGCAAGTACTCCATCTTGGTGAGTACTTATCCAGCGGCCACTGGTGGCATCAAGATGAGATTGTGTCATGTGGGTAAAGTGTACAACTTCTGCAGAAGATCAAATTCTAAGTACTTAGCCGTGTCCCCGGTTATGGACAATACTGAGCAACTAAGGCCTGAAGCTATGGAAGATCTCGACATTCCAATTTCTAAAAGTAAAACTTGAAAGTGACAGCCAGAGACTTGAAGCACTTGGAGTTTTCCAAGGAGTTCAGAAAGATTTGACAAAAGATCAAAACTATTTTGAAAAGATAGGATAAACTATATTGCTTTCTGCAAATGAGCCTAAACCCTACTTAGCCAAATATGCATGTAATGATAGGATCCACTTATTTCTACATAGTAGTGAAACTTGCCAATACAATTCAAATGTATTGAACCTTGTGGCTGTAACTTATTATGTTGCAGGTTTGTTTGATGTGAGTGAAGTGTGTTAAATAGGATTACAACTCTACAACCAACATGACTGCCTGTGGCACTTTGAAGATGAAGGACTCCATGCTATATAGTTATTTCTGCTGCATTGTAATGAGATAGCCAAATGAGCTATGTAAGATGTAATGTATTATTTTATTCCTGGTTATAAAGTTGTATTATGACCTTTGTTTCTTGATATTACATCTTAAACTGTGGATGCTAGCTATTGATACAGGGACTAGCATTGTAAACACAGGGATCTCTACCTTATTAAAGGTTGGGAACTCTACAGAAAGCTAGGGAAATAAAAATATCATTTTCATAAAAACTAGCTTCCCTAATCTTAGACTTTTCCATAGCATTAGCAACAGTGGTGTTCAAACAATTCATACTAATAACATTGCTATTAGCATGCAAAGAAAGTTCCATAGTTTTTTTAATTCTCTCTTCAAACACTTTAGGTCCTAACTCAGGAAATATATTATAAAGCTCTATTTTCCATTAAGCCTAACTAGTGAAAAACAAGAAACAAAAAGATATAATTGTAGAATCTAAAGAAATAACTTTGAGAACTCACACACCAGCAACGGTAATAGAAGATAGCTTAGTAGCCAGAGTATGTGAGTAACTTTTACCTTATATCCCTAGCAACGGCGCAAGAAAAGAGCTTGATGTCTATGCACGCTTCTACTCTTGTAGACAATGTTGGGTATCCAAGTGCAGAGGTTTGTAGAACAGCAACAAGTTTCCCTTAAGTGGATCACCTAAGGTTTATTGAACTCAGGGAGGAAGAGGTCAAAGATATCCCTCTCAAGCAACCCTGCAATTAAGATACAACAAGTCTCTTGTGTCCCCAACACACCCAATACACTTGTCAGGTGTATAGGTGCACTAGTTCGGCGAAGAGATAGTGAAATACAAGTAATATGGATGAATATAAGTGGTAATTGCAATCTGAAATAAAAGTGGCAGTAAGAAAACATGTAGCAGGACTGGTTGTATACGGTGTTTTAATGCTTAGAAACAATACCTAGGGATCATAATTTCACTAGTGGACACTCTCAACAATGATAACATAATTTAACACATAAATATCTTCTCTTAACTATGCTACACCGAACTACTCTCCGGTTGGATAACAAACACCAATTCACCGCGTAGGGCTATAAAAGCACTCCTTAAAGTTTGCATTCCCCATCTAGGTAACCCCTCACTATCACCTTGAGCGCTAGATGGTTACAAACAAGCACCACAATTTCATAGAGACATCCAACTCAAATTATAACTCATGATAAGTATTTCTGTAATATTTTTCCTAAGAGCCACACACACGGTGTGTACACTGTCAACTTCACACACATGGGACATGGTGTCTCCAGAGATTACATTAATAAAAGCACTTGAGTAGCATAATAGATGAAGAGTAACATCTACTTATTAAACTAGATTACAAAGCTCATGATCATAGAAAGATCACAACATGGAGAGAGAGATGAACACATAGATACCGGTAGATCCCTTAGCCTCGAGGGAGAACTACTCCCTCCTCATCATGGGAGTCAGCAACAGCGATGGAGAAGGCGGTGGAGTCGATGGAGATGGCTCCGGGGGCAATTCCTCGTCCCGACAGGGTGCCGGAACAGAGACTTCCGTGCCTCGAATCTCGTCTTCGGTGGCGGTGGTGCTACAGAACTTTTCTTGGAATTCTGATCTGATCTTTAGGGTTTTCTTCTCGAGGGAATATATAGGCAAAGGGGCAAGGTCGGTGGACGCCCGAGGGCCCCATGACCTAGGGCGGCGCGCCCCCTAGCCGTGCCTGGACCAGGTGCGGCCGCGCTGGGGTGCGCCTCCCCCTCCCCCTCTCCTCTGGACTCTGTGTCGTGTCGGGAAAATAGGAACTTTGGATTTTGTCTTGTTCAATTCCGAGAATATTTCATTACTAGTTTTTATGAAACCAAAAACAGCAGAAAACAAGAAACTGGCTCTATGGCACTTGTTAATATGTTAGTTCCAAAAAATTCATAAAAATGCTACAAAGTGTAGACAAAACATAATATAATTGGTGCAAAACAATCATGGAGCATCAAAAATTATAGATACTTTTTTAACGTATCAACGAGAAATACAAAAAATAGCTTGTTTGTTTTTGATGAACATCATCACATATTCTCTTGCTAGTTACTTAGGCCATTGTAGTTCATGAACTGTGTTGTTCTGTATGATATTTCATACCAACCAAATCGGTATCCAATACCCAATAACCACCTTGTTTAACAAGCAAAGAATACAACCATAACATGTATATCATCTATATACCCTAACTAGACATTTCCAATCTTTTCTTTTCTCTGCCAAATATTTTATAGATTCTCTTTCAACATTTCCTTTTCCTTTTAAAAGAATCTATCAACATCAATAGTGGCGCCATACACATGACATATAGTCTAAAGCGTGTATATTCGAATACTAATACCTTTGAACTTGCACTTTGAAGTTGATCACCATCATTAAAATGTTTGGTGTTCTTTCAAAATCCATTCTTTAGTAATATTTCAGTGAAGTAAACATTTTACTTACATCTTCTATTCATCCTTATCATGACAACTTTCATGATCAAGCTAATATAGATTATAAAGGCAAATCGTGAGTATAATTTTACTTTCCAAAACCTTTTTGGAGGCTTAGGATGTCTAACATCTCCAACCTTCACAAATTCTCATCCAATATGAGAACATATATTATACTCTATCATATTGCAACCAAAACATTGTTTCACGTATCGTAATATCTATTACACATGATGGTTTCTAAAACAATTCTTTTAGATCCTAGATAACCTTGCTATTTAAAACAACTTTTGAGTATCAAGAATCATGGAGGCAAACATGATACTTTAGATACTAACACTAGAATTTTCACTCTCGATTTAATACTAACTATTAAATTTCACGGAGTAAACAAAGTTTGCTGAAAGTTTGAAATAATACTTTAAAATTTAAATTGACACTTAAAACAATACGATACTAGTTCGTAAAGTAAATATCCAGAATTCTATAGTTCTATTATCTCAATTACAACTAAGCATAAGGTGGTGAACGAATGCCAATGACTACAATAAGTTATGCAAATTCACTTTGATTTAATTTATGATAAATTGAGTTCGACTAATCCAAATTAGAAATGAACTCCCACTCTAAAACGATATCCCTCATGTATTTTTGGTGATTACATGAACCAAATCCACTACACCAAGTTCGATCATCATGTGAGTCGGTGTAGCTTCAAAGGCGAGCATCTATATGGGCATCATATCAAACCTATGACTCATGCTTAACCTTTCGGTCCGTGTTCCGAGGCCATGTTTGTACATGCTAGGCTCACCAAGTAAGAACCTTAGTATTCGCATGTGTAAAACCTTATACCCGAGATATGATCGTGGATTCATGTACACCCGATCATCACGTGATGTCTTGAAGCGGCGAAACATAGTTGGTGCATACTTAAGGGAGAATACATTTTTATCTTGATATCTAAATGAGGGATCATCTTATAATGCTACAAAAGCGTCAAACAAGCAATATAAGATGCAAACAAACAACATATGCTACAGTGATATGATATGGTTATTGCACTTGATCACTATCTTGTGCATCGTGGAATGATCTTTATCATTCCTATATGTGTAAGGCCAAGGTATATGGAACTTACACTTTGTCATATTATAATTTTCAATAGTATCAATCGATACTACAAATTATAACACTACCATATCATAGTACTTGCGCGGCAAAACCAAAAACTAGATGCCTCTAATTTATTTTTTGCATGTTTTATGTGAATGAGGGCTTTCGGAGATAGAACCGTTCTTACCTACGAAGATGGAACCACAATGATGATAATAAAATTATTGGCAACTCGTTGTAAATAATATATTGACTATATTAGGAGAGAAAGACACCCGCAATCCACTTATGCAAAACTAGTTGCATGTCAAGCGTGGAACATGTCTCATGTGTGAGGACATGTAAAGTTTGTTCGGGCTGTTTCATCCCACTATGACACCAATATACAAAATACACATAATAAGCAATAACATGACCATCAGTGACCACATAATCATATGTGTACTACCCGTGCAAAGCATATACGCATAGATCCGGCTCTGATACCACTATAGGGTTTGCAGCATCGAAAACAAAAAATTTCCTACGGTGGGAACAACAAAGTACCAAGACCTATCTACTAGATACAAGAAACGGGTGGATATACATCCATAGAATACATACCCTCTAAGACCGAAAAGCTTTAACGAGGTTGTACTCGTGGATGATGTAGTCGAACGTTTGCTGATCTCAAGATCGAGAAGAAGTCCATCTGGTCCAGCAGGTCCAACACCATTAAGTCCAGCACCAAAAATCAGTGGTGCATCCTTAATCGCACACACGTTCGAGTATCCCGACAACCTCCACGTCCTCGCTCCAGCGAAGCAGCGGAAGCAACAGATCCTTCCAGAAAAAGCCACCGGGAACATGTATCTCGCTGATCCAAGACCATGGGGGAATTCTAAAGGGGGAGAGAGATCCTTCACGAGGAGGTGTGAGAGTGGAGGAGGAGGAGGTGCTCCTTATATAGGGGAGGGGACAAACCAAGGGGGCATGGCCTCCGGCCATAGAGGGTTCCCCCACCTGTCGCTCATTTATGTGGTGGAAGATCCACTCACATAAAACACACCTCCACTCACATGTCCACTCACATGCATTAATTTTCCACCAAATTTAATGCAATCTCTCATTAAATAAAACTCCTTTTATTTATTTATTCAGATTTTTGTCAATTACATTAATTAACAAACATTCACATAAAACCTGTTGCAACATTTCAATTTCACATGCAAAAACAATTTCAGCAATTTCACCCGAAACAATTCTGGTTTCCATTGAAATAATTTCTGCGCTTTATTTTTGTTTATCTGGCATATTATTTGCTCCAAATGGTCTCGGTATCCCTTAAGTATGTCACACTACGGTTCACGAATAATGCAGACATGATCGAGACCCCTCTCTGATCAATAATCAGCAACGGGACCTGGAGATCCGTACTGACTCCCACACATTCAATGATGACTTCCGTGATCGTGTGAACCTTATATGCATGTAAATCAATCCCTTGTATTGCGATATATTACATGTACTAGATTCGATCATCAACATCTCCATACCTAGTTTGATCTCGTTACCGACATGTACTCTTTTCTCGTTCCCGTGATATAACATTCTAGTGATCAAATCACTTGCTTGCAAGCTAATTAATATGATATCACCGAGAGGGCCCAGAGTATATCTATCCGTCATCAGGATGGACAACTTCAACTCTTGATCCATGAGCCTCTACATAACACCTTCGTAGCACTGAACTCACCTTTATAGTCACCATGTTATGGTGTGATGTTTGATGTTATCAAGGTACTCTTCTAGTGTTAGTGATTGACATGATCTCATGGTCTAAGGATTGGTATTACTTTGTATGATGTTATAGCCACTACTAGAAAAATGCCTGTTTGTGGCGCACCTGAAAAGGCCATCTGTGGCGCACTAGCAGTGCGCCACGGGCCTCACGCTACGGCTATCTCCTAGTCATGGAGCACTTCCTGGTGTACCACGGTTGTGTCGAGATAGGCGTGGCGCACATGCCAGTGCGCCACAGATATAAATTTTGAAATTCAAAAAAAAGCGGCAGATCTAGATCTCGTTGTCAGTGCCGTCGCTCGTCAGTGCAGGTCATCATCGTCGCCTCCTTGTCGTCACCTCCTCGTCGTCACCTCGTCGTTATCATCGTTGGAACTGCAAGGAGGAGGAGGAGAAGAAGAGGAGGAGGATAAGAAGAAGAGGATGCGAAGAAGAGGAGGAAGAGGTGGAGGAAGAGGAGTAGGAGGAGAAGAAGAAGAGGAGACCTCGTCGTCGCCGGAACTACAAGGAGGAGGAAGAGGAGGAGAAGAAGAAGGAGCCCTCTGCCTCGTTGTCTGAACTGCAAGGAGGAGGCCGCCGTCACCATCTTCACTGCAAGGAGGAGGAAGAGGAGGAGAAGGAGAAATAGAAGGAGGAGGAGGAAAATGAGAAGGAGAAAGAGAAGGAGGAGAAGGAAAATGAGAAGGAGAAGGAGGAGAAGAAGAAGGAAAGGAGAAGGGAGGAAAAGGAAAAGGGAGAAGGGGAGGGAAAAGAAAAGGGGTAGGTGGGCGGGGTGAGGATTCGAAATTTGAATCCCTCCCAAGCTTATCCGTGGCGCACTAGGTGGTGGTGCGCTACGGGTAAGTCGCCCTCTATTTTTTTTCTGTAGGAAAAAATGGTCTTTTGACCGTAACTTTTTACTCTTTGGAATTCTGAAAATCTAAAAAATCGCTAGCGAGCATATGCGAAATCTCGTTCTCGTCATTTTGGTATATTATACGTATTTTTCTGACATCGTATGCAAAAGTTACGGCCGTTTTACCATGGCATAAACTTTTTTTGCATAAAAAGTTGAAATGCATGTTTGTTAATTTTCCTACAAACTAGACCACATTACCTACCTAAATATGAAATGATTTTTTTTGGAAGTGTTTATCATTTTATTTTATTTTTTAGAAATCCTAAAAAGGCGATCCACGGGGGAGGGGGGTGGAGTTGGTGCATGCCACTTAGCCGCAGGGCACTAGGGCAGAGTGCCCTATGGCTAAGTTGACCCAGCTGCTGCAGCACACATGCCCGTAGCGCACTAGGTCAAGGTGCGCTACGGCTAAGTGACACATCCGTAGCGCACCTTGACCTAGTGCGCTACAGGTATGTGTGTTACGGCCACCTATGTCCTGGCCCACACATAGCCGTGGCACACCACCCCCATGTGCGCCACGCTTATGGCAGTTAGCCATAGGGCACCTGTGGGTAGTGCGCCACGCCTATTTTACCTGTGGGGCACTACTAGCAAGTGCGCCACAGAAGTGTGGATTACCTATAGCCGTTTTCCTAGTAGTGAGCAATATAAACACAATGACTTTGATCGTAATTCTATACTTCGGATGAATGTTCATCACATGATTCCAACAATGTCGTGACCTCGTTATTAACAACATACAATGTCCATGATCAGGAAACCTTTAATCATCTTGTTAATCAATGAGCTAGTTTATAAGAGAGGCATAACTAGGAACTTTATATTTGTTTATTAAACACACATGTATTAGCGTTTCCATATTAATACACCTATAGCATGCAAAATAAACATTTATCATAAAATGGGAATAAGATAATAACCACTTTATTATTGCCTCTCAGGCATATTCCCTTCAAAACTCCGCCCCGGAATCGGAATTTTCGGGGGAAATTCCACCCCAATATCGAGCACTGCGCCTTGGCTCCCTTTGCAAAACTCCTTGGGGGGGATTATCTGGCCCTCCTGAGGGGGGATTATTGTAACATCCCAAAAATATTGAACTTGGATCATCAAACTCTAATCATCAAAATTAGGGTTAACAAAAACTTTTCTAAATAAAATTATGAAAGCATGCATATGAGTTTGCATTGAATTTGAAATTCTTTTGAACCACCTTGTTTGTATGTTTCCTTGCTTGTAAAATGTTTCTTAGGTGAAATAAACATCATCTAAAACATTTCCCACCCTTTTCCCAAAGACAAGTAAATCAAAACAAATAAAATAAAGGAATGGTCATTTTGACCAATTTAACTCCCATGCCTACTTTGGCTGTCTCAAACTTTCAGAACCTAACAGAAACTTTTCTGGATCTTTGCACCCCTTGAGTGTACTCATAACAAAGTATCAAGGCCCACTTTGTGATCATCCAGAAACTTTCAAATGCATAGTTTAAATGGCAATTCAAAATTGAATCTTTATCATATGAGAAGATCCCACTTTTCCAAAAACCACTCAAACAAGCTCAACTTTCAAAACCCAAGCATCTGCAGACTCACCAGCACCAATCTAGCACACCCACCACTACAAGAAATGTGTTAACTTGTGACGTTTTGGTAGTGACCATCTACAAAATCGTCTTAAAATTCCACACCAGATGGTCTCAAGATGCTTGGGAGGGCCAAAACCTCAATAAACTGTGATGATTTTGCTCAAAACGTCGTAATTTATTTCGGTGAAATCGTCATAATAGCTAGAAAGGTCTAAATGCGGAGGATAGCAAGATGGGCCATTGGATGTGTATAGGATGGACGGACAGGATGTTGATCCGTGGGAACTTGACACGGATAGATGACGTGGCAAGGTACCCATCCTATTCACGCCCGCAGACACCAGATATTTCACCATCGCGCGCGTGCCAGCCAAAACCGCCATGTCCCCCTCCTAGTGAACGCATCTCCCCTCCGCCAACCCTAATCCTACCGCCCGCCGCCACCGCCCTATCCCTTCCTTCTCCAGCAAACACCTCTCCCTTCTCCAGCAAGATCCGCGTGCGCCGCCGCCGCCCTCTGTTCGAGATCCTCTTCCCTGCTCGCTCTAGCTGCTTCCCTCATTCTCCAGCGAGATCCACACCCCCTCCAGCGAGATCCACCGACGACGAGTCGAATGATGGACGAGGCAGACGACGACGGACTCATCTCGCGGCCTCCCGGAAACCTTCCCGACCCTCGACACCACAGTGTCGTCTCCCTGACACCGCCGAACAGGCCACTCCCTCCTATCTCCGCCCCCACCCCCACCCCCACCCCCATCACTCCCAATCCCATCTGGCTGATCTCCGATCGCCCCCCTCACTCCCCCAGCACCACAACCTCTCTTCAAGTCTGGCGGTGGTCGGCGACGCGGTCTGGCGGCGGTCAAGCTCTTTCCCCACCTCTGTGTCCTAACGGCTTACGCATCTGGCCCGTGTTTACAGGTTTCTAGGATCCGCTCGTGCGTGGCGTTGGGATGGAGGCGGTCGGCACACACTAGTGTCCTGGATCTCGCTGTCGGGGCGACTGCGTGAGGTGAGGACATTCCGTCGGGGAGTCTGCGTGAGTCCATCCAGGAGTGCGTCTCCGAGTTCATCAGCTTCATCACCAGCGAGTAAGTGCCTCCTCCCCTCTCTTTGATCCCTCCACTTTCCCAGATTCAAAATAGTCGATCAGTAGCATGCGATTGAACTACTGGATATACATTTACTTGTATTAGTTGACTAATTAGTAGCAAAGCAGTATTAGAAATTTCCTAGTTAGTTGGACATGTAATTGTTCTGCTAGTGAGCTCCTAATTAGTTTTGATCGGGCATGTAATTTCTAGGCATCATAATTGATTATGTAGTTATGAAGAAAGGCACCAGTCACCAGGGATGTATGCACAAGTTTAGCCTTATGGTCCTAAATAAACAAAAATAACTCCACATATATGCAGGAAAGGAACTAGTACACTCTCATATATGTCTCTATTGGTTGGGTCTGTAATGCTTTTGGTCTATGTGAGTTTGTGTAGGGTTATTCTGCAAGTTCTGATATCTAGTTCTTGCCTATTTGGTAGTAATGAATTTAGTAATAATAGTAAATATCAAAATGATGTACCACTTGTGAAATTATTACAATCAGAGTTGCTGCGTTACTGATCAAGATGTTGTCTGTTTTTAGTTTCAGAATTGTATACTTGCAGTGTTGTTTCAATATTTTTTGAGACTATTGTTTCCATATCGAACTGCCTGTACATGATACATGTCTGAATGCATGCCCAAATTGTACTAATATCGACTATTGTTTCTCACCTAATGGATGATGTGTACACTTAGGCATGCCTGAATCAAGTACAAGTCTATACTAAATTTGGTTCTACTATTATTGATTTTCATCTGTTGCCTGCTCCTTTTTTTGGCTACAAATTTAATAATGGCACTGCAATATTGCATGAGGTTAATTTTTTCACATGTTTCTACGGTTAGCTATCGATCTTATACGCATTCTTGATACATACAAGAAAAATCCCTATAAGGTAGTGCACCATCAGATTTGTTGAGCAATCAGTTTTGACATAGGTTTGAAGTTGTTTATACATTTGTTAGCAAGAGTGCAGACATATTATTTATTATTTTCAGTTTGATAGTCACATGTTTTTTTGGCTATGCTTAAGTACAGGTCATCTGGTCTTAAGTGAGTAGAATATAGCACATCAGGCTAGTACACTTGAGCTCTTAAGTACATTTACTATATCTGGGCACATCAGGCTAGTACACTTGAGTTCTTAAGTACATTTACTAGATCTGGGATAAGCATTTATTCGGCTTAATAGGAGAGTAGTGGAATTGATGATTCATCATCACTTTAGAAGTTGCTGCTGTTTTGACTTGAATTAGATTTTTCTGTTACTAAATATTAGTAGTATAAATGCCTCATTAACAATATATATTTTTTCATGGCCAGCTTCTTATCTCTAATGGTAGTTTCCTCACCTATCTTATTAGTGTGACTCATGTATTACTTGTTATGTTATCATACACTATCGGCAAGTACAGGTTGCAGGACTCGTGGAGCACCATCCACCCCATCCACACTTTCTCCACTATCGAGGACTTCTCGAGGTAGCCATTTCCCCCTCTTTTCCTACCTATTGATGATACCGCCTGATTCCTTTCTTGAATCTTATTGGAGAGTGGCTTTGTTGTGATGTCTATGGTTTTATTTCTGTCGATGCCTAATGGTCTTATTGGACTGTGGCTTTGCTGTGATGTCTCGAATCTTACGAATAACTTTTTTTCCTGTGATGCCACGTATTGTGGCCTTATGAGTTGTCTAAAAAGCGAAGGTTCTTGCCCCGTTTCTTGAAAGATAAACATCACTTATGACTACTGATGTACCCCAAGCCTTTGCACACTTCCACTATATAGGAATGATTACATGTGTTCTATTGACATGTGCCTTCTTTTCCCTAGTCATGATGCATGTATCATTTTCCCCCTTGGTCGTCATGTGTCGTTCAAATCATGATAGACATTTATTTGATTACTGAAGTAGCTCAGGTTTATAACAAATGGTCTGCTTGCACTGATGCAACTTTTCACATGGCATTCGATTTTCTATTTTATTTATTCACTTGATGCATGGTTGGTAGTATTAAGATACTAAGACAGATCTGGTTCTTGATTGCAGTGTTAGCATTTCCCATATTTTCATGTGCATGAATTTTTTAATAATTAGTGAGAAACAACATGATGCTGTGGAGTTCCCATATTTTTAGTTCAGATCTGGTTCTGAACTGAGAAAAGTTCTCTAGTGAATCTTTATTACTGAAATCACCATCCTGGAGTTCAATACTCAAGTAATGCTTTATATATGACCACAGGTTCCATCAGGTACCTAAATTTGACAAAGGAAAACAAAGTTGCTGTGGATGCCTCGCCGGTCACAATGAGTGCAGGAGGAAGCCCCCACCTAGACCTGCTTCACGCTACGGGCGTCTTTCTGCGTCCTTCTAAGGTACTGGGAAACTATCTCATGTTATCACGGAATCCACAAATATACTTGTTTCTTGTCTTTTCAAACCAAACTTGAAGCGTATTAGTTCTTATCTACTCCATATTATTTTCATACCCTTAGCTCTATACCAGTTATATATATTTTTTGTACCCTCATACTTTATACTATTGTTGATGTATGGCAAACCCTGGAGGCAAAACATATTTGTGATGCAGTTTCTGTAACTTGGCATTTCTATATTCCTTTTTTATCTTGTGCAATCATTCATTGTGATCTAACATACATTTGTTGCTGTTTGTGCAAGTTGTGATGAGCTTTCCCTTATTTGTAGGCTATAGGATCATTGTAGGCTATAGTATCATCTAGCTGCTGGTTTTTTCAACCAATTTAATACTTTCTATTATGGCTATTTTTTTTACCCTACCCTCATTCTTCAGGATCTACTTCTAGCTGCTTCATGATTTGTTAATTCTTCTGTTCCTAGCTATTGTGGTATTTTTTATACGAAAATACTGAAATATACTTGTTTGCAATTGGTTGCCAGATTGTTTTGATGTATTTAAATTATGTCTTTCATTGACATTGAAAGTGTAGCTGTTTCTCATTTACAGGAGCTCTAGCCCTAAGAAACCTGAAGTCAGTGAAGTTGTGAAGAGAATCCATCAAAGAGTAGCCTAATTTCAGCAGTTGTACTACAGATCAAAGACTAGCCTAATCTTTTGTAATAGTTAGGCATATCTGGGTTATACTAGACTGTAAAATTGTAATAGCTTAATTTCAGCAGTTGTTTTAAATAGTTACATGTGTTCTCTTTGATTTGTCTCAGATACTGATTTTGTATGCGATATCAAACTTGTGAATAGAAACCTATGATGAAACTAATATGTCATTTTGGACCCTTCTTACGTGTGGGGCCAATTTTTGAGCTGAGCATGACAAGTGTCACCTATTTGAAAAGTGGAACTAGGTCCTAAAAAGGCTGAATTTGAATTAAAATGGATTTTAAGTAGGCTACGGCCCATAAATAAAACGGCTGGAATGTTAGGTATGGCCTGTGTAGCTAATAGAACTAGCAAAAAAACAAAACATAAACGGGTTGAATTGTTGGGCTTTGGCCCATATAAATGGCTGAAATGGACCGGGCTGATTGTGTGCCACGTCGGACTGGACATGTATGATCTGACGTGGCTAAGTCTCATTGCCCGTGACGATATTGAATCGTCATAGAGGTTATGACGATCCAATATCGTCATAGAAGGTTGTGACGATTTCGCTAAAATCGTCATTATAGTTCATTAGCGACGCCCAGCTTTCGACGATCTCAAAATCATCATAGAATCGTCATAAACGGATTATTGTGACGATTCTGTGACGAAAATTGAGGGTCATATATAGCCATATTCCTTGTAGTGCACCAAAAATCTTTTCAAAATTCAAAACTTGAATTCATGCGGCCATTTCATCAAACACTTGGCAGACACAAATCAAACAAAATCAAAACACTATAGTGTGCAGTGTTTTGAGCCTAACTGGTTCCCTATCTAGCTCACAAACAGCTCAGTAGGTCATCTAGCAAGATTAACCAAGCACTAGCACCATTGTGAGCTTGCCAATATCATCAATGGTGAACAGCCGAAGCCACCCTTGCCACCCCAGTGTATACAGCAAGCTAGGGAGGAAACTAGCCGTGCCAACCTTGTCTGGGAGATCACCCATGCCTCACCGCCCCCTCTCGACCAGCCTTGCCTCGAAGACACCAACCAGAGCACCCAGGAACGCCGCGCCCGTGCCTCTGGCAACCATGACGAGCGTGCGCCAGAGCACCACCCTCGACCGAGGCCCACAGACCGCGCGACGCCCTCGCCGCGTGCATACACGATCGCCACCGACCCAGGAGACCGCCAGACATCCCCGTTAGCCGCCCCATGCCGCGCATCCACCGCTCGCCGTCGAAGACGTCGCCTCTGTCGCGTAGAGCGTCGCGTGTTCCAGACCGACCCGCACCGCCCCACGTCTCGCCACCGTATCTTTGAGCATCGCTAGGGAACACCGCACCTTCCCCTACCTTCGCCCATGCCAATAGCCGTCTGCACCATCGCCCCTGATGAGCTCACCGTGCGCCTCGTCGGTCCCCTCGCTCGACTATAAATAGAGGCCACCCCCAGTCGAATTGAGCACACCATTCTACTCCCCTCTCTTCACTGATCGTGCCACACCGTTCCCGGAGCAAGGCGAGCAACACCACGTCGGAATTTCACCGGAGCCCGCCGCCTCTAAAGAAGAAAGGAGCCGATTGAGCCGCCCAGAGGATCCACCGTACAGGAGATTCGCCGTCGCCGACTTCGCTGCTCGCCCGCCTCGCACCTCGCCGCACCGGTGAGCCCCCAAAGAACCCCACCGCCGTGCTAGGTTTCTATCTCGCCGGCGTTGCCCAACGTCGACGATGACTCCCAGCCCGCGGTGAACTAGATCGAACGACCCACATCGCCCCATACCGCTTCGCACCCCATGTCTCACTGACGAGTGGGGACAGCCACTTAAGCAGCCCGCGGAAGCGCTACGCTTAGCAGTTCGGCCCGTTAACTTTTCCCGTGCAGCCTAGTTATTTGAATTAAACCTTTTCCATTTTATTTCAAACACACTTCTGTACCCAGTTTCAAAACTCAACCCAGATCGATTTAGTGCACCAAAATTAATGAAACTAATTTTGTTAGAAAGGTCTGGGAATGATGAATCCAAGCCCGTTGGATTCAAGTCATTTGGATCTATAGATCACCCATGATAAAAATAACAAGGCAGAAGCTTTTATGCATTCAAACATTTTTCAAATTTAAACCACAATAGCTTTTGAGTTGATTCCAACTCTCAAAAATCACATTTAACCATATCTTTCAGAATATATAAAAATATATAGGTTTACTTGCAGAAATAATGTTCAAGTAATAAAAGAATGCTACATAGGCATTTCTAGTCACTTTATTTAATTAAAATAAAAGGGTAAAACCTTATTAAATTGTGACACCACTTTAAATCATATTCCCATGGACTAAAATATGTGGTGATGACATGTGTCAACATGATCCCATGTTTGGTTTGGAGAATATTAAATCTTAAGTAGTTTTTCAATGAGTAGAAATTACTTTTCTATAAATAAAAATAATTAAACCAAGCCTTAATCTTGTAATGTTAGAGATGATGTTAGATCATCTATAGGAACCATTTGTGTGATGATTGCAAGTAGTTAAGTATTGTTTGGTGATTGTGTACCTCGTATTTATTTATAGACGCTAGTACCGACCAAGGATACGAGGAGGAAGGAGGATTCTACGAAGAAGAAGCCGAGGAGAACTTCAACCACTGCTCTGCACAAGGCAAGATTTATTAACTAAGTGGACCAATGCAAGCTAACCCTTTCAAGATACCCTACTGATGCCACAAACCACTACATGTTACTATGACCACTATATGCCTTAAGCATATGTGATCATGTCCACTTGAGAAACCAATCCTAGTTGTACTTGCAAGCTTCTTACTTTATTTCTTTATCAAAGCTAGTATTTAGAGCTTACTTAAGTGAATTGTAGACTCTAGAAGGATACTTGAAGGTTGCATAAATAGCATAAAATTTGGCCTAAGCTAGATAATCTTGATGTCATCCTAATGCATGAGATTGAACTTAGTTAAAACTCCACTAGTTTACCACCCCTCATCAGTGCTTACCCCCACCTGTAGATGCTAGTGATAAGCATAAAACCTGATCAACTTTAGATGGGAATACTTGGTGGAAAAATGGTTATGAAAACCTTGGAATGATGGATCATTCTATTGAAATGTTTTGGACATGTGTTTCCGAAGACCTGATGATTTTGGTGATGAAAATGTTGAGGCATGAGCCTTAGACCTTTATAAAACTGATGGTTGTCGGATGCGATACCATTCCAATTTTATCGCATAAACCACAATACCAAGATTGGGTAGGGCTTGACCGAAACTTATATACCTTAGTATTAGTTCCCTCACGCCAAGGTCCGAGCCGAGGCTACCTTGTGAAGATTGTCCACTGCAGCAAGACTCCAAGATGACAGTTGGTCATGGTTGGGAGGCCAAACTCACAGGAGAGGTGCTTATACTAGGGCGTGTAATTGAAAGGTTAGGATTGATTATCCGCATACTGAGTATGGTGAATTCAGGATTTCTTCCTGACGGATGTATCGAATGTTGTGGTGAAAGTGTACAATCTCTGCAGAGTGTCAAACTATTCGAATAGCCGCGTCCGCGGTTATGGACAGTTGGAGTGGCCATACTGTTCCCCCGTCAGACTTTTCAAAATGACTTGTGAAATGAATTGAGACTTTGACTTGACCACAACAGGGTTGTCAGATGAAATACAAATTTCCACTTAGGTGTTATAAAACTTCAACTAGCAATTGTTGCTCCTAAACTGAGTAGTGATAAATCTGGCTTTTGCAAAACAACCCTATAGCCTAGTGTCCTATTATCAAAAACCCCTTTTCCCTTGTTAGTATTAGTTTGCGAGTACTTAAAGAGTACTCATGGCTTTGTCCTGGCTATTCCCATGGCCAGACTATGAAGAGGAGTACCTGGAGGATGGACCCCAGGAAGGTTACGACAACTAGGTTCATCTCCCATCGCCACAAGAATGCCTGTGACCTCAAGATGGAGCTTCACTATACGCTATTATTACGTATTCCGCTGCTTGATGTTGAATTAAGAACTGGATCATGAGATCCCTATTTGTGTAAGAACTTATGTACGGTTGTAATGGATGATGTACTATGGTATCCAATTCTGTTATGTCTTGCAAAAATGGTAATCCTGGGATTGCGATGTATGGCATAACAGGTATCTGGGATTAAAAATCCGGGTGTTGACAAGTTGGTATCAGAGCCATCCTACCATAGGAGACCCTAGTTAGACTGGACGTTTGAATCAAAAACTTAGTTTCAAAACCAAAGAAAACAAATATTTACAAAAACTTATTCTCATTCTTATCCCTTTGATTCTTTCATAAAAATTCATGTTACTCAAAAACTCTTGCAAAATACATAAAATTTTGACACACTTGATCACTCTACTAACTTACTCATCCTATATTCTTATAGATGGACGTGAAGTATAACAAGTTTTATCAGTTGGGGGAATGGAGGAGACCTTATCTTTAAGAGGGATTTGGACCAGCTTTCGGAACTTCTGGAGCGTCCACACCCCGAGTTCTTCGGAGCTCAGCTCAATGATTAAGGAGGAGAAGATCTGTAGTGGCTAATTGTTGCAAGTCTCAGAGGAAAGATTGAACCTCCCACTGCGGAAGGAATTCAGTTTACCTTAAGAGAGAACAACTGGCTCGATGGACTTGCCAGGGCCATGCAGGAAGCTCTTTCCCGTCTGTGTGGGCAGGGCATCAATCAGATCAAGGGTACTCGCTTTAAGTTTTGCCCAAGGCGTGATGCAAATGGACAACCACTGGAAGCACCATACCACCCCGAGCTAAAGACTCAATTGTACCACCTTAGCTTCATGATGTACGATTGTCAGCAGGAGTTAGACAACTGCCATGACTACTCGAACCACAAGTCTGCCATCATCAAGTCGAAGGACCAAACCATCGCCATGCTAGCAAAGGATCGCAAGTCTCGCCGCCGTTATCAAGACAAGAAGGAGCGCATCATTGCCCGTCTTAGCCACCGCATCTCATCTTTGGAGGAGACCATCCACGAGAGAGACATGCAGTTGGAGCAAAGGGAGAATTCCAGAGAGGATCTTCGTGGAGACCCCTACTCCTATCTCAGTGATGATGATGATTTTCTGGAGGATCAGGCTATGGACTTCTTCACCGATGAAGACGATTTCGCCTTCATCGATGATGATGAGGATGATGAGGCCACAGATTCCGAGGAGTAGTACCACTTGAGCACTATCGTAGTGAGTAGTATTCGGTCCCACTGTATCGTAGTTTTCAGAATGGTTCTTATAACCATCTGTTTTTCTTTGTTGTGGTTTGTGTTGTATTATGTGCTATGAGTGAATGAATGAAAAGCAAGTTGCTAGAAAAATCTGAGTCAAACTTTAAAAAAAATCAAAGACCCAAAAACTTTAGAAATTTCCCTCTTTTCTCATGATCTATCTCAATCTTCAGATGCCACGTGGAGGAAGTGGTTCATCCCCGGACCCGATGTTGCAGATTCTGCAAATGTTGACTTCTGACCGCGAAGCTGAAAGAGCGGAACGTCAAGCCAACCTAGCCACCCTTCAGCAGATATCCCAGCTTTCCCATAACAACCAAGGCCATGGAAATAAAGACAACCATGGATCTAAGCTCAAGAATTTCCAGAATACCAACCCACCTGTTTTCACTAAGTCAGAAGAACCCCTAGACGCCGATGATTGGCTGCAAACCATGGAAAATAACTTAGAAGTTGCTGGAGTAGAAGCCAACGAGAAAGTTCTGTTCGCCACCCACTATCTAGCCGGAGATGCCAGGGTATGGTGGAATAGTGTTCACGCAATGAAGGGCGGCCAGATGATGACCTGGGAGGAATTCAAGGTCAAGTTCAGCAGAACCCATGTGCCACCAGGTTTGATCAAGAGAATGAGAGACGAGTTCAGAGAGCTGAAGCAAGGAAGGATGATCAGAGGGAATACCGTGACAAATTTTTGTCATTAGCTAGGTATGCCCCGGATGAGATCGACACCAAAGCCAAGAAGAAAGAAAGATTCCTAAATGGTCTGCATGACGAGATGCAGACAGTGTTAGTCAATATCCCCTTTGCGGATATTGAAGCCCGTGTGGACTCTGCTATCCAGATGGAAGGAAAGATCAACCAAGCCAATGAGAACCGCAAGCGTCGCATGATGCATCAACCAGGAACCCATCAGACCCCAAAGTATCGACCCAACCCATCTCCAGGATTTGCCCCAAGAACCAACAGACCCCCGATGAACCGTCCGACCTATCCCAACCGTGGAAACCCTAGGCCTGGAGGAAATCACAACAACCCCGGCAACGCTAGCAATTTCAATCGTGCCCCACCCAAGGTCAACAACAACAATTCTACCGCCAACACCAACACTGCCCCTAGGACTGGAAGCAATGTTGTGCCTGTAGCAGCAAAGGACAAGTCGCAAGTGACTTATTATGACTGTGGAAATAAAGGCCACTATTCCAACGAGTGCCCCAACAAGAAGAATGCTACCGCCCCCAATGCCAATGTCCCAGCTCAACAAGAAGGTCGTGTTCACCAGAAGAAGATTTTCCCTGTGAATTCACTCAACCGCAACGGCCGCCTTTTTTCATGCATGTCAAGAAGCTTAGGAAGCGCCAGACGTCGTGGCCGGGTATGTTTTCGTTAATTCAAGATTTGCACGAGTGTTGTTTGATTCTGGTGCATCGCACTCATTTGTCACCGAAGAATTTGCATGCACTAGTAAAATTCAACCAACCAAACTGAAGCATGTCATGATTGTTCAAATTCCCGGATCAACCACCAAGGCTAGGAAAATTTGCAAAGCCGTCCCTATCCGAATCCATGGCATAGATTTTTATGCAAATCTGATAGTACTCAGAACTAAAGGTTTGGAAGTAGTACTAAGAATGGATTGGATGTCCAAACATAAAGGATTGATTGACTGTGCCAAGAAAGCCATAACCATGACCAGTACTGCCAGAATATCAGTCGAGCATATATCTGGAACCTTACCTCGCTAATTCAAATGCAACAAGAGTATAGCCCAACCTACCATTGACCAAGTCCGGATAGTCTGTGAATACCCCGATGTATTTCCAGATGTTTTGCCTGGTATGCCCCCAGATCGGGATATCGAGTTTATCATCGAACTAATTCCCGAAACAGGACCCATAGCCCAGATACCATATAGTATGAACCTGTCAGAGCTAGAAGAACTGAAGAAGCAACTGGATGCCATGTTGGAAATTGGATTGATTCAACCAAGTGCGTCACCTTAGAGATCACCTTTCTTGTTTGTGGACAAGAAGGATGGAGGTAACCATTTGTGTACGGATTATCGGAAATTGAATGATGTCACCATCAAGAACAAGTACCCCTTGCCCAAGATAGAAGATTTGTTGGATCAGTTGACCGGAGCCAAAGTGTTTTCTAAGATTGATCTTAGGACTGGCTATCATCAACTCAAAATTCGCGCAGAGGATATTCCAAAGACTGCCTTTACTACCAGATATGGATTGTATGAGTATACAGTCATGTCTTTCGGACTAACCAATGCCCCCGCTTATTTCATGAATCTCATGAATAAGATTTTTATGGACTTCCTGGATAATTTTGTCGTTGTTTTCATCGATGACATTCTGATTTATTCCAAATCAGAAGAAGAATATGAGCTACACCTAAGGACCATTCTTGGAACCCTTAGAGAGCATCAGCTGTATGCCAAGTTTAGCAAATGTGAATTCTGGTTACAGGAGGTAGGATTCCTCGGTCACATTGTATCAGCCAGAGGAATTGCCGTTGACCCTGCAAAAGTGAAAGATGTAGAAGATTGGCAAGCCCCAACCACTCAAACCCAAGTTCGTGCAAGTACTGAATTAACAGAAAACAAATTCGTAGAAGAATTCTCTAGTATCACAAGACCCAAGGACCCAATTGCTGAAGAAGGACAAGAAGTTTGAATGGACCGACAAATGTGAAGCAAGTTTTCAAGAACTCAAGAGGAGATTGATTTCAGCCCCAATCTTGATCATGCCAGATATCACGAAGCCCTTCGATGTGTATTGTGATGCATCCAAGATCGGTCTCGGATGTGTGCTAATGAAAGAAGGCAAAGTTATCTCTTATCTATCTCGACAACTGAAGCAACATGAGCAAAATTACCCAACCCATGACCTCGAACTCGCAGCCGTAGTTCTAGCCCTGAAGACATGGAGACATTACCAGATGGGAAACCGTTGTGAGATCTATACGGATCACAAGAGCCTAAAGTATATATTCACTCAGAAGGAGCTGAATATGAGGCAGAGAAGATGGATAGAGCTAATCAAGGATTACAATCTGGACATTCACTATCACCCTGGTAAAGCCAAGGTGGTAGCAGATTGCCGTGCCGCATGAACTCCATGATTTTGAAGGAGTAACCAAGTTTGAACAAAGAGATGGAAGATTTTCGAATGGAATTAGTAAGTGAAGGATTCTTGGCTAGCATAGAACTCCATCCCACTTTGATCAGTCAGATTAAAGAGGCGCGGAAGGGAAATGCTAGTATTGACGGAATCAAGTGTCGTATCGGTACGGGCAAAGTACCTGGATTCACCGAGGATGAAGAAGGAGTTTTGTGGTACAAAGGACGCCTTTGTGTACCAGCAGATTTTGAGTTGGAAGAAGTTATTCTGGAGGAGGCTCATGATACTCTTTATTCTATCCATCCCGGAGGAACTAAGATGTATCAAGATTTGAAAGAGCAATTTTGGTGGCATAAGATGAAGAGAGAAATCGGAAGCTATATCGCCAAGTGTGATATTTGTCAGTGAGTCAAGGCAGGACATCAAAGACCCGCTGGATTGTTGCAACCATTGCAGATTCCGGAATGGAAATGGGATTCCGTTGGAATGGACTTTATCACTGGACTGCCTACCTCTAGTAGGGGAAATGAATCTATCTGGGTCATAGTGGACAGATTGTCCAAAGTCGCCCATTTCTTACCCGTCAAGACCACATATCAGAGTTCGAAACTAGCAGAGTTGTACATCGCTAGAATCGTTAGTTTGCACGGAGTCCCCAAGAACATCATATCGGATCGAGGAACTCAGTTTACCTCGAGATTCTGGAAGAAAGTCCAAGAAGGTTTAGGAACCCGTCTAGATTTCAGCACCGCATATCACCCTTAGACCGATGGAAAAACGGAGAGAGTAAATCAAATACACGAAGATATGCTTAGAGCATGTCTGTTAGAATATGGATCCAAGTGGGAAGGCTATCTGCCGTTTGCAGAATTTTCATACAACAACAGTTATCAAGCCATTTTGCAAATGGCCCCATTTGAATTCATGTACGGACAGAAGTGTCGCACCCCTTTGAACTGGTTGGAAGTAGGAGAGAGTCAGATTTTTGGACCCGACATCCTACGAGAAGCAGAAGAGAAGGTTCACAAGATTCGTGAGCACCTCAAGACAGCCCAATCTAGACAAAAGAGTTACGCCGACAAGAGACGTAGAGACCTCGCCTTCAACATAGGAGATTTTTTTTATCTGAAAGTGTCGCCATTGAAGGGAATGCAGCGTTTCCAACTCAAAGGAAAGTTAGCCCCTAGATATATCGGACCTTTCAAGATTCTGAACCGTCGAGGAGAAGTATCGTATCAATTGGAACTACCCGAAGAGATGTCAGCCGTGCACAATGTGTTCCATATCTCATTACTTCGCAAGTGTCTCGAAGTCCCCGAGAAGACCGAAGTGTTCAAAAATATCGACCATCGGACCATAGAGATCAACGATGACCTGACCTATCCCGAAGTACCCATCCGTATTTTGGAAGAAGCTTTTCGAACTACACGAAACTGAAGCATCAAGTTTCTCAAGATTCAGTGGAGCAACCACACAGAAGAGGAAGCTACCTGGGAGCGCGAAGATCACATCAGAACAGAGTTTCCTGATCTCTTCAAATCCTAGGTAATCTTTTCATCCTTTTTCAAATCTTGGGATGAGATTTTGTTTAAGGGGGGAAGGTTTGTAACATCCCAAAAATATTGAACTTGGATCATCAAACTCTAATCATCAAAATTAGGGTTAACAAAAACTTTTCTAAATAAAATTATGAAAGCATGCATATGAGTATGCATTGAATTTGAAATTCTTTTGAACCGCCTTGTTTGTATGTTTCCTTTCTTGTAAAATGTTTCTTAGTTAAAATAAACATCATCTAAAACATTTCCTACCCTTTTCCCAAAGACAAGTAAATCAAAACAAATAAAATAAAGGAATGGTCATTTTGACCAATTTAACTCACATGCCTACTTTGGCTGTCTCAAACTTTCAGAACCTAACAGAAACTTTTCTGGATCTTTGCACCCCTTGAGTGTACTCATAACAAAGTATCAAGGCCCACTTTGTGATCATCCAGAAATTTTCAAATGCATAGTTTAAATGGCAATTCAAAATTGAATCTTTATCATATGAGAAGATCCCACTTTTTCAAAAACCACTCAAACAAGCTCAACTTTCAAAATCCAAACATCTGCAGACTCACCAGCACCAATCTCGCACACCCACCAAAAATATTTTCAAAATTCAAAACTTGAATTCATGCGGCCATTTCATCAAACACTTGGCAGACACAAATCAAACAAAATCAAAACACTATAGTGTGCAGTGTTTTGAGCCTAACTGGTTCCCTATCTAGCTGACAACCAGCTCAGTAGGTCATCTAGCAATATTAACCAAGCACTAGCACCATTGTGAGCTTGCAAATATCATCAATGGTGAACAGCCTAAGCCACCCTTGCCACCCTAGTGTAGACAGCAAGCTAGGGAGGAAACTAGACGTGCCAACCTTGTCTGGGAGATCACCCATGCCTCACCGCCCCCTCTCGACCAGCCCTGCCTCGAAGACACCGACCAGAGCACCCAGGAACGCCGCGCTGCGTTTTGTTAACTGTAAGCGCGGCGCAGAGCGCCACCTCGACCAAAGCCCACAGACCATCGCGACGCCACAGGCATACACGATCGCCACCGACCCAGAGACCGCCAGACATCCCGTTAGCCGCCCATGCCGCATGCCACCGCCACCGTCGAAGACGCCGCCTGCGCAGAAGGCCGCGTGTTCCGCATCGACCCACACCGCCCACGCCTCGCCATCAGACGTTGAGCATCGTCAGGGAACACCGCACCGCCCCTACCTTCGCCATGCCAATAGCCGCATGTACCATCGCCTCGACGAGCTCACCGTGCGCCTCGGTCCCTCGCCGACTATAAATAGAGGCCAGCCCACCAAATTGAGCACACCATTCTACTCCCTCTTCACCGATCGTACACACCGCTCCCGGAGCAAGGCTAGCAACACCGTCGGAATTTCACCGAGCCCGCCTCGAGAAGAAAGGAGCCAGATTGAGCTGCCCAGAGGAGCCACCGGTACCAGGAGATTTGCCGTCGCCGACTTGCCGTCGCTCGCCTCACGACCCTCGCCGCACCGGTAAGCCCTCAAAGAACCCCCGCCGCTAGGTTTCTGCCTCGCCGCGTTGCTCAACGCCGACGATGACTCCCACTGGATTAGAACTAGATCGAACGACCCACATCGCCCATACCGCCGCACTGTCTCACCGACGAGTGGGGACACCCACTTAAGCAGCTCGCTAAGCGCTTACGCTTAGCAGGCCGCCCGTTAACTTTTCCCGCAGCCCGCTTATTTGAATTAAACCTTTCCATTTTATTTCAAACACATTGCACCCAGTTTGAAAAATCAACCCAGATCGATTCAGGCACCAAAATGAATGAAACTAATTTTGTTAGAAAGGTTCTGGGAATGATGAATCCAAGCCCGTTGATTCAAGTCATTTGGATCTATAGATCACGATGATAAAATAACAAGGCGTGTTTTCTCGCATTCAAACATTTTTCAAATTTAAACCATAATAGCTTTTGAGTTGATTCCAACTCTCAGAAATCACATTTAACCATATCTTTCAGAATATATAAAAATATATAGGTTTACTTGCAGAAATAATGTTCAAGTAATAATAGAATGCTACATAGGCATTTCTAGCCACTTTATTTAATTAAAATAAAAGGGTAAAACCTTATTGAATTGTGACACCACTTTAAATCATATTCCCATGGACTAAAATATGTGGTGATGACATGTGTCAACATGATCCCATGTTTGGTTTGGATAATATTAAATCTTATGTAGTTTTTCAATGAGTAGAAATTTCTTTTATAAAAATAAAAAGAATTAAACCAATCCTTAATCTTGTAATGTTAGAGATGATGTTAGATCATCTATAGGAACCATTTGTGTGATGATTGCAAGTAGTTAAGTATTGTTTGGTGATTGTGTACCTCGTATATATTTATAGACGCTAGTACCGAACAAGGATACGAGGAGGAAGGAGGATTATACGAAGAAGAAGCCGAGGAGAACTTCAACCACTGCTCTGCACAAGGCAAGCTTTATTAACTAAGTGGACCAATGCAAGCTAACCCTTGCAAGATACCCTACTGATGCCACAAACCACTACTTGTTACTATGACCACTATATGCCTTAAGCATATGTGATCATATCCACTTGAGAAACCAATCCTAGTTGTACTTGCAAGCTTCTTACTTTATTTATTTATCAAAGCTAGTATTTAGAGCTTACTTACGTGAATTGTAGACTCTAGAAGGATACTTGAAGGTTTCATAAAGAGCAAAAAAATTGGCCATAAAATTTGGCCTAAGCTAGATAATCTTGA
The DNA here is from genome assembly GCA_030063025.1 of Avena longiglumis. Lineage (NCBI taxonomy): Eukaryota > Viridiplantae > Streptophyta > Magnoliopsida > Poales > Poaceae > Avena > Avena longiglumis. The sequence goes on from CP125978.1 coordinate 165,745,602, forward strand.
TGTCATCCTAATGCATGAGATTGAACTTAGTTAAAACTCCACTAGTTTACCACCCCTCATCAGTGCTTACCCCCACCTGTAGATGCTAGTGATAAGCATAAAACCTGATCAACTTTAGATGGGAATACTTGGTGGAAAAATGGTTATGAAAACCTTGGAATGATGGATCATTCTATTGAAATGTTTTGGACATGTGTTTCCGAAGACCTGATGATTTTGGTGATGAAAATGTTGAGGCATGAGCCTTAGACCTTTATAAAACTGATGGTTGTCTGGATGCGATACCATTCCAATTTTATCGTACAACCACAATACCCGAAGATTGGGTAGGGCTTGACTGGAAACTTATATACCTTAGTATTAGTTCCCTCACGGCCAAGGTCCGAGAGGCTACCTTGTGAAGATTGTCCACCTGTGCAGTACCCAAGATGACAGTTGGTCATGGTTGGGAGGCCAAACTCACAGGAGAGGTGCTTATACTAGGGCGTGTAATTGAAAGATTAGGATTGATTATCCGCATACTGAGTATGGTGAATTCAGGATTTGTTCCTGACGGATGTATCGAATGTTGTGGTGAAAGTGTACAATCTCTGCAGAGTGTCAAACTATTCGAATAGCCGCGTCCGCGGTTATGGACAGTTGGAGTGGCCATACTGTTACCCCGTCAGATTTTTCAAAAAGACTTGTGAAATGAATTGAGACTTTGACTTGACCACAACAGGGTTGTGAGATGAAATACAAATTTCCACTTAGGTTTTATTAAACTTCAACTAGCAATTGTTGCTCCTAAACTGAGTAGTGATAAATCTGGCTTTTGCAAAACAACCCTAGAGCCTAGTGTCCTATTATCAAAAACCCCTTTTCCCTTGTTAGTATTAGTTTGCGAGTACTTAAAGAGTACTCATGGCTTTGTCCCTGGCTATTCCCATGGCCAGACTATGAAGAGGAGTACCTGGAGGATGGACCCCAGGAAGGTTACGACAACTAGGATCATCTCCCATCGTCAGCATTTCTTGTGACCCCGAAGATGGAGCTTCGCCTACGCTACCGTTATTATTACATATTCCGCTGCTTGATGTTGTATTAAGAACTAGATCATGAGATCCCTATTTGTGTAAGAACTTATGTACGGTTGTAATGGATGATGTACTATGGTATCCAATTCTGTTATGTCTCGCAAAAATGGTAATCCTGGGATTGCGATGTATGGCATAACAGGCATCTGGGATTAAAAATCCGGGTGTTGACAATTATCCGGCCCGGGCAAAAACTCCGGCCCTGGTGGGACAATCCGAGGGAAAGTCTGCCCCCACACAGTGTGACGCTCCTTGGATGCTCTTGAATATTGGGTTGGGCCGGTTAATCTAGCCCTTGGCAGGGGCGGATAATCTGCTACCCAACACTCTGTTTTGCTGCTATTGAATGGACCAATATCTGCAGCACTTCAACACACATTAAATATTCATCGGTATTGTTATCTAACACACAAAACACTTGAGATCATGAAATGCTCTTTCAGGAGTGTTCCTCCTCCTCGTCCTTGCCAGAGGGAAGTTTCGAGGATGACTCAGGGGAAAGCGACTCATTGTTAGTACTGTTACCTTCGCCCCCAAATCAGACTCGGACCCACCTCCCTATTAGAAATATTCCCTAGAGGCAAATAATAATATCGATAATTGTCATATTTCATTAAGTTCATAATAGGTTTTATATCATGCCATAATTGTATTGATAGGAACGTCAATACACGTGTGATATGCAAACCACTAGAGTCCCTAGTGATCCTCTAGACACTAGTTCATTTGTCAATCGATGATCAACGTTTCCCGGTCATGGACATTTATGTCAGTTGACAATGGGGTCATTTCATTAGGTGAATGAAAGTGATTTACATGCCCAACATAGGAATTGTAACACGATTAAGTCACGAAGTTCATAGTTACAATCCCTCGAAAACGTAGTAACCAATTCCTTAGACTGTGAGACCATATTTAATCACTGTCACCTGAGAGTGCCTGGTTTGCATCAAATGTCACTCGGTAAAATGGTGATCATAAAGGTGTATTCAGGTATTTAGAGGAGCATGTAGAGGCGTATGTGTCAAGAGCAGGATTTGTTCTTCTGCATGACGGAGAGATACTCTGGGCCCACTTGGAGACATGGCATCCATAAAGCTGCAGTTGTGTGACTAGGTCATTAGGGATAACATAGCTTGGAACGAGTAAAGTTGTGCTTGATGGTAAGGATATTGAATTCTACATGGCGATGTCATTGATCAGGTCTCACATATGTAAAGTATCAAAGTAAAAAAGGGAAAGGGACTCTATGTTTAATGGTTCAAAAACAAAGATTCTCATGGAATGCACAGGGGTCATTATGGGCATTCAGGTCCCGCTGATGATCATTGGTCCAAGAGGGGTCTCTACCATGTCTAGAGTGTTCCCAAACCATTAAGGTAACACACTTAAGGGTTTGAAAATGATCGGAGATCGTTTTGGTATCATATGAATCACTAAAGAAAAGAGAAGGGGAAACCGGAAGGGTTCCGAGAAAGTCTAGCGGGTGTCCGGAGTTATCCAGAAGGAGTTCCGGTGCAACGGGAATTAAATAATATAGAAATATATGTTAATTATTTAATTATACATTTATTTATATTGAAGGGAATATGCCCGAGAGGCAATAATAAAGTGGTTATTATCGTATTCCTTGTTTATGATAAATGTTTATTTTGCATGCTATAATTGTATTAATACGGAAATGTTAATACGTGTGTGTTTAATAAACAAAAAGTAAGTTCCTAGTTATGCCCCTCTTATAAACTAGCTCGTTGATTAACACGATGATCAAAGGTTTCCTGATCATGGACATTGGATGTTGTTAATAACGAGGTCACAACATTATTGGAATGGTGTGATGAACATTCATCCAAAGTATAGAATTACGATCAAAGTCATTGAGTTTATATTGCTATAACAACTTACGAATTGATCCTAATCCTTAGACCATGAGATCATGTCAATCACTAACACCGTAAGAGTTTCTTGATAACATCAAACGTCACACCATAATAGGGTGATTATAAAGATGGGTTCAGAACTACTAAAGTGTTATGTTGAGGCCCATGGATCGAAGGTGGAATTTGTTTATCCCTATAATGGATAGATATGCTCTCGGCCCTCTCGGTGATATCACATTGATTACCTTGCAAGCAAGTGATTTGATCACTAGAATGTTATATCACGGGAACGAGAAAAGAGTGCATGTCAGTAACGATATCAAACTAGGTATGGAGATACCTATAATCGAATATCGGACATGTAATATATCGCGAAACAAAGGGATTAACATACTAGCGTAAAAGGTTCTCACGATCACAAGAAAGTCATCGCTGAATGTGTGGTAGTCAGTATGGGTCTCCAGATCCCGCTTCTGATTATTGATCCGAGAGGGATCTCGATCATGTCCGCCTTTCGCGAACCGTAGGGTGACACACTTAAGAGACACCGACATCCATTTGGATCAAAAGTTTCATGCCAGAAAGAATAACAAGCGCAGGAATTTATTTCACTAGATACCGAAATAGGTTTTCGGGTGCAATTGCAGAAAGTGTTTTTGCATGTGAAATGAAATAATAGCAAGGGGTTATATGTGAGTGTTTGTCATTAAAGTAATTGAAAAAAATCTGAATAAATAAAATGATTTTTATTTAAGAGAGAGTTTGCATTAAATTTGGTGGAAATTTAATGGGAATTTGAGTGGGTTTTTGAGTGGAGGAAATTGAAAGGCATTTGTGTGAGTGGAGTGTCCACCCACATGAAGGAAAGGAGGGGAGGGGGCAGCCCCATGGCTGGGAGCATGGCCCCTTGGGTGCCCCCCTCTCCCTATAAAAGGAGCCCCCTCCCTCTCTATCTGTGGCATCCCGCAAAACCACTACTAGAAAATCGCGTTGATTTTTGTGCATTGCATCATCATGACATCATCATGCATCCGTTTGGTAAAAACTATTTTACAAAGGTCTATTTTGTTTTTGCAAACACCCCCGTCCTAATTCCAAATCAAACTTCGGTTGTCCAGATATTTTGTTTTGACTAACTGATTTACAAAGGCTCTTTAAAATAATGTGTAAAGAAAACCGAAAATAAATATCTAGTCCCAAATTCGGACCACCTAAATCTTTTCCTACCTATCCTAATCCTACCCAGTCCCCAGCCACATCACTCCCTCCAATCGGTTCTCGCCACATCACCCTTGGCCATCCCCCCCTCCACTCAAACACCGCCACCTCACCCACCCTCACTCCCTCATCTGTTACACACACACCAGCACACACACAACCACACGCGCCACCCCCACTCACCCACTGCCACCGCGGGTCCCACCCGACCCCGCCTGGCCCCACTCCCCTGGCCGCCCCCCACCTGCCGCTCTCCCCTCCCCCACCTTCTCCTACCTCTCTCCCCTACCTCGTGCCCTCCCCGAGACCCACCCCGAGCCCCGCTCCCTCAATCGCTTCGACCCTCCTCGCAGCCCGGCGCGCGCCGCCCGGCCTTTCCTCCCGCCCGCTGCCCACGGCCTCGCCGCTCCTCCTCCGCCCCCGCCTCTCTCCTCCGTCCGCCACCGAGCCGCCGCCTCCTCCACCTGTTCTCGCGCTGCCGCCTCTCCTCGCCGACGGTCTCCCCATCGCGCCGCTGCCGGCTCGCCTTTCTCCTCTCCACCGAAGCTCCTCGACGCCACCGCCTCAAGCCGCCATCCACCGTCTGCCCTCGCTGCCGCCTCCTCCACCTCGTGGCGCCGCCCTCAACCCCCAACCTCGCCTCCCTCGTCCCTTCCCGCCGCCACCGGCCGCCTCGACGCGAGCTGCCATCCCGCCCTCTCTCCTGCCTCAGAGCGCAACGCCACCGTGCAAGAAGCCGTCGACCTCTGCTCGACCCGCCACCTCCGCGGCCACATCCGCCAGAACCACGTCTGCCCGCCTTCGCGCTGCCCGCCTCGTCTCTCCTCTGGGTCGCCCGACACCGCCGGCCGCCGCTGGCCGCCCGTCGCCCACCGTTGGCCGCCTCCTCGCACGCTGCCTGCCGCAAGCCGCCGTCCGCCAGGGCCTCCTGCCGCCTTCACGCTGCCCTGCAGCTCGTGTCGCCGCGTGGCGCTGCCGTCCTCTCCGACCCCTGCGGATCCTCCCTATGGCGTCGCCCATCCCGCCAGCGAGCTCTCCAACCACCCCCCATTTGATGTAACGGTAAAGACCGTGTGAAGATGGACGCATGGCGATGCTTCGCTCCCGACAACCCTCCTTCACACGAGTTAGACGAGCACCTCACCAAGATCGGCAAGACCATCGCGACGCCAAAACCAAGTCCGCCGATGATCATCAAGACGAATGACAAGTTCTTCATCACGGAACACTGAACCCCGTCGAACATCAAGACCCTCAGAATCGCCAAGTTCTTCCTCTCGGATCCGAAGACGCCGAGACCCGGGACACCAAGATCTCAGCCGTGATACGACAAGACCGACGTCAGGACCCGAACCTGAAGAACGCCAAGATCGCCTACTCGGAACGACAAGTTCTTCACCCCGAATGCCAAGACCAACTCGATGGCGCGGACCCGACAAGGTCTTCGCGACGACAAGATCGACCGCGTGGAACCAAGATCTCCGGCACGTCACGACAAGTTCTCCTCTTGTATCCGAACCTTGCCGATCCCGTCGAACCCTGAGACCGAACCCCGAACACCGGAACCAAGATCGTCGAACCCTAATGTGTGACCCTGATCCGAGCCCCTATTTTTATAAATGCCATCTCTATAATTTTTTGCATATTAAATTGTCATACTCGCATGCATATTGTCATGTGGTTTGGGGGCCTTATGCCGATTCACCATATAATTAAATATGGGGCCCATATGCGGGCAAATCTAGTCTTATATTGGCCCCATTTAATTTGTGCATCGAACCGTCGTCACATTTTGCCTGGTTAAGACAACATTTAATTTGCGGGGTAGTTAAACAACTAGAACCTTATATTTAATTGTCGGGACCCCGGTTCCGCTTAATTTGGCCTAATTGCATCGCACCTTTGCCATGCCATACATCATACATGCATCATGCCCGATCTTTTGCCGTAGTATTAAATATTGCATCCGGTGTTTATTCTAGTGTTTTGGTTCTTCGCGGATAAGGCCGATGAGTTGATGCGAGTGTCAGCCCGACCTTCGGTTGGACCTTCAACAATGTTTTCAGGCGAGCATCTCCCCCTTTCTACCTATCTTACTTTATAGTATTTATTCCCTCTTGTTGATCTATTGCTATCTGTGTTGCGTTGCTCTAGTTTTCGTACCCGTGAAATCCCTTGCAGCCTTGTATTGCCTTGGACACATCCTATTACCTGTTGTTTGGTAGATAGTTGGACCTGCGCGTCGTAGTCGCTTTCTCAAGTGCTGTTGCGTGTCTGCAAGTACCACAGTTGTTGGAGTATTGCCGTGTGTTTATTGTTGGAGATGATCAAGACTTTAATTACTGTTTAACAACTAAAATTGAAGTAGGTAAGCAGAGGCACCGGTGGGTGATAGATAATATCTGTTTTCTGACCGCTCACTGGTGTCCCGTAGGACCCCGAGTTCTTGACACTTGTTCCGAGATCGAGCGTGCTAACCACAGGTGGGGAGATATGGGCCCCCCATCGATTAGTACCTGATTTCAAAGTATTGTACTGGGGGCCACAAACTAGTTTGAGGTTTTGTTTACTATCCTGTACCTATGCCATGCTTTACTGCTTTATTTACGATTGTGCGAGGAGCACACTGTACTGTTTAGGATCGGGACACGTTTTCGCGGTGTCGACAAGCCCAGTTTTGGGTCCCCAGTCGTTCACAGCCGTCTACCCAAACCCTGAGTCCTTCTCGGAGACCGGCCGACTTCGTTGCGGGTGTACTTAGTGGGGTGGCCCCCCGTGCTTGCTTTGGGTCTGGGAAACGTCATGACTTAGGCCCCGCCGACATACCGATGGGTGTATGTTAACTGATCTGGCAAAAAGGGTCGAAGTGCTTGTGGATACTTTGGTGCACCCCTGCAGGGTTAAATCTTTTCGAGAAGCCGTGTCCCTCGTTATGGATGACTTGGAGCACAGTGCTTGATCATAGACAACTTTAACTAAAATTTACTGTTATAAATTGACTTGTATCCGATATGACTAGTAATCAGCTTCACTGCAACGGAATGGCTAAATAAAAGTATCAACAACTGCTGGGTTTGGGGATATCTCATGCTATTTGTATCTGACTAGTAAGTGTTGCAACTACGACGGAATGGTTAACTAAAACGGCCCACTGCTTATTTTATCAGGATGATTATCTATACCTTACTAGTAATTGCTGCAACGATAACCGAATAAATAAAACTGCCAACGGTGTGAGTTCCTCGGTTGACTTCCTCGATTGGTCTCGAGGGGGAAATACCAGGATGGATTTGTTTGGTGTTAGATTCAGGTTGGATCCGAATAGATCTTTCTTATTCCTCTCTGATAGCCGACAGTTATATCGAGTCTCTATAGGTTGTTTAGTGCATGCTGCGCTGCCGCTTCAGTCCACCATACCTATGTAGGCGAGGACCGCCGAATTCTAGCCTCGCCGTGTCGGCCTCGATCTTGACCGCTCTCTTTTCCCTTTGTTGGCACCCCTTTTGTTTAAGCAGGTTTTGAGATCGACGTCGTTAGCAGGGTTACCCTTCCGGCTTGGCCTGGGCAGGGTTGTGGACGCCATTGGTTATTCTTCAGGGCTCTTAGCCCCATTTGCATCTTGTCCGTAGTCGGACGCTTTATCATTTTCAAGGTGATTTGGATCTTTGAATATTGTATCTGTATTCTTGACTCATTGAGTCGCTGTTGTATATATATATCTGTTCTGTGGGTCCCATCGGGGACTGTTGTGTAATGTTATTACTTCGTTTTCCACCCGCACGAAAGTGCCTGGTGGGCACCTTTGAATCGTTTCTATGCGAGTTTGGCGGGGATCGCTGAAACTTGCATAGGGTCGATTCTGAGGGTGTTACACTATCTCACTCACACCTCCTCGTGAAGGATCTCTCTCCCCCTCTAGTATTTATCCCCATGGTCTCGGACTAGCGAGATACATGTTCCCGGTGGCTATTAGGCAAGAAAGACTCGTGCTTCCGCTGCATCGCTGGATCGAGGAGGCGGATGTTTCTCGGTGCCTCGGACATGTGTGCAAGCACGGATGCGCCGCTGATTTGTGGTGCTAAGGACTTCCTCTCAATCTTGAGATCGGCAAGAGATCGTTTACATCAACCACGAGTTTGGACTCATTAAGCTTTGTTGGTCTTCAAGGGTATGTTCTCTACGGATGTATGTCCGCCCGTTGATTGTATCTAATAGATAGATCTTGGTACATAGTTGTTCTCATCGTAGGAAAATTTTTGTTTTCTATGCTGTGAACCATATATATTTATTTAATGATTCAAATATTATTTAATAGGAATCCCATTCCTAATGGGCAAATTCCCTAAGGGGGAAAGGCCCAAGAGGGAGAAGTAAGGATTGGCCGGTTGGGCCCCTTGGTGCCCACGTGGGGGCCCAAGGAGGCCTTGGCCGGCCAGCCAGGGTGGCCTCCCACTTCCTCTTCTCCTTTAGTCTCATATTTCTTAGGCATTGGACTTGGGGGCTCCCCTCCCCCTATGGCATAATGAGGTATTTAAAAACACCAATTAATCCCAAACTTTGAGGATTATTCCTCCAAGTGCTCTCCTCTCTCCCTCTCTCTCTTGTGACCACGTCCCTATTGTAAGGGCTACGTGAACAAGAGAGTTCTTCACCGCAGAGCGTCATCATGCAGCGGGGATTCCGGATATAGTAGATCTACTTTTGCAATCTCTGCTGGATCAGAGTCTGGGAGTCATCGTCAAGCACTGTATCTGTGCAACCCCCTACAAGGCGTTGCACTTGTGGCGCTCAAGTCGTTCGAGCCATTAGAGTCAATGGAGCTGGTGGAGCTAGAGCTAGTGGAGTCGTCCGAGTTCAGAGCGACCTTGAGGTCGGTGTCGGTACGACTACATCGTCCATGTTCTCCTGAACATTAACAAAGCTTTTTGGTCTTCAACTTGCTGAGTTCGTGAAAATCCCCTCTCGTTACTGCATTACTCCAAGATAGATCCTGGCAGTCAGTGGTTTGCGTAGGAAAATTTTATTGTTTTTAGGTTCTAACCCTTACACTTAATCTGCAATCCCTTTCGTGTTATAGGAGGGAAGGGCCGCCATGATGGCCGACCGGCACCCGTCCATGTGTATCAGAGGCAAAGACCCTTGTACCCCCCCTTCGCCTACGGGGTAAGTGTTGGGGTTCCGCGGCGAAAAATAAAAAATTCCTACGATGGAACGCCCTAATGTCCAAGATCTATATATTAGTAATGCAGTAAAAGCCGAGGTTTCGGATACATACCCTTGTAGTCCGAAATAAGTTAACGTTTCAAGGAGAACGTGGATGATGTAGTCGTGCTTGTAGCCGATCTCAAGGTCGTCAAGGTCCTCAAAGGTCAACCTTGCTCCATCATCATGAAACAATCTGGCTCATGACATCCAAGGTGCCCCAAGTGTGGACCCTCATGGTTTCGTACACATATGGTGTACGATGATGACCTGTGGCTCCCTAATCCCTGCCGAGAGTGTGAAAGTAGATCTTCAGCTTGGAATATCCACAGCGTAACAACGCGCTACTAGTGCGTCGTCTCTTGCACGAACAATCCTTTTCATGGGACCATACTAGCGCAAGGAGACAACTAGAGAGAGAGGATAGGGAGAGAGGAGGTGCATAAGGGAGGTAGGAGAGCTCCCAACTCGTGGCCTTGGTGTGTGTCCTCCTCCAAGGGGGGGATATTTATATAGGGGATGGGGGAAGTCTTGACCCCTCCCCAAGGCACCTAGACGACATCCAAGGGAGGGAGGGAAAATCCCTAGGGCACCCTAAAACCTAACCCTAGGGTTTCCCTAGGCGCATGGGCCCTTAGGGACCATCTAGGATACCTTCTCTCTTGTGGTTTCCCTCATGGGCCCTTTTTTCCTAGGAAGTTTGGTACATTAGTGGAATACCCTTTCAAATTATATTTTAATATTAATATGTAAATACATATTATAAAATCCAATTTGACCCGAAACACCTCTCGATTCCCTTTCGATTTCCTCCGAATGACTTTGAAACTTCCCGAAATGATTTCGGTTCTCTTACGGAACTTTTTATGGTTTCCTTTTCTCTTTCATTATGATTCCAACTTACAGAGGATCTCTAGCTCATCATACCCTTAAGCGTGTTTCCCCATGGCTCGGGAATGGCACAGACATGATCTCCATCGATGATCCATAGCGGGACCGTGATGCCCATAATGACCCCTGTGCATTCCATGATGACAATGTCATTTGAATCATAAACATCGAGTCCAATTCCCTTTCTTTCTTTGATATAACTTGTCAGAGGTATGATCATTTGGTATCACATACCTTGTTCAATCTCATTACCGACAATTACTATTTCACTTGTTACCACAATATTACATCCCTATGACCTAGTCACATGTTGCAACATATATTATGGATGTAATCTCACCAAGTCGGCCTTGTGTATCTTACCCGTCACTGGGTGAACAAATCCCGATCTTGATGTATAGGCCTCAACCTGTTCCTCCGGAATACCCAACGTACACCTTTATAATCACCTTTCCACCGAGTGACGTTTGATGTAGTCGAAGCAGCCTCGGGAGATAGTGATTAATATGATCTCATGGTCTAAGGAGGAGGAGACTACGTTTCTAACTATTGAAATGATGAATTTCGTGGCTTGATATGTTGTAGTCTTTGGGTAATGTCCATCACATCATTCACCAATGATATGACCTCGTTGTCAAATGGCACTATCACCCATGATCAGGAAACCTTGATCATCGATTGCAAAACGAACTAGTATGAATAGAGGATCCTAGGGACTTCTATTTCATATCACACATGTAGCAATGTATTCACTTGATATAGTTATATCACAATATGAAACTATTACATCCCTTGATCCACTAGCTCCTAAATCCTGGCAGTGATAGGGTGCAGATCAACATCCTGCACTCTCATCTTATACTAGGAACGGGTCTGCGTGACATCCTCTGGGTCATACATCCAGGGAGACAGTCTCCAACCAACACCATGTAGAACTCACCACCCCACTTATTCCACTTGGATTTGAAGTGGCCAGTGGGTTACTGCTTGGAGCGCTGGTTGTGAAGGTGAAGCATGATGTGTTGGGCCACGCAGAGATAAACAAAAACTTTTCCCTATCTGGTGATCCCAAGATCTAGCTGAGGTAGAAGGCCACGCGGATTACCACTAGACGCACAGTTGCGGATTACTGATGAAGCGTGTCAGCTGATGCAGTGCAGTCCTCATGATCCAATCCAATCCCACGATCCTCGAAGTACTGAACGTACAACACCTCTGCTAATGTAAAAATACGAGGAGGAGCTTCGATGGTAGACTGCTAGGTCTGGTGCAGCGGCTATACTGAATGGGGCTAGGGTTTCCAACATATGGAGTGGTCTAACCGTGCCCTTTGGGCATCCTGCGCCCTAAAATATAGAGGGAGTGAAAGTAGGCTCCACTCACTTGTGGCACATCCGCTAAAGCCTATACGACTCATTGCGAGTCCAACTCACTGACTAAGTCTATGTTTGATTTAGGTCCAACCCAAACGACTTGATCCCTCTCTTAAGTGTGTGACCCCCCAGGCTCATGGCAATTTGGAAACGCTTGGAGTCTGACTCGCAATTGATCAATTGGTAGTGGCTCCTAGCAGAACATGCATATTTCCCAAGTACCAAAGAGTCATGACGGCTTACCTCCAATGCGAATTACATCCAAGTCCCTTTTGCCTCACGATATACCTTCTCAAGCTATAGGCGAATTATCATCATGCTTTAAATATCTCAACTCTCTTCTCAATCCGTGATATGTGATTCATCCTACTAACTCTTAGTCAATCGCCCCGGTTAACACTTAACCGAGTCATGCATGGCCATGCTTTCAGAATCATATCACACGAGAGGGCCCAGAGTATATCTCTCCAATCAGAGGGGGAAAATCCCATCTTGGTTATTCATGTCACGCATCTTGATTCTCAGTCGAATTGAACTGCACCTTTATAATTGTCTATTTACGGAACAATGTTTGATAGAGCCTAAGTCGGTGATCCTCAAATCAGATTGTGCAACAACCTCAGGTCTAAGGATTATATTGATTGAGATATACAAATGATGACTTGTTCACTATATCTCAATATGGGTCAATCCGACTCCTAAACTCTTTAGCCGAATCCGTGTAAAGTCGGAATAGCATCACCATGCCCATGACAAGTGGAACCGAGTCATCAGCCGACTTTCACATTAGTCTAAGTTGTGTGTCCAGCACAACAACAACGACTAAGGACATGTAGTATGAATAACATGAATATATAGTTCCACAACTAAATCACATATTCAATGATACATATGAGATTTTCATACAAATAAAAATTAATAAATTTATGAATACATTGAGAATTATATCATACATGATTGCCTCTAGGGAATATTCCCAACATGATGTCCCCAGTGATCCATGGTTTCTTGTCCACTCGTGGGGTGATGAAGTGGCGGAACAATGCCACGGACGGCTTCACACCCACGAATGCCTCGCAAATATGAACAAAGGCGGCCAGCGTGAGCATGACATTGGGGTGGATCTGCATGAGGTGAAAGCCATATACCCTCATCGCCTCTAAGAAAAACTCTGAGAAAGGGGGAACCAACCCCATTCGAAAGAAGCAGGCGTAGATCGACAACTCCCCATCCCGGAAGCTGGTATGAGGACGTCAAACATTAGTGGCCCCATTCTCATGGAACTTGTTCGCCACATGAGCATACAGGGCTCAGAACTTCACTTCATCTAGCAATGAGTTTATGCAGGCTCAAGGGATCTTTGGGGGTTTTACTGCCCCCGAATGATTCCTCACTGATGGCGCCCCTCTCCTAGCTTTGGACGCCTCGTGGTCCTCCATGGGGAGATTGGATCTAGGATAAGTTTTAGAGGGGTGAGGGGTTAGAGGGGGTGAGGGGAGCGTGCCTCGGGAGGGCTAGTTCTTATAAAGGACCCCCAGGCGTCCCCCCAACCACATGTCCCTCCCGAACTCTGTCACCCCAATGTGTGTGTCGCTTCGTGATGCCTCAGGAGTAAAAGGCGAGGCTCTCGTCAGTCTCAACAAGAAATTTTTGCTAGCGGCTTGAAGGGGATATGGCCCAGGTTGGATGCGTGTAGGCACCTTAGCCTAACCGGGGCCTGGGGGATCGTATTCGTGGAATCCGGGGTCCCCGAATCCCATCTGGCCAAGCCATGGCATAAGTCCCTAACCGGTGCCTCGTTTTAGGCCCCGGACCTGAAATACGACATGACAGGTCAGAACCCAGATGTCTGGAGAGTTAGGCCCTAGACCTACTCTATCATGCAAAGACCGTGCCGGAGGGCACCCCCATGTTGTGTTCATGCAGATCTTGCCCGACCACGTGGACGTGCCAGGTCGACGCATGTAGTTTTGCTGACCCCTGTGGTGTCCCTTACCTTTATAAAAGGAGGCCCAGGTCGGACCAAGGAAAGAGGGGTGGGGAAGTTTAGAGCATAGGACCTTCCCGGGGAAGGAAGCATTGTAATTGTGATCATCCACCGAGATAGTAGATAGTTGCACGACGTAGGGATCCTCACATCGAGGACCTGGACCAGGGTAAAAAACAGGTGTCCCTCTCTATGGGTGTGTTCATCTAGCTTGCCGATTGAGATCACCAGAAATTGCGCCCCTGGTCGAACTAACAAAGGGTATCCCCATCCCCGGTGTGAAAGATCTAGACACGACAACACCGCCATAAATTGGAATCATCCTATCCTTTTGTTGGGGGGATGACCCCAGGTAGGGTCAAGATAGCGGAAAGAAGGAAGGAACCTTTCTTACCATATGCCAAGTTATAAGCTAAGTCGGCCGAGTTATGCAAGGCTCGGCCGAATAAGCCATGGTTTGGCCGAAATCAAGTGATTAATACCTTACTCGGCCGACATGTGATCTAAGTCGGCCGAATGAGATTGATCATCTCATACTCAAGTGGGGGCCGAGCCGAGTTATGCGAGATGAGGCCGAGTAACGGGAAACTTGCAGGAGAAGGAGAAGGTTCTCAGAGTCAAACCTTAGCTACTGGCTAGGAGGAATTTATACAGGGCCAAGCGCTAAAGACAAAGAGCAGGGTCGCAGAGGGGCAGACAGGCGTCACGAAGGTGACAGTGGGCAAGCCCGAGGCTCACATGTGGCGGCTCTATGTATTTTCCATTGATATAAGGGAGACACGGAAAGAGGTTTGCCGAGTTACCACATTGGGACAAGCATATTCCAAGAATATGCTTGCCACGTCAGCCCTAGGAGGAACCAAGGGACCCCTTTATAAGGAGGGGCGCGGCTTCCTGGAGCGGGGATCGATTCATTAGAGACCAGAGGGCTCGTGTTGTAGTGATATTATTCCTCTTCTCTCTGATACAGCTCAAGGAGCACTTGTAACTTGGAGGAGGAGAAATAAAGATCTATGTTCTAGTCATTTGTGTGTAGAAATCACTACATCTTCCCTCCCTAGATCCCACTAGCATCCATTGGCCCCATACTTTAGCCTACCCATGGCATTTGCCGTGCCACCACCACGACAGTTGGCGCCCACTGTGGGGCCAGCAGAGGTGCTAGCTGGAGTCAAGATCCGAACGGCAAACTTCATCGACACCGGCGAGCAGGTTGTTTCTGGTCTAGTCCAGATATTTGACATCTGGGACTACGTCAGCGAAAACGCTGACAGTTTCAGGAGGAGGGCGCCTCCGCGCAACGGCATCTTCGTTAACCTGGGCGCTCACAAGATCTATGTCGGCATTGACACCTCCTGCGTCTATCCGTGCTGAGTCATCATTGTAGGAGATCCTCCCCTCAGTGCTTCCAGCGGTCAGCATGGCGCTCACCCTGCAGGTAGCGTAGAGGTGATGATGACGGCTCTAGCACCAGCGGCAGGGGCAGGCGCCAGACCAAGCAAGGACCCGGCGACAGGAGGACAGATAACGACGAAGCAAGAAGCTCCAAAGCCAACTGCAGCAGATCCTCCAGTGACCAGGGCAGCCGAGGTGCAGGAGGTAACTCCAAAAGAGGCAAGGGTAAGATGGCCACCTCTGGAGAGGCCAGAAAATATCCTCTAGGAAGCTATAGATAACTTTACTATACCTGTAGCGCCGATAGTTGACCCCGCAAATGCACAGGCGGAGTTAGAAAAAACTAGATTGAAAATGTTAGAGGAGGCAAAAAAGGTGTCGGCCTTCTAGGAGTCCTTTAACAGGACCTTGCGAGAATATGCTAGGGCAAACAAGCTAGATACGGCCCCTGGCCGAGTAGATGATCTGAGATTAAGAGGAAAGAACCTCATGAATGATATCAACAAAGAGCATGAAGCTCAACCAGATGATTCGGTTGACCCAGGGTTGCCGAGGTATAGCACCCCGACAAAGAACCTCAGGGCGGCAAATGCAGCAGCCCTAGAATTGTAAGGACTAAGCGAGGAAGCCCGGCAAAAGCAGCAAGAAAGAGTAAACGAGCTGGTACGCATTGCGAACCAGTAGAATGAAGAAATACTTAGGGCTAACCCGACGAAGTCGGGAGCTTCCCACATGGTTCATTCGGCAGGGGCTGCCCCCGCATTATCCGCGGTAGCGGCATCCTTGCCAGGAAACAATGCGTGGAAAGACAAAGCCATAACTTCGGGAAAAAGAAACAAGCAAATTGTCACATATGACCCGGCAGTTGCTGGGAAGATCAATGAAAATAGAGGCAATGGAAGCCGAGGTAATAGCGGTGATAGAAACCCCGGCTGTGTAAACAGAGAGCACGGGAATCTCGGAAGGGGAAACCCCGAGAACAATAACCTGGTGGAAGGAAGGAGGTACCCTCCACAAGATCACCAGCCGAGGCATGAACCTCGGCAAGAGCGATAAGCGAGACAAGCTCCGCATAATCAGGCAAATGACAGATACAATGATGGTTACTCGGAGATGGAAAATGCAGGCATGGTGGGCAAAACCATAATGGAGTACATGAGAGAATTATCTATAGAAACTTGTCGTCAACTGATGCAAGATTGAAGCTAGACAGACTGTATCGGTCCGAGATGTTGGAAGAACAGGGCCCGCCTGGCCCGGCGTGTTTTGGACCTCGGATTATGGGCGAACCACCCGTGCCGAAACTTCAGTTGGCTAGAGGCACGAAAACATAAAATGGAAGCATGAAGCCACAAGATTGGCTAATTGATTATGCCACGGCCGTAAAAATAGCCGGGGGAAATTTGAGATGGGCTGTAAGATACATGCCCTAGATGTTGGAAGGGCCGGCCAGAGTCTGGCTGAATAATTTGCCAACAGGAAGTATCAACTATTAGTTAGATTTTGAGGAAATGTTTGTCAGTAATTTCACTAGTACATATAAGAGGCCAAATAGGCTACAACAGCTAGCGATGTGCAAGCAGAAACCGAATGAAACTGATAGAGAGTTCTTGACTCGGTGGTGCAACCTTAGAAACTCATGTGAGGGGGGTATAGAATCTCAAGCAATTGACTGGTTCGCTCAAGGGTGCAGATATGGAAGTGTATTGTAGCAGAGGTTGCAGAGAGATATGCCAACCACGTTGGCGGAAACGATCAGAGTAGCAGATTCATATTCCTTAGGTGATCCGACTCAACTGAAGCTTATGTCGGTAGAGCATCGTGGACAACATGATCATTATGCCCGAGATGGTCCCGGATCATCGCGACGCAATGATTACCGAGGTAGAAGAAGGGATGAGAGGCCGGATTACAGATACAATTCAAATCAAGTGGCAACGGTTGTGCAGAATCATCCGAGTCATGGGAACAATCAACGATAGAAGAACGGTCCTCAGCAGTTGACGCCGAGGAACGAGGGGAAGAAGCAGTGGATGTTGCCTGTCAAAACCCACCGGCGAGCAGCGACGAGCAACACGAAGAGCCGGGAGGCTCCCAGAACTGCTGGTGGGCCCTGGTCCCTCGGGCAACGGCCTGCAAAACTCCGGCACACGTCCTGGCTTGGTTCAAGGGCGTGCCACCTGACCTATACCTGGTCAGGAAGGTGATGGATTGCTTCGATCAGTTTCCTGCATGGTAAACAAGTATCGTAAATTCGAGCCGTGACGGCTCCTGTGTTTCTCGTGAATCGGCTCCTAGAGCCGATCGTCCCATGGTTCTGCATTAGATCTACGATAACATGGGGTTTTGCTTCGTCAATATAAGTTAAATCGATCTACGACAGTTTAACGTTTTCACCACGTAATTGGAACGTCCTACACGTAATTGAGCCTGGTAGATACAAAAGATAATGGAAAACTTAACCCTAGAGAAGGCCTAACAACCGACGTGAAGTCAATTCCCGGAACAACTCCTCTTGAATTAGCAAACCCTACCGTCACGTACTACTGGATCGTTCAACCCGTTTGCAAGGCCTGACTACGTGGATATCAAACTAAACCTTGGAAAACAAGGCATAACTATAACGGATCAAATCAGCTGAAATAAAGATGAAGCAAGATGCTACCCTTACACCCGGGAACAGGTGCAAAGGTAGCGAGGTAACTAGAGGTAGCATAACTTAACAAATCATAGTGAAAAGTACCGATTCTAACCTAAACAAATCTATGATAAAAGTATTACTCGCCATCAACAAGGCTTCAGTACGAGTAACACCAAATAACGCATAAGCAGATACTGCCTAGATCGCAAGATGCGATCTAGGCAGCATGACACTTACCCGAAAGAAACCCTAGAAACAAGGGGTGGCAATGCGCCGAGATTGTGTTTGTTGTGAACGTGATTGTCCTCCTTTTCTCGATAACCCTAGGTACATATTTATAGTCCGGAGACTTTCTATCTTTGGAATAACTCTACAACTCTATCTCTTACCTAAACTGAAACGGAGCCTACTACAATATACAGATACACGGGCAATTTAGCCCAAATCCACGCACAAGGCCGATTCAACAACACGTCGCATATACGTATCTTCCAAGCCCATCTTGATTACGGCCCATCTCCTCCTTTGGCCAAAATATGGCGATAACATGCCCCCCTGGTTTTGGCAATAATAATTCCAAAACCACTGTTGATGTTTTTCTTCCCTTTTTTCTTCACATCGGGTTACGCGTTGCGAGCGTAATCGTCGCCACCCCTTCATCATGATGCCCTGTCTTCTCAACTCCTTCGCAAAGGCATGATTTGACGATTTTGGCAAGACATTCGGGAAACCGCTATGGCATTGAACCGCCTCCCACTATTCCCCTTATTTAAATTCATCTGAGCAGTTTGCAGTCCCCATCTTCCTCCAGTAGCCAAAAAACCCTCTTCCTCCGCCGAAAAAACCCTCTTCCTCCGCCATGGCCTCCTCTTCTTCTGCCCGTTCCTCCCAATCTTCCAACATGATTAGCGACCGGGAGCCGACGCCGGAGCACCCGCCAACGGCGGCGTATGAGACTCTCGCCCCACAATGGTGGGACGAGAGGGATTGGGATTTCTCCGCTTGGTCGGAGGACGACGCGTCCCTGACTGACGGCGAAGAAGGCCTCCAGTTCCTTGTCGGCGAGGAACTGGAGATGGAGAGCTCTGACGACGCCTGGTCCTGGGATGGCGTCGAATCCTCCAAGGAGGAGGAGTCTGAGGAGGACACCTCCTCCGACGAGTACCCGCCGGTGAAGCGCTTCCGCGCCGGGTCCAGCGAGGATACCGAAGACGACGACGAGGACGAGGAGGCCCCAGCATCTTCAGAAGAAGAATAAGACGACGGCGGTACCGATGACAGCGAACAAGACGACGGCGAAGACAGCGGCGACGACATCGGCCCCTAGATTAGGAACTAGTAGTAGTAGCATTAGTAGTAGATTTCCTTTTGTAAGCAATCAGCTCCATTGTAAATAATCGTCTTTTGAATGAATCGAAGATTGCTTTTCCAACTCGAAGACTGCTTTTTCCGACTCAATTTCGCCGATAGTCAAAATAGGTCGATGTTCTAGAAGCCGATAGCACTGTATCGGCTTTCACCATACTGCGCTCATACAGTCAACCAAGTCAAAGCTCAAAGAGCCGATGGTAAAACATCGGCTTTCAAAAACGTTGACAAGGTCAAATTTGGTCGCGTACTTAGACAAATCTGAGCGGCCATCTTCCAGTTTCAAACGGTAGCCTGCGACCCTCTTCAAAAAGGGCGACCCAGATCTCCAATTGCTCACCGACCAGATCGAGCTCACAGCGAAAAAACTCTCGATCCCCAACTGCATAGATCCATCTCCGCCGGCAAACTAGATGGCGGAATCATCCAACACCAACCCAGCGGTCTCCGGTCTGAAGGTACGCCTACTCCTCGTAGTCTGAACACGATGCTAGAATTAATGGCGAACACCTGAATTAATGCTTTATTCCACCATTAAATTTTTTAGGTTTCAGATATTCTGCTGCCGCATCCTTCTCTCCCAAATTCTCTCTGTCTTGGCCCCCGTACAGAGTCTAGTCCTGCCCATCTGATCTCTTGCGAAGCAAACAGAATCCCCTTCGTAAGCCAAGACCTAGATTTGAACTCTTGGGCCGACTGCTTGCGAGCCTGGCCTAATCCCCCTGAACATTGGGTTTCTTGGTTCAGCAGGGTAGCTAGAGCTTACCAATCCCAATGGGAAACCACGGGAATAGCCGATGCCTTGCATTTGTCATTGTCTCCCCTTGAGAAACATGAGAATCTTCTAAAAACCATCGGCTACTTCTGGTCTGACGCTCTGAACTGTTTTATGTTCGGTCACGGCCCCATGACACCAACTCTGTTAGACGTGGTGATGATTACTGGTCTGGATGTTACATCACCCAGCCCCTCTGCTTTTAAGCTGACCAAGGTCCCCTACAAGCTGTCCTCCAAAACAGACTGCACGAACTGGGGTGCCTACCTCCAACGCCATATGAAAACTAAAGGCCCTGTCACAGAGAAAGAACACACAGCCTTTCTCAACTTCTGGCTGGAACATTTCATATTCTGTGGCCCTTCCCTTGCTCCAACCAAAAATTATCTCTCTTTGGCCTACGAGCTTTCCAAAGGTACTCAACTTGGCATCGGCAAACTGTTCCTTGGAGAGGTCTATCGATATCTCTAGTTGATGTCTGTCAAACTATTCTCTGGCATAGCAATCAAAACAGGAGGTCCTTGGTGGTTCATTCAGCTATGGGCTCAGCTGTATTTCCAAAACCACGTCCCGAACTTCCCCCTTTTGGCGAGTTGCACCTTTCCAGATGTCAAAGGGAAGCAGATCAGATGCACCAGCTACGGCCAGGCTTTGTATAGACTGCCAGGTAGTAAACTGATCCCTCAGGAAGCATCCAAGTGGTTCAGCACTTTCTTTCAAGGCCTGGACAATCCTATCTTCTTTCCTTACATGGAGGAATCGGAACATTTTGAAAATCCACTCTCCTTCAGGCTAGACAATTTTGCCGATGACACCAAAGACTCGGCATCTCTTTTCCACCGTGATCCGTCCTGTTTCCTTCCGGTTGGCATGAGTACATCCAATGTAATCAAGCCTGGGTATGAATTCTACCAGCCGGTCGTAGTGGCTCGGCAATTTGGCCTTGGACAAGTACCTCCCCATTTCTTTCTCCACCATCTTACAGAGAGCAGAGCCGACCTGCCTGATCCTCTCACCAGTCAAAGGTGTTATTCCTTCTTCGACGCTCTGACCATCCCAATTCCTAATGACCTCACCTTCGCCTCATCAACCGATGGCTTTGAAGACGGTGGTGGTCGTGGAAGACTCACGCCTTCAGAGAGCTCGGGGCCGTTCTGAACAAATCGATGTCGACTATGACATCCGTGGAACAGGTACCACTACCGTAAATTTTCTTG
Organism: Avena longiglumis; assembly: GCA_030063025.1. NCBI lineage: Eukaryota > Viridiplantae > Streptophyta > Magnoliopsida > Poales > Poaceae > Avena > Avena longiglumis. The sequence continues at coordinate 165,766,625 of CP125978.1, forward strand.
ATGCACTCACAAATGATTCTTCTACTAACCCACTCTTTCTCTTTGCGAACAAGATGGCCCTGAACCCACGCAGTGATGGCTCCCCTTCGAGTTCTTTCCACCAGCTCTGTGGTTCTTTTCTGCAAAACTCGCCACCTTTGAAAAAGGTCATGATGCGAACCAGCCGATAACACCACAATCGGCTTCCAAGAACCAAGCAACTCCTAAGTCACCGCCCTCGAGTTCCAACTAAAACAAGAACGATGGCGAGGAAGGTAGCTGCCAGGAAGACCTTGAGGCGCCGGAGCCCTTCTCCAGAAAGCTCGCATGTAGGCTGATCCATGCCTTGGTCGATCCTTCTCATTCTTCCATTCTTGCAGACATGCTCGTGCTTACTGGTTCTCCTTTTTTACAGGCTTCCGTCGAAGACACCTCCAGCGAGGACACTCAGACCAATCGAGGAGAACTGGGACCAACAGATTCTGAGAGGGCCATCACACCGAGCCAGCCAGATTCACCACCATCGGCTTCCAGGAAAAGGTCGGTCTCGAACCCATCGCCCGAGCACCGATCGGGGCGGCTGTGGAGTCCCAAGAGGGCTCATAACGATCGCAAGCTTCTTCGTCGAGCCAGGAGGTTTCGAAAATCATCACCCTTCATGCTTTTACCACTTGCTTCTTTTTATCTGCCGATTCATCATTATTTACATCGGCTAAACACCTTCCATGCAGACGACTGATGCTTCTAGTGGGAAAGCCAGGGCAGTGTCGATGCCTTTAGCCAAGCCGGATCTAGCAATCCCCGAAGGTGCAGATGAAACGGCTACCACTTTGGCCAAGCCCCCAGCAACCACACATAAGCCGATTGTCTCGTCATCTACTATCCCCTCGACCTTAGGAGAGGTACGTTAGCTTTTTTTCGACTCATCATTGCCTGTTGGACGCATACTGACGCCTTTCCGGGCTGCCAGGGTTGTGATATTTCAGGCTTGCTGACGTTCGACCCTGAATCCATCGAACCAACTCCCTCTGTTGCCAACGATGAACCGCGAGCCAGGGCTGTTCCACCTCAATTCCAGCGTCTTAAAGCCCTGCTGTCCTCCCCGATCGAAGAGTTGATCGAGGGTTCTGAGGAGGTGAAGAGCGTTCTTGCTGAAATCAAAGACCAACTCCCGGAGCATTGCGGTGAAGCTTTGGCCAGTTGTAACTCGTCTTTCTACGGGTCAAGGGTGAAGTTAGCTCGTGAGAGGATCGATCTGCGCGCCCAACTTCCACCGGCCAATATCGCGAGCATGATGTCGCAGCTCAACGAGAAAAGGCGTCTCTGGATGCCAAACCGACACCTCTGTTAGATCGCCGAGCTCGCATCCTTGAAAAGGAGTTGGAAGATCTTGAAGAGAAGGTCCGGCGACTAAACAGCTCATTCGCGACAAGGAAGAATCCATCGCCCGCTCCCAAGACGCGTAAAGCCTCAAAGCCCAACCGCAGACCGATCTGCGTAAATACGTGCCCTGAACAAGCAGCTAGTGACGGGCAAGGACGAAGATGACGAAGCCGAGATCGCCGAGGTGGATCGTGTCCGTGCTGACGCCCTCCACGCCTTCGAGGCATTTCTTCAGTAGCTCGTTTATGTAAACTGGCATCTGCTTGTAACAGTTTGCACCTCTAGAGTCGATGACTGTGCATCGGCTATATATTTTGTTTTTTATTCGGCCGATTTCATGTATCGGCCCCCACATTTCACTGTCCATCATCCCACATGCTTGGGAAATATTTCTTGAGATGTTGGCCGTTGACGGCCACTGGGAATTTTACGCCGTCCAGCTCCTCAAGCATGTACGCGTTCCCTCTTAAGACCTGATCGACCCTGTATGGCCCGTGCCAATTTGGAGACCATTTACCATATGCTGCATCCTTAGTCCCTAATGGCAACACAGCTTCCCATACCAGATCGCCAACGTGGAACTCCTTTGGTCTCACTTTCTTGTTATATGCACGAGCTACCTTGTCCTTGTTCTCTTTGATTTTCTCAAGCGACCACAGCCTGAGCTCAGTTAAATCCTCAACACTGTCACTCATCAGGGTTGCATATTCTTCAGTTGTTAGATTGTTCTGAAAAGTGACACGTCTCGATCCAGCCGTAATTTCCCAAGGCAATACGGCTTCTTGTCCATAGACTAGATGGTATGGCGAGGTTTTTATCGCTCCATGGCATGACATGCGATAAGCCCATAAAGCCTCTGACAGAACCTCGTGCCAACGCCTAGGGTGCTCGTCGACTTTCCTCTTGATCAGCTTGATAAGGCTCTGGTTGGACGCTTCAGCTTGCCCATTTGCTTGAGCATAGTATGGAGATGATCGAATCAGCTTTATCCCCGTGTCCTCAAGAATTTTCTAAACTCGTGAGAAATGAAGACCGAACCTCCATCGGTCGTGATAGTTTGGGGAATCCCGAATCTATGAATGACATGTTCTTTCACAAAATTGATAACATCCTTTGAGTTCACTGACTTCATCGGGACAGCCTCCACCCATTTAGTGTAATAATCAAGAATGGCCAAAATCCACATGTGGCCTTTGCTTGATGGAGGTTGATCTTGCCAATCATATCCATGCCCCAACCTCGGACTGGCCAAGGTTTGATGATGGGGTTCATTGCTGACGCGGTCACCATCTGAACGTGCCCAAATGCCGGACATGCTTGACACCCTTTGTAGTACTTGAAACAGTCCTCAAGCATGGTGGGCCAATAAAACCCTGATCGCCGATCAACCATTTCATCTTGTGAGCCGATTGGTGAGTTCCACAGCGCCTTTCGTACCTCGTGTAGGAGCCGATTGGCTTCGGTTGGCCCTGACATTTGAGCAAGAACCCTCCAGTTCTCAGAAACATGTCGTCCCCAATAAGCACATACTTCATGGCCTTGTACCTTATCCGTTTAGGTGCCCCGAGCGAATCCTTCAAGTAATTGAAGATATCGGCTCCTCGATTGGCCTCCGTGAACTGCACGAACATCGGCTCCTCCGCTACGTCCTTGTAGCCTAAAGCCATTTGTGCAAGATCATTCGCCTCGGTATTCGCGATCGCGGGATCCGTGAAGTTTATGTACCGGAATCGCCATCACTCACAGATTGCAGCCACAATGGGAAGAGCGACTCGCTCACACTTGTATTCCTCCGTGAGTTGGGAAATCACCAACTTGGAGTCGCCAAAAATTTCCACTGCTTCTGCTCCAGCTTCGATGAGCAACTCCATTCCCTTGCGTATCGCCTCATACTCAGCGACGTTGTTGGTGCGAAGGGTAGATAACCTGATGGAGAAGGAAAATGTTGCCCCCCGGGGTGACACGAGTAGAATGCCGATGCTGCAACCATCGTCACAAACCGATCCATCGAAAAACATAGCCCACGCTCGTATGGACAGCGCTGCTATATTAGTGTTGATCCTTTCAGCAATAAGGTCGGCCAATGCCTGACCCTTAACCGCTTTCGCGGGTTGATACCGGATGTCAAATTCCGATAACGCAAACATCCATTTGCCGAGTCGGCCCTTCAACATAGGGGCCGACAGCATGTGCTTTATGACATCTGATTTGCATATGATGATAATCTCCGCTGAGAGCAAGATGTGGCGCAGCTTGGTGCAGGTGAAAAACAGGCAGAGGCACAACTTATCGATATCAGGATACCTTGTCTCTGCATCCAGCATCCTTCTGCTTATGTAAAACACGACTCGCTCCAGACCATCATAAACTTGCACCACCACCGAGGCGATGGACGTGTCAGCTACTGACAAGTAAATGTAGAACGGTCTATCCGGCTGGGGCGGAACCAATACTGGCGGCTTCGTCAGATATTCTTTGATCTCGTCGAAGGCTCGTTGTTGTTCTGCCCCCCAGCGGAATTCCTCGTCAGATTTGATTTTCACTAGTCCCATGAACGGCTCTATTCTTCCTGACAGATTGGAGATGAATCTTCTGACGAAGTTGATCTTGCCGATGAGGGACTGCAGTTCTTTCTTCGTGGTAGGTGGCTTCATTGTTCGTGACCGCCTCGACTTTTTAGGCCGATCTCAATTCCGTTCATGGACCAAGAAACCCAAGAACTGACCGCCGTCACCCGAAGGCACACTTTTTGGATTCATCCGAACCCGAATTTTCTTGTTCGGTCCAGACGTGTGCAGATCGCCCAAGTGTCCTTGTCTTGAGCGGACTTGACCACCACATCATCGATGTAAATTTCCACCACTTGCCGATCGGATCATGGAAAATGTAATTCATGGCTCTTTACGCGTGGCGCCGCATTCTTCATCCAAATGTCATGACTACATATTCAAACAACCCCACCGAACCAGGACTAAACGCAGTCTTGTGTATGTCTTCTGGAGCCATAAAAATTTGGTTGTAACCGGCATTGCCATCCATGAAGCTCAAGATCTTATGACCAGCCGCTGCGTTGATTAACGTTTCTGCTACCGGCATCGGATACTCATCCTTTGGAGTAGCTCTATTGAGATCCCGAAAATCTATGGCAACACGCCAGCGGCCATCCTTTTTCTCTACAGGTACGATACTAGAAATCCACTCAGCATACCTGCATGGCCTGATTAACTTGGCTGTCAACATTTTCTCGACCTCTTTCTTGACTTCTTCCAAAATTTTGGCCTTCATCTGTCGTGCTCGCTGCTGGAATGGCCGAAATCCTTTTTTAAGTGGGAGTCGATGCTCAATGATGCTCCTGTCTAACCCGGGCATCTCTGTATAGTCCCAGGCAAAGCAGGCTGTATATTCTTTCAACAGAGCTATCATCGGACCCCGCAGACTCGGATCTAACTTCTTGCTGATAAATGTTGGTCGTGGCTTATCCCCAGGACCGATGTCGATCTCCTCTAGTTCATCAGCGGATGTAAACCCATACCCTAGCTTTCCGTCACCTGTTAAATCGATGCTAAACACAGGGCAAACAGTAGGTGAGGATAACAAAAATAATTTGGGCGATTGCGAATCGCCCCTTTGATTGCATTAGTCAAGGACGGTTTACACCTTATTTGTGTTTTACAATGGCAGGGAATCTCCCTGCTACGACTACATGATCTGCTTGTCGTAAGATTGCTTCCTTTTTTTATTTTTTGTGGCCGATCGCAGGGATCGGCCATACCACGTACGATCGTGGACTTTGCTACTCTGTCAGGCCAGTGGATAAGACCAGCCTCACCCCGTTTTTTGTAGCTTCAATGCGCCACACCGTAGACTGATTCCGAGATCGGCTCTTGGTCTTCGCTTCCAGATGTTCATGCCGCTATGGAGATCTCGATCGAATCATCTGCATGAATGACCTCCACTTCATCTCCATCCCAATCAGACAGGCATTGGTGCATCGTGGATGGAATGCAGCGATTAGCGTGAATCCAATCTCCCTAGCAAGACAGCAGAGGTACTTTTGTTGTCCACGACGAAGAATGACGAGGGATGGTTTTTCTGCCCACGGTCGATCCACGCTCAAGACGCCTTTGCTCAAGTTTGGCCGTTGAAGTCGCTTAACGTGACGTTGGTTTTGATCAGATCTGCAGTGGAGCGTCCCAAACGCCGTAGCATGGAGTATGGCATTATATTGACTGCTGCTCCGGTGTCAACCAACATCTTGCTGACAGGCTGCCCATTGATGTAACCTCGTAGGTACAGGGCTTTCAGATGTTTGTAGCCCTTCTCACGTGGCTTTTCAAAGATAACCGGCCGTGGGCCGCAGTCAAACTGTGCCACTGGTAGCTCGTTGGTTCTTGGAGCGCAGAACTCTGACGGAAGCATGAACACCATGTTTGTGCCAGCCGATGTCTTTGCATCGGCTTTTACTGGCTTGGGGCGCCACTCTTTCCTTTTTGGACGATCTTCCGTTTCCAATGTCTGCCGAATTTTCGTGGCTAGATCGGGCCGTGCTTTCCTTAAAGCGTGGAGGTACTGCGCTTCGGCTTCCTCCAAGTTACGCAGCCGCTGAACTCTACGCTTTTGGGTGTGTCTGAGCCCATCGGGACACCACCTTGGACGGTGATATCTGTCTTCTTCTTTGTCATCCATTGGCTCCTCGAGATCGTTCGCTCGAGCGGACTCCATGTGTCGGCTCTGAGGTGGGAGAGGCCCTAGACGCCTGAACACTGAAACTGGCCCCGTGTCCTCCTTCTGCCGTCCACATTCCGGGCAGTTATCGATTGTAGGCAATCGGCTCATTCCCGCATCCCAGCAATACTTGAAGAAAGGACAATCCCAATGATTGTCTACGCCTTCCTTTTCTGTTGGCGTTCCCCTAGAGAGGTGCTCGTATCCTTCACCGTCTCTATCGCGCCGGCGACGTTGGTCATACTGACGCTCATACTTGTTAAGGAGATGCGTGGAGTGTGGCTTCTGATATCGCACGCTCCTCACCTGTTCCTCAGTTAAATACCGCATGTCATCATAGCTGGGCCGGTCGCGTGGACCAGCCTCCTCTCTTTCTTTGCCGCGAGAGCGACCGCCTTCCTCCTTATATGTGCCATGGTGGTATACAGGCCCTGCCATGTTGACATCGAACGAGAAATCCAACTGACGCCTCGTGGAGTGGCTGTGTTCTACCATATTGACGCCAGGAAACGGGTTGGTGTACACTTTCATGGCGAATTGCCCAAGGATCAGACGGCCTTGCTCTATGGCCGTTTGGATCTGGCGACGTAGCTCTTTGCAGTCATTGGTGGTGTGGGTGAACGAGTGATGCCACTTGCAGTATGGTCTCCCGTTCATCTCCTGAGCCGTAGGGATTTTGTGGCCTTCGGGTAACTTCAGCTGCTTCTCTTTCAGAAGTAGATCGAATATCTGCTCAGCTTTGCTCACGTCGAAGTCGAACCCTTTTGCAGGCCCTTGCTGCTTCACCCATTTGCAGGACACAGGATCTGCCCCCCGAGCCCATTCAGCCACGGCCACCTCCTGGTCTTGTGTAGGATCTTCTTCTTCTGTATCGACCAGGCCTATCGGACGTTTGAACTTGTCTTGGTACAACTCAGGGTGGCGCTGTTCATACATCGTCAGCTTCTGGGCCATGTGCGCCAAGGAGTTGTACTCTACTTGGAAAGCCAGATCTTTGATAGGTGCTGAGAGACCCAACACTGCCAGCTCGACTGCTTCTTTTTCAGTCAAGCGAGCTGAGTAACATCGGTTCTTGACAGTCCTGAAGCGCTGGATGTACTCGGCTACAGTTTCTCCCCGCTTTTGCGCTTTGTGCCAGTGTCGCAATGCCAGCCTCGGTAGCTTCTGAATGATACTGAATGTGGAACTGCTCTTCCAGTTGCTTCCAGGTTTGGATCGAATCAGGTGGCAGCGAGGTGTACCACCCAAAAGCTGGTCCTGTCAGAGATTGCGCAAAAAACCTCATGCACAACTGATCCGATGCTGAAATCATGCCTAACTGCGCCAGGTATCGGCTCACGTGCTCGATCGAGCTCGACCCTTCTGATCCGCTAAACCTTGAGAACTCAGGGAGCCGATACTTGGGCGGCAGCGGAATCAGATCAAACTCGTTGGGGTATGGCTTGGAATAGTCGATTGTCCTTCTCTTCGGCACGAAGCCGAACTGGTCTCTCAAGATGGTACGGATTTGCTCCACTGTTTGAGCTGCAGGGGCTAAATTCTCATGACTCGTTCCAGTGGCATACTTGGCTAGCCATGCCTGCTTGTCAGCGTCCATCCCAGACACCCCTGCTCCAGAAATACCTGCTCCCGACGCCCCTGCTCCAGGAACTCCTGCCGCAGAAATCCCTGCGGTTGCAATCTGGTTTGTGCGCGTCAGGTTATTGCAGTCCGGCACGTAGGTGCACACGTATCCATGTGGGATTTCTTTAGGTGGTTCAAACAGGAACTGGCAATCGCCTGGGTCACCTCCGACCTTGTAGACGACGTACGCCGCTGCCCCTGGTGGCTCCGGAGCTGCAAGTGCGAATGGAAGCTGTGGCCTGGTCTGGAGCGCTCTCTCTCCCTGGTGAGTCCCTAAAGTAGGCCCCGACGGAGAGTACTGATGTTTCATGATCTCCTGGACCACGCGAACCGCGATGCGCTCGAAAGCGTTTACCGGGCTCTCAGAATGGCGGTGAAGAGAATCAGCCACCATATAGTTGACTTCTGCGCAGAGCTCGTGCGCCTCTCAAGGAAAGATGATCCACCTCATCAAGAGCACCCTCGGGTGAGAACCCTTTCCACCTGATGCCATGCTTACGAGTCCTCTCAAAAGAGCCGATGAGATCGGCTTCGAAGAGAGCTTTGATGTCATCATACTTCGCCTTGTGCTCCTCAGGCAGCTCGTCGTACGTGACTGGTCTGTCCCCCATCCCAGCGTCGGATGTTGATGCGGATGCTATTGAAGGTCCCACCGGGCGTGCCAGAATGTGTTGCCTGTCAAAACCCACCGGTGAGCAGCGACGAGCAACACGAAGAGCCGGGAGGCTCCCAGAACTGCTGGTGGGCCCTGGTCCCTCGGGCAACGGCCCGCAAAACTCAGGCACACGTCCTGGCTTGGTTCAAGGGCGTTCCACCTGACCTATACCTGGTCAGGAAGGTGATGGATTGCTTCGATCAGTTTCCTGCATGGTAAACAAGTATACGTAAAATTCGAGCCGTGACCGGCTCCCAGGTTTCCCTGTGAATCGGCTCCTAGAGCCGATTGTCCCATGGTTCTGCATTAGATCTACGATAACATGGGGTTTTGCTTCGTCAATATAAGTTAAATCGATCTACGACAGTTTAACGTTTTCACCACGTAATTGGAACGTCCTACACGTAATTGAGCCTGGTAGATACAAAAGATAATGGAAAACTTAACCCTAGAGAAGGCCTAACAACCGACGTGAAGTCAATTCCCAGAACAACTCCTCTCGAATTAGCAAACCCTACCCTCACGTACTACTGGATCGTTCAACCCGTTTGCAAGGCCTGACTACGTGGATATCAAACTAAACCTTGGAAAACAAGGCATAACTATAACGGATCAAATCAGCTGAAATAAAGAAGAAGCAAGATGCTACCCTTACACCCGGGAACAGGTGCAAAGGTAGCGAGGTAACTAGAGGTAGCATAACTTAACAAATCATACTGAAAAGTACCGATGCTAACCTAAACAAATCTATGATAAAAGTATTACCCGCCATCAACAAGGCTTCAGTACGAGTAACACCAAATAACGCATAAGCAGATACTGCCTAGATCGCAAGATGCGATCTAGGCAGCATGACACTTACCCGAAAGAAACCCTAGAAACAAGGGGTGGCGATGCGCCGAGATTGTGTTTGTTGTGAACGTGATTGTCCTCCTTTTCTCGATAACCCTAGGTACATATTTATAGTCCGGAGACTTTCTATCTTTGGAATAACTCTACAACTCTATCTCTTACCTAAACTGAAACGGAACCTACTACAATATACAGATACACGGGCAATTTAGCCCAAATCCACGCACAAGGCCGATTCAACAACACGTCGCATATACGTATCTTCCAAGACCATCTTGATTACGGCCCATCTCCTCCTTTGGCCAAAATATGGCGATAACAGTGGACACCTGAACAGAAGAAACAATGGCAAGAAAGACCGAAGTACATGTTTGAGTCCATGTTGGATCAGCCTTGTAAATTCCACATGCCTAACCCGGCCAAGGCAGGCAATCACACCACTCGCCAATGAGCCTGGATGAAGAGTGCAATGTGAAACCCGGCAGCTATACAAGAACCACAACATCAAACGCATCACGAACAGTAGCCACAGCTGACTGGGGGAATGCACAACAACTGATGTTACCTCCACCCCCTCCGAGTTATGAGAATCCGGATCGGAGGGATATAGTGCACCAAGTGATAAATCAGAATCAAGATGGAAGGGAAAACCTTGGAAATAATGGACGCAATGACTACAGGGAACATCACCAATCCTACTATGTGTTCACGACATAACAACAAGATAGATAGAGCGTACAACGTCGACATATCGAGGTGAATGCAGTTGTGCCAGCAGTTTCGAGATACGTAGCCTTGACAGATTAGGAGATAACCTGGAGTATAAGGGATCATCCGAAGATAATGCCGAACCCAGGATCGTATGCCTTAGTACTGGATCTGACATTTGTCGGGCCTAGCATCAATGTGAAGTTATCAAAAGTGCTCATAGATAATGGGAGCAGCATCAATATCATGTACAAAGACGCAATGCACAAACTCGGAATAACTCCGAATATGCTGCAGTCAACAAGGACAACTTTCCATGGGATAGTGCGGGGCTCTCGTGCGAGCCCATTGGGAAAGTCCGATTAGATGTATTATTCAGCACAAGGGAGAATTGTAGAGCTAAGAATCTGGAATTTGAGGTGGTGGATCTGGAAAGTTGCTATCATGCTTTACTCGGACGGCCAGATTGGCTAAATTTATGAGCAGATGTCACATCAGTTACTTGAAAATGAAGATGCCAGGACCTCAGGGGTGATAACAGTAGCTAGAGATTATAGGAAATCAATGGAATGTGCCTCAACCAGATCAAACCTGGCCGAGTCTTTGGTAATTGCAAGGGAAAAAAGAAGAATTTAAGAGGTGGCAGCTCTGGCTCAGTCGACACAGCTTAACATGCCGACACTTGCCAACCCGCATGGAAGTGTATCATTCCAGCCGACTAAGGAAACGAAAAAGATCCAGATCGATGATCAATTCCCAGAGTGTACCATCACTAATGGTGCCGGCTTGGACGACAAATAGGAAAGCCAGCTCACCAACTTCCTCTGTGAGAACCGGGATATCTTTGCATGGTCAACACAGGACCTTCAAGGAGTACCGAGGGAGTTGGCTCAGCACTCTTTGCACGTAAGGCCAGGAGCAAGGCCAGTGAAGCAGCCTCTCCGCCGCTTCGCCGAAGATAGGATAAAGATAATAGGGGATGAGATAGCTCGGCTCCTTGTAGCCAGGTTTATCATGGAAGTTCTTCATCCGGATTGGCTATCAAATCCGGTGTTGGTAGAGAAGAAAAAGGATGACCCAAATGTAGCCGTCGTTTGGCGAATGTGCATCGATTACACGAACCTTAACAAGGCGTGTCCCAAAGATCCTTTTCCTTTACCTACGATAGACCAAGTCATAGATTCAACCGCAGGTTGTGAGCTGTTTTCATTTGTAGACGTGTATTATGGTTTCCACTAGATACCGTTAAACCCGGCTGATCAAATAAAGACTGTGTTTATCACCCCGTATGGGGCTTATTTATATCGCAACATGCCATTTGTCCTGCGTAATGCAGGAGCCACGTACCAAAGATGCATGCAAAAATGCCTGCACGACCAAAGTGGAAAAAACATGCAGGTATATGTTGATGATGTGGTTATAAAAACCATAGAGAGCAACACGCTCCTAGAGGATATTCGACAAACATTCGCGAACTTGAGAAGGTTCCGAATGAAGCTTAACCCATAAAAATGTACCTTTGGTATGCCGGCTGGAAAATTACTCGGTTTCCTCGTACCCAGCCGAGGTATAGAGGCAAATCCGACTAAAATCCGAGCAGTTAAAAGAATGGAACTGCCAAAATGCCTGAATGGTGTACAAAAGTTTACTGGGTGTCTTGCGTCCTTGAGTCGGTTCGTGAGTCGGCTAGGTGAAAAAGCATTTCCTTTGTATCAATTAATGAAAAAATCTGAAAAGTTCACCTGGACACCTCAGACCGATAGAGCCTTTCATGAGTTAAAAAATATGCTGGCAACGGCACCTATCTTGGCTTCCCCATTGTCAAAAGAGCCTATGCTACTCTATGTGGCAGCAACCAATAGGGTGGTAAGTGCAGTAGTTTTCGTGGAACGAAACGAAGAAGGCAAGTCGGTGCAAAGACCGGTATATTACCTGAGTGAGGTATTATCGGCCTCCAAGCAAAACTACCCACATTACCAGAAAACGTCTTACGAAGTATACATGTCGGCAAAGAAACTCAAACATTATTTTGAAGAGCTCCCAATAAAGGTGATTTGTGAAGCACCAATGGCCAAGATACTAAGAAACAAAGATGCGAGTGGCTGAATAGCAAAATGGACAATTGAGTTATCGCCTTATGCTCCGCAGTTTGATAGCGAGATGAAATTAAGTCTCAGGCAGTGGCCTACTTTGTCATAGACTGGGCCGAGGTGCAGTATGAGCCCCCAGTGCCAGATCCGAATTATTGGACGATGCATTTTGACGGGGGCTAGGAGCAGGAATAGTGCTCACCTCACCGAAAAAGGATTAGCTAAAATATGTGTTGCAAATACATTTTTTTGCATCAAACAATGTAGCCGAATATGAAGAGCTCGTCCATGGCCTAAAAATGGCAAATGAGATCGGCATACGTCGAATTCTGTGTTACGGGGATTCAGACCTCGTAGTACAGCAAGTGTCGGGGAATTGGGACGCACTAGATGCGAATATGGCCCTATATAGGTTTCATGTGCAAAAAATCAGTGGTTACTTTGATGGATGTGAATTCCATCACATACCTCAGGCAGAAAATAATGCTGCAGATACGCTGTCGAATCTCGGATCAACCAGACAGTCAATACCCCGCCTGGTATAGCCCTGGAACACCTAAGAAAACCATCAATTACACCTTCGCCAGAATCCGAGTCAATTCGTATCTCAGCAGATCAGGTAGAAGGGTGCGTCCCAATGGAGATTGACAAAGCATGTGAGCCGAACTATGCGAAGAGTGATCTGCTTAACCCTAAAATGCATTGGGAAAAGCCCACAGATGTTATGTCGACGGAAATAATGGAAATTGACAACATCATTTTCCCGGAAAAAGTCACGCCGACATGGGCACAACCCATATTCTCATTCCTCAAAGAAGAGATTTTGTCGGATGATGAGGTTATGGCCAGGCAGATAGTAAGAAGAGCAAAAGCCTACACAATCATAAATAATGAGCTTTATAAGAGAAGTGTGGCAAATATACTGCAACGATGTGTTGACTCGGCAGAAGGGCAGGAAATCCTTTTGGATATACATCAAGGAGAATGTGGACATCATGCCTCGTCCAGAGCCCTAGTGGCCAAAGCATTTAGGCATGGATTTTATTGGCCAACTGCGCTGAAGGAAGCAAAATAATTGGTAACAAAGTGTAATGGCTGCCACAGATATTCCAGCAAAATACATCTGCCTTCATCCGAGTTAAAAACGATACCAATCACTTGGCCTTTCTCTGTGTGGTGTTTAGATATGGTAGGTCCATTTAAGCCGGCTCGCGGCGGAATGACTCACATTCTGGTCATGGTGGACAAATTCACAAAGTGGATAGAATTGAAGCCAATAAGAAAATGTGACGGGCCCACAGCGGTGAAATTCCTCAAAGATATTATCTTGAGATATGGTTACCCACACAGTATCCTCACGGATAATGGCACAAACTTCGCTGAAGGAGCCTTTGCTAGATTCTGCCAAGAGAAGCACATAAGACTCAATGTTTCCTCGGTGGATCATTCGGCCTCGAATGGGCAAGTAGAAAGATCAAATGGACTAGTATTGTCTGGGATAAAACCTCGTCTCATCAAACGGCTGCAGAGGTCGGCAGGATGCTGGATTGAGGAACTCCTAGCAGTGCTATGGAGCCTCAGGACCACCCCGAATAGATTGACGGGGTATACCCCGTTCTTTCTTATGTATGGGGCAGAAGTTATACTTCCAGCCAACATAATGCATGATTCGCCAAGAGTGACCCAGTACACAAGCGTCGAAGTAAAAGAAATATCACGGCAAGATGATGTGGACTTTCTACAAGAAGCAATAGAGTTGGCACTCTCAAGATAAGCTATTTATCAGCAACACCTCAGACGATATCATAACAAGAAAGTGAGTCCAAGAGTTTTTAAGGAAGGAGATCTAGTTCTTTGGCTAGTGCAACGCACAGCCGGCATGCATAAGCTCTCACCCCCATGGGAAGGCCTGTTTATCATGAGCAAAGCATTACACAACGATGCATACTACTTAATCGAAGCTCAAACACCAGAAAAGAACAAGGGAAAGAAGTCCGGGGATGAATCAAAAAGACAGTGGAACGTGGCTTTACTTCGTCCATTTTACACATAGAGGAGGTGTATTGCACCCGACAATATGATGTATCAAATTGATGTATCAGACATGTATCAACGGTAACTCGGGGACTGCCCCATGCTGTTTGTCTTTTTTGACTATGTATGAAACTTCGGCAGCTCAAGCAGTAACTCGGGGACTGCCTCATGATATTTGTAATTTTTAACTATGTATGGAACTTCGGCATTTCGAGCAGTAACTCGGGGACTGCCTCATGTCACTTGTCATTTTATATTATGCATAAAACTTCGGTAGCCCGGGCAATGATTCGGGAACTACCCCACGTTACTTATCATTTTTTAGGTGTGTATGAAACTTCGGTAACTCAAGCAATAACTCGAGGACTGCCCCGTACCGTTCGCCGACTCGGTTATGTATAAAACCTCGGCGGCCCAAACAGTGACTCGAGGACTTCCCTAGCTAGTCTATCGTAAGTCACAGGTGTAATGTGAATGGTCGCTTTGGCAACTCGAGCAATAGCTCGGGGAGACCACCATAAATTTTTACTATCAGCAATTCGAGATATAATGTGCAAAATACCCTGTTTATATTATCTTACCGATAGATAACTCGGAAAGGTAGTAAGTCTATCACACTAAAACATATATGGACTCAGGACGAATAGTCCTTGAGACAAAATTGTAAAATAAAGAGTTTTGCGACTAAGAATAGATGAGAGACACAAGATGGACGCCAAACATAGGGAAACATGATTCAAATTTACCAAATTAAAATTTTGCAAACAAAGATACCGATCACATAAATTCATCTAGATAGAGTAACAATATTACTACGGCATATAATTGCAACGTTAAATGGATCAAATAGTACCAAAAGGGAGGATTGTTTAGGAACAGCATACACCCGGCATACCGGGGACTTGAACGAATAAGAGTTTTTTAAGCTCAAGCATCGGCAGCTGCCGAATCACCCATGGGAGGAACAGTAGAGGCAGCAAGTGTGTCCAATGTTGGTGCCCCGGACGCAGCCGAGGCTTAGAAGCAGGGGCCTCAGTGGTTGCTCGAGCTTCTGCAGAGGTTACTTCGGCGTCGACGGAGGTCGCGGGAACATCTCAGGTAGGGTTCATCTGATGAGAAACTCCACCTTGGGCTTGAGAAGCTTCGGTTCCCTTGGAGGAGGACCGAGCCTCGGCATTCTCTCCTGAGCTATCACTAGACCCATTACCTTTATCGGAATCTTCATCTAAGGAACCCTCATCACCCGAATCACCATCAGATTAACCTTCATCCGCATCATCAGCATCATCTTCAGCATCCTCAGGGATAAAGCTCGACCCTTCGTTCCAATGATGAACATCGACGTACTCGATAAGATGATAGGCACGGGCTTGGCGGCGGGCAACATACTCCGGATTTTCAACCCAAGGAGAGCCAGTGTGCAAGTTCATCAAGGTATCGACGGACAACAGTAAGAGCCATGTTCGTTCCGGCTCGTCCCGCGAATTCTGGCCAAAGATTCAATCGAGTTTGAGACTCCATCAGCCTCGCCACGAGCACTTCAACTTTCTTAATCTTTGGCTCATTCGGCCAAAGCACATGGTAAGCCTGAATAGCTGCTTGCACCAGATATTTTCCCATGACTTTCATTGGTTGAATAGCAGCTGCAACGGCAATCAGGAAGTCTTCAATGGTATATTCTTGATTCGGCATGATGGGAACACCTCGGCGGCCGTTAGCAGCAAGGAAAACTTTTGAACTCATGGATTCGGCTTCTGGAAAATGGTTTGTAAGCAAAAAAAACGTCGCTTAAGTCAAGAAAAGCTACAAGCAAAAGAACGACTCGACGAGAAACATAAACTTACGGTGGATGTAACGCAACATTTTATGGAGATCCACGGCCTAGTTGGCTTTATTCTTCTCAAAACGAGTCATTTCTTCGCTCATCACCTGGTTCTTTAGCTCGGCGGCATCCAGAAGCTCCTTGTCCTTCTGAAGCTGCAGACTTAGTCGGTTCTTCTCCTCGGAAAACTCCTGGTCAACTTTCTCTAACTCCGACTTCTGGGAAAGTTTAAGAGATTCAACCTCGGCCCGGAGCCGGGCTATCTCGTCATCTTTTTCCTTAAGTTGTGTCGAGTGAGTGGCAGCTTGCTCTAAAAAATGCAGCATCATATCAGGCATAGGTATGCATTCTTGATGCGACACTGCAAGTGTTTGTAACTCGGCTATACCAAAGCCGAAATACTGTAAATACCTAAGATTTATCTCGAACAAAAACGGATAAATAAAAGGTCAAAGGGGTAACTAAACTTCAAGAGCGCCAACTTTCTTCATAAGCCGGGTATTTAGATTGTTGACATTAACTGCACGGCAACGCATCAGAAGTTAGTACAAAAAGGGAGTTTTCTACAAACGTGGAAGGCACTAAGAGCTGAATAGTTTACCGGTCTTCTTCACCATAGGGACCATTTGGTCGAATTTATCTTCAAGCTTCTTGTGCGAGAAGAGTAACCTTTGAAATTTGGCCGTTCGCCGGTCGTGAGCAACATGAAATAATAACAAGTTATACAAATAAAACCACAAAAGGGGCAGCATCAGAAGGATTCGTCGAGGCGGCGCGCTTCTTGGAAGCAACAGGGGCTTCTGAAGCGAGAGGGTCGACCTCGTGCACCTGGCCAGCCCGATTAGCTGGGAAAGAAGGAGCCGAAAATGCGTAAGAGATAGGCACCGCGGCAACTACCTCAAGAATTTGGACGTCGTCCGAATCACCTTCGTCAGCACGGGCCGAGGTTTTGCTCCAGGCGCGAACAGGAGCAGCTTCCAGCTTAGGAATGAACTCCTCTGGATCTGGTTCCCCATTGTCCGGTGTATTGCGGTCAGCGGTCCAGGTAAGAGACAAAACCTCGGCATCTTCTGTGGTCTGCTCCGGAAACCTCTGCAAGAAAAGCAAACAATAGTTAGCGAAAGAATGATGAAAGAATAACTCAGATGAAACCACTCGTGTCCAATTTACCCGAGGAGGAGGATTCTCGCGAGAGAATGGATTCATTCCCCACTTCCATTCCTTGGGCATCTCAGTCTTGAAGATAGCCCGGACACGTTTGTAAATTTGGTAGTCATCAAGCTCGACCGTAGAAACTCGGTTGGGATCCAAGGGACCGCTCATATAGCAAAGCTTGTGGGAACGGAGTTGGAAAGGGCAAATCCGGTTGCTGATAAACACGGTCATCAGATCTTCGCCCCGAATCCCGGCACGACTCACTTCCTTAAGCCGAAGCTCGAATGCATCAGCAAGAGCATTGTATTTCTTCGGGTTATAGAGCCATTGCTTCTTTGAAGGAGGGCCGATCGAGAAAGCAGGGAGCCGAAACTTATCTTCTGCTACGGTATTCTTGACACAGAAAACTGATCTATGCCAGTTCATACAAGACTCAAGACCCGCAACATGGGGAAAAATAGAGTTTTTCCGAGGTGTAATGGAGGCAGCCCCACATTGGGTTAAAGATTTCTTGGAGGGTTAAAGAGATTTATCCGGCACTACGTTAGCTTGGATATGGAAAATTTTAGACCATACGTTTACTGAAGGCCAAAGGCCGAAGTATCCCTCCGAAGCCGAGATAAAGGCCGAGAGAGAAGCTACGGCATTAGCCGGCAGGTGATGTGGCTGAAGGCCGAAGTAATCTAAAAATCTCCTAGCGAAATCACTAAGAGGGAGGCCAAATCCTCGGGCAAAGTGAGACATGAAAACTACGAACTCACCCTCATCTATTACAGGGGAAGATTCTTTGCCGGGTAAGCGATAGTTTACCTCGTCGGGGATGTGGCGAGTCTTGCGTAGCCACTCGACCTCTCGGCGAGTGACCGTGGAACCTTGCCAGGAGCCCCGTTCTGGACCCGCCATAAGCTCCTCTTCCCCGACGAGGGCGCCGCTGGTAGAGCTAGACATAGGTTTGTCGGAGGAGTCGACAGAAGAATAACTGGCGGTAGGGAGAGGCCTAGAAGTGCAGGGAGCCATAGCGACGCCGACGGACGCGGCGGTGGAGCGGAGAAAGAACCGCTGCAGGAAATTGAGGAAAACGAGAAGAGCACCTAGGGCAGAAACCTAGCAGCGGCGCCGCGGAGCGCTGCGGAGGGGAACACCGGTGAAAACACGAAAGAGGGGATGCGACAGCGAGCTCGCAAGAGCACGAGAGCTGCGGCGTGGCCGTCGAGGATGAACTGCGGTGGCGCGGTCACTGGAGCGCGAACGGCTGCGGCGGCGCTGGGAGGAAAACGAAGGGAGTGGGGAGAGTAAAAGTGAATCGACCCACCCTCACTTCCCTCCTTACAACCGTGTAGGGTGAGCGGTAGTGGGATCATGACTGTGCGGCGGTAACTGCATAAACACGTGTATTACCCATCTGTGGACGGAGAGTGGAGCCACAGCAGGGGCCACACGGTGCAAGAGGATATCAGGCAATCTGACCGTTGCGTTTATTGAAACGTCACTGCGCTGACGCGACGGGCGCAATAATCACTATAGCATGTCAGCAAACACTGTAGCGGAACAAAAAACTAGATAGCAGTGATGATTAGTACACGTAGGACGAGGCTTACTCAAGAATCCAAGTAGATACCCCGGAAAAATGAGAATGACTCGGAACACAGCTCACACCTCGGTAAGATAGGAAAAACAAAATAAGGATAGCTGAAAAAGAGCGTCAGCTAAGAAATACCATGGACAAGAAATGAGAAGGAATGAGTGTCTGGAAACTGATGTGGCCCGGCCAAAGTTTCCGGTAGGACCGCACCAGCTTCGGGGACTAATGTTGGGGGGATGACCCCAGGTAGGGTCAAGATAGTGGAAAGAAGAAAGGAACCTTTCTTACCATATGCCGAGTTATAAGCTAAGTCGGCCGAGTTATGCAAGGCTCGGCCGAATAAGCCATGGTTTGGCCGAAATCGAGTGATTAATACCTTACTCAGCCGACATGTGAGCTAAGTCGTCCGAATGAGATTGATCAGCTCAAACGCAGGTGGGGGCCGAGCCGAGTTATGCGAGACAAGGCCGAGTAACGGGAAACTTGTAGGAGAAGGAGAAGGTTCCCAGAGTCAAACTCTAGCTACTGGCTAGGAGGAATCTACACTGGGCCAAGCGCTAAAGACAAAGAGGAGGGCCGCAGAGGGGCAGACAGGCGTCACGGAGGTGACAGTGGGCAATCCTGAGGCTCACATGTGGGGGCGCTGGGTCTTTGCCGTCGATAGAAGGAAGACGCGGAAAGAGGTTCGCCGAGTTACCACATTGGGACAAGCATATTCCAAGAATATGCTTGCCACGTCAGCCCTAGGAGGAACCAAGGACCCCTTTATAAGGAGGGGTGCAGCTTCCTGGAGCGGGGATCTATTCATTAGAGACCAGAGGGATCGCGTTGTAGTGATCTTCTTCCTCTTCTCTCTGATACAGCTCAAGAAGCACTTGTAACTTGGAGGAGGAGAAATAAATATGTATGTTCTAGTCATTTGTGTGTAGAAATCACTACATCTTTCCTCCCCAAATCCCACTAGCATCCATTGGCCCCATACTTTAGCCTACCCATGGCATCTGCTGTGCCACCACCACGTCACCTTTAATTTTTAGTTTTTTTCCTTCAATGTTCATTTTTACAATTGATGTTGAATATATTTTTCTTGTCATATCATACAATGTTATTTTATCCCTTGTCCCTTCGTATTTATTTTATTCAATCTCATTATCATCTTCATATGGTGCTCGTAGGTTTAGATTTGAACATTCTTAGCATTAGAAACCTACTTTGGGATTTATGGCATGTAAGAAATGAATTTGTTTTTAACATGCAATCAAATCCATATTTTATGCAGGTTCTTTCTCTCACCATGCATATCCGTACACTAGAGGAAAAAGGGCCATCCGTTCGCCACCCCTGGGAGCATTAGTCCCGGTTGCGCCACCAACCGGGACTAATCTTGCACGCTCCGTTGGAGCGGGCCGGGCCAGGGGCATGGGTCCCGGTTGGTAAGGGCATGCGTCCGGTTGGAGCCACCAACCGGGACTAAAGGTTTGGCCACCACGTGGCCTGCACGCACCTTTAGTCCCGGTTGTGGCTTCAACCGACTAAAGGCCTGCCCTCTATAAATGCAACGCCCCCCTCTGCCTCCACTGCTTTTTTGAATGGTGTAAGGTGTGAGGTGTGTGCTAGTTTTTTTCATGCATGCATTGAAGGTGTTTGTTGAAATGTTTGAGTGAAAAATCCGTTGAATTTCTCATAGAACAAAAATATAGAAGGTGTTCGAGACGCACTTGAGCTTTCTCCTCTTTATTTCCCTCGATCGAGGTTAGCAATCTTATCTTTTCTAGGTCATTGATACAATTCATGTGTCGGTGTGAATTGGTTATTTCACTATTTATGATGTCCTGTTTTTGATAAACTTACTTATATGATGCGATGAGCGGTCGGAATGGATGTACGGTGGACGGGTGTAGCGGGTATATCAAAGGCGTGGATAAATTTATCGATGTGGCTACGGCAAACAAAGAGAATGGATTTATACGTTGTCCATGTGTTCAATGTCGGAACAACAAGGAGTACTCTTCCTCGAAAATCATTCGCCCACCGATTATGAAAGGTTTCATGCCCAACTATAATTGCTGGACCAAGCACGGGAAAGAGGGGTTATGATGGAAGATGGTGAAGAAGATGATGATAACAACTATCATCATATGTTTCTGAATACGTTGATCTTGCAATGGAAGACAATGGAGAGGAAAAAGGTGAAGAACGGGCATCGATGAGCCGGTGATGAACTTGGTAGGGTCATTTCGATGCAAAGCGAGGTATGAAACAGAAAATGAGAAGTTGAAGTTAGAGGGCATGTTAGAAGATCACAAGAAATTGTTGTACCCAAATTGTGAAGATGGCAGCACAAAGCTCGGTACCACACTGGAATTGTTGCGATGGAAGGCGAGTGTGGTCTAACCGACTCCTCATTTGAAAAGATGCTGAAAATAATGAAGCAAGTTTCCAAAACATAACGAACTTCCGATAGTACCTCTGAAGCAAAGAAGACTCTCTGTCCTCCGGGATTAGATGTGCAAAAGATACATGCATGCATTAATGATCGCATCCTCTACCGGTAAGGAGTATGAGAATTTAGATAAATGCCGGTATGCAACGCGTTGCGGTATAAGATCGACGAGATGACCTGGTGATGTTGAGGAGAGCCCCTCTAAGAGGGTTCTGCTAAGGTTATGTGGTATGCTCCTATAATACCAAGGTTGAAACGCATGTTCAAACAAAGAGCATGCCAGGTTGTTGCGATGGCACAAAGAAGACCGTAAGAAAGACGGGAGTTGAGACACCTGGATGGGTCACAGTGGAGAAAAATCGAGAGAGACTTCCTGACTTTGCAGGTGACGCAAGGAACTTATGGTTTGGTCTAAGTACGGATGGCATGAATCCTTTTGGGAGCAGAGTGCGATCACAAGACTGGCCCGTGACTCTATGTATCTACAACCTTCCTCCTTGGTTGTGCATGAAGCGTAAGTTCATTATGATACCAGTGCTCATCCAAGGCCCGAAGCAACCGGGCAACGACATTGATGTGTACCTTAGGCCATTAGTTGAAGAACTCTTACGGCTGTGGGGCAAACCAGGTGTACATGCGTGGGATGAGAACAAACAGGAGCCATTTGACCTACGAGGGTTGTTATTCGTAACCATCAATGATTGGCCTCTTAGTAACCTTTCGTGATGAAACAAAGGATATAAGGCATGCACCCACTGTTTAGATAAGACCGAAGGTACATATTTGCATAAATGCAAGAAGGTTGTGTACCTAGCGAATCGACGATTTCTTCCGACCAATCATCCGTAAGAAAGAAAGGCAAGCATTTCAAAGGTGGCAGATCACCTAAGAAGCCTGAACTCCCATTTGGTGATGATGTATTTGGTATGGTCAAGGACATAGAAGTAATCTTTGGAAAGGGTCCGCGGTCAATCGATTCGAACGACGTCGCTACAGGACACGCACCCATGTGGAAGAAGAAATCTATATTTTGGGAGCTGCCATATTGGAAAGTCCTGCGTGTCCGCTCTTCAATCGACGTGATGCACGTGACGAAGAATCTCTGCGTGAACCTGCTAGGATTCCAAATGACCGATGTTATGTGCTGAATCACGGCATAGTTTGTGATGTTGTGCCCATATTATGCATGTGTGTGGACGTTGGTATGGAGAACAATGTTGCAGGAGGAAGTTTTCCTTTTTGTCGCACGGAAAAGCCCTTTTCCATTTTCCGAGCGCAAAAAACGGGTCGTTTTGTGAAGTAACCACCAAAATGCCGTTTCAGAATGCTACCGTCCTATTTTCCTAAAATACTAGACCACCTTACATGGACTATATCCCAACGGTACATCTCAAACCTTTTCGTCCATCCACGGTAAAAAGGACAAATGTCTGCGAATCGGGAAGTGGTCCGGTTTGTACTACAGTACATGATCTACCGCCTGTGATTTTTGAAAAATCATTTTAGACTCGCAATATGTGGTTTCTTCAGAGATCCAATGCAAGTTCTAACAATGCCTCCCCTATCTTCATGCACACCGGTTCGACCATAGTTAGAAATTCAAATAATTCAAAACGGGCATAATAAATTCAAAAAATCCGAACAATGAAAATCCTTCGCGTGGTGTCATATTATGTTACATAGTTGAAAGGAAAAATACCAGACTTGGTATATTGATCATGTTTCGAAAAAACCTTCACAAAATGACCTATCATGTTCGAGGTTTCATGGCTTTCGGTCCAAATAACCGATGTTATGTGCTGGATCACGGCATAGTTTGTGATGTTGTGCCCATATTATGCATGTGTGTGGACATTGGTATGGAGAACAATGTTGCAGGAGGAAGTTTTCCTTTTTGTCGCACGGAAAAGACCTTTTCCATTTTCCGAGCGCAAAAAACGGGTCTTTTTGTGAAGTAACCAGCAAAATGCCGTTTCAGAATGCTACCGTCCCATTTTCCTAAAATAATAGACCACCTTACATGTACTATCTCCCAACCGGTACATCTCAAACCTTTTCGTCCATCCCGGGTAAAAAGGACAAATGTCTGCCGAATCGGCAGGAAGTGGGTCCGGTTTGTACTACAGGTACATGATCTATCGCCCGTGATTTTTGAAAAATCATTTTAGACTCGCAATATGTGGTTTCTTCAGAGATCCAATGCAAGTTCTAACAATGCGTCCCTATCTTCATGCACACCGGTTCGACCATAGTTAGAAATTCAAATAATTCAAACGGGCATAATAAATTCAAAAAATCCGAACAATGAAAATCCTTCACGTGGTGTCATATTATGTTACATAGTTGAAAGGAAAATACCAGACTTGGTATATTGATCATGTTTCGAAAAACCTTCACAAAATGACCTATCATGTTCGAGGTTTCATGGCTTTCGGTCCATATGACCGATGTTATGTGCTGAATCACGGCATAGTTTGTGATGTTGTGCCCATATTATGCATGTGTGTGGACATTGGTATGGAGAACAATGTTGCGGAGGAAGTTTTCCTTTTGTCATCGGAAAAGCCCTTTTCCATTTCCCGAGCGCAAAAAACGGGTCGTTTTGTGAAGTAACCACCAAAATGCCGTTTCAGAATGCTACCGTCCTATTTTCCTAAAATACTAGACCACCTTACATGGACTATATCCCAACCGGTACATCTCAAACCTTTTCGTCCATCCCTGGTAAAAAGGACAAATGTTTTTGAATTATTTATTTAAATCCAAACACTTTTTATGTTTAAAATTTTTCTAAATTCCAAATTAATATTCAAAAATATAAGTTAATTCATTTTAAAAGGTTATATTAATTATTTTTTAAAAATAGAATATGTTTTTGAATTATTTATTCAAATCCATACACTTCTTATGTTTAAAGTTTTTCTAAATTCCAAATTGATATCAAAAAAATATAAGTTAATTCATTTTTAATTGTAAATGGTTCATATTTTAAATGGTTACATTAATTGTTTTTTAAAACAGAAAATGGTTTTGAATTGTTTATTCAAATCCAAACACTTTTTATGTTTAAAGTTTTTCTAAATTCCAAATTAATATTCAAAAATATAAGTTAATTAATTTTAAATTGTTTTATTATATTTTTTTTAAAAATAGAAATTGGTTTTGGATTATTTATTCAAATCCATACACTTCTTATGTTTAAAGTTTTTCTAAATTCCAAATTAATATTTAAAAAATATAAGTTATTTCATTATTAATTTTAAATTGTTCGTTGTTTAAATGGTTACATTAATTATTTTTCAAACAGAAAATGGTTTCAATTAGTTATTCAAATCCAAACACTTTTTATGTTTAAAGTTTTCTAAATTCCAAAGTAATTATCATTTAAAAACATTACAAATTTAAACCCCAAAATAAAAATATAAGGCGGAGAGAGAAAATAATGAAAAATTTGAAAGCAGAATACGTCGGTTGGAGCCACCAACCGGACGAAGAGCCTCTCTGCCGCCTTCAATCTTGAAAACTTGGACTATAGGTCGGTTGGTGGCTCCAACCGGACGTATGCCTTTAGTCCCGGTTGGAGCCACGAACCGACTAAAGGCCCTTAGTTATAAGGCGTGTGCCTCCTCTTCTTCTTCCTTCCCACTTGCCTCTGCGCCATCGCCGCACGCCGCCACGCTGTCCCGCCATCGTCGCGCTCCCGTGACTCGTCGTCAACGCCTCGCCTTCCGCCACCAGGTCTCTTCCTTGTCCTGCCGACGCCGCCCGCTTCTCTGGTACAATGTTGGTCTTCTTCTGCCGCTCCCCGCTTCCCGCCCGCCTCTGGTGGTGGTGTGCCGGCGCCTGGCCCTCTTCCTCGGCTCAAGGCCGGTGGTACCATTCAGGCTTGGCCCTCTCCCTCCATGTCCCCTCCAGTGGTGGTCTTGCGGCGCTTTGGTGGTCCCGGGTAGGCCACTTGCGTATTCCTCCATGGCCCCAGACGTGACGGGCCCACGGTGGCTTGCCGACGTGGTGCTTCAATTCAATTTAAAATTCAATTTTAAATTGATTTAATAACTTGATATAAATATAAAATCTTTTATTTATAAGTCGAAAAATTACAAATAATATATCAAATTTATATCAAATTGTTCGTAAAATGAAACCTATCTATTTAACCTATAATCATGCATTGTTCAACAATTTAAATGACAAGTATAATTATAAGAACAAATGCACCCCTCTCATATGTTAGGAGTTTCCTGAGTTAGGGTTTTCACCCGTCGGACCCCGATTAAATCGTCGAGCATGTCTTAGGGTTACATTCCAATGCAAATTAACTTGTCATATCATCATACTTGCTTGAGCATTGCATCGATGCCATGTGTTGATTGTTTCCCTTTCTTTTCGGTGTTTGATTATTAGGTTTATTATTAGTTAGGTATTATTAGGTTTATTAATTAGTTTGGTATTATTGGTCTTCGCCCACTGGTCGACCAATGTGGGTAGCCCTGCACCGATTCACATTGCCATCCTTGTGGTTAGATAAGGAATCATTAATACCCCTTAGGTGCATGTGGGTTCCCCTCATATGCATCGGAGGTTTCTCGAACTAGGTTACACCCTCGGAACTCCGAATATTGATAACCGTTGATTTTAGCTAGAGTTACCTATCTACTACACTTTTCTTTTTGTAGCTAGGTTTAGGGTTTCTCTTCATTTTATTATTGTGTATGTATATATCAGGGTTTCTCCTTAACTTTCTCCTTTAGCCGCTTTGACTTATTCGTTTTCCACCTATGCGTAAAATATGGATCCACGTCGAGACGAAGAAAGGAAGAGTTGATCCAAGGTGTGATCCGTGGGAAGATAATTTAGACGTATCAACGTTTACGAACAACTCCGGTGAGGGTGATCCTCTTTTCGGAGTAGACAACTTGTTTGAGGTTGAAGGTGTTGCCTTCCGCGAGGAGAAGGCGATGCCTTGTGTAATCGAGAAGACGACCGCTCGGCAAGGTGCATGTAATATAAATCAATTCATTAATTAATCATCTGCTATCTATATAGAAATAGTAACGGCGATCTTTCTTCTTTTAGCCCTCGGATCGAAGGAATCTCTGAAAAAGAGCGGGCGAGGCCCAACCAAAAAGTTGGAAGACCATGAGAGGTTCAGGATCAAGATGTCAAGAAGGCAGAAGCGGCTCCGAAGTTGTCGCAACCAAATTTGTGGCACAATGCGAGTAATCGTTAGGGACTTAATCCCGATCACCATTAGAAATTGGAATAGGCCTGCTAATGCGGATGAAGAGGGAACATGTTTATTTGTCCCTAACCACGCCAAAGATTTCGTGGAAGAGGCTCATGGTTAATTTCAAACTACGAAGATAGAGCTGGATCCAAATGCGGAGGATCCGATTGAGGACGCTTTACATAACATGGGAGAGCCATGGAGGCTAAGGTCGTGGAGTGGGCTTTGAAGAAGATGGCCCATGTTTCACCAACTGGAAGAAAAGATTGCACCTTGACTATGTCGTGAAAAAGAAGACTCCCGATTTCAAGAATATTCGGTTTGAGAAGATAAAACCATTCTGGGATGAGTTTGTGGAATACAAGAAATCAGAAAAAGCTAAGGAAATGTCTGCAAAGAATAAGCTGAATGCTGCTAACAAGAAGTATCACCATACTATGGGGCAAGGTGGCTCTGTGGTGGCATTCCTAAGTGGGAGAAACTTGAGCAGGAACTGCGTGATAAAAATATCACCCCAGAGACAGACGATTGGGTAGAACGTGCAAGGAATTGGTTTTACGGGCATGGGGGCACGTTGGACTCGGAAGGGAGGTGTATATATACCATACGACATAAAGAAGACCCCTTGCCAATCGAGAGGATGAGAAAAGCAGTAAAGGCTGTTAAAGATGGGGACTTCATTCCCGATAGAGAATGATGAGCTCACACTCGCCTTGGAAATAAGGAACATGATGGACGAACACGAGGCACAATAGGCTCCCAATCATGGAGGACCTGGTTTCCGAAGAGGAAGAAATATCGATAGAAGCCGTCGAGGAGGAGTAAGGGCAGGCGGCGGTTGCGAAAGTCGAGAAGAGCGAATGCGTTTAATTGAAGAACGATTAAAGCAACAACAAGATGAAATTAACTCACTTAAAGAGCAAAGTACTACGGCGCCCCATCTTAGCAGCACCGCATTCGATGCTACCGCCTATCGAATAATCGAAAGCGATGTGGCTTCCACCGAGGTCCCGGTGATGACAATGGCGATGCCGATGATGCCGACGATGGCTCCTTGGCTACCCTGGATGATATCACGAGATGACACATCGCGAGCTACATGTCAAAGTTGTGAACATATCAATGAAGGTGGCGGTCGGCTATGCCTTACCAATTGGACCCACACCAACTTACCACGATCGTCCGGTTCGGAGGGCTACTGTTGTTCGGCGTGGATGAAATCATGCCCACCTTTGAGGTTTTGGATCTTCACTACCTGGCTGGTGAAGGGATGTGATCGTGTTGGGTGACGCAAAAACGCCACCATTCTATGGCGAAGGATTGTATCGTGCTTAATCACACGCCAAGGCCATCTTCGCCGCCGTCTCACCCGTCTCGGCCGAATTGTCGCCGCCGGCCGTCTTCGTCGCCTCACCGCTCTCGCCTCACCGTCTCGGTGCAGCCATCGCCGGGAGCCATCGCCGGCGCCTCGGGATAAAAGCGTAAGCGTCTGCTCTTGTCGTCAAGCGATCGCGAAACGTAAACAAGAGCCTCTTCCAAAAGTACCAACGGTTCCTCCCAAGAGAGCTTATGACTGTATCAAGAGGAGACTGGCGATCGTTGATCTTGAAGCACGGCGTTTTTAAGCTAAGTGAGGCCGAAAGAGCCAGAGTTCCCAAAGACCAAAGAAGAAAAAGCCAAAGTGTTGAAAATGCTAAAGACTCTTCATCAACCCGAGCCAAAGCTGTCATCGACTATGAGCGTTCTATTCTCAAGTCACATGCGGCACAACAAGCCTCAAGAGTAGATCGATGCAAGCGGAAATCTGTTGCCAGCTCGGAGAACAAGCAAAAGTCTTGCGCCCTCTCAAGGTGATTTCTCAAACCAATGTGGGGTCGAGCAAATATGGGGCGAAGCGGTATGATCCAGAGGTAGTTACTGTCTGAGAAGCTGCTGCTCAAGGTATGAGTATTGCCCGATTTATCCAGTTAGAGTTCTTCCCGTGAGTGAAGTAGCATACAAATACCAAGACGGCAAACCTCTCGTCAAACCGGAGGTAAATAATCTTTCAACAAAAATGCGAAGATTGCATAACTGGTACATGCACGCCACAAGTCGGGGCTAAGCGGATAGTGTTGAGGGTTACAAAAAAGCATCATGGGAAAGAAAGTGATGACATGATATCCATTGAATTTGTTGAGCTATTTCAATTATTCAATCAAGATGCCTTGGACAAATCGCTCATCGGTGCCTATTGTCTGTAAGTACTAATTCTGTAATTAACTTAGTCTCCAGCTATCTCACTTTGTTTATTGCATGTATATAATCATCTTGTAATATGCGTAATGAAGATTCTCGAATGCAGAGGACAAATCTATGATATTGGCTTCATTGACCCATATTGGGTTCATGAAGCTAATCTCAAAATAAGCCCCAGGATACGGAGGATAATATAGTACGCGTTAAGGTTTCAAGAAACCAAAAGGGAAATACTTTTCCTTACAACTTCGAGTGAGTGTTATTGTCTTGTATACACTTTCTATTTCGCTTACTCGATGTTAAGTATATAATTGATTAGTTATGCATTCGCAGCTTCCACTATATTCGTTAATCATTCAACTTGACAAAGGCGTGTACTAGTCATGGACTCGAAACATAAACCCCTTGAGACGTGGAAGGACATGCGAGATACTTCTCCAGCGGTAATTCTAATCATTACGACACTATATCGGCAACGTTCGTGAATTTTATGATATCAAGTACTTAATAACTTCTTTTATTCGCTTTTCTTCACCGGCAGCGCTTGGAAACGGTTCACCAAGAAGGCTAGGGGTGTTTGGAAAGAGGAGCTTACATTTCAACCACTAGATGTAAGCACCACTAGCTATATCCGCATCTCTTTGATTCTAGTTTTGATACAGTTATTATCATGCTTGATTATTATTTTGATTGAACTATGTTCGGTGAAGTGCTGGCGAGGACCAGGTAACAATCTATGTGGATACTATGTATGCGAGTTCATCCGGCGACGTGCGATGAGAAGGGCAGAAATTTAGAGCAACTCCACGATGTAAACAATTTCTATAGTTTTATTTTCAAACAAATTGTGTTTAGTTTCATTCATATAGACTGACTCCTTTTTAAATCAGATCGAACGTCTACGGGACGGTCTTCGCCAAAGGATCGTCTGAGCAATTCAGGAGGAATTGGCGGGATTCTTGGATGCAGAAGTCCTAGACCCGAAAGGGGAATACTATTCTGCTGTGTATAGACAATAGGGATTGTAAAAATAGCAACTCGATCCGTGTATAGACAAGGGAATACTTTTGTATGTAGTGCATGAACTCGATCCGTGTATTGTCATGATGATCTTGTGTAATACAAGGTTCCTTCATTGATAAGTGCAAAACACTAAATAAACAATAAAACAACCTAAATGAATTCTCTGCCGCGGCACAAAAAGT
Source organism: Avena longiglumis (assembly GCA_030063025.1). Classification (NCBI taxonomy): domain Eukaryota; kingdom Viridiplantae; phylum Streptophyta; class Magnoliopsida; order Poales; family Poaceae; genus Avena; species Avena longiglumis. Next base: position 165,796,346 of record CP125978.1, read on the forward strand.
GGCGAAAATGCTGCCGCGGCAACAAAATGTGCAAAAATGAATTCTCTGCCGCGGCAGAGAAATGGGCCAAATCTCTGCCGCGGCAGAAGGTTATTAGTCCCGGTTCGTGTTACGAACCGGGACTAATGCTCCACCCCCCCTCGCGCTTTGCTGCTGCCACGTGTATGATCTTTTGTCCCGGTTGGTGGGGCAACCGGGACTAAAGGTTGGGGCTTTAGTCCCGATTGCCCCGTCCCGGTTGGGCAACCGGGACTAATGCCCCTTACCAACCGGGATCAATGGGGTGTTTTCTACTAGTGGTATGTGGTCTTTTTGACTGTCAGATGAGCACTTGCCGGCCATGGCTTCTAGGTGCACCCATTTGAAATGATTGCACAAAACTTATTTAACCAATGAGGGAGATATTTTGATAATGGGGTTTCATTTTGTCTCCCGACTTTCTTGTTTCTTGCTTTTTTTAGATGGTTCATACACATATCGACCTTGTGCAACCCATGAGCTGTACTTTTGGTATAAACTGAACGTAATAAGTTTCAGTAATATAATAAATGATATATGCATCAGTCAATAAAGAGGCAGGGCTCATACCCCTATTCAAAAAAAAGTGGAGGTATAAATAAGAATAGTAATTAACATTATTTACTCGATTAGAAGGCCTTTGTTCTCACCACTTTTTCAAATCCCCTCCTTTTCTTGTCCTTTTATTCGACAATCTTAACTCCACTGGTTTCACTTGGTAGACGATGACATCTACACACAAAAACATATTTTTAAAGCTAACTCAACTTACTTGGGCTCTATTTGTGTAACATACTATCGAAGGTACCACTATCATTTCATGAACGGTCGTGGTAATATTACCTGATTAGTTCAGCACGTGCATATGTATAGTAAGCTACCTAAATGCATTACTGGAGTCCGTGAGCTGAGATGTGCAATCTTGCTAGATGAACACATGATCTTAGCTCTAAGATGTGGAATCTCGCGAGATGAACATACAACATATATAAGAATTAAAGTATAGTTGATGTTTTGACCAATTGTGTCAATCCTAACACAAAAATTGGTTGGATCGCGCAACGAATCGTACTTAGTGCTGGTGATGTGGTCGCTAGTCGGAGCCAACAATCAATATTCATTCGATGAAGTCAACATGGAAGGGCGCTCTCTATTTGCCGGTGAACATAAATATCATATTTTTCTATCAATTTGTAGATTTAGGCTATGTTACGCATCAACTTGCCGACTGAAAATATAATTATTTTTGTATTTTCTGGTGAGCCCTTCATGTGCTTTTAATATATAGCTAGATTAATAAGTAAAGTTTTATAATAGCTTTTTGAGTGATTAAACTTGGTGTGTGCTCTTAGAGTGACTTATTTCAGGCTTACGCTTATACATAAGCCTGTTTATAGATTCTGATGGAGAGAAACTGTGGTAGGCAGAATCTTCTAGAAACTTTTGAAAGACTTTTTTTGAGCTTATGTTGTTTTGGCTTATTTGCTGCGATGATTTGTGTGACGTCTGTTATGTCCCTGGCCACTTAAAAACGATGTATATAGTGGCAAATTGTAATCAACATTTTTTGGTACAATTGCAAAGATAAAATTGTAATTTCAACTCTATTCTCAAGGATCCTGTAATACTACAGCCTAAAAATACCATAGCTCTATGCAACACACCAATCCCTGGATCGGTTCATTGGCTACATAGATCTTAAAGATGAATAACAAAGCACAATCCGTGCATCATAAATAATGAAATAATCCAAAGTATTTAATTATTACAAAATGCTTAGCATGCAGGCTAGCTCAAATAATTCAATAGCAAACGGAAGCATAAACATATAATAGGCTCCATCTTTAATTGCCCACAAGCGAACAAATGTTGAGTGGATTACCGCAACCTAGTCGATCACTCGAAATCGAAATATCCTACAACATAAAACGTAGCGGCCCCGAAAGTTCAATACATGGAACGTATGGCAAGTAGCGTTAAGTAGGGAGACAATACACCTAGCAACTACATGCTTATTTGGCTGGTGGAGGTTTGGATAGCTTGCATGTTTCAAACATTTCTTCCTACTTTGTTAAACCAATTTGATTCACAACAACCCATTAAGTTCACTCATCAAGTTTTAGTAATCAAGAAATAAGGATAAGCGAGAATATGTCATAGCATCGATATGAAGCAACTCATTTGTCTGTAACCGGGGACAAGGCTAAGCACTTAGTTTTACATCCTGCAGGGGTTTGTACACTTTACCCATGTGACTTGGACATCCCAGCTCATACCACCACACTCATATTGTGTGGTGATAGGGAGAATCCCAAAAAGAGACCGTTCGAGAAGTAGATCCCCAAACCCCACTACGCACTGGTTCCAACCTACCATTCACTACATCTCTGGCTACGCTGGGTTCGGGTCACCACAACCTACTGAGTCCAACCAGCCACCCATTCTTACTGGCACATGGTTGCACACGTAAGCTACTGCAATAAAGACAACTAATCCTTCTCAGTGCCCTGGGCGGTATTCCCCACCGTTATTCACACTCCGATGACTAATCCAGCCACTCCGTCCAGATAGTTCATTGACATTATGTTTTTTAGTAGAACAAAACATATACTACACCATAACATGATCCCTTCCTTGTATTTACAGTATAGCTAAGCACATCTACCATACGGAGACTTAACTACAAGGGATTTCTCTATCACAATACATAGGATATAGCATAGCATAGTAATACCTACACATGTAGCTACAAAAATAAACTACACATGCACAAGGAAAAATAGTAGGACAAGTTCATGATCAAAATATCAACTACTTGCCTTGTTGGTTGTTGGAGTCATTCAAACACTCGTAGCAATCACACACATTGCACTCCTCGCAATCTATCGAGCAAAAAATTGCATACAACATAAACAACCATACAATCATAAACAAATGTACAAATGCATGCATGACAATTTAATAACTTACAATGGTTGTATTTTAGTTAACTGAACATTTCTAGATCACATGATGCATGCATAAAGTGTTTTAATGCAATAGAGTATTTTTTATTAATAATTACTTGCCATTATTGATGTTTTAATAGATATGTTATCATTATCGAATAAAAATTGGATCTAGGGTGTAATGGATAGAGGGCTTTAATATGAATCAATAGGCGTTGGTTTCATCCTAATCGGAGTTATAGATATTTTTAAATAATTAAAATACTACAGAATGTGTTATAATGATCCTAAAATTATACGTACGGTAAACCTGCAATTTTAATTCAGAAACATGTTCTACTCGTTCTTGTGATTCCAGTTACATATTATTTGCAATTTTCTGAACAGTATTTATTTTCTAATGAATTTATTACTCAAAAATTATTATTAGCTTGTTTAATTATCTACAGCAAAACCTTACGGTATTTCCCTGAACAAACTGCAGGTTGATGATCTACATAAAATTATCTTTCCATTGGTATATTATTTATATTTTTTTATCTATAAATAATTTGCTATAGATTTAATGATCTAAAAATCCATTTAACACTAATAAATCATTACGGTAAATATGTACAGCGAAGATTAGATCTAATCTGACAATATTAATCTTAATTATAGTAGCTTTCTTTTGACATATTGTTCATATTTTTCGGAGTTACAGATAATTTCCTATGAATTTATTAACCTAAAATACCATTAAAACTAATTAATTTACTATAATAAACGCATACTGTAAAAGTTGGATCTAATCTGATAAGATGATTCTAGGTAAAATTATCTATAATTTGATATATTATACGCAATTTTCGGATGTAGTATGAATTTCTGATGAATTTTACAAGTTAGATTTATAATGTATAATTTTAAATTCGAACGACTGACTGGACAGGTTGACTTTGTATGCTGACTGGGACTAGACGCTGACCTGACGACGACGTGGCATTGATGAGGAAGCTGATCGGGATGACGACGTGGCACGTACCGGTTTGCTTGGATCTCGACCGTCGGAATAGGATCTGGTGGCTAGAAGAAGAGATCGACCGGATTTTGGCTCATAATAGATAAGAAACACATCTTTGTTAGAGAGACATATCTGTAGGTCAAATCGGAAAACTTACAACATGAAAGTTGTGAGGAATCATTAGATCTACCTTTTTACCAAAGTAATTTGGATTTGAAGAAACGAGCGCGAGTAGATCTTGGATTTACATTGTCATATCAGAAATATTGCATTGCGAAATTCTTCGGATGTGGTGGATGAAAAGAGGTGAGGCTTGCCGGGATTGAAAGATTTCAGCGAGATTTACAACTTTTGTGTTTTAGCCGAAGTTAAATGACGAAGTCTAGTTCGGTGAATAAACAAAATAAGATTCAAACATGTGTAGATTCGGGATTTCAAGAAGGGAAACTGATACAACTATGGCTCTACGGGTTTATATAGAGGTTTAGGACGGAGGAGAGATAGATCTTGGAGTAGGAAACAAGTAAAAACAAATGGAAGTCGATTTGAAGTTGTAGATTAAAAGATATAAGTGTTTGAATAGAGATAGGTTTGAAAAAGACCGATTTTGCACGCAAATTAAAGCAACCGCGGGATCGATACCTTGCTCTAGGTGCGTCTGGGCTTGTTCGGTCTAGTGGGCTGGCCCAGTTAGATTTTCTTTATTCTTTTTTTTTCTGTTTCCATTTTCTATTTATTTGTTTCCCTCATAACTTTCACATATAAACTCCAAATGAGTTCAAACTTGTTTAAAAAAAATCTAAATTCGAGTATATTAATCTAGGCTAATATTTAGCAATAATTGTTGCCTTAGCAATAGTTGTTTTTTATAAAGCCAATTTAATTCCCTTTAGGAACAAAGTGGCATATACTATTTGGGGTTTTTATTCCTTTATTTCTATTTAGGAATTTCTCATGATGCAAATATGCAATGCAATGCTCATGAATGCCATGCAAATGCAAAATTCTTTTCTAATCCTAATTTCTAAAATCTTTGGATGTGACAGACTAACCCCCTTAAGATGAATCTCGTTTCGATATTCGGAATGGCTAGCAAGGGTATGGGTGTTGTTTTCGAGGCTAACCCCCTTAAGAGAGTTCAAGTTGGCATCTCAAGGTTAACTATTAAATTATATATATTTTCCTTCTTTCTTCTGCGGTTGTGAGTGTAGTGTCTTGTTGTATATGACTATGTGACCTTCATATTACCTATCCAATCTATACTAGGTTTACTTCTATGTCATATTGGATCCAATATAATTTAGCTAGTAGAAAATTCTAAGTGCTCCAATCTCTATTGTCTAATGGTGGGCATTTATTTGGGATAGCATAGATAAGTTATAGATATAAAGACTAGAGAAGTAATACTACCCATAACTATATGAAGCAAACAATTGGCACACAAGCAAACAATCATTGCAAACAACACTCAAGCAAATAGTTTTGTTTTTGTGTTCTAGAAGTTCTGATTTAGTGGCATACCATCCACAAAATAGTTTTCCATTTAGTAATATTCATTTGTGGGTGAACCTACAATCATAAAAGCAATGGACAAAATCTGTCCTGAAACTACAACAGTGTTCACGAATTTTTATGGGCACCTTAAACTCATCAGGAATTTTCGACAATTTTTGTGCTGGTAGAATAGGAAGTTTCGGACCAGATCCTAAATTTTCAGCTCAATCGGATTTACCAATTAAAAATAAAAAATCACGCAGTAACATCTGTCGGGCAGAAAACTGCAGCAAAAATTACCACGATTTTTGTTATGTAACTTCTATTAATTCATTATAATATCTTATGAAAACTCCTGAAACTTTTAGGGTATCAAAATAACATCTCCCAATCAAAATAAGCTAACCATTACACTGTTTGGTTTGATCGAAAGATAAAACAAAACAAGTTCCTATCATAGACTTTATGGTGGACATCATCTACAAGTTTAGAAAAGAAGAGTATGAGAACCGAAAGTGATAAGGAGATACTAGAAAGAATAACATGAGAAAGTATAGAGATTGTTTATTAATTCTTAATCCAATTCTAGGTCACGATCCTACAGTCAACACACGTGCTCTAATACCATCTGTAATACTACAGCCTGAAAAGACCATAGCTCTATGCAACACGTCAATCCCTGGATGAATTCATTGGCTCTATACAAAAAAATTAGCATGCAGGCTAGCTCAAATAGTTCAATAGCAAACGGAAGCATAAATATATAATAGACTCCATCTTCAATTCCCCACAAGCGAACATATGTTGAGTGGAGTACCGCAATCTAGTCAATCACTCGGAATCGAAATATCCTGCGATATAAAACGTAGCAGTCCCGAAGGGTCAATACATGGAATGTGTGGCAAGTAGCGCTAAGTAGGGAGATAATACACCTAGCAACTACATGCTTATTTGGCTGGTGGAGCTTTGGCTAGCTTGCATTTTTCAAACAGTTTGTCCTACTTTGTTAAATCAATTTGATTCACAACATGCCCATTAAGGTCACCCATCAAGTTTTAGTAATCAAGAAATAAGTATGAGCAAGAATATGTCATAGCATCGATATCAAGCAACTCATTTGTCCGTAACCGGGGACACGACTAAGCACTTAGTTTTACATCCTGCAGGGGTTTGTATACTTTACCCATGTGACTTGGACAGCCCAGCTCGTACCACCACACTCATATTGTGTGATGATAGGGATAAGCCCAAGAATAAACCGTTCGGGAAGTAGATCCCCAAACCCCACTACGCACCGGTCCCAACCTACCATTCACTACATCTCAGGCTACGCTGGGTTCGGGTCACCATGACCTACTGAGCCCAACCAGCCATCAATTCTTACTAGCACATGGTTGCACATGTAAGCTACTGCAATAAAGACAACTAATCCTTCTTAGTGCCCTGGGCAGCATTCCCCGCCATTATTCACACTCCGATGACTAATCCAGCCACTCCACCTGGGTAGTTCATTGACATTATGTTCTTTTAGTAGAACAAAACATATACTACACCATAACATGATCTCTTCCTCGTATCTACAGGATAGCTAAGCACATCTACCATACAGAGGCTCAACTACAAGGGATTTCCCTACCACACTACATAGGATATAACATAGCATAGTAATACCTACACATGTAGCTACGAAAATAAACTACACACACATAAGGAAAAATAGTAGGACAAGTTCATGATGAAAATAGCAACTACTTGCCTTAGTTGTTGGAGTCGTTCAAACACTCGTAGCAATCACACACATTGCACTCCTCGCAATCTGTCGAGCAAACAATTGCATACAACATAAACAACCATACAATCATAAACAAATGCACAAATGCATGCATGACAATTTAATAAGTCATAATGGTTGTATTTTAGTTCTCTCAACATTACTAAATCACATGATGCCTGCATGAAGTGTTTTAATGTAATAAAGTATTTGTTATTAATAATTACTTGTCATTATTGATGTTTTAACATATCAGTTATAACTTATGTTCTCGTTGTCAAATAAAAATTGGATATGGGGTGTAATGGATAGAGGGATTTAATATGAACCAGCAGGTGTGGTTTCACCCTAATCGGAGTTATAGATCTTTATAAATAATTAAAATACTACAAAATGTATTATAATTCTCCTAAAATTATACGTATGGTAAACCTACAATTTTAATTTAGAAACAAGTTCTACTCATTCTTGTGATTCCAGTGACATATTATTTGCAATGTTGTGAACAGTATTTGTTTTCTTATGAATTTATTACTCGAAAATGGTTATTAGCTTGTTTAATTATGTACAGCAAAACATTACGGTATTTCCCAGAACAAACAGCAGGTTGATGATCTACATGGAATTATCTATCCATCGGTATATTATCTATATTTTTTCGATCTATAAATAATTTACTATAGATTTAATGATCTAAAAATCCATTTAAAACTAATTAAGTAATTACGGTAAATATGTACAAAAAATATTAGAGCTAATCTGACAATATTAATCTAAATTATAGTAGCTTTCTTTTGACTTATTGTTCATATTTTTCGGAGTTACACATAATTTCCTATGAATTTATTAACCTAAAAGACCATTAAAACTAATTAATTTACTACAATAAATGCATAATGTAAAAGTTGGATCTAATCTGATAAGATGATTCTACGTAAAATTATCTTCAATTTGATATATTATACGCAATTTTTGGATATAGTATGAATTTTTAATGAATTCTATAAGTTAGATCTATAATGTACAATTTTAAATTCGAACGGAATATTCCAAAAAATATTCTGCTGACTAGACAGGTTGACTTTGCATGATGATTGGGACTAGACGCTGACCTAACGACGACATGGCATTGGTGAGGAAGCTGACCGGGATGACGACATGGCACGTATCGGTTTGATTGGATCTCGACCATCGGAATAGGATCCGGTGGCTAGAAGAAGAGATCGACCCGATTTTGGCTCAGAATAGATAAGATACACATCTAAGTTAGAGAGACAAATCCATAGGTCAAATCGGAAAACTTACAACATGAAAATTGTGAGGAATCATTAGATCTACCTTTTCACCAAAGTAATTTGCATTTGAAGAAACAAGCGCGAGTAGATCTTGGATTTACACCATCATATCGGAAATATTGCGTTGCGAAATTCTTCGGCTGTGGTGGATGAAAATAGGTGAGTTTTGTCGGGACTGTTATATTTTGACAAGATCTACAACTTTCGTGTTTTAGCCAAAGTCAAACGATGAAGTCTAGATGGGTGAATAAACGTAATAAGATTCGAGCATGTGTAGATTGGGGATTTCGAGAAGGGAAACTGATATAGCTGTGGCTCCACGGGTTTATATGGAGGTTTAGGACGGTGGAGAGATAGATCTTGGAGTAGAAAACAAGTAGAAACAAACGAAAGTCGATTTAGAGTTGTAGATTAAAAGATATAAGTGTTTGAATAGAGATAGTTTGAAAAAGACCGATTTTGCACGCAAATTAGAGCAACCACGGGATACCTTGCTCTAGGTGCGTCTTGGATGGTTCGGTCTGGTGGGCTGGCCTAGTTAGATTTTTTATATTTTTTTCTATTTTCATTTTTTATTTATTTGTTTTCCTCATAACTTTCACATATAAACTCCAAATGAGTTCAAACTTATTTCAAAAAAATTCTAAATTAGAGTAGATTATTCTAGGCTAATATTTAGCAATAATTGCTGCCTTAGCAATAGTGGTTTTTTATAAATCCAATTTAATTCCCTTTAGGAACAAAGTGACATATACTATTTGGGGTTTTTATTCCTTTATTTCTATTTAGGAATTTATCATGACGCAAATATGCAATGCAATGCTCATTAATGACATGCAAATGCAAAATTATTTTTTAATACTCCCTCCGATCCCAAATAAGTGTCGTGGTTTTGAACTAGCTCTAGTTCAAAACCGTGACACTTATTTGGGATCGGAGGGAGTACCAATTTATAAAATCTTGGGATGTGACAGATCCAATACAACATATAAGACATGACAAAAAAATAGAAATAGCAGTAAGAGGGTACACAGGATAGTACCAAATTAATGGTTGGGGTTGACCCTGTTCATCTTGTATTATAACACGCAAATCACTAACAATGCTTATTAACTTAATCTCTAACTCAATAATTCTTAAGGAATAAGCGGAATTTAGAATCGCGGATGGCCACGATGGGGCAGACGGACAATGCATGCGTACTGCCACACCGCAGAGCTGCATCATTGCAATAGCATGATCGAGGGAGGGTGTGCCGGAGAGCATCAATCTGGGGGAGGCGCTATATAGCTCGAGGGTCTATCTTGGAGCTGACGGCGGGCTTCGGGAGGAGAAGGTCGGGGCCAAAAACGGGCTAGACTGGTGGTATCCGGCCGCCCGCTGTCGGGATCTAGAGGTGGCAGCGGTGGGAGAGCGGCAGCGCGGGGGGGAGGGGGAGGGGGGTTGAGCAGCGGTGCTATGGACTATGGGGACACGGAGCAAGGTCGGGGTGGAGGGCGAGACAGTTAGGGGTAGATGGTCCAGGAACGGTTCGGTCGACTCGGTCCTTTTTTTTTCTTCCACTGGTTTCCTCAGCGGTTGCTCGGTGGTGGCATTTTGATTGTAATACCTAAGAACGACATGTCCATTTGCGAGGAACGTTTCGCAATCTGAGCGGAGAAGTTCGGGAAACTGGTCTCGAGCAGTTTCTTCCCACTGCATGTAACTGGGCTTTTGGGGCGTTTCTCGGTGGAGAGAAATTAGACACTTCTTTTCTTCTTATGCGATGGAGGACCTAAAAGCCATGCTAAAAGCCCAAAACAAGTTACCTTATAGACTTCTTGCCTACTGGTAGAATAGATTGATTGCTTGAGTTGAATATTGTACTATACTAGTGGCCTTTTTTGTCATGTGTGTTGATTGTGTGTGTCTCTTTTTGCAACAATAGATACAAACGAAGCAGGTTTCGAGTAAGAAAGAGGTCTTTAAGAGTTCGAAGAATAGGACCATGGACAATTTGCGGAATAAGTCAAGCCACCTACTTGCTCATATGTTTGTCCTACTATTTATTCTATGCATGCTTTACTTATCTACTATATGCCAACATGCATTGTTTTTCCATAATATTATTATATTTTGTATTAGCTTGGCTCCTTCAATCTATGGCACGATGGTACTGATAAGTACAACCCCTTATGACACCCATACACCCCATTTATCGGTAGTATGATAGTTACCGCTATGTCCCTTTGGTAATCAGTTTTGCCAAAGCAAAACTATAGGTTGGGAACCCCTAAAAATATTTACAAATGGTTTTACGAGGGAAGGTTTTGTTTTCAAAATGATTCTGGAAGGAAACAGGAGGGAAATTTTTTACGAAAACACTCTCGGTTCTATGTAGTTTGCTAGAACAACTATATCGTGCAACCACATTACCCTGGATTGGGATGGGCCCTAACTCGAAGTTGTCTATTCTAGTATGGGATATCTCATAACTACTATAAGGGTTTGATTCCCTCGAATGCCGATTCTTTCTAGTAATGGTCCTTAAGATGGCCTGGGAAAGATGCAAACTGCCCTTGTATGCAGTCAGAAGATACTACGAGCCTCTCATTAAAAGAGCACACTCAGGGAGTGGGAAAAGGCCCTCTGGATGGTCCTTGGTACCTGACGTCCTGGTGTTGAGAGAAACATCTCATAGGGTAGGGCCCATGCTAGGGTAGGCCTTCTAAGAGTTTGGTTTGGTTACTCGACCCACGATCCATGTGAGATCAGGGCAGGGTATATCGAATATTGTGGATAAAGTGTACAACCTCTATAGAGTGTATCTACTCGAATAGCCATATCCGCGGTCATAGACGATTGGGAAGGTTGCTGCTTAGCGGTGTTGGTTTTGGTTTAGAAAAACTATTTTGAGAAAGAAAAGGCATTTTGGGAAAAAGGTTTGTTCATGGGATGACCGGGAAAGAAAGGTTTTGTTCATGGGATGACCCTAGGAGGATAGAGTATGTGTTTTGGTCATGGGATGATCGGGAAGGAGAAATGGGTGAACCCATCCTAGTGGGTTCAAAATAAAATTTGCTTTTAAAGGTTTTCAACAAAGATGTAGAGATATGCTATATCTATAAGAGAAACTAATTTTAGAAAAGAATAGTAGACAGAGCCATCCTACTACCCCTACCATATTGCATATTCTTATATTATGTTCCTTTAGGTGGTTTGCGAGTACATTTAAAAGTACTCACTGTCATTGTTTCTGACTATTAACTTGGTCATACTACGAAGAAGATTGCCAAGATGAAGGCTTCGATGACAATTTCACGAACTAGGGAGTTTTCCTAATGAGCTGCCTGTAGGGTTAAGGCGTTACTTGGGTCTACTACATTTGGAAGTTCAGCTAATACATCGAATGATCTGCCTGACATGCTTCTACGTAAGACTCGGTCATAATACCATTTTGTAAGACTTGTATTTTCATACTGTAATGGATGTTGTAATTTGATACTAAGTCAATTATGCACCTCAACACATTGACCATGGGATCGTGATGGTTTCCATAAGGGTATCTCAGATAGCTTTTCCGGGGTCCCCACATAAGTAGTGGAGATAGAGATGTGAAGTCGATGCTGTGAAATTCTCTGACCTAATTTCTAGACCATACCAGATGGATGTAGGGGACAGGAGGCGGACTCCCGTGATAGGAGCGCCTTGTGTTGCTAGGGGATGGCCTCTCCAACGGAGTGCAGGACCGATCTAGTGTACCAACGACAATGTTGGGCCTAGCCAAGGTAGTAGTGGTTTGGGGCCTAATCCAGGAAGGCGGCGACGCAACAGGCCCTACACTCAAGTGGTAGGTGGCTATGTTCAGGGTTAAGGATGCCAGTTGTAGCAAGCAGGGCAGGAAGGGGTGGGTGATACGTCGGAAACATATCTATAATTTTTGATGCTCCATGCTTGTTTATTATCTACTTTGCTTTGCTTTGTCTACACTTTGAGGTGCTTTTTACATATTTTCTGATACTAACCTATTAACAAGTTGCCACAGTTCCAGTTGCATGTTTTCTGCTGTTTTTGGTTCCAGAAAAGTTAGTAAAGAAATATTCTCGGAATTGGATGGGACAAACGTCAAAGTCAATAACTTTCCGTGGGGAACAAGAAGTCCAGAGGGGAGCCGGAGAGGCGTTCTAGGGCGCCCGCACCCCCCTAGGTGCGGGTGCGCCCTACCCCGCGCCTAGGAAGGGTGTGGGGCCCCTGGCCACCGCCTCTGCCTCCCCCTTCGCCTATAAGAAGCCCCCGATGTAGAAACCCTAAGGACCTGATCAACTCTCCATGAAACCTTCTGTAGACACCGTCACCATCGTCCCTAGATCGGGGGGATCTGAAGTTCTTCCCGGCACCCTGCCAGAGGGGAGATCATCACGGAGGCCTTCTCTCCGGTATGATGTGTGAGTAGTTCCACCTTGGACTTTGGGTCCATGTAGTATCTAGATGGTTGTATCTCCTCCTTGTTCTTTCATGTATAGATCTTATGAGCCCCGTTCATGATCAAGATCTAATCTATTTGTAATCATGCATGTTGTGTTTGCGGGGATCCGATGGATATTGAGATTATTATGTTGGTTTGATTAATGGTTTTGTCTTTATGATTTTGTCATGTCTGTTTTGTTTGTGATCTTGCATGCTCTCTGTTGTTAGTAGCTATCTTGTCCAAGTAGTTGCTAGTGACTCCAAGAGGGGGTATTTATGCTCGATAGTGGGTTCATGCCTCTAGTTTCCAAGGGAAGTGACAGAAATCTCTTCGGTTGTAGATGTGTTGTTGCTACTAGGGAGAAAACAACGGTCTCTTGTTCATGGAACATGTGGACTGTTTACCTTTCACACTTTGCTTAAAGCAGTTGTATATTGCTTGCAACTTAATACTGGAGGAGGTTCAGATGATAACCTGAAGGTGGACTTCTAGTCATAGATGCAGTTGGATGGCGGTCTATGTATCTTGTTGTTCTAATCGAATCTCATAGGATCTTTCTGACTAGTAATTGCATTGTTATGCCTTGCTCAGTTCCTCTCAATTGCCCTGCTGTAATTTGTTTACCCTTCATGCCATGTTGTTTATCTAAGGAGAGAACCTCTAGTGAACTATGGACTCCGGTCCAATATTTACCATTGATACATCTTCCACTATTACTTGTTTACTTGCTACAAACCATTACCTTCCACACCATACGTTTAATCCTTGTTACAGCAAACCGGTGAGCTTGACAACCTCACTGATTCATTGGGGCAAAGTCTTGAGTTTGTGTTGTGCAGGTCTCCGCATTGCTTGCAACACCTGTGTGACGTTTCCTTCCTCCTACTGGTTCGATAACCTCGGTTTCTTACTGAGGTAAAACTTGCTTCTATGATGCTTCACACCTTTCTCTTGGGGTTCCCAACGAAGCGCTCCTATATCAACTCAGTGCTGCATCAAGCTTTTCTGGCGCCGTTGCCGGGGAGGCTAAGGACGTCTTCACTAGGGGAGTCCTCCACTTCCTTTCTCTTTACTTTGTTTGTAGTTTTCTTTATTTCTTTTTCTTGGTTTTGTTTGCCTCTTTCCAAAAAAACCCAAAAAATAGTCTAGCTTGGTTTGCTTTCTTTACTCAAAAACACAAAAAATTAGTTCCTACTCTAGTTGTCACCATGTCTGGTTTTGGACCAATATTTATTTCACCTATGGAAGAGATCTCCACTTTTAAGTAAAAAAGTGAAGAGATTTTTAAAGAATATTGGTCTAGAATCTCTGCTTTACAGAAGGAAACTGAGCCTAAGATGAGTCTTAGCTTGGTTATTGATAGTTTCTACCGCGGTATTGCTCTTAGTTATATATATGCTTTGGATGTTGTGGTTGAGAAATATATTTTTCTATGTACTGAGTATGACGCTTTTGATGCTATAAAAAAGCTGATCGCAATTTATAATACACCTGGCAAGTGTGATTCCTCTTTCACAAATATTTTTGCTAGGTTGAACACTCTTGAGACTAGTATTGCTGCTATGAATAGTTGCCATCACACGCTTAGAGCTTACCATGATTATGTTCCCATAAACTCTGAGCCTTCAAAATGGTTTCCTACAATCAAAGTCTCTATATATACTACACTTTTTGATGCTCGCTGTGATATCATGTCTGAATTTTGTCTCATGCCTAAAGATATTTTTGATTCCTTGAGTCTTTGTGGGATTACTGAAGGAGGAGAGGAAATCTCTCTTACCAACAATGCCATTTTATTTCCCATTGTAATAGCTGAAGGTGTGTTTACAAAAATCTCAGAGAAAATGGTGTCTAGTGATTATCTTGTTATTGAATGTATAGGCAAAGGACATATCACACTTGGAAGATCCCTACTGAAACACCTTGGAGCGGTAATAGATGTGGGAAAAGGCATTATGCATTTTTCTCCTCTGGTAAGCAATCATATCTTCCCTAAAGAGAAGAAGAAAGGTAAGAAAGGAAAGAACAAGAGAGGTAATGCTTCATTTCAAAATACTTGATTCTTCTTGCTTCTTGTGCCTAACTTAAAGGCGTTAAAGAAAAGTACTTGTTGGGAGATAACCCAAGAGTTTCCTTGAGTCTTGAAAGTTATTACCTATCCTTATCCTTTTTGTTTGCTTTTTGTGCCAAGAATGACCTCTAATGAGAGGGAAGTAAGATTTGGGGAGTTGTTGTCCCGAAACAGATTTATGTCCTCCACCAAAAAAAATCGTGAGGCGTGTCTGTAACTCGGATTGAGCTGAAAATTTACGAATAAATCCCCCAGTATGTTAGATAACTTTCGTTAGTTCAAAACTTTTTTATTTTAGCAACAAAAGATGTTAGAAAAATCAGTTTCTACCTACTGGTCTGTTTTGACAGATTTCTGCCATTATTTGCATTTGCTTCTTATTGATTCCTTTTTGAGTTATCTTTAGGTGAATTGAGCTTTTTGAAGGAGTTACTACAGTAGCTTGTGTTTTTATTGAAAATACTTGCTGTTCCAAAGCTTTGCCAGAGGTCTAATATCTTTTGAATACACTAATGTTGCTGATGAAAATTGTGTGAAGTTTTGTATGAAGGAAAAAATTTCAGGTGTAGTGAAAGAAAGATGCAATGAGATGAAGAATGGACAAAAGCTCAAGCTTGGGGATTCCACCATGGTGTCACCCCAAGAAATATCCAAGAGGTACAAGAGTCAAATCTTGGGGATGCCTAAGGCATCCCCTTCTTCATCAATGAAAAGCTCAGGTCTGTCTAGACACTTCGGTTTTATTGTTTCATGCACAGTTGTTTTGTTTTTGGAGCATCTTAGTTTTTGTTTTCTTTGCTTTGTTTGTTTAGTTTAATTGAGTAGTTTGGACCCCCGTTCTCGTTGTGTTGTTTTGCAAATAAGTTTCTTGGTGTTGGAAAGGAGTAGTAAGTTCTTGCTTGTAAGTGCAAGAGGAGCTTGCATTGACTGTGACTTATACTTTAGCATGACATGCTAGGTGTTGTTTTGACCTTATGCTTAGTGATTATTGCTGAAGCATGTCTTGTTCCAAACAATTGGGATTGCTTAGTGTTCCTTGAAAGAATTATGCGTTGTTTGAGCATACAAAAGCATAGTATTGTGGTATTCTCCTTTGATGCTTTGTTTGGGTTGACTTGGCACATGCTCACACCATGTTATGATTCTCGCAAGTCACCATTAGCCTCTATGATCATTTAGTCCTTGACTTGTAGTACCACTCTATGCCTTGATTAGTAATGCTTTGTTGCACTGCATGATTATGGCCATTATTGCTCTCTTAGTTGGCTGCTCCCAGTCTTTTGCTAGCCTCCACTTGTGTGAGTAAGATCTACTCATGCTTCCAACTCCCAAGAAACCAAGTTATTCAAAAGTGTCCACTATAAAATCCTATGCATGGTGTGTTACACCATTCCAAGTATATTCTTGTTTTCAGCTATCTTCCAATTAAAAACTATTTTGTTATGTGAAAACTTAGTGATTAAAGCCCTCACAAACTTGATGGCACACTTTATATTCCTTTCCCCTAATAAACTTGAACCATTGTGTCATCTATGTTGTATATGCTTATAATTATACGTTGGAATTAGCAGAACCGTGTTGTCACGGGGACGTTTTCAACATTGAACTTGTACTTTGTACTCAGTTGATATCATGCTCTTTCGTCTATGGATGTCACCGGTGTGAAATAAAGAGGGAACTTGTAAGTCCATGGAGTTTGTATCTTGTGTTAGAGAAACGCCTGGGCCGCTAGCCTAAGCCATGCCTAATCATGGTGGAAATTTGCAGCATCACCATAGTGACATCTATGAAGCATTCTTCTTATAAAAAAAGAGACACATTGAGAAAAGAGGGAAGTGAGAAAAAAGTACCATATTCCCATGGTAAATAAGAAGATTGCTGAGATGCTCATTGTCTGCTTGCCTTGTCATTTTGGTTATGGGATAGCTCATGTACCATGTGCAAGGGGTACCCCGTTGGCGGTTCTCAATGATATGCAAATACTTACAATGACAAGAACTTACAGGTGACTAAAGTTGAGTAGCATGAGGTGTGGCCCTTGTATTCAAGGGACTTGAGATTGCCAAGTTATACTTCGTCAAGCATATACTCCATCTTTGTTCACTTTAACCTTAATCACTTCAAGATGCTTATGATAGGGGCAATGAGGGCTGAAAGCTAACAAGTACCATAATTTTTGGAAGCTCTTTTTGAAACTTGAAATCGCTACTTACTTTATAAAAGGTCTTTCTTCCACCACTATTGAGTCTCCACCTTCTACCTTTAGGCACCATTAAGAGAGCATAGTTTCCATTCTGTGTGTAGTGTTCCAAAGCTTATTGATTGATGCATATTGTGATATTACTTGTTCTTGTGCTATTTGTTTCTAGTCACCCTTGTGAACTTTGAAGGTGTCCTATGCATCTACTTCCTACTCTATGAGGGACAAGATGAATGCCACTATGCTATGTTTTCTGTATGTGAAACAAACAAACGTTTTTCAATGCATGTTATTCATGATCTTTGTTTGTAGCTTGTCATTTTGCATGCTAGTTACTATGTCCTATTGTTAGAACTCCATCTTTCATCCACATGTTTAGATTTCTTTGATCCCATCTTTCAATGCTTACAAATGGTTGGATATTTATTGTGAAGGTGCGTGTCACCTCAAAAATTATTCTTTTTATCACTTACCTACTCGAGGATGAGCAGGAGTTAAGCTTGGGATGCTTGATACGTCGGAAACGTATCTATAATTTTGATGCTCCATGCTTGTTTACTATCTACTTTGTTTTGCTTTGTCTACACTTTGAGGTGCTTTTTACATGTTTTCTGGTACTAACCTATTAACAAGTTGCCATAGTGCCAGTTGTCTGTTTTCTGCTGTTTTTGGTTCCAGAAAAGTTAGTAAAGAAATATCCTCGGAAATTGGATGGGACAAATATCAAAGTAAATTACTTTCTGTGGGGAACAAGAAGTCCAGAGGGGAGCCGGAGAGGCGTGCCAGGGCACCCGCAACCCCCTAGGCGCGGGTGGGCCCTGCCCCGCTCCTAGGCAGGGTGTGGGGCCCCTGGCCACTGCCTATGCCTCCCCCTCGCCTATAATAAGCCCGCGATGCATTAACCCTAAGGATCCGATCAACTCTCCACGAATCCTTCTGTAGCCGCCGTCACCTTCGTTCCTAGATCGGGGGGATCTGAAGTTCTTCCCGGCACCCTGCCGGAGGGGAGATCATCCCGGAGGCCTTCTCTTCGGTATGATGCGTGAGTAGTCCCACCTTGTACTATGGGTCCATGTAGTATCTAGATGGTTGTATCTCCTCCTTGTGCTTTCATGTATAGATCTTGTGAGCTCCGTTCATGATCAAGATCTAATCTATTTGTAATCATGCATGTTGTGTTTGCGGGGATCCGATAGATATTGAGATTATTATGTTGGTTTGATTAATGGTTTTGTCTTTATGATTCTATCATGTTTGTGTTGTTTGTGATCTTGCATGCTCTCCGTTGTTAGTAGCTATCTTGGCCAAGTAGTTTCTAGTGACTCCAAGAGGGGGTGTTTATGCTCGATAGTGGGTTCATGCCTCTAGTTTCCAAGGTCAGTGATAGAAATCTCTTTGGTTGTAGATGTGATGTTGCTACTAGGGAGAAAACAACGGTCTCTTGTTCATGGAACATGTGGACTGTTTACCTTACACACTTTGTTTTAAAGCAGTTATCGGTTGCTTCCAACTTAATACTGGAGGGGGTTCGAATGATAACCTAAAGGTGGACTTCTAGTCATAGATGCAGTTGGATGGCGGTCTATGTATCTTGTTGTATTGCCCAAACGAATCTCATAGGATCTTTCTGACTAGTAATTGCATTGTTATGCCTTGCTCAGTTCCTGTCAATTGCCCTGCTGTAATTTGTTTACCCTTCATGCCATGTTGTTTATCTAAGGAGAGCACCTCTAGTGAACTATGGACCCTGGTCCAATCTGTACCATTGATACATCTTCCATTGTTACTTGTTTAGTTGCTGCAAACCATTACCTTCCACACCATACGTTTAATCCTTTGTTGTAGAAAATCGGTGAGCTTGACAACCTCACTGATCCGTTGGGGCAAAGTCTTGAGTTTGTGTTGTGCAGCTCTTCGCGTTGCTTGCAACACCTGTGTGTCATTTCCTTCCTCCTACTGGTTCGATAACCTCGGTTTCTTACTGAGGGAAAACTTGCTGTTATGCTGCTTCACACCTTGCTCTTGGGGTTCTCAACGAAGCGCTCCTACATCAACTCAGCGCTGCATCAGTGGGCCTCGTAACTTCATCGTGAGACTATGTACAGATTTTAGTCCTCACCGTCTTTTACTCCAACTTCAAGGGTAAACAGTGAAATAGAAGAGACCAAAACCGTGGTGATCCATCACGGACCACATACGAACCAACACTAGAGGAAAAAGGGCTATCCGTTTGTGACCCCTCGGAGCATTAGTCGCGGTTGCGCCACCAACCGGGACTAATGCTGGCACGCGTCCCGGTTGGAGCGGGCACGGGGCCAGGGGCATGCGTCCCGGTTGGTAAGGGGGCATGCGTCCCGGTTGGAGCCACCAACCGGGACTAAAGGTTTGGCCACAGCCACGTGGCGTGTACGCTGCTAGTCCCGGTTCTTGGCTCAACCGACTAAAGACCCTACCCTCTATAAATGCAGCACCCCCTCTGCCTCCACTGTTTTTTCGAATGGTGGAAGGTGTGAGGGTGTGCTAGTTTTTCTCATGCATGCATTGAAGGTGTTTGTTGAAATGTTTGAGTGAATAATCCCGTTGAATTTCTCATAGAACAAAAATATAGAAGGTGTCCGAGACGCACTTGAGCTTTCTCCTCTTTATTTCCCTCGATCGAGGTTAGAAATCTTATCTTTTCAAGGTCATTGATCAATTCATGTGTCGGTGTGAATTGGTTATTTCACTATTTATGATGTCCTGTTTTTTGATAAACTTACTTATATGATGCAGATGAATGGTCGGGAATGGATGTACGGTGATCGTGGTAGCCGGGTATATCAAAGCGTGGATAAATTTATCGATGTGGCTACGGCAAACAAAGAGAATGGATTTATACGTTGTCCATGTGTTCAATGTCGGAACAACAAGGAGTACTCTTCCTCGAAAATCATTCGCGGCCACCTGATTATGAAAGGTTTCATGCCCAACTATAATTGCTGGACCAAGCACGGGGAAAGAGGGGTTATGATGGAAGATGGTGAAGAAGAAGATGATAATAACAACTATCATCATATGTTTCCTGAATACAGTGATACTGCAATGGAAGACAATGGAGAGGAAAGAGGTGAAGAACGGGCATCAGATGAGCCGGCTGATGAACTTGGTAGGGTCATTTATGATGCAAAGCGAGACTGTGAAACAGAAAATGAGAAGTTGAAGTTAGAGGGCATGTTAGAAGATCACAAGAAATTGTTGTACCCAAATTGTGAAGATGGCAGCACAAAGCTCGGTACCACACTGGAATTGTTGCGATGGAAGGTAGAGTGTGGTCTAACTGACTCCTCATTTGAAAAGATGCTGAAAATAATGAAGCCGGAGTTTCCAAAACATAACGAACTTCCCGGGAGTACCTACGAATCAAAGAAGACTCTCTGTCCTCTGGGATTAGATGTGAAAAAGATACATGCATGCATTAATGACTGCATCCTCTACCGCGGTAAGGAGTATGAGAATTTAGATAAATGCCCGGTATGCAACGCGTTGCGGTATAAGATCAGACGAGATGACCCTGGTGATGTTGAGGGAGAGCCCCTCCGGAAGAGGGTTCCTGCTAAGGTTATGTGGTATGCTCCTATAATACCAAGGTTGAAACGCATGTTCAGAAACAAAGAGCATGCAGGTTGTTGCGATGGCACAAAGAAGACCGTAAGAAAGACGGAAGTTGAGACACCTGGCGATGGATCACGGTGGAGAAAAATCGAGAGAGACTTCCCGGACTTTGCGGTGATGCAAGGAACTTATGGTTTGGTCTAAGTACGGATGGCATGAATCCTTTTGGGGAGCAGAGCTGCGATCGAAGCACACGGCCCGTGACTCTATGTATCTACAACCTTCCTCCTTGGTTGTGCATGAAGCGTAAGTTCATTATGATGCCGGTGCTCATCCAAGGCCCGAAGCAACCGGCAACGACATTGATGTGTACCTTAGGCCATTAGTTGAAGAACTCTTACGGTTGTGGGGCAAACCAGGTGTACGTCGTGGGATGAGAACAAACAAGAGCCATTTAATCTCGAGGGTTGTTATTCGTAACCATCAATGATTGGCTGCTCTTAGTAACCTTTCGTGACAGACAAACAAAGGATATAAGGCATGCACCCTTTGTTTAGATAAGACCGAAGGTACATATTTGCATAAATGCAAGAAGGTTGTGTACTGGCGAATCGACGATTTCTTCCGACCAATCATCCGTAAGAAAGAAAGGCAAGCATTTCAAAGGTGAGGCAGATCACCGAAGAAGCCCTGAACTCCCTGCCGGTGATGATGTATTTGGTATGGTCAAGGACATAGAAGTAATCTTTGGAAAGGGTCCGTGGTCAATCGATTCAACAACGTCGCTCGGGACACGCACCCATGTGGAAGAAGAAATCTATATTTTGGGAGCTGCCATATTGGAAAGTCCTGCGTGTCCGCTCTTCAATCGACGTGATGCGTGACGAAGAATATCTGCGTGAACTGCTAGGATTCCTAGGCGTGTATGGGAAGACAAAAGATACACACGAAGCAGGAGGACCAACAAATTATGAAAGACCCAAAGAACATGCATACAGATAACAAGGCGGATAAAGGCGTCACTTAAGTCGTGCCAGCTATGC
Source organism: Avena longiglumis (assembly GCA_030063025.1). Taxonomy (NCBI): domain Eukaryota; kingdom Viridiplantae; phylum Streptophyta; class Magnoliopsida; order Poales; family Poaceae; genus Avena; species Avena longiglumis. The sequence goes on from CP125978.1 coordinate 165,818,227, forward strand.
TCTTACCAAAGCAGAAGGAAATCTTTTTGAAGTCCTTTACGGTATCAAGGTGCCGTCGGGCTTCTCATCTAATATAAAGGGATAATAAATATGGCGGAGAAAAGTTCCAAAACCTGAAGTCTCATGATCATCACGTGATTATGACAGATTGCTTCGATTGCATTGAGGGGCTTCTCTGGGAAAATGTTCGAGTACCCATTGTGAAGCTGTGCATTCCTCAATGCAATATCTCGAAGGTAATCAATCCGGATATTACGCCAAGTTCTGAAGGATGTGGTACAATGTCTTGTTAGTTTTGAATTGGTGTTCCACCATCCTTCTTCAATATTATGACGCATCTCCTGGTTCATCTAGTGGAAGAGATTGCCATTCTCGGTCCGTATTTCTGCACAATAATTTCCCTTTGAGAGGTTCATGGGAGTCTTAAAGAAATATGTTCATAACCGTGCTAGACTGAAGGAACCATCTCCAAGGGATATGGAACAGAGGAGGTCATTGAGTTTTGTGTTGACTTTATTCCTGACCTTAAGCCGATTGGTGTTTCTGACTCGCGGCATGAGGGAAGACTAAGTGGAAAAGGCACGCTGGGAAAGAAATCAATGATATGTAGGGACAGGGATTCTTTCACTAAAGCACACTACACAATTCTACATAATTCCACCTTGGCAGCTCCGTATATCGAGGAACACAAGAATATTGTACGCTCCAAAAACTCGGGGAAGCCTGAATCATGGATTATAGATGAACACATGAAGTCTTTTGGTGGTTGGATGCGGACACATCTATTGAATGACACCACTGTTGGAGATCAGTTATACTTGTTGGCCGTGTCACCATCTTCTACTGTATTGAATTTCCAAGGGTACGAAATAAATGGGAATACATTCTACACGATCGCCCAAGATAAAAAGAGCACCAACCAAAATAGTGGTGTCTGCTTTGATGCAATAGACGAGAATGGACAAAAGGACACATATTATGGTTACATAGAGGAGATATGGGAACTAGACTATGGAGTCTCTTTTAAGGTCCCTTTGTTTCGCTGCAAATGGGTCAACCTGAATGGGAAAGGGGTAAATATAAACCAGTTGTATGGAATGACAACAGTGGATCTCAACAATCTTGGTTATAGAGATGAACCGTTCGTCCTAGACAATGATGTGTCTCAGGTTTTCTATGTGAAGGACATGTCCTCCAGACCGAAAAAAAGAAAAAATATGCAAACGAATACATCATATGATGAGCCAAAGAGTCACATAGTTCTTTCAGGGAAAAGAAACATCATGGGAATCGAGGACAAGACAGACATGTCAGAAGATTATAATAAGTTTGATGAAATTCCGCCCTTCACAGTGAAAACTGACCCAAGCATTCCGTTAAGTAAAGAAGATGCTCCATGGTTACGTCTGAAGCGGTCATAAGGAATGACATATGCCAAGAAGTTCATGCTCATATTATGTAACTCTACTTCATGTCTTTCGCGGTTTGTGGCTTGACCGAAGGATATCTTTCGCGGTTTGTGGCCTTTAGTCCTGGTTTTGTAGTCTCAGTTTTTAATATTAATAAATGTCTTGCATCTTGTAACTTCACTAACTAGATCAATACGCCTCGGAGCTAACTAATTTCACATATTAGGGAGTGCCTCTATGACCAGTTTCTCGGAGATGCCGGAGGACTGGGCTCCGTCGGCATCTCCTCGAACTGGCCAGATGGTGTCCCTGCTCTCGAAAACCATCTTGCAGCGTGTAACTTCACTAAGTAGATCAATACGCCTCGGAGCTAACTAATTTCACATATTAGGAGTGCCTCTATGACCATTTCTCGGAGATGCCGAGGACTGGGCTCGTCGGCATCTCCTGGAAACTGGTAGTGGTGTCCTCGCTCGAAAACCATCTTGCAGCTTGTAACTTCACTAACTAGATCAATACGCCTCGGAGCTAACTAATTTCACATATTAGGGAGTGCCTCTATGACCAGTTCTCGGAGATGGGAGGACTGGGCTCCGTCGGCATCTCCTGGCCTGGCCGTAGTGGTGTCCTGCTCTCTAAAACCATCTTGGAGATGCCTCAAACTGGCTGGAGGACTGGACTCACAAGGATGCATATTTATAGTACAAGCAGCTCGGCATAATGTCGACACTCACGACATAATGTCGACACTCACCTATTATTAGTGCCGACTCATCTTTAGTCGGTTGGTGTCTCCAACCGACTAAGGTTCATCTTTAGTCCCGGTTGGTGACACCATCCGGGACAAGGTATAAGCCGCGACATAATGTCGACACTCACCCCTATTATTAGTGTTGCTGGCCCACTGCGCCAATCCTTGATGCGGTTGGTTTCTCCAACCGGGACTAAATATGAAACCTCTCTTTATATAGGCATTTCCCTCTATTTATTAGGTAACACTCAAGACATTTATTAATATTAAAAACCGGGACAAACCGGACTAGCTAACACTCAGGACTAAAGCCACCCCCTTTAGTCATAATCAAGCCTAGTCCTATAGTACGCAGCTTCAGGATCTTCATCGTTGTCGTCATCATCATCGTCATCGACACCTGCCACTCCGGGGATCCTCATCCCATCCATGGCATATACCAGGGGCCATTCCAGCCTCGGATTCACGGCGGGTGGGAGAGGGGTCTCCTGGAAGACGGCGATGCCTTGCCGAGACGATGTGGGGCCTGTGGCGGGTGGACTCTGGGCTCGTGGCGAGATGGTCTCCCGGCGATGATGTAGCGCATCACTTCGATGATAGTACGGTTCGCCCACCACAGACGACAGCCGGCTTCGTTGTGGTTCACTGGTGGCGGGCCATCACCCTCATACCTAGCGAGCTCCCTTTCCCGCCTATTAGCAAAGAAGGCATTCCAGGTGTTGTAGTTATCGGGATCCCACTGGGGATCCATCCTGCTCGGCGTGAGCTCGTGGTAGAAGTGGTTTGTGATGGCCGCCTGGCGTGCGGAACCTTGAGGGACAGGAGGGACAGAACCCTCCTGCGCTCGGCGATCCAGCCCGGGCGGCGGTAGCAGCGGACAAGGGTAGTTGGGCGCCTGGCGCCTCGGTCTCTCGAGGTCGAATGGCCCAAGATGGCGTTGTCCATTGTTCTAAGAGAGGAAGGTGTGGATGTGTGGATAGCCATGACACGATCACCCTAAATATAGAGGGAAAGGGCGGGAAAACTTGGCGTGAAGCTTTGGGAAATGGCGGGAAATATCTTTAGTCCCGGTTAGTGACTACGGCCCAGTTCTTTTGGCAGCTTAAAAAATAAGCTGCCCCTTCCCCAGCTTCTCTCATAAGCCACTCAGCTTATCGGTTGGGGCTTCCAAACTAATTATCTAATAACTAATTGAGAAGCTTTGACTAATAAGCCATATGGCTTATGAGAGAAGCTGGGAAGGGGGCAGCTTATTTTTTAAGCTGGCAAAAGAACTCGCCCTACATCCGGGACTAAAAGCTCTAGTAGAAAGGAAAGGGCGGGAAAACTTGGCGGGAAGAGGTGGGAAATGGCGGAAACTATTTTTAGTCCCGGTTTGTGACTACATCCAGGACTAAATGTGTGCCGAACAATGATCATGTTTTGAAAAAACCTTCACAAAATGACCTATCATGTTCGAGGTTTCATGGCTTTTTCGGTCCAAATGACCGATGTTATGTGCTGAATCACAGCATAGTTTGTGATGTTGTGCCCATATTATGTATGTGTGTGGACATTGGTATGGAGAACAATGTTGCCATGTTTCAAAAACCTTCACAAAATGACATATCATGTTGAGGTTTCATGGCTGCCCATATTATGTATGTGTGTGGACATTGGTATGGAGAACAATGTTGCAGGAGAAAATGGTTTTGAATTATTTATTTAAATCCAAACACTTTTTATGTTTAAAGTTTTTCTAAATTCCAAATTAATATTCAAAAAAAAAGTTAATTCATTTTAAAAGTTTACATTAATTATTTTTTAAAAATAGAAAATGGTTTTGGATTATTTATTCAAATCCATACACTTTTATGTTTAAAGTTTTCCTAAATTCCAAATTGATATTAGAAAAATATAAGTTAATTCATTTTTAATTGTAAATGGTTCATATTTTAAATGGTTACATTAATTATTTTTTAAAACAGAAAATGGTTTTGAATTATTTATTTAAATCCAAACACTTTTTATGTTTAAAGTTTTTCTAAATTCGAAATTAATATTCAAAAATATAAGTTAATTCATTTTAAAAGGTTACATTAATTATTTTTTAAAAATAGAATATGTTTTTGAATTATTTATTCAAATCCATACACTTCTTATGTTTAAAGTTTTTCTAAATTCCAAATTGATATTAAAAAAATATAAGTTAATTCATTTTTAATTGTAAATGGTTCATATTTTAAATGGTTACATTAATTATTTTTTAAAGAAGAAAATGGTTTTGAATTATTTATTCAAATCCAAACACTTTTTATGTTTAAAGTTTTTCTAAATGCCAAATTAATTATCATTTAAAAAACAATACAGATTTAAACCCCAAAATAAAAAATAAGGCGGGAACAGAGAGAAAATACCTGAAATTTTTTGAAAACAGGGGAATATGTCCCGGTTGGAGCCACCAACCGGGACTAAAGACCCCCTGCGCGCCAACCCTTGGTCTGCTGAAAATATTGGAGTATAGGTCCCGGTTGGTGGCTCCAACCGGACGATAACTTTATTCCCTGGAGCCACCAACCGACTAAAGATCCTTTGTTATAACCCTTTAGCCCTTCCTCTTCTTCTTCCCTTCCCATCACTTCTCGCTTCACGCCTTCGCTGGCCGCCCCGAGCTGCCCACGCCGCCCCGGCCCGTCAGCTCAGCGAGCCCACGCGTTCCATCCGCCAGCACCGCTGCCTCCGTCCGTGCGCGCACCATTCGTCACCCACGACTCTGTCTTCCTCGACCCCAAGCGTGCTCGCCGGCGTCGATTCGCTCAACCTCGACCTCCCGCGCTCTCTCCGACCAACCTCACGCGCTCAGGGTGAGCAAGCGAACCTTCTGGATGCCTCCTTCCTTCCCATCTCATCTGTAGTTCATGCTGCCGTTAGATTCGCGTTACGCCGTCGGCCGTCGTTGTACCACCTTCTCCGGCAACCAATGCGGGCGCCGCCAATTTGAGTAGGCGCGGCGGCGGCCGCGGCGTCAGCGACGTGGTCCGGGCCGGCGTGACCTTTGACCACCACGGTGGCTTGCCGATGTGGCCTAGGGCCCAAGACTCGATGGATGGCTAGGTTCTGTCTTGGTAAAAAAACCAACCCTTTGCTGATGTCATATTGACACAGTAATTCAATTTTAAATGATTTAATAATTCCAGAAATTGATATAAACTTGTGAATTCAATATCTTTTTATTTATAAGTCAGAAAAATACAAATAATATATCAAATTGTTCAGAAAAATGAAACCTATCTATTTAACCTATAATCATGCATTGTTCAACAATTTAAATGACAAGTATAATTAGAATAACAAATGCACCCCTCTCATATGTTTCGGAGTTTCCCGGAGTTAGGGTTTTCACCCGTCGGAACCCCGATTAAATCGTCGAGCATGTCTTAGGGTTACATTCCAATGCAAATTAACTTGTCATATCATCATACTTGCTTGAGCATTGCATCGATGCCATGTGTTGATTGTTTCCCTTTCTTTTTGGTGTTTCGATTATTAGGTTTATTATTAGTTAGATATTATTAGGTTTATTAATTAGTTTGGTATTATTGGTCTTCGGCCCCACTGGTCAGTCACTGTGGGTAGCCCCAAACCCGATTCACATTGTCAGTCACTGTGGTTAGATAAGGAATCATTAATACCCCTTAGGTGCATGTGGGTTCGACGATGTGCCTTCGCCAGGGCATTCTGAACCCTCTTAAATCGATTCCAATATGGTATTTTGTTAGTATCTAGTGTTACCTATCTGCTGGATAGTTTCCCTTTTGTAGCCTTATACTCATGTTCCCCTCTCATATGCATCCGAGGTTTCTCCGAACTAGGTTTTACACCCCTCGGAACTCCGGAATATTGATTTTAGTTGATTTTAGCTAGAGTTACCTATCTACTACACGGTTTCCTTTTTGTAGCTAGGTTTAGGGTTTAGGGTTTCTCTTCATTTTTATTATTGTGTATGTATATATTAGGGTTTCTCCTTAACTTTCTCCTTTAGCCGCTTTGACTTATTCGTTTTTCCACCTATGCAGAAAATATGGACCCACACGTCAGAGACGAAGAAAAGGAAGAGTTGATCCAAGGTGTGGTCCATGGGGAAGATAATTTAGACATATCAACGTTTCTGAACAACTCCGGTGAGGGTGATCCTCTTTTTACCGGAATAGACAACTTGTTTGAGGTTGAAGGTGTTGCCTTCCGCGAGGGAGAAGGCGATGTCTTGTGTAATCGAGAAGACGCGATCGCTCCGGAGGTGCATGTAATATAAATCAATTCATTAATTAATCATTTGCTATCTATATAGAAATAATGTGAAGATCTTTCTTCTTTTAGCCCTCGAATCGAAGGAATCTTGAAAAAGAGCGAGGCCCAACCAACCAGAAAGTTGCAAGACCATGAGAGGTTCAGATCGAAGATGTCGTGAAGGCAACAACCGACAGCTCCAAGTTGTCGCAACCAAATTTGTGGCACAATGCGAATGTCGTTAGGGACTTAATCCGATCACCATTAGAAATTGGAATAGGCCTGCTAATGCGGATGAAGAGGAACATGTTTATTTGTCCCTAACCACGCCAAAGATTTCTTGTGGAAGAGGCTCATGGTTAATTTCAAACTACGAAGATAGAGCTGGATCCAAATGCAGAGGATCCAGATTGAGGACGCCTACAACATGGGAGAGCCATGGAGGCTAAGGTCGTGGAGTGGGCTTTGAAGAAGATGGCCCGATGTTTCACCAATGGAAGAAAAGATTGCACCTTGACTATGTCGTGAAAAACAAGACTCCGATTTCAAGAATATTCAGTTTGAGAAGATAAAACCATTCGGGCTGAGTTTGTGGAATACAAGAAATCGAAAAAGCTTAGAAAATGTCTCAAACGAATAAGCTGAATGCTAAGAAGAAGTATCACCATACTATGGGGCAAGGTGGCTCTGAGGTTGGCATTCCTAAGTGGGAGAAACTTGAGCAGAAATCGTGATAAAAGATCACCCAGGCAGATGGCGATTGGGTAGAACGTGCAAGGAATTGGTTTTATGGGCATGGGGGAACGTTGGACTCGGAAGGGAGGTGTATATATAACATACGACATAAAGAAGACCCCTTGCCAATCGAGAGGATCAGAAAAGAAGTAAAGGCTGTTAAAGATGGGGACTTCATTCCCGATAGAGAGAATGATGAGCTCACACTCGCCCTTGGAAATAAGGAACATGATGGACGAACACGGGACACAATAGGCTCCCAATCATGGAGGACTGGGTTTCCCGAAGAGAGGAAGAAATATCCTGATAGAAGCCGTCAGAGGAGTAAGGACAGGGCGGCAGTTGAAGCAGAAAGTCAGAAAGAGCAAATGCGTTTAATTGAAGAACGATTAAAGCAACAACAAGATGAAATTAACACACTTAAAGAGCAAAGTACTACCAGCCCATCTCAAGGTAGCACCGCATTCGATGCTACCGCCTATCGAATAATCAAAAAGCGATGTGGCTTCCGAGGTCCCGGTGATGACAATGGCGATGACGATGATGCAAGCGATGGCTCTTGTTGGCTACCCGATGGATGATATCACGTAGATGACACTGCGAGCTACATGTCAAAGTTGTGAACATATCAATGAAGGTGGCGGTCGGCTATGCCTTACCAATTGGACCCACACCAACTTACTACCGTCCGGTTCGAGAGGGCTCTGCTGTTGTCGGCGTGGATGAAATCATGCCCACCTTTGAGGTTTTGGATCTTCACTACCTATTTGGTGAAGGGATGTGATCTTTGGGTGACGCAAAAACGTCACCATTCTATGGCGAAGGATTGTATCGTTCTTGAAATCACACGCCAAGGCCATCTTCGCCGCCTCACCCGTCTCCGGTAGGTCGTCGCCGCCCTTGGCGGCGTCTTCGTCGCCTCACCGCCGTCGCCTCACCAATCTCTGGTGCAGCCATCGCCGCGGGAGCCATCGCCGGCGCCTCAGGATAAAAAGCGTAAGCGTACCTCTACTGTGCGTCGTAAGCGATCACCGAAACGTAAACAAGAGCCTCTTCCAAAAGTACCAACGGTTCCTCCCAAGAGAGCTTATGGTATCTTGAAGAGGAGATCATGGCGATCGTTGATGCGAACGACAACGTTTTTAAGCTAAGCGGCCAAAAGAGCCAGAGTTCCCGGACCAAAGAAGAAAAAGCCAAAGTGTTGAAAATGCTAAAGAATCTTCATCAACCGGAGCCAAAGCTGTAATCGACTATGAGCGTTCTATTCTCAAGTCACATGCGGCAAAAAACCTCAAGAGCAAAGATCTTGATGCAAGCGGAAATCTGTTGCCCAGCTCGAGAACAAGCAAAACAGACTTGTGCCCTCTCAAGGTGATTTCTCAAACCAATGTGGGTCGAGCAAATATGGGGACGAAGAGCAGTATGATCCAGGTAGTTGCACTGTCTGGAGAAGTCGCTGCTCAAGGTATGAGTATTGCCCAAGACTTATCCCGATTAGAGTTCTTCCCGTGAGTGAAGTAGCATACAAATACCGACGGAAAACCTCTCGTCAAACCTAAGGAGGTAAACAATCTTCCAACAAAAATGCTAAGATTGCATAACTGGTACATGCATGCCACAAGGGTCGGGCTAAGGATAGTCTTTGAGGGTTACAAAAAAGCATCATGGGAAAGATAAGGATGACATGATATCCATTGAATTTAATGAACTATTTCAATTATTCAATCAAGACGCCTTGGACAAATCGATCATCGATTACTGTTGTCTGTAAGTACTAATTCGTAATTAATTTAGTCTCCAGCTATAATATTTTGTTTATTGCATGTATATAATCATCTTGTAATATGCGAATGAAGATTCTCGAATGCGTGAGAGGACAAATTTATGACATTGGCTTCATTGACCCATATTGGGTTCATGAAGCTAATCTCAAAATAAGCCCCCAGGATACGGAGGATAATATAGTACACGCGTTAAGGTTTCAAGAAACCAAAAGGGAAATACTATTTCCTTACAACTTCCAGTGAGTGTTATTGCCTTGTATACACTTTCTATTTCGCTTACTCGATGTTAAGTATATAATTGATTAGTTCTGCATTCGCAGGTACCACTATATTCTGTTAATCATTCAACTTGACAAAGGGCGTGTACTAGTCATGGACTCGAAACATAAACCCCTTGAGACGTGGAAGGACATGCAGATACTTCTCCAGCGGTAATTCTAATCATTACGACACTATATCGGCAACGTTCGTGAATTTTATGATATCAAGTACTTAATAACTTATTTTATTCGTTTTCTACGCCGGGCAGCGCTTGGAAACGGTTCACCAATGTAACATCCCCGGTCACTCCGGACCGACGGCTGTCACTTCTGGCAGCTCAATAGGATCTCTACACTAGCCCACAAACCAACACTAGTCTTTTCTGCGCACTTTGTCCTCACTCATGCGCACCCGGTTACCCACTTCCCAGTCGGTCACCCATCCTAAAATTGCTCTAGGCCAAGCACGCTTCACCTTAGAGTTCTTTTTTGAATGAGCTTCCGGAAAAGAAGTTGCAACTTGTTGGTATGGGTTTCCTATCAATCCTATTGAGCCATGCGCCAGGGTCTCACATACACCCACCCTTAGAAGATCGACGTCCTCGTCGATCAACCTAAGCCGACGTCCCCTTTTGGCTGCGTCACATGCGTCCGGTCTTGCACATGTGCCATGCCGTGTCCACTCCGGGCCATACGCGCCATGCGCCACATGTCCGCCACTGACCCGCACACGCCTGTTTAACTGCGAGGGTCGGCTCTGATACCAATTTGTAACATCCCCGATCACTCCGGACCGACGGCTGTCACTTCTGGCAGCTCAATAGGATCTCTACACTAGCCCACAAACCAACACTAGTCTTTTCTGCGCACTTTGTCCTCACTCATGCGCACCCGGTTACCCACTTCCCAGTCGATCACCCATCCTAGAATTGCTCTAGGCCAAGAACGCTTAACCTTAGAGTTCTTTTCGAATGAGCTTCCGGAAAAGAAGTTGCAACTTGTTGGTATAGGTTTCCTATCAATCCTATTGAGCCATGCGCCAGGGTCTCACAACCAAGAAGGCTAGGGGTGTTTGGAAAGAGGAGCTTACATTTCAACCACTAAATGTAAGCACCACTAGATATATCCGCGCATCTCTTTGATTCTAGTTTTGATACAGTTATTATCATGCTTGATTATTATTTTGATTGAACTCTGTTCTCGTAAAGTGCCTGACGCAGGGACCAGGTAACAATCTATGTGGATACTATGTATGCGAGTTCATCCGGCAGACGTGCGATGAGAAGGTCAGAAATTTAGAGCAACTCCACGTACGTAAACAATTTCTATAGTTTTTAATTACAATCAAATTGTTTTTAGTTTTATATTCATATAGGCTGACTTCTTTTTAAATCAGATCGAACGTCTACGGGACGGTCTTCTGCCAAAGGATCGCGTACGAGCAATTCAGGAGGAATTGGCAGGATTCTTGGATGCAGAAGTCCTAAACACACAAGGGGAATACTACTCGGCTGTGTATAGACAATAGCAATTGTAAAAATAGCAACTTTCAAGAAATTGGCCGGTAGCATCGAATAGCAACTTTTGTATGTAGTGCATGAACTCGATCCGTGTATTGAATGTAATGTTGTCATGATAATCTTGTGTAATATAAGGTCCCTTCGTTGATAAGTACAAAACACTAAATAAACAATAAAACAACCTAAATGAATTCTCTGCCGCGGCACAAAAAGTGGCGAAAATGCTGCCGCGGCAACAAAATGTGCCAAAATGAATTCTCTGCGGCGAAGAAATGGGCCAAATCTCTTGCAAGGAAGTTATTAGTCCCGGTTCGTAAACCGGGACTAATGCTCCACCCCCCCTCGCGCTCTGATGCCGCCACGTGTGCCCCATTTGTCCCGGTTGGTGGGGCAACCGGGACTAAAGGTTAGAGCTTTAGTCCCGATTGCCCCGTCCCGGTTGGGCAACCGGGACTAATGGCCCTTACCAACCGGGACGCATGGGCCCTTTTCTACCAGTGCAATTGCAATTTAAAAACCCCTCTAGAATATAATAAGTTTCGCCGATTTAATACATGATTATTATGGATCGGAAGGAGTTGTAAAGATTTGATGGCCGGAGTAAAATGGGCATGTAATCAAATTTCCCATATCTAAAACTTGAGAAAGACCAATCAATCTAAATAAAAGAGGGTATACTTCATTTTATTCATTTTATTCATTTTATTCATCAGCATGTGTCATGCATTAATTTTTGCAACAAAATTACTTTGAGATCGATGGGAGAGCGGATCGGGAGAGTGTCGCCGTTTCTGCCATCACGTCTGAAGGAGGAGATGTGCCGCACTTTTCCTTGCATTCTTCCATTGTCTCCCAGCACCTAATTTCGACCCCCTTCGGCAAACTACAACAGTTACACATGTCATCTTTGCAGTTTCTAATCCTCGTACATAGCCCGTTTGGCAAATTGATCTTTTTGTCTTCCATGCTTTTGCCTGTGTAGACCATGTGTCAAGAACATATGAATAGTTAGACTAAAAAAAATCCCGAAAAATTTCTAGACTTACATTGAGTATGGATGACGAATGATACAAGAATAAACAACACGAGCAACCCCAACACATGAAGACGCCCCGTGAACTTCTCCATGATCGACTTGGGGAGTACCTAGAATTTAATTAGAGGTCGACTTGGGGAGTACCTAGAATTTAGATGCAATAGTGCATGCACTAATCTAGATGATATATATCTTTGAGTGAAAACTGCTTACCATGTTCGTGTATATATAGAGGTGTAAATCTATCTTCATCCCCAATTAATTGCGAATTAATTACATTAATTACAACCTCCCAAAAGGATGTCTTGCATTATATATATTCTAATTTTGTGCAACTTTTCTGATCCTTCTACATTATGGGATCAATTGTGAATCACGCATCCTCCTTAAACTACTAATAGTGGTAGTAACTTAAATGGTAACATACATCGACATGAAATGCCAATTAGATATTTGCATGATATGGCGTGCCATTAAATAAGGAGAGAGTGTCTTGTGTCATGCTAGCCATAGTGCTAGTATCATAAGGAGTTTCATGCAAGTCATTTTGGTAAAATATTATATTGCAACATAATTAATAAACAAAGTGGTGATAGTAGACAGTATTGTATCACGTGAAACAAGATAATTTAAAGGCAAATACATCTCATACACACAATTGTATTGTGATTCTACAAAAATAAAAATGGTGTTATTATGGTACTATTAGATGATGATACTATCCATTATAGGGGTAGCATCATACACTGATATCATATGTATACTACTATTAAATTATACTTTGCACGATGACCATCCTTAACTAGTTATGGTATCATAACATTACACTTTCCAAAGATGAATGAGTCTATAAATTATTAAATAAGTCATACTATGCAACATGGAGCTAATAACATAAAGTAGTATCATATGTGTGACACCACCTTATGTTACTCTCCACTATGTGTAGTCTTATGCCACGTAACCCTGGAGGCCACATGGGAGCATTATATATAGGTAAAAAAATGCTCGAATTGCACCCCGTATATGGTGATAGACCTAGGATTTGTTTAGTGTGCTCCATATTTTTAAAACGTTAGTTTGATGCGTGCGTATAATTCTTAGTTAATTGTGAATTAATTTAATTCTCATTCAAGTTATGTAGTCTCCATCATTTTGTATGAATACATTTATGTATGTGTGAACCATTTGTTATAGTTGCAATCTCACTTGCAACTTAAAAAATCTTAGTTATCGGTCATTTTCAACTGAAAAAATAGTTACGGTCTCACTTGCAACACCATTTGCAACTAAAATATATGAGTTATGACCCTACTTGTCACTAAAAAGTTTTAGTTCTGACCCTACTTACAACTCACAGAACACTTGAATTGCTAGCTTCCTCGTCTCGTCAAATACTTTTACCTCCTAAATACGGATCCGTGATCCGACATTCAGAGACAATAGAAAACGCAGAAATCTCACCTCCGGAAGGGATCTATAGGGGGACTTGCAGACGGGCATCATCCTCACTGCTACATGGATCATTGGACCCATTATCAACCGTTGCATATTCATCACCATCACCATTCACATCTCTTTCTACTCCATCTTGTTGTAATTCTAATTACTATTATGGATTTCCACTTAAATTCATTCATACACTCGTACTTCATTCACATTATTATGATGATGTTGTTGATTTTCCTGCATGAGTGAGTAGTTTACTTTGTTCTTGGGGATAGATGGAGAAACCCTAGCAATATTATGATATGAAATAAAGATGAACTATAACTTTGGATTATGATTATGTGTTAGTTTTCTATCTAGATATTATGTGAAGTCGACCATGTAGTATTTTCCTTTGGGACTAGATATGGAATTACCTTTGGTCATATGGTAGTATATACGGTGCTAAGTGACATAATGTGTCGGCATGCTACTCATATGGTCAAGGGGATAAGGAGAGATTCACTAAGCACATATCAATATCCATGGGGAAAGTCTTAATGGTGAGGGATCGGAGTGGCTTTCTCACGATTATTTTAGTGGTTATTAGGGATGCAATATCATATGGATTGTCTGTGACCATCTCATTATGGAGATCTCCCCACACATGTTATAACGAAAGACATAGATTTGTCTTAATTATAATTAATACTAATGCTAGACGTGTATCCTAAATTCCCCAAGAACATTTCGCCTTACTAAAGTTTTATTAATTTCTACATAGCATTTTCACTCTTTGTTACTTGCCTCGGAGAGACTCCCTCACAAGGCAACACTCTTCACGGGGGGTGGCCCTCTCCAAGCCTCAAGGGACACCCCTCGTGAAGCGACACTTCCTGAATCCCTCCACAAGGAGGAGTATCCCTCGACGAGGTACCCCTTGCTAGGGATAGGAGCGAGGTGCGTCAGCATCGCACTACCCAAGTCCTAGATGCCGAGCAGTATCACATGCAAAATGAAGACAATGATGGCCTCAGCTGGGACAGCGGTCCCAGCTTACACCTATTGCGCAAGGAAGGCACCTTCCCCTTCCTCAAGCCAGGAGTGGCCGATAGCCGCTGCCACCTGGAGGGGACCACCTCTCCCTCTTTGGTGTGAAGAACGTTAAGGAGGTAGAGAGGATGACGTTAGCGACGCGATCAATGGCGCCCTGCCACGGACCGTGCCTAGCCAAAAGTGGCTATAGAGTACCTGCCATTTCCTTAGTCGCCATGTGGCCAACCTTCCCGCCAATATTGCGGGAAGAGTACCAAGGAGCCTGTAAGAAGGGAACTGCGGCACTGTAGTAGGATCATCTTCTCCTACCTCTGGAACCCTAGCTTTATCCTAGATAGGAACCCTAGATCTCATCGCCTGATCATTACCTTGTATTGTAAACCTCGCTAATCAATACAAGCAATCCTGTCATGTCTTGATTTTCGACAACGGGGATGGGGATCCCCTTTATTAGTTCAGCCAGGAGCACAACGTCCGAGGAGCTATACAAACACACACACACACACAGACGGGGTTTTTACCTAGGTTGAGGTCCTTGGTGTGAAGATCCCTACGTCCTACAACTATCGACTATCCTAAGAACTCTCCTCCTTTTCGACCAACCTGGGCCTCCTTTTATAAGAGCAAGGGTTCACCACAGTGGTCGAGAGAAAACACGCGTCTATCTAGCAAGGCCATATGGCTGGATGAGGCCTCCATGAATACAACATGGAGGGGATTTCTTGAGCGGTCTTCACATGGCAGAGCATTTCTGAGGCCTAGCTCCCGAGGCCTCAGATATTTGACTATCTTGTCCTTCGTCGGGGCGGACAGCCAGCCGGGATTCTCCTGGTTGAATGGGCCAGGAATACGCAGCCCCCGGGGTAGAGCCCCCAGATGTGGCTTGCTTAGGCGGGATCCTAGGCCTCTGGGTTTCTCATACATGGCACCCTCCCGGTGCACGAGTTCCCGGGGAGCCCCTCAGCCCCAATCGGAACCCCGCGAAGGCATCTCATCGGGGTGGCAGCCCGCCCGTCGGCTCCGGAATACCCCGGACCCATGGATGCGATAGTAGACCCCGGGTGCGGTCCGTCCATGTAGGTTCTGGCCGGAGCCGTGCCCCCAATTCATGTGGGCCCGAGCCCTTAGTTATGGATTCACTGTAAGGGGTGAGGATTGATCACTTCTTAGGCGTTAATCCATCCTCTTGATGCAAGCTTCCCCTTCCCACTTTTGCTATATCTTGCAGCTTGATCTGAAGTCTTGTTAGAGTGGCTGAGAGTGTGAAACTCTAGTCCGTGGTTCTTCATGCCTCGAGGTCACCATAGCAGGGTGGCATCCTATGAGGCACGTCGCTCGTCATCATTGACTTTAGCAGCTGAGTCGCTGCCTAACCTGCATGACGGTGAGTCCATCAGGTAGGAAGGGGACAGTCAGGCTGCGGGGGACAATCCAACACGCGACGGTGCCCCACTAGGTGGCTATCCTCTCGAAGGGTGTCTCCAACTGAGTGGCCTAGATCTCTTCGTGAAGATGGTGCATGAGCCCGAGGGAGTCCTGGAATTACCCAAGGCGGTGTCCGAGGCCATTGGAGGAAGGTTCCCTTAAAGAGTGTCGATAGTGGCCGAGGGATGGTGCCGTGAAAGGAGATCGATGAAGATCTTTCATGGCACAGGCGAGCGATTGTTATTTTGGTGAGGCTGAGGATGATTCACATCCTCCCATTACCTAGAGCTCGGGGATCTTATCTTCTTCTCCTTTGATGGGTACCATGAATTCAAGGTCTATGTTCAAAGGCGCGTGGAGTTCCTATTCGCAGAAGCCTTCGACCCTTAGCTCGATGATTCGCACCACCGCATCTCCAACTAACTTTCCAGTGTAACACATCTCCCTTCCTCGAGCGAGGGGGAAAAAGATTGTTAATATATTTTGCTCGTCCTCTTTCTTTCTTTCTCTCTTTATGTCAAGTTTCATAGAGTGACCTAAGAGGTGCGTGTCTCTATCCAATGGTACTGCCCGGATAGGATGTTGCTTGTGAGGACCCAAGAAACACTGCTTCTTCATAGGCATATTTGAGTTCAAAGTAACCGGTGCACATGGAAACTTGCTCAGGAACTTATCTTTCAATGGCTAAGGTAGGAGCCGCCGACGAGCCCCCTTTCCGAGTAATGACTCACGAAGGGGTTTATCCTGGTTCACGTTTGGGGCCGTATTGGCGAGCTTCGATCTTGAACTGTGCACCGTACCATATCTTGGTTCACATCCGAGAAATAGGTTGGTGAGCTCCGAGCGGGTTGTTTCCCCGTCCCACTCCCTGGTTCGCATTCGTGGATAGATTGGGGACATAGAATCTTAGTTGCACCCCCTTAATTTCTCCCGGTCCGCATCTAGAAGCAGCTCGGGGATGCCGAGAAAGGCGAGACCAATCTGAACAGGACTCCCCATTAATGAAATAGCCCAGATGACTGATAAGCAAGATGAATCTGCGATAGATCGAATCATCCATATTCATCCATGCATATTGCTTCAGGATACACTGCTTGTGCTATGGGACCCAACCGACGCACACGTCTCTTCATTATGAGGGGAACAACCCCATGTAGTATGATCATGGGAAGCTCTCGCTCATACCATGCGTCCAACCACGGTCAAGCCCGGATACACTTTCGCGAAGTGTCTGAAAGCCATGATGCTAGGTACTTCTTCAGGATAAACCAGACCCTCCCTCTTCGCTCCGGCCAGAGCCAGACTGCGACGCCTTTTCCTGAGCTCCAAGGCAGACACCCCTCTTGCCTTCCCAGAATGGCCACACCCAATTTCCAGATAGCTATGCTACCCACCTCAGGGCCCACCAATAGCGAACTACCTTATCCCCTGTGCCCCACCAGCATGCATGATTGAAGGGGGGACAGAAATGCACTATTTATTTTCGTGATGGTTACATTAGTGCTTACTAAGAGCCAATCACTCATGGGCGAATGTCTCCCTTGGACGGGATGGTTCTGTGAGCTTTTAGTCTTCTGGCACCCTCGTTTGGTGAATGCGGGCATGGGTGCATACAGGGGACGCAGTGAACACCTGCGTGCCATGCATCCCTTAAAACTTTACGCTCTAGGGGTTTTTGGCCTCCTATCGTAGCCCCCTCGCGATCTTGGCTTCTTGAGGTGGAGCTGGTTCGGGAAAAGTACCCTTTTTAGATGCTTATGAGGACTCGGGCAATCTTGGGGGTGGTGCCTCTTAGTCTACTTCTTGTGCATGGGTTGTCAGGATAAAGTCTTGAAAATATCGTCAGAGGTTGGGGGAGTTCATGGGATCCTCGCTCGTATTCTGGCGAGGGCCAGGAGGAGGATCCTTCGGTCATCCTAGCTTGTTATCCTTGGCTTCCCGAGCCAATGGTTAAAATCTAAGCTTGGTTTTTATGTTGGGGCCATGGGCGATGACATCGCAGCCATCTCCCTCCATGGTCTTATTCAAAATGCACCGCTGGGTAGTGGTCTTACTTCATAGTTCTTGTTGAGGCAAAACAATGGGCGCTTTTAGGCATCTGAGGGCATTCCGAGGCTCTTGTCAGAGTCTATAGGGTATCCCTCATCTCGGCGGTAGGCCGGGTCCATTGGTGATATGTCATGAGGCATATCTTTGCTAACCTCGGTCAGGGCTTCTCTGTGTCGGGTGTGCTGGAGACGAGAAGGGTGGACCGGGGAAGCCACTTAGGGGCTCCCCTCCTTTCACTCCACTATCTAAGGAGTGTGACCTTATTGAGGATTGTAGGTCGAACCCTGCTGGAGTAGGGAGAGGCGCTTTCAAGCATCTGGGAGCATTCCCAAGCTCTGTCGGGAGTCTATAGGGTATCCCCTAGATCTGCGCTAAGCCTGGGCCATTAGCAATGCCTCAAGAGGCATCTCCTCACTACCTACGATCAGGGACAATCCAGGCTTACACTGCTGGGGATGGAGGCTGAACCAGGAGTTTCATTTGGGGGCACCCCCGGTAGTCCAGTTGCTCAAGGGCGGGGCTTGTCGATGGCTGGAAGTCTTTCAGTTTCTAGTCCCCACTGGGTCATGAGATATTCTTGATGAGGAGGAGAGCGAAGCGAGGAGGCGTATTTGGGCATTCGAGGCGACTCTTCCAACTCTGGGTTGGGCGAGCGTTCTTGGCTTGGATTATAGTCCGGGGCCCTCGACGATGACCTAGGCCATGTCCCTCCATAGGGCTCGCCTTGACGTTGGGGTCTTGCGCCTTCCAGGTTGCTGTGGCAGAATGAAGCGCTGATACGTCGGAAACGTATCTATAATTTTTGATGATCCATGCTTGTTTTGTATCTACTTTGCTTTGCTTTGTCTACACTTTGAGATGTTTTATATCTTTTCTGAAACTAACCTATTAACAAGTTGCCAGAGTGCCAGTTGCCTGTTTTCTTCTGTTTTTGGTTCCAGAAAGGCAGAAAATCAATATTCTCGGAATTGGACGGGACAAAAGCCAAAGTCATTATTTTCCCGGAGCAACACGGAACCACGAAGCAGAGCCGGAGGGGGGCCACAGGATGGTCGCACCCCCTAGGCGCGGGTAAGCCCTGGAGGTGCCTGGAGGGGGTGTAGGCCCCCTAGACCCCCACCGACGTTGATTCATGCGCCTATAAGATGCCTCCGACCCAAAAACCCTAGGGCATCTAGAAGAAATCCACGAAAGCCTCCATAGTGCCGCCGCCACCGAAGGGGAGATTCGGGGACAGAAAGTCTCTGTTCTGGCACCCTGCCGGGACGAGGAAGTGCCCCAGAGCCATCTCCATCGATCTCCATCACCATCTCCATCACCGTTGTTGATTCCCATGATGAGGAGGAAGTAGTTCTTCCTCGAGGCTAAGGGATCTATCGGTAGCTATGTGTTCATCTCTCTCTCTATGCATGGTCATATTGTGATCATGAGCTTTGTAATCAAGTAGATCTACCTTGCTACTCAAGTGCTTCAATAGATCTCTGCTCCCCCATGTGTGTGAAAGTGACAGCATGCACGCCATGGTGGAACTTAGGTTTGAGTCTACATAAATACTCTTTGTGCTTTAATAGATCTATGCTTTTCCCCACGTGTGTGAAAGTGACAGCATGCATACTGTTTATGGCACTTAGGCTAGATTGAATATTTGTTATGATTTATATTTGTATTTGGATGTCTCTTTGAAATTGTGGTGTTTGTTGGAACCATCTAGCGCTCAAGGTGACAGTGTGGGGTTCTCTAGATTGTGGAAGGCCCTACCGTGGATTAGAGTGACCAACCAGAGAGTAGTTAAGAGTAGTATCATGAAGAGAGGATATTTATATGAGAGAGTGTTCACTAGTGAAAGTATGATCCCTAGGACTTGTTTCTAAACATTGAAACACCGTTTGCTACTAGATCTGTTGCATGTTTGCTTGCTTCCTTCTTGTTGCCTTTAGTCTTTACCTCACCGTCAAGCTCTTTTCTGGCACCATTACCCACTTGTATTTCACTATCTCTTTGCAGAACTAGTGCACCTATACACCTGACAAGTGTATTGGGTGTGTTGGGGACACAAGAGACTTCTTGTATCTTGATTGCAGGGTTGCTTGAGAGGGAACACCTTTGAGCACTTCCTCCCTGAGTTCGATAAACCTTGGGTAATCCACTTCAGGGAAACTTGCTGCTGTTCTACAAACCTCTGCACTTGGAGGCCCAACAACTGTCTACAAGAATAGAAGTGCGTAGACATCAAGCGCCATCTATTAATCACAGGATCTGGCACCCATGATGACGAAAGATTCTGTTGGTGGTGTCTTCTTGGCCAGGGTTCATCACTCCTCGCTTTGGGTAGGCTCTATAGGAGAGGAATCGACGTTGTAGGGGCTGGGAGGATATGCCTTCGGGCATCCTTGCAAGCTCCCCACATGGACTCAGCCTAGACGGGATTGGGAAGAGGCATCGACAGGTTTTCTAGGGGCTCTCTCCTTTTCTGAAGAAATTCGTAGAGATGCCCCTAGCCCGACACGCTACCGAGGCCATCGGCGATGGCCCGGAGGCCATCTCCTTCCTTCTCCCGAATGACATCGCCACTCCCTATGATCAATGCAGTCCACTCTCGATGGGTTTGGGTAGGTGATTTTTTCGAGGGACTGTCGCGCCTCGTCCTACCACGACAGACGAGGCAACCACTCTCCCGCCTCAATTCTAGCATAGTCGTTCATGACAGAGAAGATTTCTACGATTGACTCGAAGATAGGGGAGATCATGCGCCTTCTCACTAGGGGGATTTGCACCCCCCCTAAAGAAGGCCAACTCCACCATCTCGTTGGATTCCCCGGGAGGGAGACAAGAACTTGGGCGAAGCGACGACTGAAATCACTCAGCTATTTGCCCGCTCGCTGACTAACCCGGAGAAGGTCGGTGAATTTTGGGTCCCACCACTCCCACCCTCGCTTGGGAGGAGGCGGCGATATTCTTGCGAGATGAGGTCCGGTCAACGGTTCGACCCTTCTGGGGGGAGGGCTACCGGAGGGAGAAGAGCTTGAAGATGCGTTGAAGTCATCCTCAAACTCTTCGCTGGCTCCGAGGAGTCGGAATGTCCCCCATGCACCGGGTTGCAAAGGCCTAGGCATGGGACATGCGACGAAGAGCTCGCCTTAGGAGTGCCCCTACCTAGCACGCTAGATGTCGTGTCTTGATTTTCGGCACCAGGGATGGTGTTCCCCTTTGTTAGTTTGGCGAGGGGCAAAACGTCCGGCGAGACCGGTCAGCGAGCTAGACGAACACACACACACAAACAGAGACATAGGTTTTTTACCCAGGTTTAGGTCCTCGATGTGAGGACCGCTGATGGCGCCTGGTCAACGTGGAGCGCTTCATCGGGAAACCCCAAGAGCAAGGTGTGATGCAGCACAGCGGCAAGTCTTCCCTCAATAAGAAACCAAGGTTATCGAACCAGTACGAGGAAGGAAATGTCTCAAAGTTGTTGCAAGCAACATGGAAACCTTTCACAACAAAAAATCAAGACTTTGCCCCAACGAACAGTGAGGTTGTCAATCTCACCGGTTGCTGTAACAAAGGATTAACTGTATGGTGTGGAAGGTGATGATGGTTTGCAGCAAGTAAACAGTAACAGTGGAAGATGTATCAATGGTAAGGATTGGACCGGGGTCCATAGTTCACTAGAGGTGTTCTCCTTAGATAAACAAACATGGCATTGCCGGGTAAACAAATTACAGCAGGGCAATTAACAGGACTGAGCAAGGCATAACAATGCATTACTAGACATAAAGATCCTATGAGATTCTATTGGGCAATACAACAATATACATAGATCGCCATCCAACTGCATCTATGACTAGAAGTCCACCTTTGGGTTATCATCCGAACCCCCTCCAGTATTAAGTTGCAAGCAACAGACAACTACTTTAAGCAAAGTGTGTAAGGTAAACAATCCACTTGTTCCATGAACAAGAGACCGTTTTTTTCTTCCTAGTGGAAGCAGCACATCTACAACCGTAGAGATTTCTGTCACTTCCCTTGATTAAGTAGAGGCACGAACCTACTATCGAGCATAAATACCCCTTGGAGTCACTAGCAACTACTTGACCAAGATAGCTACTAAAAACAGAGAGCATGTAGGATCACAAAGAACACAGACATGATAGAATCAATATGACAAAACCATTAATTAATCTGACATAGTAATCTCAATATCTATCGGATCCCCGCAAACACAAAATGCATGATTACAAATAGATGAGATCTTGATCATGAATGGAGCTCACAAGATCTAGACATGAAAGCACAAGGAGGAGATACAACCATCTAGCTACTACATGAACCCGTAGTCCAAGGTGCAACTACTCACGCTTCATACAGGAGGCTGGCATGATGAAGAAGAAGGCCTTCGGGATGATCTCCCCTCTGGTAGGGTGCCGGGAAGAGCTTCAGATCCCCCCCGATCTAGGGACGATGGTGGTGGCGGCTACAGATGGTTTCGTGGAATTTTGATCAGGTACTTAGGGTTTTGGCATCGGGGGATTCTTATAGGCGAAGAGGCGAGGCAGGGGGCCACCCGGGCGGCTACACCCCCAGGCGCGGGGTGGGCCCACCCGCGCGGCCATGGGGTGTGGAGCCCTGGTGGGTCTCCTCCGTCTCGTACTCCGGCTTCGTGTTCCCCACGACAAAATATTGACTTTGGCTTTTGTCCCGTCCAATTCCGAGAATATTGATTTTGTGTCTTTCTAAAACCAAAAACAGAAGAAAACAGGAAACGGGTATTGTGGCATCTTATTAATAGGTTAGTACTAGAAAACATATAAAAACAACTCAAAGTGTGGATAAAGCAAAGCAAAGTAGATACTAAACAAGCATGGAACATCAAAAATTATAGATACGTTTCCGACATATCAAGCATCCCCAAGCTTAACTCCTGCTCGTCCTCGAGTAGGTAAGTGATAAAAGAATAATTTTTGAGGTGACTTGCACCATCAAAACCAAGATCAAACCATTTGCAAGCATTGAAAGCTGGGATCAAAGAACTCTAAACATGTGCATGAAAGATAGAGTTCTAACAATAAGACAAAGTAACTATGCATGCAACATGAAAGGCTACAAACAAACATCATGAATAACATGCATTGAAAAATGTTTGTTTGTTTCACATACAGAAAACATGGCATAGTGGCAATCAGCTTTTCCCTCATAGAGTAGAAAATAGATGCATAGGACACCTTCAAAGTTCATAAGAGTGACTAGATACAAATAGCACAAGAATAAGTAATATCACAATATGCATCAGTCAATAAGTTTTGGGAC
Source organism: Avena longiglumis (assembly GCA_030063025.1). Classification (NCBI taxonomy): domain Eukaryota; kingdom Viridiplantae; phylum Streptophyta; class Magnoliopsida; order Poales; family Poaceae; genus Avena; species Avena longiglumis. The sequence goes on from CP125978.1 coordinate 165,841,247, forward strand.
ACTGCATATAGAACTAAGAATGGCAACTATGCTCTCTTAACTGGTGCCTAAAGGTAGAAAGTGGAGACTCAATATAATAGTGGAAGAAAGGCCCTTCATAAAAGGAAGCAGGGATTTCAAGTTTCAAAAGGAGCTTCCAAAAATTATGGCACTTGTTAGCTTTCAGCCCTCATTGCCCCTATCATAAGCATATTGAAGTGATTAAGGTTAAAGTGAACAAACTATGGAGTATATGCTTGACAAAGTATAAGTTGGGAAGCTCATGTCCCTTGAATACGAGGGTCGCACCTCATGCTACTCAACTTTGGTCACTTGTAAGTTCTTGTCATAGTAAGTATATGTGTATCATAGAGAACCGCCAATGGGGTACCCCTTGCACATGGTACAGGAGCTTTCCCATAACAAAAATGACGAGGCAAGCAAACAATGAGCATCTCAGCGATCTTTTTATTTACTATTTGCATAGCTTTTTATTGAGGATTCTTCTCAGATTCCTCATTATGGTGATGCTGCAAGTTTCCACCATGATTAGGCATGGCTTAGACTAGTGGCCCAGGCGTTTCTCTAACACAAAATACATAACTCCATGGACTTACAAGCTCCCTTTTATTTCACACCGGCGACATCCATAGACAAAAGAGGATGATATCAACTATGTACAAAGTACAATTGCAATACTGAAAACGTTACCCATGAAAGCATGTTTCTGCTAATTCCAACGTATAAGTGCAAGCATATAAAACATAGATGACACAATGGTTCAAGTTTATTAGGGGCAAGGAATATAAAGTGTGCCATCAAGCTCGTGAGGGCTTTAATCACTAAGTTTTCAAATAACAAAATACTTTTTAATTGGAAGATAGATGAAAACAAGAATATACTTGGAATGGTGTAACACACTTTGCATAGGAATTTATAGTGCACACTTTGGAATAAATTGGTTTATTGGGAGTTGGAAGCATGAGTAGAGCTTACTCATACAAGTGGAGGCTAGCAAAAGACTGGGAGCAACCAACTAAGAGAGCAATAATGGCCATAATCATGTAGAGCGACAAAACATTACTAATCAAAGCGTAGAGTGGTACTACAAGTCAATGAATAAATGATCATAGAGGCTATGGTGACTTGTTCATAGTCATAACATGGTGTGAGCATGTGCCAAGTCAACCCAAACAAAGCATCAAAGGAGAATACCACAATACTAATGCTTTTGTATGCTAAAACAACGCATGATTCTTTCAAGGCACACTAAGAAATCCCAATTGTTTGGAACAAGTCATGCTACAACAATAATCACTAAGCATAAGGTCAAAACAACACCTAGCATGACATGCTAAAGTCTAAGTCACAGTCAATGCAAGCTCCTCTTGCACTTTCAAGCAAGAATTATCTACTCCTTTCCAACACCAACCGACTTATTTGAAACAACACGGAGAGAACGGGGGTCCAAACTACTTTATTCAAGCAAACTAAGCAAATCAAACTAAAACTAAGACGCTCCAAGAACAACACAACAGTGCATGAAACAATAAAAACGGAGTGTCTAGAAAGACCTGAGCTTTTTATTGATGAAGAAGGGGATGCCTTGGGCATCCCCAAGCTTTGACGCTTGTACCTCTTGGATATTTCCCGGGGTGACACCGGGGTTGCATCCGCAAGCTTGATCTTTTGTCCATTCTTCATCTCATTACATCATTCTCTCTCTACACCTGAAATTTTCCTTCATACAAAACTTCACACAATCTTCATTAGCAACATTAGTGTATTCAAAAGATAATAGACCTTTCGGTTTAGCTTTAGAACAGAAAAACTTTTCATTAAAAACACAAGCTACTGTAGGAACTCCTTCAAAAAGATCAATTTCCCAAAAATAACCCAAAAAGGAACCAATAAGAAGAAAATGCAAATAATGGCAGAAATCTGTCAAAACAGACCACCAGGTAGAAACCGATTTTTTCGAAGACCTTATGTTGCTCAAATCAAAAAGTGTTGAACTACGAAAGTTATCTAACATACTGGGGGATTTATTCGTAAATTTGCAGCTCAATACGACTTACATAGACTCCTCACGAATTTTATGGTGGAGGAGAGAAATGTGTTTCGTGACAGCAACTCCTCAAATCTTACTTCCCTCTCATTAGAGGTCATTCTTGGCACAAAAAGCAAACAAAAAGGATAAGGAGAGGTCATTACTGAAGTAATAACTTCCAAGACTCAAGAAAACTCTTGGGTTATCTCCCAATAAGTACTTTTCTTTAACGCCTTTAAGTTAGGCACAAGAAGCAAGAAATCAAGTATTTTCAAATGAAGAAGCATTAACATCAATACTTGCAAAGTCTTCAACTATGAAAGGTACCTCATCCAAATGAGTTTTGGAGGATCCCTTCTCATCTCTCTTTGGTTTACTACTTTCATCAAAAGGATTTTCAGGAACAATTCAATAAAATTTCTTTTCGAAGGCCTCATGCATCACAACAAGCTTAAAGGGTATGGGTATCTTAAATTCCTCTCTAGGCTTGGTTTTATCTGAAGTGCCCACAAAATCTACACATGAGCCTAGCATATTAAAACGCTCAAAGACCTTTTTTGGCTTCCTTAGCAACATCATGGAACTCTTTGAGTAAAGTTTCAAGAATAAATTCTCTCTTTTCAGCATTATTTTCTTCTTTTAGTTTTAGGAACAAAATTTTCATCACGGGGTTAAGGCTAACAAACCTAGACTCCAACATATGAACTAAAGAAGCTGCAGCAATTTCATAATTAGGAGCAAGCTCTGCTATTGATTTATCCTCAATATCCTCATGCTTGATAACATGATTAAAGAATTCTTCAATATCATCTTTCCCAATTATGGAGCCACTCCCTATTGAAAGGTCCTTCAGGGCAAACTTGGGGAACAACATGGTGAGCAAGAGCAAGGTAGAAACTAGAGTAGGAACTAATTTTTTTTGTGTTTTTGATAAGAGAAAGCAAACCAAACTAAACTAATTCTTTTGGAGTTTTTGATAAAAAGAGGCAAACGAAACCAAGCAAAATAAACTAAGCAAACTAAAAACAAAGTGAAGAGAAAGGTTGAGGAGGACTTCCCTTGTGAAGACGTCCTTAGCCTTCCCGACAACAGCGCCAGAAAACTTGTTGATGGCGCCTGGTCAACGTGGAGCGCTTCGTCGGGAAACCCCAAGAGCAAGGTGTGATGCAGCACATCAGCAAGTCTCCCCTCAGTAAGAAACCAAGGTTATCGAACCAGTAGGAGGAAGGAAACGTCTCAAAGGTGTTGCAAGCAACGTGGAAACCTACACAACACAAACTCAAGAATTTGCCCCAACGAATAGTGAGGTTGTCAATCTCACCGGTTGCTATAACAAAGGATTAACTTTATGGTGTGGAAGGTGATGATGGTTTGTAGCAAGTAAATAGTAACAGTGGAAGATGTATCAACGGTAAAGATTGGACCGGGGTCCATAGTTCACTAGAGGTGTTCTCCTTAGATAAACAAATATGGCATGCTGGTTAAACAAATTATAGCAGGCCAATTGACAGGACTGAGCAAGGCATAACAATGCAATACTAGACATAAAGATCCTATGAGATTCGATTGGGCAATACAATAATATACATAGACCGTCAACACCTCAGTGCCATGGGTGTGAGATTGTTGCCAGATGTAAACTAGATTATTGACTCTAGTGCAAGTGGGAGACTGTTGGAATTATGCCCTAGAGGCAATAATAAAGATGTTATTATTATAATTCTTGTTCATGATAAAGTTTATGTTCCATGCTAGAATTGTATTAAGCGGAAACTTTAATACTTGTGTGGTTTGTAAACAACACCGTGTCCCTAGTACGCCTCTATGGACTAGCTCATTGATCAATAATGGTTAAGGTTTCCTAACCATAGACATGAGTTGTCAATTGATAATGAGATCATATCATTGGGAGAATGATATGATGGACAGAACCAAACTAAGCGAAGCAATTAGATCGTTTCATCGTGTTCATCTTTGCGAAGCTTTTCCTATGTCAAGTATTGTATTCCTTAGACCATGAGATAATGCAACTCCCTGGTACCGGAAGAAAGCTTTGAGGACATCAAACGTCATCCTATGAGAGGGTGATCATAAAGGTGTCTCTCAGGTGATCGAAAAGTATCTGTTGGGTTGTATGTATCGAGATGGAATTTGTCCCTCCCAAGTCGGAGAGATATACTTCGGGCCCACTCGGTAATCGATATCAACACCGCTTGCAAGCATGTGGTTAAGGAGTTAATCACAAAGTGATATCGGATTACGGAACGAGTAAAGTACTTGCTATGAACGAGATTGAACTAGGTATGACGGTACCGACGATCGAATCTCGGGCAAGTAAAATATCGCGAGACGAAGGGAATATATATGGGATTGATTGAATCCTGGCATCGTGGTTCATCCGATATGATCATCGATGAATGTGTGGGAGTCAATATGGGTGCCTGCACCCGTTGATTATTGATAGAAGATCATGTCGCATATTCTCGAACCCGAGGTCACACACTTAACGATCTCGACGCTAGGATAGATTGGATAATTGGTTTATGAATTTTTGTTCGAGTCTCGGATGGGATCCGGGATATCACGAGAGGTTCCGTAATGGTCCGTAGAATAAGATTCATATAAGGCGGCAGTTTTTGGAGTTCGGAATTGTTCCGTTAATCGGTATTGTATCGAAGCTTCTAGAACCTTCCGGAAGGGACCAACGTGGCCCCACCTTCCGGAGGGGCATGGGCCTATGAGGGAGTGTCTGACGCTTTGGGCCGGGGCACAAGGCCCCATAGGGCCCAGCCGATCTAGATAAGTTTAAACTCGTTTAAACTAGAGATAGGATTTCTAGACAAGGGAGAGTTTAAATCGTTTAAACTAGAGATGGGATTTCTAGATAAGGGAGAGTTTAAATTGTTTAAACTAGAGATAGGCTTGGAGGAGGGGCAAGGGCTGGCCGCCCCCTCTATATATAGAGGGGTGCGCCTCCCCACACACACCTTCCTCCAAGCCCTAGCTGCCTTGCTACCTTCCTCTCCTCCCGATCGCTTGTAGGCGAAGCCCTGCAGCAGAAATTCTCCACCATATACACCACGCCGTCGTGTTGTAGATCCAATCTATCTCTCCACCATACTTGCTGGTCCGAGGAAGGAGGAGACGTCGAGGTGATGCACGTGTGCATCTCACGGAGGCACCTCCACTTGTGGTGCTAGATCGGATCGGATCGCGAGGAGAAGAAGCGAAATGCGACTACATCACCCACGCCCGACGAACGCTCACAGCGAATCTTCAAGGGTATGATGATCTAATCCAATCTCTCGTTGTTTGCATCTCCTAGATTAGATCTTGGCTTTCCTCTGTTCGCTCGTGAAAATTTTGATTTACTATGCCGCGAAACCCTTCAAAGGTATCGAGCTAGATCTATGCGTAGATGTGTTTCACGTAGAACACAACATGGTTGTTGCGGCGTTGATGTTTTCTGCAGGCCTCTTGTTTGTGTTCTTCTTATGACGGGATAGTGAGATTGAAGCGGTCCGAGCCAACCTTACGCGACGCCGTCATGCGAGACCGGCTCCGCACTTGACGTGTGGCTTGTTCCACACATGCGGCTGGTGGATGTCAGTTTCTCTCACTATAGTTGTCATGGGATTAACACCGGAGTTTGGCAACCATAATATCACCGTTGTGGCTTTCCGTAGATAAGAATCGTTCTTAGCATCTACTCCCATAAGCCACGTAAAACATGCAACAACAAAGTAGAGGCGTCTAACTTGTTTTTGCAGGGAGTGTTTTCTGTGATATGGTATGGCCCAAGATGTCATGTGTATAATGTATGCGATGATCATGTTTTGTAATGTTTCACGACTTGCATGTCGATGAGTACACAACCGGCAGGAGCCATATGGTTGTCTTTATAATTGTGTATGACCTGCGAGTCAACTTCGTATACGCCATGTAATAGCTTTACTTTATCGCTAAGTAGTTAGCAATAGTTGTAGTTGCTATTCGTGGTGGAGGCAATCATGGTGGAGTGATGGAGATCATGCTTAGGAGCACAAGATGGAGATCATTGCGCGAGGATTGGCTATACCATGTCACATAAAGTTATATGCATGTGATGTTTATCCCTTTATGTATCTTATTATGCTTAGATCGCTACGGTAGCATTATAAGATGATTCCTCACTTAAAGATCAAGATAAAAACTATGTTCTCCCCAAGTATGCACCGTTGCGAAAGTTCGTCGTGTCCAAGCATCACGTGATGATCGGGTGCTATAGACTCTACGCTCACATACAACGGGTGCAAGCCAGTTTTGCACACGCAGAAATACTTGGGTCTAGCTTGACGAGCCTAGCATGTACAGACATGGCCTCGGAACACAAGAACCGAAAGGTTAAGCATGAGTCATATGAATGATATGATCGACACCTTGTTGTCCACCATTGAAACCACATCTCTTCTCGTGATGATCGGATCAGGTGTGGTGAATTTGGATCGTGTTCACTAAGCAACTTGAGGGATGTTGAATTTAGTGGGAGTTCATCTAGTAATTTGATTAAGTTGAACTAATTATCATGAACATAGTCTAAATTGTACTTGCAAATACTGTAGATCCAATGGCCAAGTCCAACTTCAACTTCAACGTTTTTGCTGAGAAAGAAAAGCTTAGGAACAATGGGTCTAACTTCACCAATTGGTTCCGCAATCTAAGAATCATTCTGTCAGGCGGACAAAAGTACTATGTCCTTGGGAAAGCGTTAGGTGACCCCCCTGCTGCAACTACGTCGGCTGATGAGAAAGCTGTCTATCAGTCGCGCAAAGATGATTATGGTGTGATTAAGAGCACCATGTTGTTTGCTATGGAACCGGAGCTTCAAAATCGTTTTGAAACCTATCCCGGGCCCTTTGAGATTCTCGAGGAGCGGAAAACCATGTTTCAGCTTCAAGCCCGTTCTGAGAGATATGAGATCTCTGAGAAGTTCTTTAACTGCAAGATGGAGGAAGGGAGTTCCGTTAGTGAGCACGCCATAAACATGTCGGGCTACACTCAACGCCTTGAGCAACTGGAATGCACGATTCCAGAGGAGATCAAGATTGACAGGGTTCTGCAATCACTCTCTCCCAGCTACAAAAGTTTTGTAGTGACTCATAATCAGATTGGTTCCACTGATACGATAACCGAGCTCTTCACAAAGCTGAAGGCTGCGGAAGTGGACATCAAGAAGGATAATCATGTGTTGATGGTCCACAAGCCCTCCTTTAAGAAATGTAAGGGAGCAAAGAATCCCTTCAAGAAGGGCGGCGGCAAGCGCAATGCCCCTGCTGAGAAGAAGCTCAGGTCTGGTCCCAAGCCGGACACTGAGTGCTTCTATTGCAAGGACAAGGGTCCTTTGGAAGCTCAACCGTCAAAGTACTTAGTGGACAAGAAGGCTGGCACCATCAAAGGTATATTTGATATACATGTTATTGATGTTTTCCTTACTAGCCCTCGTTGTAGTGCACGGGTATTTGATATCGGTTCGATTGCTAATATTTGTAACTCGAAGCGAGCTACGGAATGAGCGGCTTGCGAGGATGAGGTGACGATGCACGTTGGCAACGGATCAAGAGTTGATGTGATGGCCGTTGGCACTCTCCTTAGTTTTACCTTGGGATTAGTTTTAAACCTTAATAAATGTTATTATGTACTGCGTTGAGCATGAACATTATTTCTGGATCATGTTTATTGCAAGACGGTTATTCATTTAAATCTGAGAATAATGGTTGTTCTATTTATATGAGTAACATCTTTTATGGTCATGCACCTCTTGTGAATGGTTTATTTCTTCTAAATCTCGAAAGGGATTAAACACACATCCATAACATTGAGGCTAAGAGATGCAAAGTAGATAGTGATAATACTACTTATTTGTGGCAATTGTCGTCTAGGTCATATTGGTGTAAAGCGCATGAAGAAACTCCATTCGATGGACTTTTGGAGTCTCTTGATTTTGAATCATTTGACACATGAGAACCATGCCTCATGGGCAAGATGATCAAAACCCGTTCTCGGTATGATGGAGCGAGCAACGGACTTGTTGGAAATCATACATACCGATGTATGCGGACCGATGAGTGTTTCGACGCGCGGTGGATATCGCTATTTCCTCAATTTTACCGATGACTTAAGTAGATATGGGTATATCTATTTAATGAAACATAAATCTGAAACATTTGAAAAGTTCAAGGAATTTCAGAATGAAGTGGAGAACCATCGTAATGTAAAGATTAAGTTTCTACGATCCGATCGTGGGGCGAATATTTGAGTTATGATTTTCTCACGCATCTTAAAGCAAGTGGAATCGTTTCACAACTCACGCCACCGGAACACCACAGCAATGGTGTATCTGAGCATTGAATCGAACCCTATTAGATATGGTCCGATCAATGATGTCTCTTCTTGATTTGCCGTTATCATTTTGGGGTTATGCATTAGAAACCGCTGCATTCACTTTAAATAGGGCTCCATCTAAATCCGTTGAGACGACACCGTATGAACTGTGGTTTGGTGCTAAACCTAAGTTGTCGTTTCTTAAAGTTTGGGGATCTGAAGCTTCGTCAAGAAGTTGATGCGGACAAGCTCGAACCCAAAGCGGAGAAATCGTCTTCATAGGATACCCTAAGGAAACTATTGGGTATACCTTCTATCACGTAACCGAAGGCAAAGTGTTTATGCAAAGAACGGTTCCTTTCTTGAGAAGGAGTTTCTCTCGAAAGAAGTGAGTGGGAGGAAAGTAGAGCTTGACGAGGTTATTGAACCTTCTCTTGAATTGGAGAGTAGCGCGGCACACTGAAATTGTTCGATCGCTTTGCACCAACAATAGAGGAAGCTAATGACAAGGATCATGAAGCTTGGACGATCTTTGCTCTTGAACGTCACAGTCAACAAGGTCGCGTGCCCCTCACGAGTGGTACGGCAACCTGTCTTGACTATCTTGTTAGTAGAAGACGGTGAACCTCGAACTATGAGGAAGCGATGATGAGCCGGACTACGAGAAATGGCTAGAAGCCATGAATTCGAATTGGGATCCATGAGCGAAAACCAAGTATGGACTTTGGTGGACCCTCCTAGCGACCGAAAGGCCGTTGAGTGCAAATGGATCTTCAAGAAGAAAACGGACGCGGATGGTAATGTTACCGTCTATAAAGCACGGCTTGTCGCAAAAGGTTTTCGACAAGTTCAAGGTGTTGACTACGATGAGACTTTCTCTCCCGTAGCGATGTTTAAGTCCATTCGGATTTTATTAGCAATTGCTGCGTTTCATGATTATGAAATATGGCAGATGGATGTCAAGACTGCGTTCCTCAATGGCAACATTGATGAAGAGTTGTATATGATGCAACCCGAAGGTTTTGTCGATCCTAAGGATGCTGATAAAGTATGCAAACTTCACCGTTCCATTTATGGATCAAGCAAGCATCTCGGAGTTGGAACCTTCATTTTGATCAAGTGATCAAGAGTTTTGGATTTGTTCCAAATTGCTACGAAGCTTGTATCTACAAGAAAGTGAGTGGGAGCTCGGTGACGTTTCTGGTACTGTATGTGGATGACATATTGATTATCGAAAATGACATCAACATGCTTAACGATCTGAAGAGTTATTTGAACAAGTGTTTTTCAATGAAAGACCTAGGTGAAGCTGCTTATATATTGGGCATCAAAATCTATAGAGATAGACAAAAGGCCTGATAGCTTTAAGCGGTACATACCTAGACAAAGTTCGAAAAGGTTCGAATGGATAAGGCAAAGAAAGGTTCAATTGCCTATGTTGTCGGGTAAGATATTGAGAAAGGCTCGATGTCCACATACGGTAAATGATAGGGAAGCTATGAGCAAAGTGCCTTATGTCATGCCATAGGTTCCATCATGTATGCCATGTTGTGTACTAGACCGGATGTGTCCAATGCTCTTAGTTTGACGAGCAGATATCAAAGTGATCCAGGAGTGGAACACTGGACAGCCGTGAAGAACATCCTAAAGTACCTAAATAGAACTAAATAAATGTTCTTAGTCTATGGGGGTGATGAACAGCTTGTCGTAAAAGGTTACGTCGATGCTAGTTTCGACACCGACAAGGATGATTCCAAATCTCAGACAGGATACGTTTATATTTTGAATGGAGGAGCTGTGAGCTGGAGAAGCTGCAAGCAAAGCGTGATCGCGGGATCTACAGTGGAAGCGGAATACATGGCTGCTGCAGAAGCGTCAAGTGAAGGAGTTTGGATCAGAAACTTCATCACTGAGCTTGGCGTGGTTCCAAGTGCATTGGAGATATTGTGTGACAACAACTGTCGCCATAGCACTCGCTAAGGAACCAAGATATCATCCAAAGACCAAGCATATCAACGCAAGTTTCATATAATCCGAGATTATATAGCGGATGGAGATCTGAAGATAAGCAAAGTACATACGGATCTCGAATGTCGCAGATCCATTGACTAAACCTCTTCCACGTGTAAAACATGATCAACACCTCGATTGCCATGGGTGTGAGATTGTTGCCGATGTAAACTAGATTATTGACTCTAGTGCAAGTGGGAGACTGTTGGAATTATGCCCTAGAGGCAATAATAAAGATGTTATTATTATAATTCTTGTTCATGATAAAGTTTATGTTCCATGCTAGAATTGTATTAAGCGAAAACTTTAATACTTGTGTGGTTTGTAAACAACACCGTGTCCCTAATACGCCTCTATGGACTAGCTCATTGATCAATGATGGTTAAGGTTTCCTAACCATAGACATGAGTTGTCAATTGATAATGAGATCATATCATTGGGAGAATGATATGATGGACAGACCCAAACTAAGCGAAGCAATTAGATCGTTTCATCGTGTTCATCTTTGCGAAGATTTTCCTATGTCAAATATTGTATTCCTTAGACCATGAGATAATGCAACTCCCCGGTACCGAAAGAAAGCTTTGAGGACATCAAACGTCATCCTATGAGAGGGTGATCATAAAGGTGTCTCTCAGGTGATCGGAAAGTATCTGTTGGGTTGTATGTATCGAGATGGAATTTGTCCCTCCCAAGTCGGAGAGATATACTTCGGGCCCACTCGTGTCGATATCAACACCGCTTGCAAGCATGTGGTTAAGGAGTTAATCACAAAGTGATATCGGATTACGAACGAGTAAAGTACTTGCTATGAGCGAGATTGAACTAGGTATGACGGCAAGACGATCGAATCTCGGGCAAGTAAAATATCGCGAGACGAAGGGAATATATATATGGGATTGATTGAATCCGGCATCGTGGTTCATCCGATATGATCATCGATGAATGTGTGGAGTCAATATGGGTGCCTGCACTGTTGATTATTGATAGAAGATCATGTCGCATATTCTCGAACCCGAGGTCACACACTTAACGTATCTCGACGCTAGGATAGATTGGATAATTGGTTTATGAATTTTGTTGAGTCTCGGATGGGATCCGGGATATCACGAGAGGTTCCGGAATGGTCCGGAGAATAAGATTCATATAAGGCAAGTGCAGTTTTTGGAGTTCGAATTGTTCGGGTTAATCGGTATTGTACCTAAGCTTCTAGAACCTTCGGAAGGGACCAACGTGGCCCCACCTTCCGGGAGGGCATGGGCCTATGAGGGAGTGTCCTGTCGCTTTGGGCCGGGGCACAAGGCCCCATAGGGCCCAACCGATCCTAGATAAGTTTAAACTCGTTTAAACTAGAGATAGGATTTCTAGATAAGGAGAGTTTAAATCGTTTAAACTAGAGATAGGATTTCTAGATAAGGGAGAGTTTAAATTGTTTAAACTAGAGATAGGCTTGGAGGAGGGCAGGGGCGCCCCCTCTATATATAGAGGGTGGTGCGCCTCCCCCACACACCTTCCTCCAAGCCCTAGCGCCTTGCTACCTTCCTCTCTCCTCCATTGTTTGTAGGCGAAGCCTGCAGAAATTCTCCACCATATACACCACGCCGTGTTGTAGATCCAATCTATCTCTCCACCATACTTGCTGGTCCGAGGAAGGAGGAGGCGTCGAGTGCTGCGTGTGCATCTCACGGAGGCACCGCCACTTGTGGTGCTAGATCGGATCGGATCGCGAGGAGAAGAAGTACGACTACATCACCCACGTTCGACGAGCGTTCCGCATGTAATCTTCAAGGGTATGAAGATCTAATCCAATCTCTCTCGTTGTTTGCATCTCCTAGATTAGATCTTGGCTTTCCCTCTGTTCGCTCCGTAGAAAATTTTGATTTACTATGCCGCGAAACCCTTCACAAGAGACCGTTGTTTTCTCCCTAGTGGCAACAACACATCTACAACCGTAGAGATTTCTGTCACTTCCCTTGATTAAATAGAGGCATGAACCCACTATTGAGCATAAATAACCCCTCTTAGAGTAACTAGAAACTACTTGTCCAAGATAGCTACTAACAATGGAGAGCACGCAAGATCACAAACAACATAGACATGATAGAATCAATAAGACAAAACCATTAATCAATCTGACATAGTAATCTCAATATCCATCGGATCCCCGCAAACACAACATGCATGACTACAAATAGATGAGATCTTGATCATGAACGGAGCTCACAAGATCTAGAAATGAAAGCACAAGGAGGAGATACAACCATCTAGCTACTACATGGACCTGTAGTCCAAGGTTGAACTACTCACGCTTCATACCGGAGGCTGGCATGATGAAGAAGAAGGCCTCTGGGATGATCTCCCCTCTGACAGGGTGCCAGGAAGAGCTTCAGATCCCCTCGATCTAGGGACAATGGTGGCGGAGTATACAGACAGTTTCATGGAATTTTGATCGGGTACTTAGGGTTTCGGCATCGGGGGCTTCTTATAGGCAAAGAGGCGTGGCAGGGGGGCCACCAGGGCGGCTGCACCCCCCCCTCCCCCAGGCGTGGGGTGGGCCCACCCGACCGGCCAGGGGTGTGGCCCCCTGGTGGGTCTCCTCCTTCTCGTACTCCGGCTTCGTGTTCCCCACGGCAAAATATTGACTTTGTCTTTTGTCCCGTCTAATTCCTAGAATATTGATTTTTTGCCTTTCTGGAACCAAAAACAGAAGAAAACAGGCAACTGGCACTGTGGCATCTTGTTAATAGTTAGTACTAGAAAACATATAAAAAAACTCAGAGTGTGTATAAAGCAAAGAAAAGTAGATACTAAACAAGCATGGAACATCAAAAAATATAGATACATTTCCGACATATCAACCGCTATGTCCTGCAACTATCGACTATCTGGTGGATGATCATAGTTACAATGCTTCCTTCCCCATGAAGGTTCAATCCTAAGAGCTCTCCTTTTTGACCAACCTGGGCCTCCTTTTATAAGATCAAGGGGTCACTAAAGTGGTCGGGAGAAAACACAAGTCAATTTAGCACGACCACGTGGCTGGATGTGGCCTGCATTAATACAACGTGGAGGGTCTTTCCTAACCGGTCTTCGCCTGGCAGGACAGGTCTAAGGCCTAGCTCCCTAGGCCTTAGATCTCTGACTATCTCGTCCTTCTTCAGGACAGGTAGCCAGCTGGGATTCTCCTGGATGTAGGGCCGGGAATACGCAGCCTCCCGAGTAGATCCCTAGACATGGCTTCCTTAGGCGGGTCCTAGGATTCTGGGTTTCTCACACATGGCGCCCGCCCGGTGCGCGAATTCCCGGGGATCCCCTCAAGTCTTCCGAGGGGGCGCCCTAGTTAGGACCCTGCAAAGGAATCTCGTTAGGGCGGAGGCGTCTCGGTACCCTGGACCCATGGATGCGACAAATCCAGAAAAGGAGGGTAGGGTTTTACACCGCACGGTGGCCTGAACCTGGGTAAACTCTCTGTGTCCCTCTATTGTAATTGCTGCACTTTTCCTCGCCGAGGGTTTTGTGGAGATCGTGTTTATCCCCCTATGTTTGATCTCATCCTACTTCGAGAGATACCCTTGTTTGTTCGTAGGGACAAATAGCCGACAATTTCTTTTGATAGATAGTGAAGAGAGGAATAAAAACCTTTACCAAATAGATATCCATGATTCGATACTCTTACTTTTGAAACTAGGTATAATAAACATGTGCACTTACAGTCATCAAGCTATTTTATGGCATTGTTGCCAGGAATCCTAGCGCTATTGGTCTTTGCTCTAAGTTGGTAATTTATTAATTGTTACACTAAGTTTGTTTGCTAGTTTCAGATAAACACCATGAATGTGCTTGGGCTTATTAACAAGATTGATGCAACAGAGTACTCGGGAGATTTAATAGAGGTTATGTGAAAAAATTCCCGAAGGAAAGCAATGAAGAATTTGAGGTTAACACTCATTTCATTTCTATTCTTCATGAAAAGAGTTTTGCAGGAGATGATCTTCATGAAGATCCTTATGCTAATTTAAGTAACTTTACCGAGTTATGTTGGACAATTAAACTAAAATGTTATTCTGATGATGAATTAGAGTAAATAATAGCGCCAAACATCGCCCCAATTCTTTTCGGTCATGGGATATCGATGATCAGCGGTTGAAATCCATCGCTCGGATCCAAAAGTTTACTTCAATCCCGCGTCCGGTGATCTTTGGCATTCGTTTTAGACCATGAATTGCGAACAAGATCACGGAAGGGTGGTCGTTCTAGGACCCTTACTCGTCATATGGTGGACCGCGTGCGTGCTAGGCCTGCCATCAGTGTACGTGGGCAAGGTTTAAGGCGCCAAAAGCCTCCGTGCCCGCCACGTGGAGTGTCTGTCACTGGAGGGTGTCCCTTACGGTGTGTCACGCGTGCCTTGAGCTTGCCATCAACATACATGGGAAGAGTTTCATTCCATCCAACGCATTTCAGGCACGACACGCCTCTGCAGCCGTCACGTGGAGCCACCGCCAGCGAGTCTTACGATCGACCGCGTGTATGCCATGGGCTCGCCGTCGGCATATGCAAGCAGAGTTTCACTCCGTCCAAGGAGTTTTAGTCCGAGACGTGAACCCATGACGACTGCGGACTATGATGGTCATGGGGCTCGTAGAGGGCCGACTTGGCGCCATAGCCTCTAGCCGTAAGCAGCTTCTCGCGGTCAGAGATCCCACCTGACATCGTACATGGTAGACGTGTGTGTGTTCTCGTGGTAAAGTCATATTGCGTGTCGTGTTTGTGTTTCTAGCTAAGATGGCTAGACGGTAGACGTCTGTGGGTTCAGATGTATGGCTATGGTCTACCTGACAGCGCCATCCCTCAATATGCGAGCGTTCTCATAGGCGAGAACCGAGATGGCAGCATTATCATTCCACGTATGAGACAGTGGATACCACGTATGCGCATCCTCGGTATTATGACCATCGTTTATCCTATAAAAGGCTCCTCCCAAATGACGGATTTACCTTCCAAAGGCTCCTCCCATAGGTTCCTCAGATCGATTTTACCGATGCATCTTACCTTCTGTGCACGTCGTGCTAGAAGAGACACCGCCGGCTCCCCCAAACGACGGCTTTGCCATATCCGACATGTTTGGGGTGGCGGCACACTTCTCTCTAATACGACGAGCGGCGGGAGAGTAGGTTCAACCTAGCGATAACCAAAGAAGCACGTCTACGAACTCGAGTCGGCGGCATGTCCTCTCATCAGATGTATGTGTGAACCCAATCAACAGTGATAAGCGGGATCCGTGATGACTGGTGGCACGGCGTCGATGCGGAGCATGGAGACGAAAGACGGCCTCATGGCAGAGCGATGTCCTCCACCGACAGTGTATGCGGGAATCATGTCCACGAGGAGAAGCGGCCACCGCGACGATGCTGAAGATCATAATAACGGTGCCGATGGGGAGAAATCCTTCCATAAGGAGAAGCGGCCATCGCGATGACCGGAGGCATGACCATACAGTAGCCGTCAACAAGGCTCTACGGAGGAGCAGCGTCCTCCCGCCGGGACGTACGCAAGAGCCGAATTGGTTGGAAGAATCGCCTAGCACACCGATGAGTAAGCCGGGCGTCGACGGTAGAAGGACTAGGAAGAGTATATTACTACAGAATCAGCTTCCGGTGACGGTTTTCCACCATGGATGAGTGACGGTTTTGGCTTCCTACTCCAGCAATCGGTTTTTTCGAGTCGTTTGGCCCAACCGTCTCCGGAAGTTCTCGGCATACAGTTCATATTAATGCACACATCCATTAATAAGAGTTCCAGAGATGGTCGAAACTATAAACCTATGGCGCACTGTCCATACGAACCGGCTCCAGTAGGCCGGATTGTCCGCAATTGTCCAGACAGCCCGGGAAACTTGGAGACGGTTTACTGGACGAACCTACTCCAAGGTCTAGGAGATAGTTTTTAAAATGAACCTACTCCAATGGGTTAGAGGACGGTTAAAAATATAAACCGCCTCAGATACAACAAGATGTCTGGGTTTGCCAGTTTGATCTGGGTTTTTATTTTCATGCCCGGAGCATCCGGTATAAAACCCAGAGACTCTGGGTGTCTTTTGCATAGGTGCTTTATTTCATCCAATTACTTGTAAAACCACATTACAGACACCACATATTTCAACTATAGAGCACTTAATTAAGCACGCCCATAGTTCAACTCCCACGTTATCATACCAGCTCATAAAATGAGTAAACCATTGGACAGACCAATGTGAAAGTATTGGATCAGAATATAGACTCATGACAATGGCTTGGAGGCCTTTAGCCTCATCAACACATGATTAACGATAAAGATAAAGTCAGACACTTCCCAACGGATCAGAGATAACTCCTTGTTCGGCAGTGCCTTCACGTCAATGCGAGGATCCTATAAAGAATAATAATGAATACCAGGTGCAAATCTAAAAGATTATGTTCGTGTATGTTAAGGTCTCGCTAGAACTAGAATTCGAGGGGGGATTTGGTAGCGAGGATTCGGGGAATTGCTCTGATTAATGGCGAGAGTACAACTGGTATTGTTCTACAAGAAAACGGCGTCAGCCGTGTCCAATTAGCCTCTCCTCACAGAAGCTACTGTTTCCCTTATATTCAGCCTGTGATCCACTCCTCAGAAGAGAACCGCACGTTCGGCCGTCGCTCGCGCTTGCTGGGCCGTATGCTGTGGTCATCAACTTGATGGGTCAGCCCACTCGTCCCTTGTAGCGCTTGATCAACATGAGGGTCGCTAACACTCCCCTCCCCTTGGAAACCAGCTTGTCCCCAAGCTGGCGCACGCGGAAAGCGCTGACGAAGTTCAGTCAGGTCCTCCCACGTCGCCAGCGACTCTGGTTGATCAGTCCACTGAACGAGGCCTTGAGGAATAGCCGTTGTGCCTTGATGTCGAAAACGACGATGCAAAATGCGATAAGGAACAGCAAAAAATTGCATCAGTAGGAGGCAGCACTGGCTGTACCTCAAGATGAGCGTCCAATGCCTTCTTCAGTTGGGAAACATGAAGCACAAGATGGATGCAGCTGCTGGGGGGTAACTGAAGCCGATAAGCTGACAACCCAATACTTTCCAGTACTTTGAATGGACCATAAAACTTGAAAAGAAGCTTATGATGCGCGCGAGGAGCCACGGAAGGCTGAACATAAGGCTGGAGCTTCAAGAATACAAAATCGCCCACTGCAAACTCGCGCTCTGACCTTTTTTTATCTGCCTGATGCTTCATGCGAGCACGCACGCGCTCAAGATGCTGGCGCAAGAGGCGAACCATCAGAGCACGATCCTGAAGCCAATCCGCCAGAGTAGGCACAGTACAAGTATATGTAGATGAGATACCAAAATGCCGAGGTCCGTGCTCATAAAGTACCTCAAAAGGAGACTTGCCATCAAGAGCTGAATGCACACTCGTGTTATACCAGTATTCCGCCAGTGACAGCCACTGCGCCCATTTCACTGGACAAGAATGAGTAAAACATCGAAGATATGCTTCTAGGCATTGGTTGATTCTTTCAGTTGTACCATCTGTTTGTGGATGATACGAAGAACTCATCCGGAGCTGAGTGCCTGACAATACAGCTAGTTGCTTCCAAAATGCACTAGTAAAAATGTGATCCCTATCAGAGATGATTGAAGCAGGCATACCATGCATCTTGTGCACTAAATCCATGTAAACTGAAGCCACTGTGGAGAGTGAAAGGATGAGATAACCCAACAAAATGAGAATATCGAGATAACTTGTCCACCACTACTAAGATAGCATTAAAACGGCCAGAGCATGGTAATCCTTCAATAAAATCCATACTCACAATCTGCCAAATCTGCTTAGGTACTGGAAGTGGTTCTAGCAGCCCAGGGTATCGAGCTCTGTCAGGTTTGGCACGTGGGCAAATCACACACTCTTGCACATACTGTTTAATATTCTTTTTCATACCTGACCAATAGAATAGCTTGTTGATACGGCTCAGTGTCACTGGAAATCCAGAATGCCCACCAATAGGACTGCTACGAAACGCTGCAATCAACTTGCGAGTAAACTGATGCACTGGTGGAAGCCACACATGATTCTTGAAACGAATCACGCCATCACGAAGAGAGTACTGATCATCAGGCTCAAGTGCAACTGATAGACGAGTCAACAATGCAGTCACTGTAGCATCAGAAGAATACAAATCCACAATCTCCTGGAGCCAAGCAGGGTGCTAGTGAGATATAGATAACAGCGACTCCTCATGACAGGGACGACGAGATAAAGCATCTGCAGCACGATTGTCACTCCCCTTCTTATACTTGATACAAAACTGTAAGCCAAGTAATTTTGTAAACACCTTCTATTGCCAGGATGTATGAAGATGCTGCTCTGTTAATTGGGCTAGGCTGCGGTGATCCGTGTGAATCCAAAATTCAGCATGCTGCAAATAGGAACGCCACTGCTCCACCGCTAACAAAATAGCCATATGTTCTTTCTCATATGTCGACAAGCCGCGAGTGCGAGGGCCCAATCCTCGACTGAAATAAGCAAGAGGATGTCCATCTTGAATCAAAACAACACCAACACCAAAATCACAAGCATCTGTTTCAATTTCAAAACGCATGGAGAAATCTGGTAAAGCCAACACTGGCGCCGTGACCAACGACTTCTTTAGGTGGGAAAAAGCTGTTGCTGCTTCTATGGACCACACAAAGGGAACATGCTTGCGCAGCAGATTAGTCAACGGCTGGCTAATCATCCCATAATGTTGCACAAACTTGCGATAATAACCAGACAAGCCCAAAAACCCGTGGAGTTCCTTCACATTCGTTGGTACAGGCCACTTCTGTACATCACAAAATTTTTGAGGATCTATAGCAATGCCTTGCTCTGTGACAGTATACCCAAGATAAAAGACACTGCTTTGAGCAAAGGAGCATTTAGAAGGTTTCACTTTCCACTGATGGTGTTGCAATAAGTGAAGTACTTGAGCCAGATGCAGGAGATGCTCTTGGAAAGTGCGACTGTAAACCAATATATCATCAAAGAACACAACTGCACATTTACGCAAAACTGGAGCTAGTGTTTCATTCATGACTGCTTGAAAAGTAGTTGGTGCACCTGTCAAGCCAAAAGCCATAACATTAAACTGATAATGCCCACTATGACTGTGAAATGCTGTTTTGAACTCCTCGCCAGGAGCCAGCCTAATCTCATGGTACCCAGCTCGAAGATCCAGCTTAGAAAACCAAGAAGAACTTGACAATTCATCTAGCAGTTCATCAATGACAGGTAATGGATACTTAGTCTTTAGTGTCAACAAATTCAGGTTTCGATAATCCACACATAGAAGCAAGAAGCAGGAGTGTCTGTATCCTCAGCGACCATATCAAAAACTGGTTCTTTTTTCTTAACCATGATAATGGGTGAAGCAAAGGCACTGGTACTAGGTGATATGACTCCGCTCTAAAGCATTTCACCAATTTGCCTTTCAATTTCAGTCTTAAGCTCAGGTGAGTATCTATATGGTCTGATGTTGACAGGCCTAGCTCCTTCCATCAGAGGAATCGTATGATCACAAGATCGACGAGGAGGCAGCCTAGTTGGTTCAGCCAAGACTGCAGCATATTTATCCAGAATAGACTGAACTTCCTTGGGTATTTACGGGGGTTGAGACTGAGCTAAATGCAGTTCAACAACAATGTAGGCAAAGTTAACTAGAGGTTCACCTTGTAAGAAGACCTGCTTGCCTTGCTCATCAAAAGAAAGCCACTTATGCTGCCAATTCACTTTCATAGTGCCTCTACATGAGAGCCAATCCATGCCGATGATTCCATCATAAAATTTCAGAGGAAGGATCTTGAATTGCGACTGAAACTGATAACCATTTGCAGACCATGGACAATTTGGAATCATTTGATCACAAACAAGATGACCACCACCAGCTATTCGCACTCGTTGTTGCTTAGGTAAAGCTTGCTTGCCAGGTAAATGTTGTGCTAATCTGGTACTAACAAAAGAATGAGAACTGCCTGAATCCAACAGGAAGATAGCATCCAAACCTGCAATTTGGCACTTCATCCTGATGGCACTAGTATCATCAGTAGCCTTCTGCGTTTCAGCCGACAGTACCATGAGATCATCCACGCTATCATCGGAATTAGATAATTCAGACTTGCAGAATTCCAGCATTTCTTGCACTACATGCAGTTGAACTGTAGCATTGCATTTGTGATCTCTGCCCCAACGTTCTCCACAAAAAAAACACAGGCCCTTCGCTCGACGATAAGCTTTGAGAGTAGCAAGCTTATCAGGTTCTGCAAGATGTCTGTCAGTGTCAGCTGTACGCACATCGTCAGGCTGCCGAGAACATGAGCTTTGTACTGCTTATCTTTAGAGACAAATTGAGATCGTCGAGACTGAAAATGAGAGTAATCCTGATCATCATCCTCCACTTCCTCCTGCACAACAGCAATAGCATAGGCAGTATTGAGATCGACAGGTCGCTGAACAGCAACTATTAAACGTGCATCATGTTTAAGCCCATCTATGAACCTAGTGGTATAATGCAACATATCAGGGTTTGGCTCATAAGACGCCAACTGATCCATCAAAGCAGAGAAAACACTAATATAAGCAACAACAGTACCAGTTTGCCTAAGGCGGTATAGCTTGCGAACTAATGATTGATGCTGATTTTTGCCAAACCTTTGCAACACTGCTGCTACGAATTTCTGCCAACTAGCCCTACCTAGCTTATGCTGCACAGAGGACATCCATTGCGCTGCATCGCCCTCGAATTGCATAACTGCCACCGCAATCCATAATTCTGGATCCGTGTCAAACATGGCAAAATAGTCCTCACAACGAGCTTGCCAAAACTTAGAATTATCACCAGAAAACTTAGGAAAATCCATGGATGGGGGTTTGCCATGACTAGAGGATGTGCGCTTCTTACGATGTAAGAGGCTATTGAACGAATTCGTGGCAGGCACAGGTGGATGCATCATCGTAAGGGAAGTACTAGCATGGATACCTCGTGCCGTAGGAGGGATATAGGGCTGACAAGCACCAATTCCCATCCCCCGTGTAGCCGATGCAGAGTGGTGCCCATTGGTGGGAAAGAGATCCTCTGACTTAGAGCAAACTACTGCAGAGGGAAGTTGTTTATTTTGGATCGCTCGATATCAATCCGATGGTAGCAGCTCAAACTCCAGTAAACACAACGCGTTGTCAGCCCAAAGCCCAGTCCAACTAACGGGAGACGGAAAACAACCCATCTCCTTCCTTCCTCCTTCGTTCGCCGTCGCTGACGCTCCGTGCATCGCCGTCGGCCGCCGCAGCTGGCAGGTTGCATGCGTTCGCACCTCCGCCTTCCCTTCCTCCAACCTTCCGGTGCCGGCGAGCCGGACCTGTACTGCCGCCGCCGTTGTCCATGCGGCCGCTGTCGTCGTTGCCCATGCTGGCGTTGTTGCCCAAGAGGAAGATGGCGAGTCCGGCCACGCCATCTTTAACTGAATTTGGAACGGAATCGTTGTGCATAAACAGCTTGCAAAAGTGCAGGAACTATCCAACCTAATCACTGTTGTTAACTAAATTTGAAACGGCAAGATTGATTGAGGTCACCGAGGCAAAATCATACTACAGTACTTAATTTGAAACAGCAAGAGAGATTGATCTCCGGCTGGTTAGGTGGAGCTGCGGCGAGGCTGTTTGACGACGATGCGCGGAGCGTCAGCGACTCCATGGTTGCTTTCCCAACGGCGAGGGAACGACATAGCACTGTTTTCCGTCAACGTCTCCGTTGACCGTCTCTTGATCGTTTGGGCTAGGCTTTGGGCCGACGCGACGGTACGTTCCTAGCGCATTCCAGCTACTGCCATCGGATGGGTATCTAACGATCCAAAATTGACAACGTCCCTCTGCAGTAGTTTGCTCAAAGTCAGAGGATCTCGTTCCGGTGCGCGATATGCAAGCATACACCGATGGAATCGAGGCGGATCTACGCGCCTCGATGGGTCTCGCCTCCCCGGACGAGGATTCCAGTCCGTCCAGGCCGCATACGGGAGTCGCGGAGATCGGCCCCGCGCACCGTCGCTCCAACCGTGGTGCTAACGGTCTTATCAACCGCCTTATCCACCGTCGTGGCGACAGAGGTGGACACGGCCGTGGTGATGAGTTCGTGCAACTCGAGCTTGAGCTTCTCGTGCGCCGCCGCCACCGTCTCGTAGATCGCCTTGCCTTCGGGCGACAGATTCGCCAACAACTCCATACGCCTCCGTTCCACCGCCGCCTGAAATCGGGTCGCGTGGGGATGCAAAATCTCCAGCGTGGGTGGTGGGTGGAAAACAAATGGCTCTGGATACCAAGTGTTAAGGTCTCGCTAGAACTAGAATTCGAGGGGGGATTTGGTAGCGAGGATTCGGGGAATTGCTCCGATTAATAGCGAGATTACAAGTGGTATTGTTCTACAAGCAAACGGCGTCAGCCGTGTCCAATTAGCCTCTCCTCACAGAAGCTACTGTTTCCCTTATATTCAGCCTGTGATCCACTCCTCAGAAGAGAACCGCACGTTCGGCCGTCGATCGCGCTTGCTGGGCCGTATGCTGTGGTTATCAACTTGATGGGTCAGCCCACTCGTCCCTTGTAGCGCTTGATCAACATGAGGGTCGCTAACACTCCCCTCCCCTTGGAAACCAGCTTGTCCCCAAGCTGGCGCACGCGGAAAGCGCTGACGAAGTTCAGTCAGGTCCTCCCACGTCGCCAGCGACTCTGGTTGATCAGTCCACTGAACGAGGCCTTGATGAATAGCCGTTGTGCCTTGATGTCGAAAACGACGATGCAAAATGCGATAAGGAACAGCAAAAAATTGCATCAGTAGGAGGCAGCACTGGCTGTACCTCAAGATGAGCGTCCAATGCCTTCTTCAGTTGGGAAACATGAAGCACAGGATGGATGCAGCTGCTGGGGGGTAACTGAAGCCGATAAGCTGACAACCCAATACTTTCCAGTACTTTGAATGGACCATAAAACTTGAAAAGA
Source organism: Avena longiglumis (assembly GCA_030063025.1). Taxonomy (NCBI): domain Eukaryota; kingdom Viridiplantae; phylum Streptophyta; class Magnoliopsida; order Poales; family Poaceae; genus Avena; species Avena longiglumis. The sequence goes on from CP125978.1 coordinate 165,864,681, forward strand.
AGCTTATGATGCGCGCGAGGAGCCACGGAAGGCTGAACATAAGGCTGGAGCTTCAAGAATACAAAATCGCCCACTGCAAACTCGCGCTCTGACCTTTTTTTATCTGCCTGATGCTTCATGCGAGCACGCACGCGCTCAAGATGCTGGCGCAAGAGGCGAACCATCAGAGCACGATCCTGAAGCCAATCCGCCAGAGTAGGCACAGTACAAGTACTGTTTCCCTTATATTCAGCTTGTGATCCACTCCTCAGAAGAGAACCGCACGTTCGGTCGTCGCTCGCGCTTGCTGGGCCGTATGCTGTGGTCAACAACTTGATGGGCCGGCCCACTCGTCCCTTGTAGCGCTTGATCAGTAGGAGGGTCGCTAACAGTGTAATAATATAAGATGTTATAATACCTTCTTTGATAATTCCGGCAACGAAATCCAACCCATCATTAAGTTAATATGGTGGACGATATAGAACCCATACAAGCTGGTTAGAATAGGCTGCTGATGGGACTATGAAAAATATAGTACAAAATACTTTCAGTATATGCTCGAGGGGAATACAGTTAACGTTATTTGAGGTTCACTGTTATTGCAGGAAACTAACCGGATAACCAATGCAGTGGGTTAGATTTTTATAACATGCGACCTGCTTCTCTGACTTTGTGCTCGCTTGTTAAGTACTACATGGAAACATATGTAAAGGCAATGACAATAACACGGTTATGCATATCATGTACACTGATTTTCCTTTATGAACATATAAATGTATCTTATGTACATGACAATAATCACTCACCTGTCAATAAGCTTGGTTACATCCATGTAATCTGTCTTCTGGCTAAATTCAGAATCAAGATAATAAACAACACCATTCGCAAGTGACATGCATAGAAGAACCCAGTGATAATTACAAAGAGTGAATCGATGTTGTGTGTCGGACCTTGAGAATGAACAAATTAATTCCTAACTTATATAATGTAGCATTGGTTTACCTTACGCTACAAGGCCATATGATAAGATGCTTGGCAGTGCTCTTCATCATCAGGAAAATTATATAATCCTCAACACTCCTCAGGTCTCTTCCCATGAGTTGTTGCGAAGCATAATGAGGGTTGCATAAGATTACATTTTCTTTAGCATGTGCACACAAACCATATTTCCTACATAAGCATATGCATATATTGTGAGACGTAGAATTTGAACTGCTAGAAAGGCTTATATTTTGGAACAAAGGTAGTATATCAAAAGTTGTAAGGATAAATACTCACTCTATGAGGAATTTGATGATGTTGTCACCCATGGAAGAAAGTTTTAACATCTCTTGCAACTTCGTGTAAGAGACTTCGAACTGGATGGAAGTGTTCAACTTACTAGGTCCGTACTTAACCATGATCCTGGTAGACTTCCTCTTCACATTAACATGAGTCCTCAATTTTCCAAAACACTGACCCGCCGTCTCACCGTGCCCAAAGTTTAACATAGGCCTTGACAAAAACTATTCCTCGTTGGAAGTATTTTCCGGCAGGGGCACACTCTTTGGGGTTCTTCCTGTAGTGGATTTTACATTGCTACATGGTGCCTCCGTCGACTCTTTTACCCCGCTTGTTGTGATGGGCTCTTTCTGCTCTCTCGCGGAGGTAATTCCCTCGGGTTTCCATCATCTTGTGGTGCAATGGGTGCTTTAGATACCTTGGTGGCCATCATCTCCAACTCATTTCCCTCGCTTTGGACGGTACTTAATTTGGTATTTGTCCGGGCTCATGACTTCAGTCTCTTCACCAGAATGTTCAAGTTGTGGTGCAGAGGGCGGTGCTGCCAATATCTGTAGGGTATGTACGATTAGGAGCGGCTTACTGCTTCTAAGCATGGCACCGGGACAACCTTGGTTGGATCCGATGCTTCAACACGTATATCTGACTTTGGCCACTGTATGAAGGTGCCTCTCGCTTCATAGAGGGTGGTGACTTCGTCGTTGATGGGGATCGGGAGAAGGTGGCCATGGCAAGGAGCTAAAACACTATCGACGTGTACCTTAGCATATAGAGAGCTAAAGGAAACATTGTGTATGACCTGCACTTCACTTGCAGGATACATGATGCCGAACGCAGCATCCACGGGGCCCCTTGAGTTGGTGTCCATCACCGTTAGCTGGATATTTGTGGGAACCTACATGACAAGTCCATGTAAGTTAGGTTTTTCATAATTCGATGTTCTTAAAGATGAAACATAATTTGGTAGTTTACCTTCAGGCCATCACATGGACACGCACACCCGTGTCATTGACATCGATGACTCTGGATCCACAACTACTCCGACATATATCGATGGTTGGCAGTGGCGAGGGAGGCGCTCAATGCCAGAGGCCAGTAACTTTTCACCTAACTCTGCCAGTATTTCAGCTTTAAGAGAAGCCTTTGCATGCAAATTCTTAAGTCTTTTGCAGTCCTGCTTGTCGTCCAAAGTCCGGTCATGGCCATATTTCCATTCTGTGTAGCCACCTACTCCCCTCGTGCGACCAGGATGCTCCGGGTTCTCCAACGCCTTGACGAGAACATCTCCCTCTAAGGTTCCTTGTTGATACTCCTCATCGTACTTGACCTATATAAAATAAGATAATGGACATCAATGATAAGAAACGTAAACATAGTTATGAAGTGATGGATAAATTTAGCATGTGAACTTTCACCACTTTCTTTTATTTAAGGGCAGTCTCTAGATGACTGAATTGCAGCATCCCCGTACTCTCATCATATGACATTGCTCTAGCTCTGGTCCAGCTTCTTGCTCTCGAGTCTCTAATGTGAGACAATACTGGTGTGTGTCCTTCCGACACCGCCTTAGCATCCTCTGCCGCCCATATCTTGGACATGCCGACGTACCCATTAGTCCCCATGTTGTGAGGGCTATTGAAAATATTGGCTTGATTTCTCACAACATCACTCTTAGCTTTAAACTCATCGGTGGTCTTCATCGAAACAAAATCATTCCATTCACCTAATGTGATATGCGGGTATAGTTCAAAGGTACTTCTTACGGTGTCGTATCTAACAAACTCCATCATGATCTTGTTCTTCCAAGTGTTCCATGCATTGCAAGCAGACAATATGACATGTCGTTCAACATGAGGAATGAGCCTAGCGCTAATTAGGAGGTTGAAGTATCCGAAAATCTCATCCCTATAAACATTGAGTGTCGGGGCCCTAGGAACCTGTAACACCCTCAGAATCGGCCCTATGCAAGTTTTAGCGAAATCCGCCAAACCCGCATAGAAACGATTCAAAGGTGCCCACCAGGCACTTTCGTGCGGGTGGAAAACGAAGTAATAACATTACACAACAGTCCTCGATGGGACCCACAGAACAGATATATATATATATATATATATATATAACAGCGACTCCATGAGTCAAGAATACAGATATAATATACAAAGATCCAAATCACCTCGAAAACGATAGCGCGTCCAGCTACGGACAAGATGCAAATGGGGCTAAGAGCCCTGAAGAATAACCAATGGCGTCCATAACCCTGCCCAGGCCAAGCCGGAAGGGTAACCCTGCTAACGGCGTCGATCTCAAAACCTGCTTAAACAAAAGGGGTGCCGACAAAGGGCAAAGGAAAAGAGGAGCCAAGATCTGAGGCCAAGACACATGAGGCTAGAATTCGCGGTCTCGCCACATAGGTATGGTGGATCAAGCGGCAAGGAGATGCACTAGACAACCTATAGAGACTCGATACAACTGGCGGTTATCAGAGAGGGGTAAGAAAGACCTATTCGAACCAACCTGATGCTACCATCAAACAAACCCATCCCGGTGTCTCCCCCTCGAGACCAAACGAGGAAGTCAACCGAGGCACTCACACAGTTGGCAGTTTTAGTTATTCAGTTATCGTTGCAGCAATTACTAGTCAGGTATAGATAATCATTCTGATAAAGTAAGCAGTGGGCACTTTTAGTTAGCCATTCCGTTATAGTAACAACACTTACTAATCAGATACAATTAGCATGAGGTAAACCCAAAACCCAACAGTTGTCGGTACTTTTATTTAGCCATTCCGTTGTAGTTGCAATACTTACTAGTCAGTACAATGGTCGCATTTACACTCCAAACAAGCAATTGTGGGCGATTAATTAGCCATTCCATTATAGTGAAGCTGATTACTAGTCATTATAAAGTCAAATTTATAGCAATAAACTTTAGTTATGCTTGTCTATGGTCGAGATATCATGCTCCAAGTCGTCCATAATGCGACACGGCTTTCGAAAGTTTTACCCGGGTGCACCAATAGCAACACACGCTCGATCAACCTCGAAAACCAAATCAAAACCCAACGAGGCTTTCACGACAAAGCAATCACAGGATTCAAATATTTCAGGGGCCACCCTTGAGTACACCCGCAACGGTTAGCTGACTTGAGACGGACCCGAGGTTTGTGGGGGTCAGAACGATCGGGAACCCAAAACGGCTTGTCGATGCAGAACGGGTCACAATTCCTAACAAGACAAGGTGCTCCTCGCATAATCGTAAATACATAAGTAGCATGGCATAAGTACAGGATAGTAATTAAAACCTCAAACTAGTTTGTGGCCCCAAGAAATAAGATCAATCAAGCTCGCTCGGGGTCCCATATACCTCCCGGATGTGGATAGCGCGATAAATCAAGGAACAGGTATCAAGTACTCGGGGTCCTACGGGACACAAGTGGGCGTTCGGAAACCAAATATTATCTATCACCCACCGATGCCTCTGCTTATTTCAATTTTAGTTGTTAAACAGGAATTAAAGTGAACGATAAGTAAAGCTATGATCATCTCCAACAACAACATGCGGCAATACATCAACAACTGTGGCACTTGACAACACGCAACAGCACTTGAGCAAGCGACTACGACGCGCAAGTCCAACTATCTACCAAACAACAGGTAATAGGATGTGTCCAAGGCAATATGAGGCTGCAGGGAATATCCAGGGAACGAAGCTAGAGCATCGCAGCACAGATAGCAATATAGCAACAGGAGGGAAATAAATACTATAAAAGTAAGATAGGTAGAAAGTGGGAGATGCTCGCCTGAAAACATTGCCGAAGGTTCGACCGAAGATCGGGGAGAAGCTCACATCAACTCAACGGCCTTATCCGCGAAGAAGCAAAACACTAGAATAAACACCGGATGCAATATTTAATACAACGGCAGAAGATCGGCATGATGCATGTATGATGTATGACATGGCAAAGGTGCAATGCAATTAGGTCATATTAAGCGGAACCGGGGTCCCGACAATTACTTGGATGGTTCAAGTTGTTTAGCTACCCCGCAATTTAAATGTTGTCTTAACAAGGCAAGATAAGATACCGGTTCGCTATACAGATTTAAATGAGGCAGATATGAGACTAGATTTGCCCGCATATGGGCCCCATATTTAATTATTAGGTGAATCGGCATAAGGCCCCCAAACCACATGACAAGTATGCATGCATGATCAATCAATATGCGACAAGTTGTATTGTATTATAAAATAGGGTTTCGGGAAGGGTTCACACATTAGGGTTCGGCAGATCTTGGGGTTCCGGGGTTCGGGGTCGGTCTCGGGTCCGGATCTGGGGTTCGGAGTTCGACGGGAACGTTCTCGGATAACAGAGGTAGGTCTTGGCGCATCCGTGGTCTTCGGGTCATGTTGACGGTCATGGTGTTCGGGATGAAGCACTTGTCGCACCGGGGTCTCGGTGTCCGGGGTGAAGTACTCGGCGTCTCCGCGTCGGCGGCCTTGGCGGTATCGGGTTCGGACTCCGGATCCGGGCACGGTCTTAGCGCTCCGTCTTCAGTGTCGTTGGCGAACTCGGGCTCGATACCGGGGGTCCTTCGGATCCTTGAGGCGATCTTGGCGTTCCGGGCATCTTCGGTCCTCGGGTCCGAGAGGGGTACTTGTTGTATTCGTGTCGTGGCTCTTGTCGGGGTTCTCGGCTTCGGGCGCCGGAATGGAGAACTTGATACGGTTCGGTCTCGGATGAAGTACTTGGAGTACCACACGTTGGCTTCACTCGGTCCAGACAAAAGAACAAACGCCCTCTGCAACTATGTGCTTGGCCGATGGGCGGTCAACGACGGGCGGTGGGCGAGCTGGCAGGCGGCAAAGGAGGCCGGAGGTGGCCGGGCTGGGGACGCGTGGGGGGCTGCGGGTCCAGGTCGTCGCGGTGGGGAGGCTCGATGCAGCGGCGAAACGGCGGGGAGGGGGCGGCGGCATGGCGGCGCGAGCTTAAGCGAGGCGGGGAGCGGCGGGTGGTGCGGGCGGCGCGGCGGAGGTGGAGAAGGTGGTGAGGCGGGCGCTGGGGCAAAGAAAGCGAGGCAAGGGGGACGGCGTGCTCGGCGGAGGCGAGGGCGACCGGAGCTGGGAGGCGGGCAGCGTCGGGGCGTGGCCTGGCCACCGCAGACGGAGCAGGCGAGGCAGGCTGGTGGCCGGGAGAGGAGGCCGGAGGCAGAGAAGGCCAGGGAGGGCGGCGCAGCCGGGCGGAGGAGGCGGACTGCAGGCGGGGCTAGCAGAGAGGCGAGGGAGCGCGTCTTGCGTCGGGAGAGGACGCGAGGAGGAAGAGGATCTGGGGAGGTGAGTGGTGGGGCCAGAGTGGGGCCGGGAGCGGGCCAGGGGTGTGGGGATCTGCTGTGGAGGGGGAACGTGCGTGCTGTGTGTGGCTGTGTGGGGGGAGGGAGAGAGAGAGGTGAGGGAGTGGGGTGATGTGGCAGCATAGGATTGGTTGAGGGGAGGAAGAGGGTGAGGTGGCGAGAGCTGATTGGGTGGGGTGAGGTGGAGGGGGGGTGTGGGTAGGTTATCTGGTAGCTTTAGGAGTAATGGGGTGGGCCGTTTGTGTTTTTCTGGGGTGGTCGTTCGGGTCATTCGGCCCGTTCGACTGCCCCGCTAAAAATAATAAATATTTTTATTTGATTAAAACATAGCCTCTGCAAACCGATAGCGGACAAAACAAAATAATTCGGAGACCCGGTTTTGGTGTTTGAATAAAGATGGGGCGTTTAGAAAACAAATCGGGCTTTGCGAAAAATAGTTTTAGACAAACAACATATGATGATGACGATGCTCAAATGCAATGTGGCATGATGACATGAGCATGCGGTCATGATGATGCAATGCACAAAAACAACGCGATTTTCTAGTAGTGGTTTTTGCGGGATGCCACAATTCGACACCACTAACAAGGGATCTCGCCCTCGAGATCCGCCTCATGGTACCGGAAGGAAGGTCGGCGATCTGCATCTTCTGGCTTCGTGTAGATCTTCGCGACACCACTAACAAGGTTCTTGCTCACGTTCGTCAAGAGAACACTCCGGATAAACAACGGACGAAGTGAAAGGTAAGGCCACCTCTAACTTCAGCGGAAAGAGTAAATTGCATCGATCCATCATTCAATGTACATAAGCGAATGATCAGAGTAGTGGTATGGTCGCGACTCCATCCCGCACTCAAAGCATTACTCTGTACACGAACAGATGGGTTATACAACCAACCCTCAGGATTCAGACTGAAGATCTCGACAAGCGAGGTTCGGAACAAAGGAGTGATGCAGACTCTGCATCGGATCTGGCGTAGAGGATGTCGTCGCGTCGGAAAACACCGGAAGGCACAAACAAGGAATAAAGAATGGTGACACCGTAGACGGATTCATCAGGCAGCTTGAACACCGGACGGTAGAACACCGTTATCAAAGAAGGAAGCGAAACCCTGAAGGTACGACGGAAACCCAACCACGAGAAATCCTGGACTCGGAGAGAGAGAAGAGAGCGGATTCAAAACACGTAGAGGTAAGAGAGGAATAGCAAAGGGGTAAGGAGTAAAATCAGACCTAATCAGATCTATCCAACCGATTTTTCCAAAAATAGTTTTGACACTCTACTTCGGCCGTTAGCTAGGTTATCCTACAGGCTGGACTTGTGGGGTATCGCAACTGCTGAGCTCTGATACCACTCTGTAACACCCTCAGAATCGGCCCTATGCAAGTTTTAGCAAAATCCGCCAAACCCGCATAGAAACGATTCAATGGTGCCCACCAGGCACTTTCGTGCGGGTGGAAAACGAAGTAATAACATTACACAACAGTCCTCGATGGGACCCACAGAACAGATATATATAACAGCGACTCCATGAGTCAAGAATACAGATATAATATACAAAGATCCAAATCACCGAAAGCGATAGGCGTCCAGCACGGACAAGATGCAAATGGGGCTAAGAGCCCCAAGAATAACCAATGGCGCCCATAACCCCGCCAGGCCAAGCCAAGGGTAACCCCGCTAACGGCCGATCTCAAAACCGCTTAAACAAAAGGGTGCCGACAAAGGGCAAAGGAAAAGAGGAGCGTCGATCGAGGCCAAGACACGGCGAGGCTAGAATTGGCCCTCGCCACATAGGTATGGTGGATCAAGCGGCAAAGATGCACTAGACAACCTATAGAGACTCGATACAATGGCGGTTATCGAGAGGGTAAGAAAGACCTATTCGAACCAACTGATGCTACCATCAAACAAACCCATCCTGGTGTCTCCCTCGAGACCAAACGAGGAAGTCAACCGAGGCACTCACAGCTGGCGCTTTAGTTATTCATTATCGCAGCAATTACTAGTCGTATAGATAATCATTCGATAAAGTAAGCGGTGGGCACTTTTAGTTAGCCATTCCGTTATAGTTACAACACTTACTAATCGATACAATTAGCATGAGGTAAACCCAAAACCCAACAGCTTGTCGGTACTTTTATTTAGCCATTCCGCTAGAAGTTGCAATACTTACTAGTCAGTACAATGGTCGCAGTTTACACTCCAAACAAGCAATTGTGGCAGTATTAATTAGCCATTCCATTATAGTGAAGCTGATTACTAGTCATTATAAAGTCAAATTTATAGCAATAAACTTTAGTTATGCTTGTCTATGGTCGAGATATCGTGCTAAGTCGTCCATAACCGCGGACACGGCTTTCATAAAGTTTTACCCGCCGGGTGCACCAATAGCAACACACGCCGATCAACCTCGGAAAACCAAATCAAAACCCAACGAGGCTTTCACGACAAAGCAATCACAGGATTCAGAAATATTTCAGGGGCCACCCTTGAGTACACCAACAAAGTTAGCTGACTTGAGACGGACCCGAGGTTTGTGGGGCCTCAGAAGCGATCGGGAACCCAAATGGCTTGTCGATACAGCGTAACGGGTCACAATTCCTAAAGATAAAGCAGTGCTCCTCGCATAATCGTAAATACATAAGTAGCATGGCATAAGTACAGGATAGTAATTAAAACCTCAAACTAGTTTGTGGCCCCAAGAAATAAGACCAATCAAGCTCGCTCGGGGTCCCATATACCTCCCGGATGTGGATAGCGATAAATCAAGGAACAGTATCAAGTACTGGGTCCTACGGGACACAAGTATGCTCGAAACCAAATATTATCTATCACCCACCGATGCCTCTGCTTATTTCAATTTTATTTGTTAAACAGGAATTAAAGTGAACGATAAGTAAAGCTATGATCATCTCCAACAACAACATGCGGCAATACATCAACAACTGTGGCACTTGACAACACGCAACAGCACTTGAGCAAGCGACTACGACGCGCAAGTCCAACTATCTACCAAACAACAGGTAATAGGATGTGTCCAAGGCAATATGAGGCTCCAGGGAATATCCAGGGAACGAAGCTAGAGCATCGCAGCACAGATAGCAATAGAGCAACAGGAGGGAAATAAATACTATAAAAGTAAGATAGGTAGAAAGGGGGAGATGCTCTCCTGAAAACATTGCCGAAGGTTCGACCGAAGATCGGGGAGAAGCTCACATCAACTCAACGGCCTTATCCGCGAAGAAGCAAAACACTAGAATAAACACCGGATGCAATATTTAATACAACGGCAGAAGATCGGCATGATGCATGTATGATGTATGACATGGCAAAGGTGCGATGCAATTAGGTCATATTAAGCGGAACCGGGGTCCCGACAATTACTTGGATGGTTCAAGTTGTTTAGCTACCCCGCAATTTAAATGTTGTCTTAACAAGGCAAGATAAGATACCGGTTCGCTACACAGATTTAAATGAGGCCGATATGAGACTAGATTTGCCCGCATATGGGCCCCATATTTAATTATTAGGTGAATCGTCATAAGGCCCCCAAACCACATGACAAGTATGCATGCATGATCAATCAATATGCGAAAAGTTGTATTGTATTATAAAATAGGGTTTCGGGAAGGGTTCACACATTAGGGTTCGGCAGATCTTGGGGTTCCGGGGTTCGGGGTCGGTCTCGGGTCCGGATCTGGGGTTCGGAGTTCGACGGGAACGTTCTCGGATAACAGAGGTAGGTCTTGGCGCATCCGTGGTCTTCGGGTCATGTTGACGGTCATGGTGTTCGGGATGAAGCACTTGTCGCACCGGGGTCTCGGTGTCCGGGGTGAAGTACTCGGCGTCTCCGCGGCCTTGGCGGTATCGGGTTCGACTCCGGATCCGGCACGGTCTTAGCGCCCGCCTTGATGTCGTTGGCGAACTCGGCTCGATATCGGGGTCCTTAGGATCCTTGAGGCGATCTTAGCTCCGGCATCTTCGGTCCTCGGGTCCGAGAGGGTACTTGTTGTATTCGTGTCGTGGTTTTGTCGGGTTCTCGGCTTCGGAATGGAGAACTTGATACGGTTCGGTCTCGGATGAAGTACTTGGAGTACCACACGTTGGCTTCACTCGGTCCAGACAAAAGAACAAACGCCCTCTGCAACTATGTGCTTGGCCGATGGGCGGTCGATGACGGGCGGTAGGCGGCGAGCCTGGCAGGGCGGGGGCAGGCGGAGGCCGGAGGTGGAGGCCGGGCTGGGGACGCGTGGGTGGGGCTGCGCGGGTCCAGGGTCGCTGGGTGGGAGGCTGGTCCGCGGGCAGAACGACGGAGAGGGCCCGGCGAGGGCGCTGGGTCATGGGCGCGAGGCGAGGCAGGAGAGCGGTGGTGGTGGGCGGGGGCGGCGGAGGGTGGAGAAGGTGGTGAGGCGGAGCGCGTCGGGACAAGAAGCGCAGGCAAAGCGGGGGACGCGTTCGACGGAGGCGAGGGCGACCGGAGCTGGGAGGCGGCGCCGGGACGTGGTTCTGGCCGCCATGCTTGGACGGAGCGGGAGGCAGTGACGGTGTGGCTGGAGAGGCAGCGGGAGGAGAGAAGGGCGAGAGGAGGGCGCGGGCCAGGCGTGAGGAGGCGGGACCTGCAGGCGCGGGCTAGCGAGGGCGGCGTGGGAGCGTCTGGCGTCGGGTAGGGAGAGGTCGAGGAGGAAGAGGATCTGGGGGAGGGTGAGCGCGTGGTGGGGCCAGAGTGGGGCCGGGAGCGGGCCAGGGGTGTGGGGATCTGCTGTGGAGGGGGAACGTGCGTGCTGTGTGTGGCTGTGTGGGGGGAGGGAGAGGGAGAGGTGAGGAGTGGGGTGATGTGGCAGCAGGATTGGTTGAGGGAGGAAGAGGTGAGGTGGCGAGAGCTGATTGGGTGGGGTGAGGTGGAGGGGGTGGGTAGGTTATCTGGTAGCTTTAGGAGTAATGGGGTGGGCTTGTGTTTTCTGGGTGGTCGTCGGGTCATTCGCTCGACGCCCCGCTAAAAATAATAAATATTTTTATTTGATTAAAACATAGCCTCTGCAAACCGATAGCGGACAAAACAAAATAATCCGGAGACCCGGTTTTGGTGTTTGAATAAAGATGGGGCGTTTAGAAAACAAATCGGGCTTTGCGAAAAATAGTTTTAGACAAACAACATATGATGATGACGATGCTCAAATGCAATGTGGCATGATGACATGAGCATGCGGTCATGATGATGCAATGCACAAAAACAACGCGATTTTCTAGTAGTGGTTTTTGCGGGATGCCACAGAACCAGGGTGCCATGTCCCTATGGTTGAAGTTTCTAGCATTACGGGAGTCGCCCCCCTCAAGAGGCAGTAGCACCCCAGAGGCGGCTGGACCACACGGTGCCTCACAAGGCCCCCGCTTCGCGAGGGACAGCCTTCGGAGGGTAAATCTCCTGCAGGTACCCTGCTACTATGTCTCGCTCCATCCCGTATCCTCGAATGCCTTGGAGCGTGCTCAGGGGCTAATTGGTAACTCCCTTAGCAAGGAGCGAGCCGGACCCCGTTTTGGGCTGGCGTTGCAAGCGATGCAAGAAATTGGGACACTAGGCTCGTTCTTGTGATGCTAAACTGAAAAAAATATGGCGCATTAAATCTGCTGAACCGACCGGTTTATGTGGTCGGAAAATCTAGAAAGTTAAGGAAAATAAAGATTTTCTTGTTGCTAGAACAGAGGATTCTGCCGCATCGTCTTCTCCGCTTCCCACCCTCGCTACAGTAAACCCTAATTCCATTTTCGCTGCAGCCACCACCGTCGTCTGCACCACTGCCATCGGCTGCGCCACCACTGTTGCTCCCCCTGTCCCCATGGACACCTTTCCTATCAACCCATTGGCATTCCTTCCCGAGGGTATGACGGTTGATCCTGGCCCAGCCGACCGAAAAGTTCGAACTGATCTTGTTGTGCCACCTGTGCCACCTCTGCAGAATGATCATCTGATTATCGCTGATACCAACCGCTTCGTTCCAGTTCATTGTCGACATCACCTGCGTCATGTGGTCAGAGGCATGTTACATGAGATCAATCTAGAGGTACGGTCTTTTGATGATCACCCCTTTGGGTTGGGCATTTTCAGATTAGCTGAGACACTGCAGGCTGATACTGCTGTGGGGGTCACCTTAATGGTAGAGGAAAATGAGGGTTTTGAGGAAGGGCTTGAAATCACTTTTGTGAAACATAATGCTACCAGGAACATGTGTCTTACTGCTTTTGGTCGTGAACAGTGGATGTTACTGCTAGGCTTCCCTTCTGATTATCAAACAATGGACATCATTAAAAGAGCTGTACAAGATTTTGGTCTTCTTTCAATCTGGCATGAGCCTAGGGCGAATGACATATTTGTTTTAGTCAAAGTCTAGTTAGTAGATCCTAAGTTTGTGCCTAAGAGTCTGGTTTTGCATCAGTTAGGAGGTGCTAGATGTAGCTGGAATGTGCCCATTGTCCTTCTCAGGTCGGCTGATTGGAATGCTCATGTGCATAATGTGCCCCCACCTCCAGAGGACCCACCAAACAATGATCCCCACCCCTTCTTTGGAGAAGGGCCCACTGCTGAGCAACTTTATCAACAGCAGTTAGCAATTTGGCTACAGCAGAATCAACAAGGTGGTGGAGCTGCACCTATGGTGCAGAATCAGCAAGGTAATCATGCTCATCAGGGGAATTTTATCCATGCCCAAGCAATTGCTGCTTTGTTTGATAATGTGTTGGAGCAAGCAGAGGGAAATGTTGCATTCCCTTGAACAACAATGCTGCAGTTGACTTACCTTTGGATATCCCACTTATTAACTTTCAAGCTATTCTTCAAGAGAAGGGGGTTTCTTTTGATGCTGGTGTCCATCCACCTAGCACTAATATTGTGGACAGCCCAATACAAGCTTGGCATGAAAGTTTATCTGCAACTTCAGATGGGCAAACTTCCTTAGACTCTGATAACATGCAGGTGGAAACAAACTTAACTCTGAATACTGTTATGTTGGATGACTCTGCCTCTTCTGTCCACTCTGAGGTTTGGGCTATGATGACAATTGCCAGAGCTGCTCTTAAGGATTGTATGCTCCCAAGTTTGGTATGAGGAACACTTTTTCAATGTCAAGGTTCCAATTTCTGTTGTTGTGCATTCTGAACTGTTTGGAGAGTGGAATGCATTGCAGCTCTCTAGGAAGATATCTATTTTGTCTACTCCCAAAACACCTTCTTTCAAACTCTGCATTAACAAAGACTCTGTTGTTTCTTGCATGGGGGAAGTAGGAAAGAAAAGAAAATTCTCTAAAAATCTAACTCCTATCTCAACTAGTCTGGTCAGAAGAAGTTCAAGGGCAACAAGGTACAGGGGTTTCAAGCCTATTGTTATAGGAGATGTGAAAAAAGCCAAATCAAAAGTTAAGCCTAGAACTGTACCTGGGGTGAAGATTACTGAAGAAGAAGAAGAGGGGCAATAGATGATTACTCCCTTTCAGGTGCAAGGAGTTGACCCTACACTTCTTCCAACAACTATCTCCATGATTCAAGCTATTGGTGCTGGTTTATGTGGTGTCCCACTTCAGGAGTTAACTCCAAAAAAGCTATGGGCCCCTCTCCAGGAAGAAGAAAGCCCTGACAGTGTTTAACTGTCATCTTTTATTATCTATTGTAATATTTATGTTTCTCAAACAATGGGTTATTTTGTGTTGGAACATAAGGGGCTTAAATGCCAAGGACAAACAGTTAGCCCTTATGAATGCTATAAATGAGAGTGGCTGTTATATGTTATGCCTGCAAGAAACAAAGAAGGAATCTTTTGATGTGGCTTTCATTAAATCATGTTGTCCAAAAAGATTTGATGATTATGTATATGTTCCTTCAACTGGTGCTTCTGTGTGGCATCCCGCAAAACCACTACTAGAAAATCGCGTTGTTTTTGTGCATTGCATCATCATGACCGCATGCTCATGTCATCATGACACATTGCATTCGAGCATCGTCATCGTCTTGCATCTGTTCGCATAAAACTATTTTCGAGAAAACCCGAATTGTTTTCGAAAACGCCCCGTCTTTTATTCAAACGCCAAACCCGGGTCTCCGGATTATTTTGTTTTGTTGCTATCGGTTTGCAAACGGTGTTATTAAAACAAATAAATTTTATATTATTTTTAGCGGGGGCAGTCGAACGGGCCGAATGACCCGAACGACCACCCCAGGATTTTAAATCGGTCCACCTGAACACCCCAACAAATCCTACAGCTACCCACCTATCTACCCACACCCCCCCTCCACATCACCCCACCCAATAGCAACCTGCCACCTCCCCTCTCCCCTCCCCCTAGCCTACCAGACGCCGCCACGTCACTCAACCTCCTCCCTCTCCTCTCTCTCTCCCACCAACCAGCCCCACACCCCCCACGCAACCCACCACACACGCACGCCAGCCCCCACCCACCCGCGCGCTGCAGCCTCTCACCCCACACCCTCCCACCTCTCAACCGCCCCTGGGCCCCACCCCTGGCGCCTTGGCCCACCGCCCACCTCCCTGCACCTCCTAGGCCCCCTTCCCGAGCGAACCGCCCCGCCTAGCACCTGCACCATCCCGCACGCCTCAGCCTCTCCCTCGTCTTCTCCCGCCTGCCACCGCCCCGTCGCCCGCTGCCGCCACCTCCCGTCGCCGGCCTCGCTCACTCCCTCGGTCTCCCGCCGCCTCGCCGCCTCACAACACCGCCAGGCCAGCCTCCCACCTCACCTCCGCGCCTGCCCCGCCCACCTCCGCATCTCGCGCCAGCCCCATCTCTCCCGCCCGCCTCTCCGGCCCGCCTCCACCGCTCGCACGCCGCCCGCCGCCTCCGCCTCCTCCATGCACCGCCGCGCCAGCTCACCGCTGGCGCCTCGGGCGTCCCTCGATCGCAGCTACCCGGCGCCGTTCGAGACCGCCGCTGAAGCTCCCCGCCTCGCCGCCATCGGGCCTCCCCTTCTGCGAAGCCGGCGCGAGCTCCGCCTCGCTCTCCACCTCGCTGTCTCCGGTGGCGCCATCGCCACGCCCGCCGCCCAGCCTTCACCGCCAGCCCGTCCTTGTCCTCGCCGGCATGCTCGCCTCCCTCTTCAGCAACAGCTTTGTTGGTGTCGTGGTGACGTGGGGGCTCGAGATCTTCTCTGAAGAAAGGATACGAGGCTCCTGGTGCAGAACAAGCTCGCCACCGACCACCAACGTCGCCTTCACGGATGACAAGTAGTCCCTCTCGGACCAAAAGGCCGACAAGAGTCGAGAACCGGGGAACTATGCAATACCACGACGTCGGGACCGAACAAGATCTACCACTTGGTCGCACCATGGACTCGGAGAAAACCCTTGGACGCCAAGATCGTCTCGATAATGATGTTTTGAAGAATGAACCAATCGTACCCCGAGGACCCTGACGCCGTTTACAAGTTCGCCACCGGAGAATAAAGGGAGAACATCAAGATCTTCACGGTACGCCAAGTTCGCCAACGTGGCAAGCCCGAACCCGGAGAACTCCATCGCGGGACATCAAGTACTCCGCCATGGACCCGATTGAAGCAAACCCGAAGACGGTAGATGCGACAAGTACTCGTTCTCGAACGCCATGACCTCTTTCCAGGATCCGATGGCCGAGACCCTGAAGACCGATCTAAAGCGCCAAGGCCTTTGCATGGAGTCGGCAAGATCGTCCGGTAACACCAAGAACAGCTGCGCGGGCCGACAAGAACGACACCGACCCGGAGCGAGTCCGATGCGCCCCGACGCCAGACCAAGTACTTCCTCCCGGAACGCCAAGTTCTACCACAGTTATTCGAGAACGATCCCGGAGTCCGAGAACGTTTTCGTCGAACCCTGGACCCTGGACCCCGACCCCGTCGAACCCTAACCAAGATCTGCCGAACCCTAATGTGTGATTCCCCTTCCGAGCCCTATTTTATAATATAATACAATTGATGCATATCAAATCATTCATCTCGCATGCATATCATTGGTTTGGGGGCCTTATGCCGATTCACCTAATAATTAAATATGGGGCCCATATGCGGGCAAATCTAGTCTCATATTGGCCTCATTTAAATTGATGTAGCGAACCGGTACCATATTTTGGCCATGTTAATACAACATTTAAATTGCGGGGTATCTAAATAACGTGAACCACCTAAATAATTGTCGGGACCCCGGTTCCGCCTAATCTGACCTAATTGCATTGCACCTTGGCCATGTCATACATCATGCATGCATCATGCCGATCTTAAATATTGCATCCGGTGTTTCTTCTAGTGTTTTGCTTCTTCGCGGATAAGGCCGTTGAGTTGATGTGAGCTTCGCCCCGATCTTCGGTTGAACCTTCGACAATGTTTTCAGGCGAGCATCTCCCCTCCTTTCTACCTATCTTACTTTTATAGTATTTATTCCCTCCTGTTGATCTATTGCTATCTGTGTTGCGATGCTTTAGTTTCGTGCCCGTGATATCCCTTGCAGCCTTATATTGCCATGGCCACCTCCTATTACCTGTTGTTTGGTAGATAGCTGGACTTGCGCGTCGTAGTCGCTTGCTCAAGTGCTGTTGCGTGTCGTCAAGTGCCACAGTTGTTGATGTTTTGCCGCATGTTGTTGTTGGAGATGGCCCTAGTTTTACTTATCGTTCACTTTAATTCCTGTTTAACAACTAAAATTGAAGTAAGCAGAGGCATCGGTGGGTGATAGAAAATAATTGGTTTCCGAACGCCCACTTGTGTCCCGTAGGACCCCGAGTACTTGATACCTGTTCCTTGATTTATCGCGCTATCCACATCCGGGAGGTATATGGGACCCCCGAGCGAGCTTGATTCATCTTATTTCTTGGGGCCACAAACTAGTTTGAGGTTTTATTTACGATCCTGTACTTATGCCATGCTACTTATGTATTTAAATTGTGCGAGGAGCACACGTCTGTTAGGTAAGCGGAGTGATTACGCTGTATCGACAAGCCCAGCCACACTTTCGGGTTCCCGCCATGACCATTGACGCAAACCTTGAGTCCATCTCGCTTGCTTACTGCTATGGTCTACTCAATGGGGTGGCCCCTGAAATATTTCTGAATCCTGATTGTTCACCGTGAAAGCCTCGTTGGGTTTTGATTTGGTTTTTCCGAGGTTGATCGAGCGTGTGTTGCTATTGGTGCACCCGGGTAAAACTTTCAAAGCCGTGTCCATGGATATGGACTTGGAGCACAAGATTCTCGACCATAGACAAGCATAACTAAAGTTTATTGCTATAAATCTGACTTTATAATGACTAGTAATCAGCTTCACTATAATGGAATGGCTAATTAATACTGCCCACAACTGCTTGTTTGGAGTGTCGCTTGCGACCATTGTACCTGACTAGTAAGTTTTGCAACTACAACGGAATGGCTGAATAAAAGTACCAACAACTGCTGGGTTTCGGGATTATATCATGTTATCGGTATCTGATTAGTAATTGCTGCAACTACAACGGAATGGTCGACTAAAAGTGCCCACTGCTTACTTTATCAGGATGATTATCTACATCTGACTAGTAATCGCTGCAACGATAAACTGAATACATAAAACTGCCAACTGGGTGAGTTCCTCGGTTGACTTCCTCGTTTGGTCTCGAGGGGGAAACACCAGGATGGGTTTGTTTGGTGATAGCTTCAGGTTGGAACCGGTTAGGTCAGTCTTATCCCTCTCTGATGTCCGCCAGATGTATCGAGTCTCTATAGGTTGTTTAGTGCATGCTGCCGCTGCCGCTTCAGTCCACCATACCTATGTAGGCGAGGACCGCCGAATTCTAGACTCGCCGTGTACTGGCCTCAGTACTGACGCTCCTCTTTTCCTTTGCCCTTTGTCGGCACCCCTTTTGTTTAAGCAGGTTTTGAGATCGACGCCGTTAGCAGGGTTACCCTTCCGGCTTGGCCTGGGCAGGGTTATGGACGCCATTGGTTATCCTTCAGGGCTCTTAGCCCCATTTGCATCTTGTCCGTAGTCGGACGCTCTGTCATTTTCAAGGTGATTTGGATCTTTGTACCGTATATTTGTATTCTTGACTCTTTGAGTCGCTGTTGTATATATATATCTGTTCTGTGGGTCCCATCGAGGACTGTTGTGTAATGTTATTACTTCGTTTTCCACCTGCACGAAAGTGCCTGGTGGGTACCTTTGAATCGTTTCTATGCGGGTTTGGCGGGTTTCGCTAAAACTTGCATAGGTCCGATTCTGAGGGTGTTACAAAGTGGTATCAGAGCTCAGCAGTTGCGATACCCCACAAGTCCAGCCTGTAGGATAACCTAGCTAACGGCCGTAGTAGAGTGTCAAAACTATTTTGCAAAATCGGTTGGATAGATCTGGTTAGGTCTGCTTTTACTCCTTACCCCTCTGCTATTCCCCTCTTATCTCGACATGTTTTGAATCTGCTCTCTTACCTTTTCTTTGAGTCCAGGATTTCTCGCGGTTGGGTTTCCGTCGTACCTTCAGGGTTTCGCTTACTCCTTTGGTAACGGTGTTGCTACATCTGGTCTTCATGCTATCCGAGGAACCCTTCGTCTGTGGAACCATCCTTTGTTCTTTGTTTGTGCCTTCCGGTGTTTTCCGACGCGACGACATTCTCTACGCCAGATCCGATGCAGAGTCTGCATCCCTCCTTTGTTCCGAACCTCGCTTGTCGAGATCTTCAGTCTGATTCCGAGAGTTGGTTGCATAATCCGCCTATTCGTGTGCAGAGTAATGGTTTGGGTGCGCGATGGACTGATCACCATCCGACTACTCTTATCATTCGCTCTCGTACCTCGAATCAGTGGATCCAGCAGTCTTACTCCGTCCACGGAAGTTAGGGGTGGCTTTATTTGTTGATACCTCTACCTTCGACCTTTTGTCCCCGGAGTGTTCTCTCGACGATCACGGACAACAACCCTTGTTAGTGGTGTCGCGAGGATCTACACGAAGCGAGAAGATGCAGATCGCCGACCTTCCTTCCGGTACCATGAGGCGGATCTCGAGGGCGAGATCAATTGTTAGTGGTGTCGAATTGTGGCATCCCGCAAAACCACTACTAGAAAATCGCGTTGTTTTTGTGCATTGCATCATCATGACCGCATGCTCATGTCATCATGCCACATTGCATTCGAGCATCGTCATCGTCTTGCATCTGTTCGCATAAAACTATTTTCGAGAAAACCCGAATTGTTTTCGAAAACGCCCCGTCTTTTATTCAAACGCCAAACCCGGGTCTCCGGATTATTTTGTTTTGTTGCTATCGGTTTGCAAACGGTGTTATTAAAACAAATAAAATTTATATTATTTTTAGTGGGGGCAGTCGAACGGGCCGAATGACCCGAACGACCACCCCAGGATTTTAAATCGGTCCACCTGAACACCCCAACAAATCCTACAGCTACCCACCTATCTACCCACACCCCCCCTCCACATCACCCCACCCAATAGCAACCTGCCACCTCCCCTCTCCCCTCCCCTAGCCTACCAGACGCCGCCACGTCACTCAACCTCCTCCCTCTCCTCTCTCTCTCCCACCAACCAGCCCCACACCCCCCACGCAACCCACCACACACGCACGCCACCCACCAGCTGCAGCCTCTCACCCCACACCCTCCCACCTCTCAACCGCCCCAGCCCCACCCTGGCGCCTTGGCCCACCGCCCCACCTCCCTGCACCCTCCCAGGCCCCCCTTCCCAGCGAACCGCCGCCTAGCACCCGACCATCCCTTGCAGCCTCCCCCTCTCCCCCGTCTTCTCCCGCTCCGGCCACCGCCGCCCGTCCGCCTCGCCGGCCGCCACCTCCCCGTCGCGTCGGCCTCCCCGCTCACTCCCTCGGTCTCCCGTCCGCCGGCGCGCCTCCTCGCCGCCTCCGTCAACACCGCCGCCGCGCCCAGCTCCCCACCCCCACCTTCCGCGCCTCCTTCCCGCCACCTCGCATCTCCTCGCCGCCAGCCATCTCCTCCCGCCCGTCTCCGGCCCGCCCCTCCGCGTCTGCCGCCGCCCGCCATCGCCTCCGCTCCTCCATGCGCCGCCGCCCAGCGCTCCGCTCATGGCGCCTCACGGCGTCCTCCCGCATCGCAGCTACCGGCGCCCGTTCAGCCCGCCTCGCTGCTGCTCCCGCCTCTCCGCGTCGGGCCTCCCCCTCTGCAGCCGGCAGCGAGCTCCGCCTCCCAGCTCTCCGCTGTCTCGATGGCGCCGCCGTCAGCCACGCCTTCACCGCCAGCCCGTCCTTGTCCTGCCGGCATGCCTCCACCCTCTTCAAGAACAGCTTTGTTGGTGTCGTGGTGGCGTGGGGGCTCGAGATCTTCTCAAGAAAGGATACGAGGCTCACAGTGCAGAACAAGCTCGCCACCGACCACCGACGTCGCCTTCACGGACGACAAGTAGTCCCTCTCGGACCACAAGGCCGACACGAGTCGAGAACCGGGGAACTATGCAATACCACGGCGTCGGGACCGAACAAGATCTACCACTTGGTCGCACCATGGACTCGGAGAAAACCCTTGGACGCCAAGATCGTCTCGATAATGATGTTTTGAAGAATGGACCGAGCGTACCCCGAGGACCCTGACGCCGTTTACAAGTTCGCCACCGGAGAATAAAGGGAGAACATCAAGATCTTCACGGTACGCCAAGTTCGCCAACGTGGCAAGCCCGAACCCGGAGAACTCCATCGCGGGACATCAAGTACTCCGCCATGGACCCGATTGAAGCAAACCCGAAGACGGTAGATGCGACAAGTACTCGTTCCCGGATGCCATGACCTCTTTCCAGGATCCGATGGCCGAGACCCTGAAGACCGATCTAAAGCGCCAAGGCCTTTGCATGGAGTCGGCAAGATCGTCCGGTAACACCAAGAACAGCTGCGCGGGCCGACAAGAACGACACCGACCCGGAGCGAGTCCGATGCGCCCCGACGCCAGACCAAGTACTTCCTCCCGGAACGCCAAGTTCTACCACAGTTATTCGAGAACGATCCCGGAGTCCGAGAACGTTTTCGTCGAACCCTGGACCCTGGACCCCGACCCCGTCGAACCCTAACCAAGATCTGCCGAACCCTAATGTGTGATTCCCCTTCCGAGCCCTATTTTATAATATAATACAATTGATGCATATCAAATCATTCATCTCGCATGCATATCATTGGTTTGGGGGCCTTATGCCGATTCACCTAATAATTAAATATGGGGCCCATATGCGGGCAAATCTAGTCTCATATTGGCCTCATTTAAATTGATGTAGCGAACCGGTACCATATTTTGGCCATGTTAATACAACATTTAAATTGCGGGGTATCTAAATAACGTGAACCACCTAAATAATTGTCGGGACCCCGGTTCCGCCTAATCTGACCTAATTGCATTGCACCTTGGCCATGTCATACATCATGCATGCATCATGCCGATCTTCTGCCGATCTTAAATATTGCATCCGGTGTTTCTTCTAGTGTTTTGCTTCTTCGCGGATAAGGCCGTTGAGTTGATGTGAGCTTCGCCCCGATCTTCGGTTGAACCTTCGACAATGTTTTCAGGCGAGCATCTCCCCTCCTTTCTACCTATCTTACTTTTATAGTATTTATTCCCTCCTGTTGATCTATTGCTATCTGTGTTGCGATGCTTTAGTTTCGTGCCCGTGATATCCCTTGCAGCCTTATATTGCCATGGCCACCTCCTATTACCTGTTGTTTGGTAGATAGCTGGACTTGCGCGTCGTAGTCGCTTGCTCAAGTGTTGTTGCGTGTCGTCAAGTGCCACAGTTGTTGATGTTTTGCCGCATGTTGTTGTTGGAGATGGCCCTAGTTTTACTTATCTTTCACTTTAATTCCTATTTAACAACTAAAATTGAAGTAAGCAGAGGCATCGGTGGGTGATAGAAAATAATTGGTTTCCGAACGCCCACTTGTGTCCCGTAGGACCCCGAGTACTTGATACCTGTTCCTTGATTTATCGCGCTATCCACATCCGGGAGGTATATGGGACCCCCCTGAGCCAGAGCTTGATTCAGTCTTATTTCTTGGGGCCACAAACTAGTTTGAGGTTTTATTTACGATCCTGTACCTATGCCATGCTACTTATGTATTTAAATTGTGCGAGGATCACACTGTACTGTTTAGGTAAGCGGAGTGATTACGCGGTATCGACAAGCCCAGCCACACTTTCGGGTTCCCGCTTCTGACCATTGGCGCAAACCTTGAGTCCGTCTCAAGCTTGCTTACTGCCGTTGCGGGTCTACTCAATGGGGTGGCCCCGAAATATTTCTGAATCTGTGATTGTTCAGTCGTGAAATCCTCGTTGGGTTTTGATTTGGTTTTCCGAGGTTGATCGAGCGTGTGTTGCTATTGGTGCACCCCGGCCGGGTAAAACTTTCTGAAAGCCGTGTCCGCGGATATGGACGACTTGGAGCACAGTATCTCGACCATAGACAAGCATAACTAAAGTTTATTGCTATAAATCTGACTTTATAATGACTAGTAATCAGCTTCACTATAATGGAATGGCTAATTAATACTGCCCACAACTGCTTGTTTGGAGTGTCGCTTGCGACCATTGTACCTGACTAGTAAGTTTTGCAACTACAACGGAATGGCTGAATAAAAGTACCAACAACTGCTGGGTTTCGGGATTATATCATGTTATTGGTATCTGATTAGTAATTGCTGCAACTACAATGGAATGGTCGACTAAAAGTGCCCACTGCTTACTTTATCAGGATGATTATCTACATCTGACTAGTAATCGCTGCAACGATAAACTGAATACATAAAACTGCCAACTGGGTGAGTTCCTCGGTTGACTTCCTCGTTTGGTCTCGAGGGGGAAACACCAGGATGGGTTTGTTTGGTGATAGCTTCAGGTTGGAACCGGTTAGGTCAGTCTTATCCCTCTCTGATGTCCGCCAGATGTATCGAGTCTCTATAGGTTGTTTAGTGCATCTTGCCGCCGCTTGATCCACCATACCTATGTAGGCGAGGGCGAATTCTAGACTTCGTGTCTTGGCCTCGATCTTGACGCTCCTCTTTTTCCTTTGCCCTTTGTCGGCACCCCTTTTGTTTAAGCAGGTTTTGAGATCGACGCCGTTAGCAGGGTTACCCTTCCGGCTTGGCCTGGGCAGGGTTATGGACGCCATTGGTTATCCTTCAGGGCTCTTAGCCCCATTTGCATCTTGTCCGTAGTCGGACGCTCTGTCATTTTCAAGGTGATTTGGATCTTTGTACCGTATATTTGTATTCTTGACTCTTTGAGTCGCTGTTGTATATATATATCTGTTCTGTGGGTCCCATCGATGACTGTTGTGTAATGTTATTACTTTGTTTTCCACCCGCACGAAAGTGCCTGGTGGGCACCTTTGAATCGTTTCTATGCGGGTTTGGCGGGTTTCGCTAAAACTTGCATAGGTCCGATTCTGAGGGTGTTACATTCTGGTGGTTTAATCATTATTTGGAATAGTTCTTTATTCTTTGGAATGGTTATGCACTATGAACAATTTGCTATTTTTGTTCATTTTACCTCAACACAGTCTACTCAAACCTGGACATTAATTAATGTGTATGGACCATGTCCTAGAGAAAGGAGAGAGCAATTTGTGAAATGACTATTTCAGCTAAATATTCCTGATGATGAAGACTGGATAATTATGGGGGATTTTAATTTTATTAGATCTCCTAATAACAGAAACAAACCTGGAGGAAATGTCAATGACATGTTAATTTTTAATGATTTCATAAGGGAGCAAAATCTGACTGAACTGCCTATTAAGGGAAGGCAATACACTTGGAGCAATATGCAGGATGATCCTCTCCTTGAGAAACTAGATTGGTTTTTCACTTAAATCCATTAGACTGCAAGTTATCCAAATACTGTGGTTACTCCACAAGGGAAGCCAACATCAGACCACTCCCCATGTATTGTCACAATTCAAACAAAGATTCCTGGAAGTAAAACTTTTAGATTTGAAAATTACTGGGTTGCTCATCCTGGCTTCCTAGAAACAGTATCCAAAAGTTGAGAGAAGCCAACCTTCAAAAAGAATTGTGCAGCCAACATTAATGCTAAGTTCAAAAGACTAAGGTATGATTTGAAATTTTGGTGTAAATCTATCTCCAAACTTTCAATTTGTATTGATAATACAAATAAAGCTTTAGCTGATTTGGATAATCTTGAAGACAGAAGAGGTCTTTTTTTGTCATGAAAAGAATTTCAGGAAAATCTTAAAGGTACACTTGGCCAGATTAATAGAATATCAGAATATATATTGGAAAAAGAGGTGTACAGCAAGATGGACAAAATTTGGGGATGAGAACACAAAAAAAATCATAACTATGCCACTAAAAGATATATAAGAAACAATATAGCCTCAATCAGACTCTCTGATGGATCATTGGTGATAGACCATGTTAACAAGGAGGAGATCTATCAAACATATAAAGAAAGACTGGGCTCTGCAACTCAGCCAGCTATGGTTTTGGATTTAGAAAATCTTATTACCCCTACACCTGGACTTGATATACTATCTGCTCCTTTTACTAAAGAAGAAATTGATGAAGTGGTTTAGGAAATGCCAACTGATAAAGCACCTGGCCCTGATGGTTTCAATGGCCAATTTCTCAAGAGTTGCTGGCATATTATTAAAGGGGATATTTATGAACTATGTCTCCAGTTCCATGAAGGAAATCTAAACTTGGAAAGCATTAACATGGGCCACATTACTCTAATTCCAAAGGTTGGCTCCCCTGAAACTGTTAATGATTACATGCCCATCACTCTTCTGAACTGTATACTAAAACTTATTACCAAAATACTGGAAAATAGATTACAGAAGGTAGTCCTTCAGATTGTGCACAAAAATCAATATGGGTTTCTTAAAGGGAGAAACATACAAGATTGCTTGGCTTGGGCTTTTGAATTTATTACCAATGTGAGACTTCAAAAAAGGAAATCATGTGATTAAAGTTGGACTTTGCCAAAGCCTTTGACACTATTGATCACTCTACTATGATCAAGATTATGAGACAAATGGGATTTGATGAAAAATGGTTGAAATGGATTGAAATTATTTTTGGGACAGGTAAATCAGCCATCTTATTGAATGGGGTCCCTGGCAGACAATTTCACTGTATGAGAGGTGTTAGACAAGGAGATCATCTTTCTCCTCTGATTTTTGTTCTTGCTGCTGACCTATTACAGTCTGCCATCAATAAAGCCTTCAGGGAAAATATTTTACATGCTCCATTATCTTCTGACTTTGGACAAGATTTCCCAATTGTACAATATGCTAATGATACATTAATTATCATGCTTGCCTGCATTGATCAAGTTCATGTCATGAAGGAGATTCTTCAGAAATATGCCACTTCTACTGGACTGACATTCAATTTTCAAAAGTCCAACATGATACCTATTAATCTGTCAGAGAACAAGACTAAGGAAATTGTAGATATAATTGGTTGTACTGTGGCCTCTATGCCCTTTACATATCTTGGTCTGCCATTGGGAACTACCAAACCTACTGTATATGATTTAATGCCTCTGGTGGATAGGATTGAAAGGAAAGTTTCAGCTTCGTTTCTAATGATGTCATATAGTGGCAGGGTTTCAGTTATAAATTTGCAATGTGCTCAATTAAATTACCAGAGAAAATCATAAATCACGTGGAGAAAATTCAAAGACACTGTCTATGGAACAAAAAAACAGAGGATGGAGAGAAATGTTATTCACTGGCAGCTTGGGACAAAATTTGTAGACCAAAGAAGAAAGGAGGACTAGGAATTCTTAATCTTAGAGTACAAAATGATGGGCTCTTATTAAAATATTTGCATAAATTTTATAATAAAGTTGACACTCCATGGGTCACTTTGATTTCGAATACTTATTATACTGATAATATTCCCCATGCTCTATCTCCTAGAGGATCATTCTAGTGGAAGGATGTTTTTAAACTGTCTCACATTTTTAGAGGTATTGCTCTGAGCTCAATTGCCAATGGCACTTCAACTTTATTTTGGAAGGACAATTGGCAACATGGGGTGTTTGAAGATAGCCACCCCAGGATTTTCTCCTATCTCAGAAAAGAAGACATGTCTATTAAAGAATTCCTTTCATCAAATTCGTTACACAATACCTTTTTGCTGCCTCTCTCTCCTGAAGCCCTGGAGGAATTAAAAGATATTCAGAATATCTGCAGGGAAGTAACAATGACCCAAGACAATTCAGACAAATGGTCATACGTTTGGGGTAATGACAAATTCTCCTCAAGTCTATACTATCAATTCTATTTCAAGGACTTGGAGCCACACATCGCCTTTAAATGGTTATGGAAAGCCAGATGCACCCCAAAAGTCAAAAAATTTGGATGGCTAGTCCCATTAGACAAACTTAACACCAGAAATATGCTAAGAAGGAGAAATTTCTCTCTAAGTTCAGGTTATGATTATCCAATGTGTGCCAATCCTCCAGAAGAAACTATAGAACATATGCTTTTTGAGTGCCCCTTTAGCAAATCTTGTTGGGACCTTCTCCATATAATTTGGACCCCAGGAGCTACAAGAACTACAAGATTACAGATAATTGAACTAGGGAAGGCCTCCTGGAACCAAAAACTATACATGGAAGTTTTTTTGCTAGGAGCCTGGAACATCTGGAAAGAAAGGAATAATCTACTATTCAATGGTATTCAACCAACTGTAGATTCCCGGAAGACTAGACTAGTATTAGACTTGAATCTTTTAGTCCATAGGACTAAGGAGGATCTTCATCCTCACATCCAAAACATTATTTCCTCTCTGTAATCTTCTTTTTACCTTTATTTGGCTGGGCATTGCCCATTGTAAAAAATATGTAAAAAGGACCTCTGGGATTTCTATTTAATGGCAAAACAGTAGGAGCCTTTCCTACTATTAGAGATTCAAAAAAAAAGTAGAGAGAGACAGATGAAGACAAATAACGCCAAAGGAGGCCACTTTACAAGAGGATGGAGTGGAAGGAGACGCGCTAGGCCTGGTCAACCAAAAGCATACTCGTGGACCAGGTCCTCAAGGAGCAGCTATGTGGTATCCCTTCCCGCCCACGGATTGGGGGAAGAGGCCCGTCGCCACCCTATATATAGGACCCTTCTTTTACCTTAGAACAGGTTGATCCCTAGCGATCTAAAACCCTAGACTTCCATCCACCATTGTACCCTTGCGAAGCAAGCGAGTAATACAACAAACCAGGAGTAGGGGCTTTACCTCCTCACGAGGTTCCTGAAGAGATGGCTATGAAATATAGCCATCCACGTCCACATTTAAAATAGATATTATTCATATATTTGATGAAATATCTCTCTAAACCCTGCCACTAATGCCTAATGATCAAAGGGGTATGCAATCATTTCTTGCTATTTTTCCCTGTGCAGATAATGACGTATGATGATGGGAATCACAACATGAATGCCAAAGATACGAGATTTCCAATACATCAAAGAAACCAGGAGCCGTGAAGTGGATCCAAAAGACTTAACGACCAACTATACGGTGGAAAATTTATTTTGGGCATATAGTTGGCATCGACTCCATTAGGTCAAACAGAACAAATTTCATGAAGGGACCCATATATATAAAGATGCTTTGGTGACGAGAAACAACGCTTCTTTTCTACCTCAACTCTCCCTGCCACCTGAATCCACCGCGCAGGAGGAATAGATTTAGATCTAAATCTCCAAACCCTTCTCCACCACCATAGCCATCTTCCACCACTTGTAATAGTAGATCTATTCTCCAATTGGCGACATTGTAAGACTATTTGCTATCAATCTTATGATATCTATTACAATGTTTATGATTGTTGATTTCATCTCTATGTGTGAGTTATTCTCCTTGGACTAAGGGCTTTGGCCTAGACATGTAGCTTTTTGTGCATGTTATTTATCATAGATGGGATCATGTATTAGTTTGTATGACATGATGATTATAGTACCCTCTCTTGCCTCAATCTAAGGACTTGGCAGGTACCCAAGACCCCAAGGATTGACTCAAGTATAGGGAGTGTGAGTAATGAATGATCTACAGGTAGGGAACCCCAGTGACAAAAGGGGTAGTACGGCTGTATGTGAGGGATTTACTTGGGATTAACGGTGACATGATATGCATATCATTAGTTCTCTTTCTTCTATGGATGAGACTAGTATGTTATTGCTATAAGAGGTTGTGGAGGCGATAACAATTATGGATGCACTACCCACATATAATTATCTTGCCCTAACAATTACGTCCATACTTTATTATTATCTTTTATTCCAATCAGATGTTTTGCACAGCTACTGGTGAAACTGAAGACCCTAGGCCCTCTTGCTCTCCATCGTCAACAACAACAAAAAGATCGCAAACTCTTGGTCCGGTGAAAACACAAAAGGAATTATAAAACTCTCGAAGGTCCGTTTAAGTAATATCACTTTGCTTTCTACTTCCCGAGGATTCGATAAACCTAGGTCTACTAGGGAACAAGAGCTATACTACATCCATAATCCAGATGGAAGGTATCACGAAGCTGGGTAAAAATACCCTATGTTGCCTCTCTGTCATGTGCGTTCTTCGCCATTGCCATCATCGCTGAGGCTCCTTGGAACTACGTGTTCGGCCACCTCTTGAACCAAGGGATCGTTAGACCCTAGTTTTCTTCGCGGGAAAATTTTCCGACATTTGGCACGTTAGGTAGGGGACTGAGGCACACTTTAGAGAACTTCATCAACCTCAGTGACATGGCGACTCGCACCGAGACCCGTGCTAATCATGCCCTCTGTTGCGCGATGAGCAAAGCCCAGGCTGAGACGGATCCACGGCGGACCCCTCCGATCAGGACCCATGGACGGAGTATGAGGGAGGCTCTACCTACCTCCCATTGCAAGATCCCCCATCCTCCTCATGTGGTGCCACCTCACTCTCCCGCACAGCGTCCTCACGCAGCCACACCGAGCGCCTCACGCAGGAACCCCCCGACCGAGCTAGGAAAAGGGAGGTGGTGTGACCGAATCGCCGAACTCCTCGACATCGCCATCCTCTCTCTGGAGGGCATGGGGGATTGAGGCAAGGACCAGGCGCAGGGGGCTGGGGGCTCGCTCCCGGCTCAGCACCACGACAGGGTCCCCAAGCCCGACCACGTCACTCCTCCGGCGGCCAACATCTTCTAGATCGTCTCGCTTGTCGTGGCCGTGGCACAATCGCACGGGCGTGAGGACCATCTCATCAAAGAAATCGCTGTTGCGGGTCAACAGAACCGCGTGGCCCTTCCCAACGGCAAGACGGTGCAGGCCAATGACTACCTCGCGCTCACTAAAGGGCTCTTTCATGTGGTCTGGCCGTGCAAGTTTCGCCCGGAGACTCCTGCGTGCTACGACGGAACAACTAACCCGTGCGAGTTCTTGCAACTCTACACAACGGGCATGGAGGCAGCAGGAGGCGACGACCGCGTCATGGCAAATTGGTTTCCCCTATGCCTGAAGGACACAACCATCACCTGGCTGGTGAATCTTCTCAGGGAATCAATCGGCTCATGGGCTGACCTTAGCTGCCTCTTCATCGCCAACTTCAAGGGTACTTACGAGCCCGCTCACCTACTACGACCTCCGTCAGGTACGCTAGCAACCTGGAGAGACCCTCTTCAAGTTCCTGCAGAGGTTCAGCCGAGTCCGCAACAAGATCCCCAAGATCTCGGACTCCAAAGTCATCACCGCCTTCTCCGAGGACGTCAAGGACGTCAAGATGAGGGAGAAGATCGGCATCCGAGGTGAGAGCCTCACGCCGTCTACAGAACTCTTTGTCATGGCTGAAAAGTGTGCCAACGCGGAGGCGGGGCAAATGTTTGGCCTCGCTGAGGAAGAGACCAGCCCAAGGCCTCAAGCTCGTCCAAGAGAAAGGATAAAGACCCCGAGCGCAAGACCGCCATTGTCCTAGCCATGGAGCCAGATCGGAAGAGACATCACGAGGAGTGTGGTGAAGGGGAGCGAGATGACACATCATACTTCCACCTCCATAAGAAGCATGGGCACCCCACTGAAGACTACTACGATCTCAAGAAACTCCGCGACATGTGCAACAACCAGCGGAGGGGGAGACCAGACGGCGAGCGCGGCGGCACGAGGGGTGGTAACCATGGGGGTGAGCGCTGGAACAACCACTCTGACAGCCACAACGCCCCCCAAGCGGGTCACCAGGCCAACGTCGTGCAGCAGCACCCTCACCCACAGGAGAAAGGTCGCGCCGAGGAACCTGCGGGCTACCAGGTACCATAGGGTTCCATATCCTGCATCCTCGGGGGTTCCCAGGGACTGGTGTCTAACAGGAACTTCAAGCTACTCACTCGCGAGGTCGCCGCCGTTAGGCTGGGTGTCCCATCCCGAAACTCAAGTAGTCCTAGTACGCCATCACCTTCGACGCCCGTGACCACCCTGTCTCCACTAGGCATGTGGGCACTCTCCCCATGATCTGCAACCCCACCATCAACAACATTGCGGTCGTGAAGACCCTCATCGATGGAGGTGTAGACCTGAAGGTGATCTCCACCGAGACGTTCGCCCAGCTATAGGTGCCCTATGACAGGCTGATGCCAACCATGCCGTTCTCCAGAGTAACCAATGGGACTACCATACCCATCGGGCAGGTGCGCCTCTCCGTCACGTTCAGGACGCGTGACAACTACCGCACCGAGCTCATCGAATTTGACGTGGCTCACATCGAGATCCCGTACAACGTCATCCTCGGCTACCCTGCGCTGGCCAAGTTCATGGCAGCCACTCACCATGCCTACAACATTCTCAAGATTCCTGGAGGCAATGGCGAGGTCATCATGGTCCGCTACGACGAGGTGGAAGCCTTACGATCCCTTGAGCACACCTATAAGACAGCGGCCACCGCCTACCCCGAGGACATCAACGTGTTGGACTACGTTGGAGGCTCCACGAGAAGGAAGCAGATGGCGGCTCATGAAAACACCATGGCCAAGAGGGTGGCAGCCGCGCTATTCCCGCCTTGTGAGGAGCAGAGCATGGTCAACACTCGCGACCTCAAGAGGGACTCTGTCCGCCACCTTCCACCCTCGCGAGCGATGGGGGAGTTACCTAGAACTACATCGACCTGGGGGCTCCTGACTTCCCGGTGGACTGCACTTAGCGTGCGTACAACATCGACTGTCTCCCTGAGGGCAGCTAAGCTACCAGCTGAGCTGGAGTTCAAGGTTGCTGGAAGGTGGACAAACCTCTCCGAATGGTGCATTTGAATCCACGAACTTTTGAAGGTGACCCTCGAAAAACTGTCATCCCTTGTAGCCTTATCTCCTGTGAGACCCCGTGCGAGCCACGGCAGCGCTATAATTAGTTTGAACTCCCGGTAGTTTTTTGGATCTTGTGCTTCGCGCATGCCTTGCTATTTGGTTTTTCCCTGGAAAAGACTTCTCTAAAAACCCGTACCCACTTGAGTTCCCTCACATACACCTCGCGAGCGGGGGGGCTAGGCACGGTGTCTGTCACCGATTCACTCCCCAACTTCATGAGAGCCTAAAGTGTTGAGCTCTAAACTTACGAACTCGTTCTATCCATAAGTTACCTCACCTACGGTCTCTGGTGCTTGTAACCCTCGTGAGGCGCATGTATCGGGCCTAGTGGTACACGCATTTGCCATATAGCCCTCTCCTGGTAAGGTCTACGTGGCGGCTCGTGAGTAAACATTCCCCTCCGCTGGCCAAAAAGCTTCCAAGACCTAAAGTGTCAAGATCCAAACTCACGGACTGGGTCCGACGACGAGTCACCTCACCCACGCTCCTAGATCTTAAAAAAAAATCATCGCGACGGCTCATGAGGCTCTAACCCTCCGCGGCCCAAGCTCTTAGGACCTAAAGTGTCGAGCTCTGAACTTACAGAACGGGTCTAGCGATTAGTCACCTCAACCACGGTTCCTGATATTTAAAAAGCCCCGATGCAAAACCCACAAACCCCTCAGCAAGGGGGCGACGGGAGAAGCATCGACCCTACAGCTTTCTCCTCGAGAGGCTTACGGGGCGACCCTGGAGGCACACTCTTTCCAACGGCCAAACTTTGTAGGGCCTAGAGTGTCGAGCTCTGAACTTACAGGCCAATATCGGCAGGAAGTCACCTCACCTATGGTTCCTATCGCTAAAAAACACTCCACGTAGGTGCATTTCGACACTCCAGCGACACACGTCTTCTCATCATAGCCATCTCCTCTTGAGGCTCTAGGAAAGGCGTGTAAGGCAAAGCCTCAC
Organism: Avena longiglumis; assembly: GCA_030063025.1. NCBI lineage: Eukaryota > Viridiplantae > Streptophyta > Magnoliopsida > Poales > Poaceae > Avena > Avena longiglumis. The sequence continues at coordinate 165,897,526 of CP125978.1, forward strand.
CATGGCACAACCACTACTCGCTTCTTGGGAAGATCCACCACCGAATTTCCTTGTCTATAATCAGGCACTAGCCCTACAATGCTCCACCCGGGGATCTACAGAGCAGCTCGCAAGGAAACCCCGGCCACGGGCCTACATATCGACAACTACGGCATATCACCAGGGATCGCTCCCGTTTCTTCGAGTGGAGGACCATGTGATCGTTCCCATGAACAAGAGATAGAAGCAATTCTGGGCCTCGAAAGGCCAGATCACCACTCGAGATGCAAACCCCAGTTCTAGCGCCGGTTTCCTCCACGAGGGTGCACGATGGAGCCTCTCCTCGAGAGGATACGCCAATCCATTGTGTCAACAAGCCACAGTAAAAGAGCTAGAACAACCTAAAGTCCTTTGCAAGGACAGGGGCTACACCCCTAGAAGCGTGCAAAAGCTCCTCGTGAGCCTTTGAGCGAAGTTCGTCATGCAACAGTCTAGGACGTCGGCTGGAAGAACTCCACCCAAGCAGCATCCCCCAGGTGCCGTATTCAGGAATCGCCTCATCGGGCGCTATCCTCATGAACCTCACCTTACAAGGGTGTCTCCCCAGGGCCTTCAACCCCTCGACAGGCACGGCCGGGGACCCATGAGGTCTACTACCTAAGAGAGGGTACAAGCAGCCGCCTCCGGCTTTGTTAAGCAGGCCCCACACCATGGCCACACACAATAAAACTCTAGGAATCACAACGAACATGCAAAATAGGACTACCAACACAGGGGTCCACATGGAGAAGTTCATCATAAGTCATGCTTACAAGACAGAAGGATGACAAGTACTACAACATCGCACCTCCGTTAGCGAAGGCCTGCACCCCCTCAGTGGAACCATGATGGCCGCGGCGGTTGCTCCTCTTAGGCCGCCTGGAGGTGATGAGGGTAGTCGACACCACACATTTGGGTGTCGTACACCGAGATGGAAGTCGTGCTGAATGCGGTGCTGGGTGTGGAAGCGATGCTAACCGCCGGAGAGGAACTTCTTGCCCCACGAGAAGGTGTCAACGTGCACCTCCCACCTCATGTGCCCTCTAGAGTGGCACAGCTGTACTTCCCCAGGAAGGTCATCCATGGTCCCATGAATGAAACGCTCAGGGTGCTTCACCGTCACGAACCAGTCCAGTTCACTAAGGACGACGATGAAGTCAATGACCCTGATGGGCTCAGGGTCATCCTCGATCTTGACCACACCTATTAGAAGGGACAGAGAGGGGGAAGGGGTGTGCTCCGAGCCGCCACCTGGCCGCCCTCCGCGCCCTTGGCAACGTCCGCGGCCGCTGCCTCGAGGGTGACCTTGACTGTGCTTGACCGGTGCGTTTACGTCACCTGTCACGACGACCTTAGAGGAGGGGGCCGGCGACGGAGCGGCTTTGTGTCCTCCGTGCCTCCCACAAACGCTCCCACGCGGGCGCCCCCGACTGTGTATCACCATCAGGGACGCTCCCGTCTCCACCAAGGTAGACTTACCATTCTTACCGGCGGAGAAACACTTGGACGCCATGGAGGATGGGACCTAGGCTCGGGCCCTAATGAAAGGGGAAGGAGCAGCGGTGTGTATTAAGAAGGGACGGTGTCTATACCCCGATTTAACCGGGCCAGTTGAAAAGACGCATAACTGTATCACGCGTGCGATATTAACTGAGAGGCCCCACACACCGTCACGTCGTGGGAAAAACTCTCGGATCGAAAGCGGTGTGCTCAAGATCTACGGATGAGAGCGCGCGGCCGGCTGGACTTCACGGCTAGGATGAGAGCGTGACAGGCTCTTGTTTACCAGGCGGGCACCGGGACCGATCAACCGTCCATGGCCGCTTGCCCCTTCGAGTCCACCAAGGGACATGTGCGATCCAAGGGCCTGAGGGATACTTTCTGGGCCCTAGAAACCGGGGTGCCACGTCCCTACGGGTAAAGTGTCCAGCATCAGGGGAGTCGCCGCCCTCAAGAGGCGGTAGCTCCCCAGAGGCGACCAGACCACACTGTGAGGGATAGCCTCCGGAGGGTAAATTTCCTGTAGGGACCCTGCTACTAAGTCTCGCTACATCCTGGAGCCTTAGATGCCTTGCAGCGTGCTTAGGGGATAATTGGTAACTCTCTTGAGCAAGGCGCAAGCCGAACCTCGACAAGGGAAGCAGTGGCACTGCAGTTCTAGTCCGCCTCGGTAAAGCAACACCCGGGACGCCTTCTTTTGTGCAGGGAGAGGACAAGTGACCTCTCGGTGGAAGGCTCCTCCCCTTGCCATTTCGGTGTAAGGAGGAAAAGTAGATAGCGTCGGATGAAGACAAACGACACCAAAGGAGGCCACTTTACAGGAGAATGGAGTGGAACGCTGATATGCACAAGTTTAGGGGATCGTTGAAATCTTTGATGGGAATTATTACCCAAGTTTATAGTTCGACTCAAGGGAAACACAAGAATACCAATAAAACTTTAGCAATTGGGGCGTCACTATCAATCACACTTGTATATCAATAAACTTGCAAAGAAAGTGGTAATTTATGGCAGTTGATTCAAAGCAGTAAATAAAGTAGCAGATTTCGAGTTTTCATCGGAAGTAATGTGGTGAAACTTTTAGTGGCTAAAACGCGGGCATGAGGTGAGAACATGGTGTTGTATAAATGATATCCATCATATAATATATCCTATTAGCATGGAATTTATTTATAATTCAGTTGTGTGTAGGTGTGTGCTCCAAACATAATAATGCATGTAAGTTTGCATGATATCTTTTTTGCTGCCTGCCCATTTTCCAGGGGCCAACTTGGTACTACAGGCAATTAAGATCTACCTTTTCAAATAGACTTCATGAACACACAATATCCTAAAATTATCATATATTCCCATTGTTTTCCCTAACTGTCACCTTAGGGTTTGCAGGTTTAACATAATAATAGGTAATACACTTTGCAAATACATACCAAACTCAAATATATGATTGGGAAATAAAAGTTCAGTGCTGAAATCATGTCACTCGGGACCTAGCAACAAGCATTAAACATAGCACAAGTGTACAACACTCATACAAGAATGTCTACAAGATAAACACCTCAAATCTCGATACATGTGGATGATTACATGACGGATCTCATTCAATACCCATCCACCTGCCTACATGTTATTACTCACACATGATGATGGTGGATAAACTCATGGTCGTTGGTGATGATGTTGATGTTGATGATGGTGGAGAATACCTCGAAATCCCACTCACTGGGGGGAGAGCAGGATCAATCTGACCCCATAACAAAGATCGTGGCTCTAGCGGAGATCTCGTGAAATGCTTTGTGTCGCTGGCGAACTAGGTTTTCTAGGTATATAAGGAGGTGCGCCAAAGGAGAGGCCGAGACGATGCTCCACGGCCAAAAGGGGCTGGGTGGCGCGCCCACCCTTACTGGGCATGCCACCTGGTCCCTTTTGGGCCTTGTGGCTCCATTTTCTTGATTTTGAGTCCCCATGCTTCATTGTTTGGTGAAAAACTGTTGTGGTATTTTTAGTCGAGTTTATTTCCTATGAAAACTGACAGAAATAAGACTTTTGCTAAAAACAATGTTAGATTCAGAAGTTTTATCCTAGTATGGGAAGATTTTGGATCAAATCATCATGCAAAGTACTTGGAAAAGTAGATACATTTGGGATGTATCAGCTCCCACAAGCTTAGCATGTTGTTTGTCCTCAAACAACTCAAACCTAGTGTAGAAGCGATAAAAGACTTTGACAAGAACTTTGCTCTATTCATGCATAATATTTTAACATGGCAAATATTTGAAACAAAGCTTTATAAATGAATAGACAAGAATGAGAGCCCACTATGCTGGTGTACAAATGATCATACATGGTACAAAGGAGATAATATATGACAACACTATTTGACCATGATTACCTAATAGTGGCAATGAACAAAGTTCTCACATAGCATTTGGTTGAATCATTTGTAAGGTTTTTGAGGCCTTTGATTCTTTCAATTGTTGATGAGTAATTCATCATGCTTGCATCACGAACTAAATACTTTGGGGACGCTATATCCTTCCAGTATTCAAATTTTAAACACTCATAGAATACCCATACACAAGTAAGTAACTAGTACCTTTAGTTGACAACAAGTGGAGTCGAATAGGATAGGTGCTTTTTTTGTATGTTTCTCGCACCTTTCGATAGTGGCAGGAGTTTGGTTGCCACTTTTTGGGCTTGCAAGTCTTTTTCATTCAGCTTTGAATGGATTTTGTATACATAGTGCATCAATGTTTTTTATTATAATCTTTGAACGAATAAGCATCTCTTGATTTTTGCCTTGCTTGGTGGGCACTTCTTAGTTTCAGCCCGTTTTTCTTCCATAGAAGAGCCAAATCATTGGGATATTCCTTTTTTTAGGATAAGGGTTTGAAGGATGGGTGCCCACTAACACAATGATGGCCATGTTGGTGGAATTGGTTTAAAGGCGAGAGGAAAGGCTTAGTTGTTAACTAAAGATACTATCAACTCACTAACATATTGTCAACACCCGAATTTTTAATCTCAGATGCCTGTTATGTCATACATCGCAATACCAGGATTACCATTTTTGCGAGACATAACAAATTGGTACCATAGTTCATCATCCATTACAAACCATAATAAAGGTCATAAAAATAAAGGATGTCATGATCCAGTCTTAATACAATCAACGCAGCAGAATAATAATAATAACGGTAGTGTGGGCGAAGCTCCATCTTCAGGGTCACAGGCAATGCTGACGATGGGAGATGATCCTAGCTGTCATAGACTTCCTGTTGTCCATCATCCTGGTAGTCCTCCTCATAGTCTGGCCATGGGAATAGCCAGGGACAAAGCCATGAGTACTCTCTAAGTACTTGCAAACTATCACTAACAAGTAAAGTGGTTCAAGTAGGAATACTAAGCTCTAGGTTGTTTTGCAAAAAAGCCAGGTTTATCTCTAACTGAGTTTAGAAGCAAAGAAAACTAACGTAAAGTTTTACAACACCTAAGTGGGAACTTAATTTTCATGTTCACAACCCTATTGTGGTCAAGTCAAAGTCATGATTCATTTCACAAGTCATTTTGAAAACATCAGACGACGGAACAGTATGGCCACTCCAACTGTCCATAACCGCGGACGTGGCTATTTGAATAGTTTGACACTCTGCAGAGGTGGTGCACTTTCACCACAACATTCGATTCATCCATCAGGAACAATCCCGAATCACCATACTCAGTATGCAGATAATCAATCCTAACCTTTCAATTACACATCCTACTATAGGCACCTCCCCTATGAGTTTAGCCTCCCAACCATGACCATCTGTCATCTTGGGAAATGCACAGGTGGACAATCATAACGAGGTAGCCTCAGCTCAAACCTCTTCCGCAAGGGAACCCATACTAAGATTATAAATTTCCAGTCAAGCCCTACCCAAATTCGGGTATTGTGGTTGTACGGTAAAATTGGAATGGTATCGCATCTGAACACAACTATCAGTTTTATAAAGGGCTAAGGCTCATGCCTCAACATCCAATCATCTCGTGCTCATAACACATGTCAAAACGTTTCATTAGAATGACTCATCATTCTAAGGTTTTCATAATCATTTTCAGCAAGTATTCCCATCTAAAGTGATCAAGTTTTATCCTTAGCACTAGCCACTAAGTTGGGGATAATCACTAATTAGGGGTGCTAATCAAGTGTGACTTATCCAAATATAATATCATGCCTCAGTATGACATCTAGTTCTATCTAACTATCTAACTTAGGCCAAGTTTTATGCTCTTTATGCTACCTCTAAAATTCTTCCTAAAAGATCACAAACACTAACTAGAAGTAATAAAGAACTTTGATAAAGAAATAAAGGAATAAAGCTTGCAAGTAAAACTGGGATTTGCAACTGGGATTTGCCAATTGGTATAATCAAGTAGTATAACCAAAGCATGCCTAATGCATCTTGCATAGGTTAACTAGTAGGCTTAGGTTTGCAAGTAAAACTTTCATGATTTAGCTTAGCTTTCTAACATGGCTTGCATGGTTAAGAAACTTGCAAGTGGTAGCTTGCCTTGAGTAGTGCAGTGGTTGAAGTTCTCCTCTGCTTCCTCTTCGTAGTATTCTCCTTCCTCTTCGTATCCTTGGTCGGTACTAGCGTCTATAAATAAATACGAGGTACACAATCACTAAACAATACTTAATTACTTCTATTTGGCACACAAAGGTTCACACTAGATGATCTAGCATCATCAAAATCATCACATGGATTAAAGGCTTCATCTTATTCATTTTATTTTAGAAAAGTAATTTCTACTCATTGAAAACTATTTAAGATTTAATATTATCCAATTAAAACATGGGATCATTTTGAAACATGCCATCACCACATATTTCAATACTTGGGAATGTGATTTAAAGTGGTGTCACAATTTAATAAGGTTTAACCTTATTATTTTAATTAATTAAAGTGACTCGAAATGCCTATGAGACATTCTTTTAATACTTGTCCATTATTACTGAAAGTAAACCTAGATATTTTTATATATTCAGAAAGGCCTTATCAAATATGATTTTTTAGAGTTGGAATCAACTCAAAAGCATCTATGGTTGATTTTTGAAAAATGTTTGAATGCAGAAAAGTCTCTGCCTTGTTATTTTTACTATAGATAATCTATAATTTCAAATGGTTTGAATCCAACAGGCTTGGATTAACAATTTGAATACCTTTCTGACAAAATTGGTTTCATGCAATTTGGTGTAGTGAATCCCTCTGAATCGATTTTTGAATCTACTAACAGAACTAGAATTCAAACTAAATGGAAAAGTCTAAATTTGAACTACTGGGTCGCGCGGGAGAGCTAGATGGGCCGGCCAACTGCGCACAGCACGCGCGGGCTGGTTTAAGTGGTGTACCCACTCGTCAGTGAGACAGGGGTACCGAAGGGGTATCTATGAAACTGGGCCGTTAGATTAGATTGGAATCCAGCAGTCCACTGCTCATCTTCCTCCTCGAACAGGATACAACGGGGAGAAACCCTAACAAGGCCAGTGAGGGTCGGGGGAGGCTCACCAGAGCTCTGGCGATGGTCGGCGGCAGGGGCAAACGAACGAGGCGGCTCCGGCAGTTCTCCTAGTACTGGAGGCTTCTCCTGAAGTGGCCTAAATCGATGGCGCCCTTCTCCTCATGTCGTAGCGGTCTACGGTGGAATTTGGGAGCTACGAGCAGTGGCTTGATCCGGGGTTGCTCAGAGGCGTTGCTAAGGAGGTGTGGAGGGAGATGGTGTGAAGAATTGGTGTGGGGGAGCTCCATTTTTATAGCGGGGCGAGAGGGGAAGCTCAACGTGGGCAGAGGTCGACGAAGGCGATGTCATAGTGAGCTAGCGGCATGGTTCGGATGCTAGGACGATGGGAGGTCACGTGGCGGTCATCACGGGCATCATGGCTTAGTAAATGGTGGTCTACAGCGATCAGAACGGGGCGGTGCTATGATCGGTACTAACGACGAACTTCGTGGCGTCTGGCGGCTATGCGGCACGGTCGAGGGAACGGGCATGTCCTTTGGTCTCCTAGGACGGTGGTGATCGTGTAAGCGGGCGGCGAGAGCTCGAGGTGGTCGGGTTGAGTGGGAACGAAGCGTGAACTGTGGTGCGTGTCGGCATGGTCGACAGTGGCGCGGGCACGGCGTTTCCGGCGTCTCCTCTCTCTGGCCTTGAGCTAGGGCTGGTCTGGAGGGGCAGTGAGGCACGGGCGGCATGCTATACATGGTTGGCGAGGCTGGCGAAATTTGCATCGTGTTGTCGACGTTGAGGTGGACAAGAGGGTGGTCGGGCATGCACGGCATGGTGCAAAGGGTATCTTGCTAGGCTGTTCAATTCAAGTGTTCTCACTGGGGGACAAGGGTTAAGAATTGGGGACAATGGTTTGAATGATCACTGCTCAAAACAGTGAAAGTTTGGCCAATTTGATTTGTGGCTTCCAAGTGTTTGATTAAATGGCTAAAAGAAGTTTATATTTGAATTTTTTGATGAAATTTGGTGGGTGATCTAGTCACATACTTGGTAGTCTCTGGTTGCTTGGGTTTATCAAGGTGAACTGGTTTGAGTGGTTTTTGAGAAATGGTGATCTTACCATATGAACTGGATTCAATTTTGAATTGTCCTTAGCATAGATTTGTAAATTGTTTATGCTGGTTTGCAAGGTGGGATTGGGTTCACTTTTACTTGGTCTAGCAAGGGATGAAAAGAATTGGATTTTTTTCTGATAGAAATCTTGGACTAGAAACACTCAAAGTGATCTAGTGAACAAGTTTGGCAAAAATGACCATTAGCTCATATTGTTTATATTTGAATTTCTATTGATTTGATTCTGCTTGGAAATGATTTAGATGATGTTGTTTTCATATTTAAACCAATCCTTGCCATTCATAACAATCACACAAGTCATTGCAAGCATGCATGCATTCATCACATACACACATGCATTCATATTGATTTTAATTAACAAAAGTTTTTGTTAACCCTAAACTTGGGTGATTAGAACTTGATAACCTTGATTAATATTTTTGGGATGTTACACATATGATTCGACGATGATATTCACAATTTTAAAGACTAGACTATCATACAAGCCTCAACCTCCATATTTCAAAGACACGTAGGAATATAAATATTCATCATTGAATATGTGCCACATCCACATCAACAAGCATAATGGGATGCATAGACTTTTGTTCAGGGCTACTATCATGCAATAAGGTTAAAATAATTTCCCAACAGAATCTCATTTGCCTCATTATATAGCCAAAAGAACACAAACAAAGTAACCATTCATTTCCACTTCCCTAAGTATTGATGAAACTTTGCCCAAGAATTTGCTAATGTTAATTTGCATACATAAGTATAACAAAGGAGTCATACCTCTTTCAATCAATCCATACACATTGATTCACCATTGTTGTTCTTCCTCTCCCATACTGAACTGCACAATATGCTCATATATGTTGAAAATAAAGCAAATAGATATAGCTTGGTTCATTCCAGACGTCATTTTCATCAATTTCAAAAATATTACTACAAGCTTTTCCATCAATCACTTCTCATAAAGATAGTGGTTCATAGTGGCTGTGATCCATATTTTATCATAGAATTGAATTAGGGATCATTTACAAGTCAACTAGCCACTTTTAGTGTTATAAATTGAAATCTGCCAACAATTTACTGCAATGATGCATCATGATATTTCCCTACTTAAACAACCCAGGAATTTTTGCCAATTTTTGTGTGGGGGGTGAAAAGATACAATTGCTGTATAAATTCCAGCCTAAACGGAGCGATAAATTAAAAAATGAAAAATACAATAGTGAACAACATCATGCAAATTTCTGCAACTCCTACGTGCCATTTCAAAAAGGAAATTTTTTTGTGGTTTTCAGTTTTAGACAAAAAAAATCAACCTAATGGCAAGATAACTATATAAACAAACAAAATATTTTTGTTTTTTGGGTTTTACTGAAATGAATCTACAACTCACATAACTTAAACAATTCTAGCATGGCATATACAATGAAAATGAAGGGAGGAAATCATACTCCCCCAAGATTTGGTGAAAGCTAGTAGCCCGGATAGTTGGGATCGTGCCCCCAACTGTATTTGTAGAGGTCCCAACCTTTAATAAGGCAGAGATCCCTGTGTTTACAATGCTAGTCACTGGATAAATAGCTAGCATCCACAGTTAAGATGTAATATCAAGAAACAAAGGTCATAATACAACTTTATAACCAGGAATAAAATAACTCATTACATCTTACATAGCTTATTTGGCTATCTCAATACAATGTAGCATAAAAACTATAGCATGGAGTCCTTCATCTTCAAAGTGCCACAGGCAATCATGTTGGTTGTAGACTTGTACTCATATTCAACACACTTCACTAATAAGTTACAGCCGCAAGGGTCAATACATTTGAATTGTATTGGCAAGTGATACTATGATAGTATAGTGGAGTCTATCATCTATATGCATTTGGCTAGGTGGAGCTTAGGCTTGCTTTGCTCAAAATAGTTTTTCCTTATCATTTGAAAACACTAAGCTTTTGCTTGTCAAAATCACCCAAGGAACCACCAATAGAAATTGGTGAACCTTCACCCTTGTTCAACCACAAGTTTTTAACTTAGAAATTAGGATGAGGAGATTCTTGATAGCTTCCATGTCTTGATGCTCAAATTGTCCTTTGCGAGGGACATGGCTAAGTACTTAGATTTTACACTCTATAGAGGTGGTGCACTTTCCCCACAAGACTTGGTTTCACCAAGACAAGATCTTTCAGAAGCCTTCCCTTAGAGAAGAATGGACGCGCTCCAACCTATCATTCCCCTACCACCAACTGTCCATTTGGCTAAGTTATTGCAACTTATATGATCCAGGCAGAGCCCATAATGCCAAGTGGCTGCACTTGAAGCTTCTCAACATTTGACATCTCAAATCTCTTTGTTCCTGGGTGGCAATCCACAAGTGAGATACACAAGGTAAACCATAGAAATGGGCCTTGTGTAACCACTCAACCAAAAACCACCAAGCAAGTCCCTTTCCACCCAGGTGATTCATTCACTTAGTTGTTTTATTAAACAAAACACAAGTCCTTGACTTAGAAACATTCCATAGCATGAATATAATCCACCCTGGTTTTCTACTAGCTAAGTTAAGCATGATAGTAGTAGGAATCTTGACTTAGGATATTTCTACTAAGGTTTTATCTACTAGGATTTCCCATGGCATAGTTTATACTTAGAAAATTCCATGCAAGTCCTACTTAGAAATATCACTAATGCATAGTGAAAATAATGGGACAAAAGTATGAAGCATCACTTGCCTTTTTGGTAGAGAATATAAGTTCACTCCTTGATCTTGTAATAGTCACACTCTTCAAATTCCACTACAATTCAATCAAGAAAGCAATATTCAATCTACCATTCAAGCAAACATTACATAAAATAATAAAAACAAGGCAATGCATGCAAACATGCCAAAGATTGTTTTTATTTGAAAAGGTGGTTTCTATTAGGTTATAAACATTTGAAAACACCCATTGGTCATTTATAAAAGTGGTAAAACCATTTCATATCAAGTTAGTGATAAAGGCCATTTAAATCATTTTTTGTTTTGCTAGAAATGATTTAAATCAAAGAAATATTTACTAGTGTTTACCAAATATATTTTTAACACAAATTTTAGTGTTTTAGGGTCAAGTGTTTAATATTAAAAACCATTTGCAAAAGGTTTTACCTATAAACCATTTTTATACTAAAGTAATATTTTATGTTGTTAAAAATGCTTTTTTGCAAAGTAATAATTTATAGGGTTCATCAAATATATTTTTAAATCCTAAAACTTGGTGTTTAGGGTCAGAGAGTTTAAATCAAAACATTTCCCAAAGGTTTTTCTCCAAAAGCATTTTTAACATATAAACAATATTTTTATTTGACCAGAAATATTCTAAATCAAAGATTCATCACAAAATACACTTTGAATTCCACAAGTTGTTTTATATGGTCAGTAGGTTCAAAAAAATCCATTTTCCAAATATTTTACGTTAAAAACATTCCTAGAATAAATTTTGTATTCAACTTATGCCTACACAAGTTTCTGCAAAAACAAACAATTTAACAGAAGCAATTTCCTAAACAAAGCACATGGTTGGAAAGTAATTGTTTTGCTGATTCTATTGATATAAAATTTAGAAAATTTGGACGTGTGGATCAAAAGTTATGAATTATGCAAGTTTGAACATCTATTAGAATAGTTTCTGTTTTTAAAACAAAAGGTTGGCCACGTGTCTTGTCCTGATTGGTCCATACCGCTTCGGTTGGATTGACTAACACAGACCATAGGATTTCATTTAGATCGTGCGGTGCAGATGCTACCACACCGCTTTGCTAAGTGAAACTATCGCAGCGCTTGGATCAAAATCGGACGACTCCCAGCTTCTTGCCAAGAACTAGCGGCGCTAGCGCGGCGGCGAGCGGCGGATGCGCTCTGGCGGTGAGGTTGTCGGGGTTAAAGGAGGTGAGAGGAGTAGGGGAGAAGCTCACCAGAATCGCCGTGGCGAGGGGATGCTTGACGTGTGCTCGGTTGTCGAAGGGGCGCTCGGGGTCGATCTTAATCGCTCGCCGGAGTTGCCTTCGGGCTCGGATGCGGCCAGTCGTTGTCGGAGGCGATGCTACGGTGCGTGCTAAGACAAGACAGGGGTGCAATTAGATGCACACGGTGCTAGGGATCATACGTGTGTCAACGAGAGGGGAGGGGTGGTCAGATGCTACCTGGGGCACTCGCCGGAGTCGAGGCAGTGGACGGTGGCGAGGAGGCGTCGTCGTTGCCAAGCGTCTGAGGCGCGCGCGGTCAAACGAGCGGTACTGGGAGGTTCGCAGGACGATGGGGAACGAGCTCGTGTGGTCGAGGGGTAGTGGGGCTGGCTGGCTCTGTCGTAATCATCGTCGGAAGGTCATCGGGGCAGAGGCGTCCGCAAGCAAAATTGCAGCAGCCCGGTGGCTCTCTGGCAACAGAGTGTGAGAGGAAAGGGAGAGGAGGCATGGGCGCTTAAATGGGCGAGATTACTGGGCGAGTTATGCGTGCATTAAAGAGAATTTAAGCAGAGGTATCAATGCAAAAAAGGGTAGCGAGGTTGGGGATGAACTGGTCGCGGTGGGGAAGAAGGTGAGCTGGCAGGTGGGGTCTGGCGGCATCGGAGAGAGAGAGGTGAGGTGGGGTCCAATGGTCAGCGACTCTGCGGGTGTAGTTTCTGGTGAAAAACATTTTGGGGGAGGAAAAGAAGATGGGCTGCGCTGCGGGGCTGGTCTGGGCCTGCTAGTGGGTTGGGTTCGATTCTTTTTTTTGTACATAATGTTTTTTTTTCTTTTCTATTTATCTGATTTGGTTTTTATTCAAACAATTCAAACACTATTTGAATTCAAAATACTACCAAACTTTGTGTAGATTTTAATACTGTTATTTAACATATTCTAAAGTCAAATTTAGAATAATTCTTTTATTCTTTTTAGGGTCTATTATTTATTTTAAAAATAGAAATTTGTCTTTATTTCAAACAGGATTTAAATATGTTTTAAAACTCTATTTGAAATCTAAATTTTACTAAATCTTTTTCAGTAAGTTTTATTTGAAAATAATTCACTTTGAATTATTATAAAATAAACTTTATTATGTTTTAATGTTCATTTAAAATGGGAAATGTCTTTACCTAAATGAAATTGGATAAAAATAAATCCTCATGATTTTATTTAAATAGACCTTTACTATTTTTAGTAAATAAAAATATTTTATTTCATTTGCTTGGCCAAGTTTAATTTGGCTCTTTAAAATAGTCCATATTTATTATTTCTTTCTTTATCTTATAAAATCCATATCTTTTTATTTAAAGATCCAAACTTGGTGATTCCAATTTGTAAAATCTTATTTGATATTTATTTATCCTTTTAAATCTCTTTAGGATTATTTGCTCACCATTTGGTATGGATTTTTAGATAGGTGCTTTATTAGCTTTGGAAATTCAATTTCCTTATCTTGCTAAATTCATAAGATTTTATCTATGGTTCCAAATTGAATGAAATCAATTCAATGGTTTTATAATATTTCCTTTTTGTCATTCTTGATCATTTATAAATATTTGTTGACATATTTTATATGGATCAAATCCATGGTCTTAGAGATATCTTGGAAATCTCCCATTAGGGTTTTGGTTTATTTTCCAAGTGTTTAAATTTCAAGATGCATTTATGAAGAATGCAATTCTCTTGATTTGAATTTAGTTGGATTCAAACTTTATTTAAAGTTTGTTCAAGATGGGTTTTTAAGTTTCCATTTAGAAACAAAAGTTTCCTTTCACCCTAAATTTCTGCAATTATTTATTTTCTTTATTTATTTATTTATTTTCACATTACAAAATTTGGAAAATTTTGGTATGTGACAGTATTGTCCATCTCCAAAATATGGTGGCTTCTTCTCCCATGACGACCACTACGGCGGTGTGTCCTTGTTATGCTATTGAGAAGAGGAGCCTTCGTCGGCTTGATAATCAGGTGCTGCAGGCATGCCACCCCATGTGGTGTGTGTTGGAGGTTGAGGATAATCTCCCCATATTGCTGGTGAAGGCGGTTCAGCAGCCTACCCCCATGCATACTCGTCGATAGGGGTTGTCCAGTTCCCTCTTAACCTATCAAAATATTCAATACGAGGGAGCAAAGTGGATTCCAACCTACCATAGTTAACCATATATTGATACATCATGTGACCCGTGCTATATTCCCTCAATATCCCCATGCGAACCAACATATTAGTATCCAAATGAATGGGTCCCGGAAATGGAGTTCCCATGTATTCGAATTTCCTTTCATTCTTAAGGTATTAAAATACTAATGTGGCTATTGCTCTAGCATGAAGAGGTTTGTTGTTATTATGTTTTACAGCATATGATAAGGTTCTAGCAATAATCACACCCAAGTTATATTTAGGAGCTACACCTTCCTTAGCACATTTCAATAAATAAATTATGGGACCAGTGCATCCTATTGAGTTCTTACTAGCAATAAATCCTCTAACAAGAAACAATGCAAAATATCTTAATGTAGGGTGTTGAATATGAGTGAACTTTCCTCTATGAATATCCCCAGGCACATCTAAACTTATACTCGTCCAAAATGAACGGAGGCTCTCATCAGAATCAGTAGGAATAGCTTACCATTTCCCTCATTAGGGACATGTATGGCGTTGCAGAATTCCTCCAAGGGCATGATTAACCTTTGCCCCTTCATGAAAAAACTCACATAAAAAGTGTTGGGAGTTTCTTTACCTCTGTTACTTACATTCCCTTTGGTTTTTACAAAACTGAAGGTGGCTAGGAACTCAATGCTTAGCTCGTAGTAGGTCGATTGAGGATGTCTTGCAAAGTCCTCCAGCTTGGTTTTCTACAAGAAAAAAAGTAAAATCTTCATCTATGGATAATGCCTTGAGAGAATTGGGGTTAGGCCATTTGGTGTCCTTCACCTTCAAGGCCTCCTTCTTAAAGATCATCTCATCTCCTCATTCTTGCTCTTTGTCATAATTGGGTAAGGCTCTAGAGCCTCTCCTTGGTCTTAAACTCCTCATGAGGCCTTTTCCCTTATTCATGGTGGATGATACCTTACACATTGTTCGAGTTCTGAGAGGAAATGAAGAAACTAGGAGGTTGGAGGCCACCAAACCCCTTCTAGGGGGGCATAAGGGCAGGGCGCGCCCACCCTTACTGGGGGTGCCACCTGGCCTTTCTTGGCCCATATTCACTTTCTGGTAGTGTCCTTTGGCAGGATGGATCCTTTGTACAGAAAAATGGCCTAGGAATTGTTTTGTAATTTTTGGAAAATATTTTCTGTGTAAACTTTCCTGAACTCAAAAATCGTCAAAATAGACATAAAATAATTAAAGTAACTAAATTTAAATGAAGGAATTCAAGTAAACTATAATACTACTACGTATAGAAATAATTAAATGGCAATCATGATCTCATCATTATCATGTTAAAAATGAGGTTGATCAAGTCTCATTAATACTATGATAAGGATAGAAACAATGGTTCATTTTATTGGTTTTTAGAAGAAGAAATGTAAGGTACCTCATAATGGATAGGAATAGTTCCAACCATTATTATTTCATACTTAGGCTTGGGAGGAGTAATAGGAATCTCAAAACTTCCTATTATAAGAACTCTTGGTTCAATGGAATTAACACTTCTCTTAGGCAACTCAATAGAATTATTATTTGGAAAATATATAGTGTGCTCCTTTCCTTTCACATTAAATGTTACCTTGATTTCAATATAATTAATCATAGCCCCTGTAGTATTTAGAAAAGGTCTACCCAGAATAATAGATAAATTATCATCTTCAGGCATATCTAATATGACAAAGTCTGTGGGAATATGCACATTAGCAATCATAATAGGAACATCCTCACATTACTAATAGGAATAGCTGTAGAGTTGTCAGCAATTTGAAGTGAAACTTCAGTAGGTACTAATTTATTTAGGTTAAGTTTATATAAAGGCATGACACTTACTCTAGCTCCAAGATCACATAATGAATATTTTACACGAGTATTTTTAATGGTGCTAGGAATAGTTGGAATACCTGGATCCCCTCTCTTTTCAGGTAGTTTTCCTTTAAAAGAATAGTTAGCGAGCATGGCAGTAATAGCTTCATTTGGTATCTTTCTTTTAATAGTGACAATATTTTTCATATATTTGGAATATGGAGGTACTTTAATAGCATCAACTAAGGGAATTTGCAAGTATAAACTTTTTATTAATTCAATAAACTTCTCAAACCTTGCATCATCCAAAGTTTTCATTTCCTCTTGGGGATACGGTATGGGTCTTTGTACCAATGGATCCCTTTCTTTACCTTTTGGTTGTGGTGGAGGCTTCTTCTTCTTATTTTTATCCCTTGATGATTGAGGGTCTCCAATAGGTTCAGATTTTGTGCTACCCTATATATTGACAATAGTGATCCTAATAATAAGTACTTTTATTGGAAGATGAACAAATCTAGATGTAGAGGATCACATGCAGATTTTGCTGAAGCTCTTGGAATTACAATGGCTAAAAAGGACAATTCCAATTTCATCCGACTCCATAATGATGATCCAAAGAAGCCCACTGATCTTTGTATGTGCTATCCACTACCAACTAATGTTATTTATGGGAATATCAAGCACCTCATGTTTGTTTTTGATACATTACAAAGACTTTTCGTTGGACCTTGTTTCCAAAGTCGGAAGACTCGTCTAACATAAGGGGTTATTTGAAGAACCTCCTTTGGCACATAGCAAATCAAAACCCAACTGTGATCATTGATGATGGATATCTTGTATCACGATACAAGGAATAAAATGGTTGATCGTCAAAATTTGCTCGTGTATGATCCATTCATACAGGATTTTATTGACCATGTCACCAGGAAAGATCACGCTGATGAACATACCATGTTCTTCATCCCCTTCTTTTCACCAACCAGCTGAAGTGAAGACCCTGAAAGGTAACATGTCATCCCTCTCTGGCATGTGCCCACAAGGGTCACTGAAATTTTCTAGGTCCATCCTCTATGAAAACACAGAGGCATATGTTGATGCTTAAAGCTATGAACGAGGTCTTGGACATGGCTAGAGAAGATCGCGCGCAGCGTCACTTGGACCACCTCCGAATCGAGGTAAACACCAGGATGCTACTAGAAATCAAGGTCCAACTTGGTTTGTTCACTGATGCTGACAAGGGTAAAGAAGAGGGCCAGATTCACATCAGAACAATGGGAAATACATCTGCCACTACTGCTAGAGAAGATGGAAAAGATGGTGAATATGGAAAAGATGGAGAAGATGGAGAGGATGGAGAGGATGGAGGAGATGGAGAAGAGTCATCGCCTGCAGCATCATCCACTGATGACAATATTGATGATAGTGTCCATGGTGATTTCATACAACCTTATTTATGTATCAAACATTATGTGTGTGACTATGTTTTGTTGCTAGACCCTCCGGATTACATTGTCCGGTTACTCCGGTTTTATTACCAGACACTCCGAATATTGTTTTTTCAGGAAAATCTTATCTGAGTTGGTGTTTTTAGTTACACCCTAGTTGCTCAGTTTAGCCTTATTTAATAGAAATACATAGTAATCCATACAAGTTCATAGAAATCCATAGAATTTATTTGCAAAATACATTTATTACATCGTCATTCAGGGTGAACTCCATCTATGTCTTTTCTTCGTCTCCCTAAGTGACGAAGCTTGAAGTGCCGTTTGTCTCCTTGTTGTATTCTTCTTTGGAGATCATGTCGTTAACACCGACAATACTACTTTTTAGTCCATAACCACGTGTATATTCTTATTCTTCGGGTCGACAATGTAGATGAGTTTATGAAATTGTTGAGTTAGTATGAATGGCTCGTTGCTGAAAGCCACACAGTCGAGGTTCACTGTAGTATAAACCCCTTCATTGGTCTCACATAAGACTTAGGAACCTGTAAGACCCTGGACTCTCCGGACCAGCGGCTATCACTCCTGGTAGCTCAATATTATCTCTAGACTAACCCCATAGACCAACACTAGTCTTTTTTGCGCACTTTTTCCTCACTTGTGCACACCCGGTACCCATTTCCCGGTCAATCACCCATCCTCAGATTTCTCTAGGCCAAGCACGCTTAACCTCAGAGTTTTTTTCAAATGAGCTTCTGAAAAAGAAGTTGCAACTTTTTGGTATGGGTATACTATCAATCATGTTAATCCATGCGCCAGGGTCTCACATACACCCACCCTTAGAAGATCGACGCCCTCGTCAATCAACCACAAGCCAGGAACGTCCCCTCTTGGCATACGTCTGTGCGTCCAGTGCCGGCACATGTGCCATGACGTGTCCACTCCGGGCCACACGTTCCATTCTCCACATGTCTGACATTGACCCGCACACACCCGTGTAACCACGAGGGTCAGTTATGGTACCACTTGTAATAACCCGGCCTCTCTAGACGAAAGGTTGTTACTCCTGTCATCTCAATAGGATCTCTAGGCTCACCCCATAGACCAACACTAGTCTTTTCTTCGCACTTTGTCCTCACTCGTGTGCACCTGGTACCCACTTCCCGGTCGGTCACCCATCCTCAAATTGCTCTAGGCCAAGCATGCTTAACCTCAGAGTTCTTTTCAAATGAGCTTCCAGAAAATAAGTTGCAACTTTTTGGTATGGGTATACTATCAATCCTATTAAGCCATGCGCCAGGGAGTCACATACACCCACCCTTAGATGATCGATGCCCTTGTTGTTGGGGATATACTTTCCGGGTATACCCACATGACTCACTGACCACGGTGGCCCACAACCGGGTTAGAGCTTTGCTTCACGGGCGGCCTAGTTAGAAAAAGAGGAGGAGCCACTTCCGCCTATGACAAGGCCCAGAAGAGTTACCGACTTAGGCATGTAGTATTACTTGTAGTCCAAGCTGTATCTAGTTACCGACTCTATAACGTAGCTAGATAGGTCTCTCTTGTAACCCTAGGTCCTGGTGACTATATACATCCCTATGGGAGCCTTTAGGGAAATAACCACAATCACAACTCACACAAGCGAACCTCTCTTGTAATCCGTTGTAACATCCGGCTCTCGTCGATATATTACTGGGTTGCTAGCAGGAGTAGGATCCGATCACCGCAGTCGGATCTAAACCTGGGTAAACTTGTGTTCACCATTCCCGGAACATCCTACGTCTCAAACCCCATCTTCTCAATGCCGTCAGGACCCCCTATGGCGTAATTGTCGACAATGCGACGACAGTTGGCGCCCACTGTGGGGCAGGTGACTTTCGGAGCTTCGTTCCAGGCGGAATCTGCGCGCGTAGGAATCGGCAAAACAATCGCCATGGGTCATGTGGTCTATGCCAGTGATGTCCCTCTCGTCCTTCTCAATGAGACTTGGATTCCGGCTAGCAAGCCCGTGGCAACCTACACGATCATGCCTATCGGCGATATCGATATCTACCTCGGTTTTGCTGAACCTGCCCAACCCACCCTTGAGGTTATCACCATGGCAGAAGAAAAATCCGGATCTGCTCTGTCCGTAGAGAAGGAAGAGTTCAATATCCCGGAAAAAATCTAAACCACCCAGCCCACTCCTGTAGTGGAAGAAGCGGTGGAGTAAAAATCCGGATCTGATCTCCCCGTCGAGATTCGATACACAGATGAGGAATATATCCGATACGGATCCGGCTCTACCAATGTCGTAGCAGGAAACGCACTCTTAAGGCATAGGATAAAGAAGATGACGAAGCGCCCTACGTCGATTACAAGGTAATCGCCGACATCAATGAGAGATTTGAGATGGAGGAGGCAGAAACCCACTTGTGTCATTACCTCAAGAACATGAACAAGAAGAAGCATTGTTTCGTATACCACGTGAGCTCTGGATCCGACTCTACTGATGTTGGAGCTGAAAACTATTCAGTCCTCGACGCAATCAAAGAAAACATCGACATACCTGGATCCCCTCGGGAGTCAATGACGTTGCAAGAACTTCGACACTTTGAGAAGGAGATGGAGGAGTACGAAGAAGAATACGCCTCCAAACCAGCGCAAGGTGTGCTGGAAGACCCTCCGCGTCCGTACGATAGCATGGATGAGGACTACACCTCGCAAGATGACATGGACACCGGAGATTCATCCGAGGTCCAGAAGCCAACTACTACGGAAAGTACCGACGGAAGTTTATCTCCCGGTACCGGACCGAAAGCCATCTTTTCCACCGGTACACATGTTAAGGCTACTGGGCGTTCAAAGAAGAAGAACAAGAATCCGACATCGGCAGAGCCGGACATATAAGAAACCAACAAAGAAAAAGTTGATGAAGAGATCGAGATGGAGAATCAGGACGGAGATCCGATTAAACCCACGCCGATCGAACCTCTTGTGGATGGGCACGTTGTCACCAAGGGTGCACGTGAAACTACGGAGATGCTCTCACCATACCAATCCCAACAGCTTTGGATCTTACTTCGGATGCACTGGAGAAAAGGGCCGAGGACCTGGAAAAGCATCATTTGTTTTTACTCGAAGAGGTCGCGCGCATCGTCGAGCTTAAATAGCAGATAGACAGTGATCCTGCCAAATACCAGTCAGATTTTAAGCGACTACCAAACAAGACAAGGCAAGGTCCGGTTCTTGCTAACACGAACCCGGATATCCACAGAGATCTATTCGATGGAAAATCTGGAGAGAAAATCCGAGTCTATAGCACGCCATTGGAAAATGCTACAGCATCTCGAGCTATCTTCGCTAATAATATGTCTCTTGAGAAGATCTGGCAATGCGTTGTGTTGCTATACAAGGGATTGAAACAGAAGAAGATGGTCACGTCGTTCGGTGGCAAACTAGCTTCAAAGTCGGAATTTTGCCACACTGACGCCAACCAAAGCGCTGATGAGAGACCCCATAGGGATACGGATCAACATTATCGTCCCCGGGGAGAAGAAGAAAATTCAAAGACCGGATCAAACGGTCATCATCGCAGGCCCGCACATGGCTGGGCGAGACTTATTCCGACTGTGTCCAAAGATGCCATCAGGGCATTGGTACCCCGTCAGGGCCATCGTCGGCAAAACAACCACCACAGAGAAGACCCGGAAGTGTGCCTCTAGCGAGAACAAGATCGGCTAAGAATGCCACCGCCAAGCTGAACGGCTGGTAACACTGGACGAAGAGATGATACGGATCATCCTGAATCAAGTAGGGACGGACCCCGAAGAAACCAACATCAGAGTCAGCATAATGAGGCTCCACCACCACCACCGCGTAACCCAGTCGGAAATAATCCACCAGGGCCACCATCACCTCTAGGTAGCGACCATGAAGGATCCCATCAGGGCCATGGAAGCCGCAGGGGGAGGTGGCAATGATGAGAGGAGAAGCAGAAATCTGACTCCGCCGCGCAGAAGTCGCGAGCCTCCAAGGCGTAGATCTCTCTTGCCAAACAACATTGCCACCGTATTGAATCAAACATAGAGGTGCGGCGGTATGAGGAAGAAGATGTGTACGTGGGACCCAAGTGCTTTGGCCCACGCATCCGTCAGACAAAATTTCTGGATGACTTTGGTATTGCCAAACACATCCAACCCTACGACAGGGAAGCTCAGCCAGATACTTGGCTCCAGGACTTTTTCTAGGCTTGCCGCAATCCCAAAGGAAGAAACAGCCTAGTCGCAGTTCGATATCTCTCGCTTATAGTGAGGAAGACAGCACGATCATGGATCAATGAACTGCCACAGAATTCAACTCATAACTAGTATGATATGCAAAGTGCGTCATTTTCAAACTTCGAGGGAACATACAAGAGGCCCTGCACAGTCGGAGACTTGCAGCGTTGCACCCATAGACCTAGAGAAACTTGTCGGGATTACCTCAGACGCCGGCTTGACACGAAAAACTCATGTGAAGGAATAAACGAGCAAACTTTGATTGAGGCTTTCATTGCAGGACTCCCAGTGAGACTTTTGTGGCATAGACTAAAGCGTGACCACATCACAGATTTCGGAGAGATGATAGAGATGACAAACAAGTACGATGATGCCGATGATGATTCAGAAGGGCTGCTAAATATTCTGGCCAACCCTAATGTGGCCAAACAACCAAAACAACAAACTTAGAAGCGCAAGAACACCTCAGAAGATAAACCGGCTCTGGACAATGCAACTGTTAACGTGACATTCGGATCCAGAGGAGGAGGAGGGCGCGGAGGCGACCGGGGTCGAGGCCGCGGAACTTCCCGAATCCAGGGCAGAGGAGAGCAGCAACCCAGAAGAACCTATACCTAGGATGACCTTGCCAACAATCTCTGTGTCCACCACTTGGATAGTAATGGAGGATCTACCCACACAAATGTCGAGTGTCATTTCAATGATGACATCAAAAAAGACGAATCTGCTGGCTACAGGGCCAAGCGACAAAAAGGAAAGAAAATTTTCGAGAAAGGCAAGCAACCCAAGGAAGATTCCGACATGGAAGGAGCGGATGCCACACATCCTAAGTCGTATGGAAAGAAGGATTATCCCACAAAGAAAGACGCATACGTCTGCTTCCTTGGATCCCAACCGGCTAAGGCCAATAAGGCGGTTCTCCGTGAGCTTAATGCCATAGTTCTGGTTGTTCCCCAATTTCTGGATTATTCGTATGTAACCATCACCTTTGATCACTCAGATCACCCAAGGAAAACACATCTTCGGGGAAAATACCCTCTGGTCGTCAACCCTCTTATTGATGGCTATGAGTTCTCTAAATCCCTCATGGACAGTGGTAGCAGCATTAACATCTTCTACATCAAAATGCTCCACCGCAGGAAGATCCACGAGAGCTAGTTGAGTTACAGCAGCGTAACTTTCCATGGAATTATACCAGTGAGACGAGCGGATTATATGGGTGAGATCACTATAGACGTGACATTCGGAACCCAAGATAATTACCGGACCGAGCCACTCTCTTTCGAGGTGGTACCATTCAAAAGTGTTAACCACACCATCTTCGGGTGTCCGACTTACTAGGCGTTCATGGCTCTTCCCTGTTACAATTACAATGTGATAAAACTTCCAGGTCCAAAGGGCGTCATCACCATCCAGGGAAATCCGAGGAAAGAGTAAGAGTGCGACGAAGGATCTGCTGCCTTTGCCAAAGTCGTGCTACACGCCTAGGAGTACCACGAGATCAAGAAGAGCATCGACCCGTCCGAGATGCCCGCTATGAAGAACGAGGTGCTGAAGCCAAGCATGCAGTTCAAGGCATCGGAAGGGATGAAGAAAACATCGCTGAAGGAAGATGATCTCTCCAAGACGACGAACATAGGGGTAGGCTTAGACCGCACAGAGGAAAGCGCGCTCATCGAGTTCCTCAAAGCTAATAGTGATATCTTCGCATGGTAGCCTTCTGAGATGACCGGAATACCTAGGGAACTTGCCGAGCACTCTCTTAATATGTGCCCTGACGCTAAATCCATCAAACAGTCCTTACGACGGTTTGGTGATGAAAAGTTCAAAGAAATAGCCAAGGAATTATCCCGGCTAGAATTAGCCGAATTCATAACAGAGGTCATCCACACAGATTGGGTGTCAAATCCTGTACTCGTCCCTAAAAAGGACACTATTGAATTAAGGATGTGTGTTGATTATACTGCTTTGAACAAAGCATGTCCAAAAGACCCATTCCTTTGCCAAGAATTGATCAAGTTATCAACTCAATGGCAGGGTTGGAATTACTCTATTTTCTCGACGCATATTTCAGATATCACCAAATACCGATGAAAGAATCAGATCAAATCAAGACGACTTTCATAAATAACACAGGAGCAACATATCAACATACTATGCAATGTTGTCTTAACGATAAAATCGGATGCAACGTCCATGTGTGCGTAGATGACATAGCAGTTATGTCAAAAAAGAAGGAAACTTTAATTTTCGACTTGGTGGAAACATTTGATAGCCTATGAAAATTGAACATGATGCTAAATCCGAAGAAGTGTTTCTTTGGAGCCAGAAAATTGTTAGGTTTCATCGTGTCTAAAAGAGGCATAGAGGTGAACCGGCACAAAATCAAGGCTATACTCAACATTACCAAGCCGACTTGCCTGAAGGACGTACAACGTCTCATCATGTTGCATCGCAGCAGTGAGTCGGTTCGTCATATGGCTTGGAGAAAGAGCCGCACCTTTATACAAAACTCTTGAAAAAACCGACAAATTTGTCTGGACCCAGGAAGCCGAAGCTTCCCTACAAAGTTTGAAAGACCTACTTTCAAATCCACCAGTTCTCGCAGCGCCAGAAACTCAGAAACCTATGTTACTTTACATTGCAGTGACTAACAAAGTCATAAGTGTAGTAATAGTAGTGGAGCACGAGGAGGAAGGCCATGAGCACAAGGTGCAGCGTCCAACTTATTAACTGAGTGAGGTTCTAACAGAATTGAAACAACGGTATCCACACCATCAAAAGATAGCCTATGCAGTGTTCTTTGCATCTAGAAAGCTACGACACTACTTCCAAGAGCACAAGATCACAGTGGTGAGTACTGCTCTCCTGCGAGATATAATCAACAATCGTGATGCCACAGGACGTGTCGCAAAGTGGGGTATAGAGCTTGTAGCTTTCGACATTGAGTACAAGCCGCGTACAACAATCAAGTCCCAAGTACTGGCCGATTTCATCGTTGATTGGATGGACACGGCAGAAAATACAAGTCCTCCAGACTCGGAATTTTGGACCCTTCATTTTGACGGATCAAAAGCACGAGGAGGCTCGGGGGCTGGCGTGGTTCTCAAGTCACCCCAAGGAGATAAGTTGTTGTATGAGTTACAAATACACTTCACGGCAACCAATAATATTGTCGAGTATGAAGCATTGTTACATGGAATACGCATGGCCAAAAACATTGGCGTAACAAGACTCATGTGTTACGGAGACCCGGATTTAGTTGCTGAGCAAGTATCTGATATCTGCAATGCAAACACACACATGGCGGCCTACAAAGCCATCGTGGATGAATTATCTAAATCATTCAAGGGTTTTGAGATTCAACACATCCCTCGAGCAGAAAATGAGGAAGCAGATGCTCTATCAATAATAGGCTCTGCATGGAAACAAGCCTCGGATGGTGCTTTTTTAGAGCATATAAAGGTCCCCTCCATCACTGGAGTTGATGAGGACTATCCAACAAAATCCGACTCACCTTTAATAGCAGTTCTGGCTGTAATTCCTAGCTGGACAAAAACCTATCTGGATTTCCTGATAGACGTAAAATTACCCGAAGACGAAGTCCTGAGCCAGTAGATTGTCTGATGAGAAAAATCCTACACAATAATAAATGGTGAGCTCTATAAGCGGAGTGTTTCTTGGGTTTTTCATCAATGTATTTCTCTGGAAGAAGGAGTGGAAATCTTGCGAGAAATCCACGAAGGCGAGTGTGGTCACCATGATGCATCCAAATCCTTAGTAGCAAAAGCTTTTAGACATGGATTTTTTTTGGCTTACAGCTAAGGCGGATGCCGATAAACTAGTCAGAACATGCAAAGGCTGCCAAAAGTACGCCCGTCGGGCACACGTTCCAGCAGATCAAATGCGAAAAATCCCTATTACATGGCCATTTGCGATCTGGGGGCTTGATATGGTAGGGCCGTTTCGCATGGAAAAATGTGCATTTACTCACCTACTAGTGATGGTCGATAAATTTACAAAGTGGATTGAGGCTAAACCCGTAACAAGTTGCGATGGAGCCATAGCCAAAAAGTTCGTCGAGGACGTAATCATCCGATTCGGATATCCGCATAGTATAATTACTGACAACGGGAGCAACTTTTCCATAGGGGGACTTGCCAAATTCTACGAGGAGCAGGGGATCCGACTCGACGTTGCATCACGCGCATTCACAGGCTAATGGACAAGTCAAAAGAACTAACGGTCTTATTTTACAAGGACTCCGACCTCGTCTCGATGCACCACTTCGTCATGCCGTAGGGGCTTGAGTGGAAGAATTACCTTCTATGATATGCAGCTTACGTACAACTCCTAACAGGTCAACTGGATATACTCCTTTCTTCTTGGTCTATGGTGCAGAAGCAATTGTTCCAACTAATCTAATTCATCAGTCTCCTCGAGTGAAAGCATATATTGAATGCAAAAGTTTCTCAACAAGATGATCTCGATATAATCGAAGAATTTCGCGTCATTGCTGAGCAGAGATCTACAACCTATCAGCAGAAGTTGCGCAAGTATCATAGTTAGAGAGTACAGAACCGTTATTTCAGGAAGGTTCTTTCCCCGATTTGGGAAGGAACTTTTATGATCAGCAGGGTTCTGCATAATGGGTTGTATTATTTAACTAATATGAGACCAGTCAAGGAAAGACCGGATACTCGGAAAAGAAAGAGAGCTGGCGGTAGTACAAACCCGGATAAGATAGACCGACCATGGAATATTGCATAGCTACGTCCCTTCTATTCTTAGTTATATTTCCTTGTAATCATATATGTACATGTTTAAAGTGAAATAAAGTATTGGTTTTCTCATATGTTATCTTTGAGAAGTTTTTTACCATCTTATTTCCAAATGAGCATGTCATTTTCAAAAATCCCAGAATGCTTGAAAGTACTTTAAGCTCATGTTCGTTCTGGTTACGATTTTTGAATATCTAAAAAATGTTGCCTTAGGGTAAAAAATTGAAATTATTGTCTATACTTCGGTTTTTTATCTGATTGCTCATACGCGGGTATCTTCCGAGTAATTAATTGTTGGTACTGGAAGCCGGATTTGTTTTCGAGTTTAAACTGGTTTAGCAATTGAGCTCCATTGCTCTGCAAAGTTCCTGTGCTAAAGGTTGGCCGGCTCATGAAAGGGATGAGGCGGAAAGCCAGATAAAACGATAAGTATAAACATAAAAAAGGTGATTAAGAAATTTTCAAGCACACGCATAAAAAATATATACAAACAAAGTGCTACGATAGTAAAGCATTAAGTTTTTACATACCAGCACATACTCAAAAGTAAAGATATTGCTTCCATCATTACATGCCAAAAGTTCAGAATAATGCATTATAAATGTTTGTGCTGCAGACTCAAGTGGTGGTGATGAAGAACGTGGAGCGATGGAGTCGACATCGTCGTCGCCTGTACTTGGGACTCGGAAGTTCCTTCATCAAGGCTATCTTCCGGCTCTTGAGGCGAGGGAGGCACAGTGACGGATTCAAAGAATGGCGTCGTGTAATTGGTCATCTCCGCCACATAGCAAGCATAACCTGCATAGGACTCTTGGATAGCATTGATGTTCTGCGGGTTACCCTCATCGTTCTCATCGGTGATACCCTTTGTGACGTGCCAGATCTCCATATCACTATGGTGGGTCATCACCATGCTAAGGGTGGTTTGCGCAGTGGCTTGAGCGTAGCACATCTTCCAGTCTTTGATAAGCTTTGGAATCTCCTTGGCTGTGTCCCTCACCTCGTGCACTGGCATTTTCTGCAAATCGGAAAGTCTAACCGACTCGCCATACTCTTCAAGAGTCTGGCGGAAGTCGAAAAGAATATCTCCGACGAGCTTTATGTGCTCGAGGCGAGGTTCAGAAGGATGAGAGTCGGAAATGTTCAGAGGGTCTGGGAATGAACCAAAAATCAAAACTGACTAAACAAAATTCAGAAAATCAATCGAATAAAGAAAGTCGGAAATCTTACCTAGCACAGAGTGGTTCCACTGAGCACGCTCCTCTCGGAGGCTATTCAGTTCCTTCTCTGTGGCCTGGGCTAGATCCCTCTGGCTATCGAAGTCTTTTTTTAGATCATCTAGTTGTTTATCTCGGAGGGCTAGCAGCTTCTCGAGCCTCTCGGTCTCCATATTGCTTGACTCCAGGACGGCATTTACGGATTTATCCGATTCAGTCTTAAGCTTCTCAAGCTCGTCCCGGAGCCCAGCATTCTCCATCTCCAAGACCTTGAAGTTCTTGGATTGATCCACCATCTTGCTGGATTCGCACAACAATTCTGCAAAGGGAAAAATATCAGTCAGACAGAACAAGTTTGACTATGGCAATAACTAAGTGAAAAAGAGGGAGTCAGAAAATTTTACCTTCTGCTTCATCTTTCTCAACTGTCAGCTTTGAATTCTCAAGGCGCGGGGCCTTAATTTCCTTGCACTTATTGCATATATTCTTGATCAATTCCTGGTTGGAAGATTCAATTTTCTATAAGTTTAGAGATGAAATACCGTCAGACGGCTACTAAGACTTGGGCTGCAAGTTTATCTAAGTAAAAATACAACATGAGCCTTGGGGGCTATACTACATCATTCTTTTGCATCCTATAAGCATCATCGGATTCAATGATGTTTATCCGACTTCATGCTTGGGGGCTAGAGGATATGAGAATAAAACGCTGCAAATAAGAATCGGAAAACTTACAATGTGTTCCAGGTGTAGCTTCTCAAATTCGATTTTAGTATTGTGAAATACTTTCTTGGCAAGGGAGAGGGAGGGAACGTTCGTCGCTGGGAGTTCTCCGGACTAAATCTTCACATCCCGGACCAAAATTTGGTCCAGGAGGCTGACCAGCTTCACGTCCTCCGTCTCCTGGCTCACTGCCTGTAGAGTGAGGACTTGTTTCTCGAGACTGGACTGAGCCACCTTGACAATCTCCTCCTGCTTCTTCCACTTCAAGGCGGAGACAGCAGAGCCGTCCACTTTATCCAATTTTCATGTAGACATTACCATGGGATCATTACCCTTGATGGGTTCACCCTTGTTAGTTGTCTGGCTACCAACGGTAACCAGGGCTTTCGAGGTGGTGCTGGCGTCGGGGACGGCAGAACCGGCATCAAGAGAGTCGGAAACCTCTGGTGGTGACAATGGGGCACTGATTGGAGTTGGTGGTGGCATGGCTGGGGAGATGACAAGCTTCTGCTGACGCAACTGCTTTCCCGGCTTGCTATCTGGCTTCACTTTGCTCTTCAAAACTGGTTTTGCTCTGAAACACATAAGTACAAATATTAGGTGTGTTTCAGAAGAAAGAAAATTACCAAAAATTACTACAAGTATTAACAAGGTGCTTACTTTTTAACTACTGGCAACACTTGGCTGCCAGCATTAATAACAACCTCCTTGGCCTTGCGCTTCTTGGAAGCGGAGGTAGGAACTTCTTGCACCTCATCATCCTCTGTCGCCTCCGGATCGTCTGAAAGATAGCCCTCTAGTGGAGCTAGCTCAGACTCGGGGAGTTTTTCGAGCTAATAAAGTCGAAAAGCATCAATGAAAATAGAGTCGGAGGAAAAGACAGCAAAGAACGACAAAACGCAAATGCAGAGTCGAAATATTTACCGGAGTCAGGGGACGAGTAGACATGAACATCTTCAGGGAGACATTCGGAAATTTTATTTCCACTCTCTCCTTGATCAAAAACTGCATGCGGGTCTTGTAATCCTTCGTCGGAATACGGTGTGGGCTGAGCCGCAGGCTGTCCTTCTTGTCGCCAGTGATGGTGTGCATAAGGCGATCTTTGTGATGCTACAGAGGCTAGATCCGGCGATCCAGCCAGCAGTGGATCAAGTCGGATCCACGGAGGCCCATATGCTTCATCAGAAACTCAATCCGCTTCTTGGCGAGGATCAAGATATCCGACAGTTCCGGCGCATCCGTGTCCCATGATTCTTGGTGGGGAGCGGGACCGTCGACGAAGGCCAGAAGACCTTCCGCCTTTTTTAGGAGACAGAATATCCTTGTTGTAGAAGAAAGTTCCGGCCCAACGTTTAACGGATTCACTAGCATTAATCTTAGGGTAAACTCGGTTTCTCCTAAGGACTAAGCTAAGAGTGCCATTGGTGTAAGGAACACCAACACTGATGGAATTCTTCCGGGTACCATAGTAGTACCGAAAAAGGGTGAGACTTAGCCTAATGCCAAGAAACCCCTCGCTCAAAGCTGCATGAGCGCTAAGCTCTAGCAGGGAGTTGGGAGGAATATTATGGAGTTGCACACCATAGTATTTGAGGACCTTGATGAAGAAGTCCGATGGTGGCAGGCTGAGGCCGCGGTTGACGTGTGTGCCGAATAGAACTCGCTCGTCGTCGCGCGGTGTGGGGCGTGTCCAACGGCGCTCTGCCACGCGTCGGCGACGAGATAACCCTTGTCCTCCATGACCTGGAGCTTAGCATCGTCCATGACGCTCGGGACCCAGAGGCCCCGCATCTTCCTTTCATTAGTCGTCGTCGTACCCGCCGCTACTCCGGAGCCAGATGCAGATGCCATCGCTCTTGGAGAAGGTGAAAGAATGGTGGAGTTTAGGGTTTTCTCGTAGCTTGTGGATGAGAATGTGTGCGGAAAGATCGAAGAGTACGAGGAGGCAATAAGTGAAACGGTGGAGAGATGAATCTGGGGGAGAAGGGTTTCCTCTCTCTTTTATTTACCTCTGTGCCAAGATTCGTGCTTCAATCGCGCGATTTACGCCACGCGTATAGGAGAGAGGGAGATGGCTTCCTCGCGAATCCTCCGCCCCCTCGATTCTCGCGTGAGCATTAAAACGGTTCTCTATTCCGTAGGGAATAGACCCACCAATGGTCGTGTTGACGGGACTGTTTTCAGTGACATGACCTGGTTTGAAAAGTTGTCAGACAGCATGCCGCTGTTTAAAATCCAACTCATGTTTCAAACTGAGCTGGGAAAAGACTAAGGTCAGAGCAGAACATATCCGACTCATATTACTCGGAATCCTATATTATTGAAAGAAGTTTTCTGGAACCCTTCAAGATTCTCAAGACGAAGAAAACATCAAGCTAGACGATTTATCTGACTTTGGAACTTGGAGACTTCCGAGGGCTACTGTTGGGGATCTACTTTCCGGGTATACCCATAGGACTCACTGACCAGGGTGAACCACCAACGGATTAGATCTTTGCTTCACGGGCAGCCCAGTCAGAGAAAGAGGAGCTACTTCCGGCTATGACAAGGCCCAGAAGAGTTACCGACTTTGGCCTATAGTATTACTTGTTGTCCAAGCTGTATATAGTTACCGACTCTGTAACGTAGCCAGATAGGTATCTCCTGTAACCCTAGGTCCTGGTGACTATATAAACCAGCCCTATGGGAGCCTTTAGGGCAATAACCACAATCACAACTCGCACAAGCGAACCTCTCTTGTAATCTGTTGTAACATCTGGCTCTCGCCGATATACTACTGGGTTGCTAGCAGTAGTAGGATCCGATCACCATAGTCGGATCTGAACCTGGGTAAACTTGTGTTCTATTGGGGATATGCTATATGGGTATCCTCATAGCATGTCACCTATCCGGATAACCCGGGTGGCCCATAGTTGGTAGCATGGCCTATGGCCTGCTGGGCGGCCCAGTTAGATGGATCCATATGAGAGGACCATGTCGGATAAAGGAAGGCTACGATGGAGTCACCGACGTACCCGGAGCCTTGGAGTGCAAGATACACAAGACTAGTAATAGACGGTGTAGGACTCTGTAACCTGTCCGGCTAGGACTTTTCCCTGTAACCCTAGGACCTGGCGACTATATAAGTCGGGCCTATGGGAGCCTTTAGGATACAATTGAAGGGTTTCGCGGCATCGTAAATCAAAATTTTCTACGGATGCAAACAGAGGGAAAGCCAAGATCTAATCTAGGAGATGCAAACAACGAGAGAGATTGGATTAGATCTTCATACCCTTGAAGATTCGCACAGCGGAACGTTCGTCGGAACATGGGTGATGTAGTCGTACTCGCTTCTCCTCCTCGCGATCCGATCCGATCTAGCACCACAAGTGGCGGTGCCTCCGTGAGATGCACACGTGCAGCACCTCGACGTCTCCTCCTTCCTCGGTCCAGCAAGTATGGTGGAGAGACGGATTGGATCTACAACACGACGGTGTGGTGTATATGGTGGAGAGTTTCTGTAGCAGGGCTTCGCCTACAAACAGTCGGGAGGGAGAGAGGAGGGTAGCAGGCCAGCTAGGGTTGTATATGGTGGAGAGTTTCTGTAGCAGGGCTTCGCCTACAAACAGTCGGGAGGGAGAGAGGAGGGTAGCAGGCCAGCTAGGGTTGGAAGGGAAGGTGTGGGGGGTGGTGCGCCCCCAGCCCTCTTTATATAGAGGGGTGGGGCGCAGCCCTAGCCCCTCCCCCAATCCCAAACCGGCGGCCCCAAAGGAGAAGGAGTGGGGGGCAAGGAA
Source organism: Avena longiglumis (assembly GCA_030063025.1). Classification (NCBI taxonomy): domain Eukaryota; kingdom Viridiplantae; phylum Streptophyta; class Magnoliopsida; order Poales; family Poaceae; genus Avena; species Avena longiglumis. Next base: position 165,929,793 of record CP125978.1, read on the forward strand.
ACCCCCCCTTCTAGAAGGTCTATCTAGAGTTTAAACCTCTCTTGGCCGGTTGGGCCCTATGGGGCCTTGTGCCCCTGGCCCAATGTGGCCAGGGCACTCCCTCATAGGCCCATGCCCCCTCCCGGAAGGTGTGGCCACGTTGGTCCCCTTCCGGAAGGTTCTAGAAGCTTCCGGTACAATACCGATTAACCCGGAACAATTCCGAACTCCAAAAACTGCACTGCCTTATATGAATCTTATTCTCCGGACCACTCCGGAACCTCTCGTGATGTCCCGGATCCCATACGAGACTCCGAAAAAAAACTCATAAACCAATTATCCAATCTATCCTAGCATCGAGACACGTTAAGTGTGTGACCCTGCGGGTTCGAGAATATGCAGACATGATCTTCTATCAATAATCAACAGCGGGGTCTGGAAACCCATATTGACTCCAACACATTCATCGATGATCATATCGGATGAACCACGATGCCAGGATTCAATCAATCCCACATATATATTCCCTTCGTCTCGCGATATTTTACTTTCCCGAGATTTGATCGTCGGTACCGTCATACCTAGTTCAATCTCGTTCACAGCAAGTACTTTACTCGTTCCGTAATCCGATATCACTTTGTGATTAACTCCTTAACCACATGCTTGCAAGCGGTGTTGATATCGATTACCGAGTGGGCCCGAAGTATATCTCTCCGACTTGGGAGGGACAAATCCCATCTCGATACATACAACCCAACAGATACTTTCCGATCACCTGAGAGACACCTTTATGATCACCCTCTCATAGGATGACGTTTGATGACCTCAAAGCTTTCTTCCTATACCAGGGAGTTGTATTATCTCATGGTCTAAGGAATACAATATTTGACATAAGAAAATCGCAAAGACGAACACGATGACACGATCTAATTGCTTCGCTTAGTTTGGGTCTGTCCATCATATCATTCTCCTAATGATATGATCTCATTATCAATTGGCAACTCATGTCTATGGTTAGGAAACCTTAACCATCATTGATCGATGAGCTAGTCCATAGAGGCGTACTAGGGACACGGTGTTGTTCACAAACCACACAAGTATTAAAGTTTCCGCTTAATACAATTCTAGCATGGAATATAAACTTTATCATGAACAAGAATTATAATAATAACATCTTTATTATTGCCTCTAGGGCATAATTCCAACAGTCTCCCACTTGCACTAGAGTCAATAATCTAGTTTACATCTGGCAACAATCTCACACCCATGGCACTGAGGTGCTGATCATGTTTTACACGTGGAAGAGGTTTAGTCAATGGATCTGCGACATTCAGATCTGTATGTACTTTGCTAATCTTCAGATCTCCATCTGCTATATAATCTCGGATTATATGAAACTTGCGGTTGATATGCTTGGTCTTTGGATGATATCTTGGTTCCTTAGAGAGTGCTATGGCGCCAGTGTTGTCACACAATATCTCCAGTGGGTCCAATGCACTTGGAACCACACCAAGCTCAATGATGAAGTTCCTGATCCAAACTCCTTCACTTGACGCTTGTGCAGCAGCCATGTATTCCGCTTCTCATCAGATCCCGCGATCACGCTTTGCTTGCGCCTTCTCCACTCAAAGCTCCTCCATTCAAAATATAAACGTATCCTGTCTGAGATTTAGAATCATCCTTGTCGGTGTCGAAACTAGCGTCGACGTAACCTTTTACGACGAGCTGTTCATCACCCCCATAGACTAAGAACATTTCTTTAGTTCTATTTAGGTACTTTAGGATGTTCTTCACGGCTGTCCAGTGTTCCACTCCTGGATCACTTTGATATCTGCTCGTCAAACTAAGAGCATTGGACACATCCGGTCTAGTACACAGCATGGCATACATGATAGAACCTATGGCCGAGGCATAAGGCACTTTGCTCATAGCTTCCCTATCATTTATCGTAGCTGGATACTGAGCCTTGCTCAATATCTTACCTGACAACATAGGCACTGAACCTTTCTTTGCCTTATCCATTCTGAACCTTTTCAGAACTTTGTCTAGGTATGTACTCTGGCTTAAAGCTATCAGGTGTCTTTGTCTAACTCTATAGATTTTGATGCCCAATATATAAGCATCTTCACCTAGGTCTTTCATTGAAAAACACTTGTTCAAATAACTCTTCACATCATTAAGCATGTAGATGACATTTCCAATAATCAATATGTCATCCACATATAGTACCAGAAATGTCACCGAGCTCCCACCCACTTTCTTGTAGATACAAGCTTTGTAGCAATTTGGAACAAATCCAAAGCTCTTGATCACTTGATCAAAACGAAGGTTCCAACTCCGAGATGCTTGCTTCAGTCCATAAATGGAACGCTGAAGTTTGCATACTTTATCAGCATCCTTAGGATCGACAAAACCTTTGGGTTGCATCATATACAACTCTTCATCAATGTTGCCATTGAGGAAAGCAGTCTTGACATCCATATGCCATATTTCATAATCATGAAACGCAACAATTGCTAATAAAATCTGAATGGACTTAAACATCGCTACGGGAGAGAAAGTCTCATCGTAGTCAACACCTTGAACTTGTAGAAAACCTTTCGCGACAAGCCGTGCTTTATAGACGGTAACATTACCATCCGTGTCCGTTTTCTTCTTGAAAATCCATTTGGACTTAACGGCCTTTCGGTCGCTAGGAGGGTCCACCAAAGTCCATACTTGGTTTTCGCTCATGGATCCCAATTCGGATTTCATGGCTTCTAGCCATTTCTCAAAGTCTGGGCTCATCATCGCTTCCTCATAGTTCGTAGGTTCACTGTCTTCTACTAACAAGACAGTCAAGACAGGTTTCGCATTCACTCGGGAGGGCACGACCTTGTCGACCTGCGACGCTCGATGCAAGATCGTCCGAAGCTTCATGATCCTTGTCATTAGCTTCCTCTATCGTTGGTGCAGGCGGCACTGGAACCATTTCAGGTGCTGCGCTACTCTCCAACTCAAGAGAAGGTTCAATAACCTCGTCTAGCTCTACTTTCCTCCCACTCACTTCTCTCGAGATAAACTCCTTCTCAAGAAAGGAGCCGTTCTTTGCGACAAACACTTTGCCTTCGGTTCTGTGATAGAAGGTATACCCAATAGTTTCCTTAGGGTATCCTATGAAGACGCATTTCTCCGCTTTGGGTTCGAGCTTGTCCGGCATCAACTTCTTGACGTAAGCTTCGCATCCCCAAACTTTAAGAAACGACAACTTAGGTTTAGCACCAAACCATAGTTCATACGATGTCGTCTCAACGGATTTAGATGGTGCCCTATTTAAAGTGAATGCAGCAGTTTCTAATGCATAACCCTAAAATGATAACGGCAAATCAGTAAGAGACATCTTCGATCGGACCATATCTAATAGGGTTCGATTCCGGCTCGAACACACCATTGCTTGTGGTGTTCGGGTGGCGTGAGTTGTAAACGATTCCGCTTGCTTTAAGATGCGTGAGAAAATCATAACTCAAATATTCACCTCCATGATCGGATCGTAGAAACTTAATCTTCATTACGATGGTTCTCCACTTCATTCTGAAATTCTTTGAACTTTTCAAACGTTTCAGATTTATGTTTCATTAAATAGATATACCCATATCTACTTAAGTCATCGGTAAAAGTGAGAAAATAGCGATATCCACCGCGTCAAACACTCATTGGTCCGCATACATCGGTATGTATGATTTCCAACAAGTACGTTGCTCGCTCCATCATACCGAGAACGGGTTTTGATCATCTTGCCCATGAGGCATGGTTCATGTGTCAAATGATTCAAAATCAAGAGACTCCAAAAGTCCATCGAATGGAGTTTCTTCATGCGCTTTACACCAATATGACCTAGACGATCGCCACAAATAAGTAGTATTATCACTATCTACTTTGCATCTCTTAGCTTCAATGTTATGGATGTGTGTTTCATCCCTTCGATATTTAGAAGAAATAAACCATTCACAATAGGTGCATGACCATAAAAGATGTTACTCATATAAATAGAACAACCATTATTCTCCGATTTAAATGAATAACCGCCTTGCAATAAAACGATCCGAAATAATGTTCATGCTCAACGCAGCACATAATAACATTTATTAAGGTTTAAAACTAATCCCGAAGGAAAAACTAAGTAGAGCGTCTGACGGCCATCACATCAACTCTTGATCCGTTGCCAACGCCAGCATCCACCTCATCCTCGCAGTCCGCTCATTCCGTAGCTCCTGCTTCGAGTTACAAATATTAGCAACGAACCCGGTATCAAATACCTGCACTACAACGAGGGCTAGTAAGGAAAACATCAATAACATGTATATCAAATATACCTTTGATGGTGCCAGCCTTCTTGTCCGCTAAGTACTTGACAGATGCCCAAAGGACCCTTGTCCTTGCAATAGAAGCACTCGATTATGCGGCTTAGGACCAGACCTGAGCTTCTTCTCAGCAGGGGCAACGCGCTTGCCGCCGCCTTTCTTGAAGGGCTTCCTTGCACCCTTACCTTTCTTGAAGGTGGGGGGCTTGTTGACCATCAACACATGATTATTCTTTTTGATGTCCACCTCCGCTACTTTCATCTTAGCGAAGAGCCCAGTGATCATATCAGTGGAACCAATCTGATTGTGAGTAACTACAAAACTTTTGTAGCTAGGAGGGAGTGACTGCAGAACTCTATCAATCTTGAGCTCCTCTGGAATCTTGCAGTCCAGTTGCTCAAGGCGTTGAGTGTAGCCCGACATCTTAATAGCGTGCTCACTAACGGAACTCCCCTCCTCCATCTTGTAGTTAAAGAATTTCTTAGAGATCTCATATCTCTCAGAACGGGCTTGAGTCTGAAACATGTTTTTCAGCTCCTCGAGAATCTCAAAGGGCCCGGGATAGTCTTCAAAACGATTTTGAAGATCCAATTCCATAGCATACAACATGGCGATCTTAATCAAATCATAATCATCCTTGCGTGACTGATAAACAGCTTTCTCATCAGCCGGCGCATCTATAGCAGGGGCGTCACCTAGCGCTTTCTCAAGGACATAGTCCTTTTGTCCGCCAGCGAGAATGATTCTCAGAATGCGGAACCATTTGGTGAAGTTAGACCCATTGTTTCTAAGCTTTTCTACCTCAGCAAAAACGTTGAAGTTGAAGTTGGACTTAGCCATGTGATCTACAGTATTTGCAAGTACAATTTAGACTATGTTCATGATAAATAGTTCAACTTAATCAAATTACTAGATGAACTCCCACTAAATTCAACATCCCTCAAGTTGTTTAGTGAACATGATCCAAATTCACCACACCTAATCCGATCATCACGATAAGAGATGTGGTTTCAATGGTGGACAACTAAGTGTCGATCATATCATTCATATGATTCATGCTTAACCTTTCGGTTCATGTGTTCTGAGGCCATGTCTGTACATGCTAGGCTCGTCAAGTCAAACCCAAATATTTCCGCGTGTGCAAAACTGGCTTGGAGCCGTTGTATGTGAGCATAGAGTCTATAGCACCTGATCATCACGTGATGCTTGGACACGACGAACTTTCGCAACGGTGCATACTCGGGGAGAACACAGTTTTTTATCTTGATCTTTAAGTGAGAATTCATCTTATAATGCTACCGTCGCGATCCAAGCATGATAAGATACATAAAAGGATAAACATCACATGCATATAACTTTATGTGACATGGTATAGCCAATCTTCGCGCAATGATCTCCATCTTGAGCGTTCCGGCATGATATCCATCACTCCACCATGATTGCCTCCACCACGAATAGCAACTACAACTATTGCTAACTACTTAGCGATAAAGTGAAACTATTACATGGCGCATAATAAGTTGACACACGGGTCATACACAATTATAAAGAAAATCATATGGCTCATGCCGGTTGTGTACTCGTCGACATGCAAGTCGTGAAACATTACAAAACATGATCATCGCATACATTATACACATCACATCTTGGGCCATACCATATCACGAAAACACTCAAAAAACAAGTTAGACGCCTCTACTTTGTTGTTGCATGTTTTACGTGGCTTATGGGAGTAGATGCTAAGAACGATTCTTACCTACGAAAGCCACAACGGTGATATTATGGTTGCCAAACTCCGTGTTAATCCCATGACAACTATAGTGAGAGAAACCGACATCCACCACCGCATGTGTGGAACAAGCCACACGTCAAGTGCGGAGCCGGTCTCGCGAACGACGTCGCGTAAGGTTGGCCTGGACCGCTTCAATCTCACTATCCCGCGTCATAAGAAGAACACAAACAAGAGGCTTGCAATAGAAAACATCAACGCCCACAACAACCATGTTGCGTTCTACTCGTGAAACACATCTACGCATAGATCTAGCTCTGATACCACTGAAGGGTTTCGCGGCATAGTAAATCAAAATTTTCTACGGATGCAAACAGAGGGAAAGCCAAGACCTAATCTAGGAGATGCAAACAACAAGATAGATTGGATTAGATCTTCATACCCTTGAAGATTCGCACAGCGGAACGTTCGTCGGAACGTGGGTGATGTAGTCGTACTCGCTTCTCCTCCTCGCGATCCGATCCGATCTAGCACCACAAGTGGCGGTGCCTCCGTGAGATGCACACGTGCAGCACCTCGACATCTCCTCCTTCCTCAGTCCAGCAAGTATGGTGGAGAGACGGATTGGATATACAACACGACGGCGTGGTGTATATGGTGGAGAGTTTCTGCAGCAGGGCTTCGCCTACAAACAGTCGGGAGGGAGAGAGGAGGGCAGCAGGCCAGCTAGGGTTGGAAGGGAAGGTGTGGGGGGTGGTGCTCCCCCAGCCCTCTTTATATAGAGGGGTGGGGCGCAGCCCTAGCCCCTCCCCCAAGCCCAAACCGGCGGCCCCAAAGGAGAAGGAGTGGAGGCAAGGAAACCCCCCCCCTTCTAGAAGGTCTATCTAGAGTTTAAACCTCTCTTGGCCGACTGGGCCCTATGGGGCCTTGTGCCCCTGGCACAATGCGGCCAGGGCACTCCATCATAGGCCCATGCCCCCTCCCGTAAGGTGTGGCCACGTTGGTCCCCTTCCGGAAGGTTCTAGAAGCTTCCGGTACAATACCGATTAACCCTAACAATTCAACTCCAAAACTGCCGCCTTATATGAATCTTATTCTCCTGACCACTCCGAACCTCTCGTGATGTCCCGGATCCCATCCGAGACTCTGAACAAAAACTCATAAACCAATTATCCAATCTATCCTAGCCGAGACACGTTAAGTGTGTGACCTGCGGGTTCGAGAATATGCGACATGATCTTCTATCAATAATCAGCGGGTCCGGAAACCCATATTGACTGCCACACATTCATCGATGATCATATCGGATGAACCACGATGCCAGGATTCAATCAATCCCATATATATATTCCCTTCGTCTCGCGATATTTTACTTGCGAGATTTGATCGTCGATGCGTCATACCTAGTTCAATCTCGTTCACATCAAGTACTTTACTTGTTACGTAATCCGATATCACTTTGTGATTAACTCCTTAACCACATGCTTGCAAGCGGTGTTGATATCGACACGAGTGGGCCCAAAGTATATCTCTCGACTTGGGAGGGACAAATCCCATCTCGATACATACAACCCAATGATACTTTCCGATCACCGAGAGACACCTTTATGATCACCCTCTCATAGGATGACGTTTGATGACCTCAAAGCTTTCCGATACCGTGGAGTTGTATTATCTCATGGTCTAAGGAATACAATATTTGACATAAGAAAAGCTTCGCAAAGACGAACACGATGACACGATCTAATTGCTTCGCTTAGTTTGGGTATGTCCATCATATCATTCTCCCAATGATATGATCTCATTATCAATTGACAACTCATGTCTATGGTTAGGAAACCTTAACCATCATTGATCAATGAGCTAGTCCATAGAGGCGTACTAGGGACACGGTGTTGTTCACAAACCACACAAGTATTAAAGTTTCCGCTTAATACAATTCTAGCATGGAATATAAACTTTATCATGAACAAGAATTATAATAATAACATCTTTATTATTGCCTCTAGGGCATAATTACAACAACAATCTCAGACACAACTTCAGACAACCTCGCACAGCAAACCTATCTCTGTAACTCGGCGTATTGCCATTATAGTGATTTATAGCAGGAGTAGGATTCCGCCACCGTTGTGGGATCTGAACCTGGGTAAGCTGTGTTACCTCGTACCTATCAACCGTCTGCCTTACCCCACATCTCTAAACACGCACTATGAGGACCCCTCCATGGCGTACTCGTCGACAATACCACGACAGTTGGCGCCTACCGTGAGGCAAGAGGCACTTCAGGCTCTTCAGTGGGCGAGGACCAAGATCTTCACGGGAATAGACGAAACCATGGCCATCGGTCGTGTTCTCTTCTCCGGCAATGTTCCGATCGTCCCTCCTGACAAGTTCTGGATCACGGTGAAGACGAACCCTACGCGGTGCTCGATCGTTCCTATCGAAGACATCCATCTCTTCATCGACGAAACCGACTCGGGCACTAGTTCCCTGGGAGTCGGAGGAGCATCAAGGTCCGCATGGACCGCCTACGGGTAGGATACGTTCGCGGAAGGATCGATGTCAGATCTCTCTTCGGAGTTTGTCGGCAAAGATCGGAAAAATTCAAGGCCCACCCAAATCGCCCCTGTGCAGGATATAAAGGTGGAAGATCACTGCAAATTCGCCGGCTTCGCCCGTGCATCTGGACATCAGAGATCCAAGTTCGTCGGAGTGGTTACCATCTTCGATCTAGCGCACTGCGTTCATAGAGAACGCGAAAACCCCCATGATTACCTGGCCAGGTGGCTCCGTATACGAGCCGATCTGGCCCATTACCCCGATGATAACGCTTTGTATCACTTCGTGGAAGGACTGGACCGTGGCACGCTTCTCCGACTTTCTTTAAGACGGCAGCAGGCAATAGGATGCCTTACCCTTGAACAGATGGTGAGCACCGTCAACAACTACGCGGAAGCTGACGCGGAAGCCCAGAAAGCACTCGCACTCATCGACGGAGAACCTCTGATTCAGCCCCCGCCACCACCGCCTCCTGCCGCCATCGTCGCAGTAGCACCACCACCTCCAGTCATCGTTGCTGCCGCTGCACCTCCACCGCTCATTATCGAGGAAGTCCTGGCACCCTCCGACTCTGTCATTGACGCACTTTATGCTGACTTCAGTGCAGATTCTGAGGAGATAGATTTCAGTCCAGAAGAGCTAGACTCCGCTATGCAGGAGATGGAGGAGGAGTACTCGCGCGACAAGCAAGCCAACAACGCCGTCACGTCTCGAGGGGTGTTCATCACCATTCAGACGGCGATGGATGAAAATCAACCCGGACGAGCTCCGCCTACAGCGCTGGAAAAGGGGAAAGGGCCATTTATTGCTGCTGACGATGACCGCGCAAAGGTCAAGCCTCCTCCGCCTAATCCAGTGCAGCAACCACAGAACTTGGCACCAGCCCGAGCAACAACAACACCGCAAACTTGCCGCCTCCGGCATCCACGTCTGCAGCATCCCAAGTTACTCCAGTTGATAGAGTGATGTACGACAACCTCCTCGTCGAGCCACTGACCGTTGCTCATATCCGGAACGTGACCCAGCTTGACGAGAAGCGCCAGCAGCTGCTGGAGGAAGCGCAGGCCATCGCGGAGCAAGGCGCTAAGCTAGATCGAGATCTGGTTAACGCGCAGAAGTCTATAGAAAATTCTAGAGCAATGGAGGCCGAGTACAAAACTTTACTGCAGCAGCAGTAGGCCAAGAAGGCTCCGGCTCGCGTCATCAACGATCCTGGTGTACGGCGCAACCTAGGATGGGCTCCCTCGAAGCCGGCACAAGCCAAGCCATACATTGACAGTGAAGGCAAGCAGGTGATGCCCACCCCACTCCTTAACCTCGTCGTCGCCAAGACCCTTCTAGAGCAGGATAGATCACCCGAGGTAGTGGAACAAGTCTACGACCTAGTGGCCAAGGCGGTGAAGCAGCAGGAAAAGGCCACCTCTCAGAGGCTAGAATCCGACCCAGCGCTTTGCCAGGCTAGATACGCTCGGGGGCTCAGCGCAGGATCTCCGAGTACTTCGCCACAGAGTCTGATGCTTTAATGTTGATCTGGAGGGGCTTGGCGATCTCCATGGCTTGCGTGATGGCGGTGTTGATGAATTTGCCAGCAAGAACCATGCATTCCTTGGCCAGAGGAGGCAATCGGGTTAAACCCATAGGAGCTACAAATTCCGACAAGGAGCGCATGAGTTCAACAATTCAAAGTACACAGACTACAGAAATCCAAGGCGGAGAAAACTTACTGAAGATGTTGTCCTCAGCTTGCCAAAGGGTGTCCGCCAAGGATTCATTCTCTTGTTGGAGGAGCTTATACGCCTCGCTATGGCGTTGATTTTGCTCATCGGCAGCTTGCTTCTGATCTTTTAAGATCGCAATCTCCTCCTTCAAGCGATTGATTTCCTCGGTGGTGGAGTCCTGCAGGGCCTCCATTGACTCCTCATGCATTTTCAGCATGTCCTTCCTCTCCTGCTTAAGAATTTTGTTCTCGCTATCCAGCTCTTGAATGTGCTTGGATTGCTCGACAATATTCTTGGCCTTGGCGATGGTTTCTGCAGGTCGGAGAAAACAAAGTACACAGTGAGTACTCGGAGAATATGGGCACAATACCAAGTCGGAATGCGAAAAAGAAAACAAACACTTGCTCTTGGTGATCTGTTCCTTCAAGAAGGCAGTTTTACCCTTTTCAGCTTCCAGGTCTGAGCGCATCTTCAGGTACTTTTCATTGGCCATGCCCCTCCGAGCACTCTCATTCTGTGGAGAAAAGTTCAAAGTTAAGACGTTGGTTGGTCTGCTTGGAGCATCTAGACGGACATTTTCCACCTAGACGCTCGGGGGCTACAGCGAGAATTTTTGACTTAGTAATATGCTTAGCTTTTCTTTAAGCATCTAGTCGGAACTAATTCAGTTGCAACTAGAAGCTTGGGGGATACAGTGCTGAAATTTATAGGCACTGCGTATGCTACTCTTAAAGCATCTAGTCGGAACATTTCATTCCATATACATGCTTGGGGGCTACAGTGAGAGTTTTTTCTACCTTAGTCACTCTTAGAGCATATAGATGCAAAAACCTATGGTTTTTCTGTCTACATCCTCGGGGGCTACAGTGGGATGCTCATATGAAATGCAAAAGGCAAAGAAAACTTACAAGTGCGATGATCTTGAGGTTCGTAGCACTCTCGGCTAGCAGCTTGGCAAAGGATTCGCTGTTCCCTTGCAAGATTTCTGCTTGCCGACGGAGCTCCTCTAGGCCGCACATCGGAGATGTCGGCGCCGCACCAGGGACCAAAGCATTGCTACCCGGTGTAAGAACCGGATAGACTATCTTCGGATAGGCTATGGTTTTCTTGGGTGCGGGGGCGCCGCCAATGGCAGAAGTACCTGCTTCCACCACCGCCTTACCGCCACTGATGGCATCCTTAGCTGGAGCTTCAGCCATTTGATGGGCGGTACTCTCCTGCGTCGCTTTCATGACAACAGAAGCTCAAGAGAGGCGCTGAATCCACTTCCATGGCGGAAGGGCCTGATGCCTCCTTAGCTTGTGAGCTTGTCGGGGCAGACGATGGCTTGACGGTAGGAGTGGCAGGAGCGATGGCGGGGGAGGCGTCGCGATGCAGCATATCCTTAATAGTTCTAGAAGCCCCCAATTTGGAGGTCTTCTTGAGGATGGTCGTGGCTTTCTTCCTGAAACGTGCAAAATGCATAAGTATAGGAGCAAGACAGATAAATAGACAATGTCGGAGAATGAGAAGCTTACACAAGTGGGGGTGCTTTGGCAAAGGGGATCCCAGTAACTTTTCTCTTTTCCGACTCCAGGGCGGCGGTAGTCTTCTTGGAGGCTCCACCCTCCGTCTTCTTCTTCTTGCCTCCGTCGGCAGCGTCAGAGGTGGAGCTCTTCCGCTTTCGCGCCAACGGAGCCTCGTCATCGGACACGACCGTGACTTCCTTCATCTTTGGATCATAGATTTGGGCAGCCATGTTGCCCTCCTCTAGATTGCTAAGCTGTTAAGTGAGAAATCACCGTGTTAGATAAGATGACATTTGCAAGACGGGAGAACTGGAGTATATGTCATACACGGAAAATAAATACCTACCTTTGGGCACTTGCCGTCTACGAACATGTCGTAGGTGATGGTGAAGCCACGCTTCTTATCCTTCACCTTGACGATGTCCTTAAGGTGGAGCTTGATGGATTCGCTCGAGAAGTTGTCCACGGAGATGCGGAGACTATCCCTTCTGTCGCTGGTATACTCATGCATGAGCTTTGCGCGGTGCTGCAGAGGTTGGATTCGCCTGATGAACCAGCACATGGCTAGGTCCAAGCCGTTCAAACCCGTCTCTACGAACCATTCGATCCGCCTTATGGCACGAGAATCATCGAGGTCGGAGGGAAGGGAGTCCTGGGATCTCCATGACGAGGCTTCAGCGGCGGCTCCATCAAAGAAGTCCGGGTACGTAACTTGTCGGCCAGCCAGAGGGATGTCTGGGCCGTAAAAGTACGTTTGTTGCCAATTTTTGCAGGACTCGTGGCCGATGATGTTGGAGAACCGCCGGCCAGGTCGAATCTTGAAGCTTATGGTGCCGCAGTTCCTAAGCTCTTCCTTGCTATGTCCGGCTTCACGTTTGACGGTGAAGTACACAAAAAGATCTAACCTAGGCCTTTTCCCTAAGTATCCCTCGCAGAGCGCCGCGTAGTTGCTAAGCACTAAGATACTATTGGGGGAAAGGTTCTGGGTCTGGACCCTATAATGGTTCAAGACGGAGAGGAAGAAGTTGGAGATGGGCAGGGAGACGCCGCGTACCAGTTGGGCTTTGAGGTACACCTTTTCTTCGGCTTGGGGAGAAGGTGTCACCTCGCTGGCCGGTGCCGCCCGCCAGGCGAGCCCCTCCGTCGCAGGGAGGTAGCCCTCGGCGATCATCTCTTGGATATCACGGTCTGTGATATCTGAGCCGCGCCAGTCGCCCTTGTGCGAGTCCAGTTCCTCCTCCAACGGCTCCAGCGCCGCCAAATTAAGGTCACCGCTGGTGGACTCGATCATCGCTGATGCGGGGATGACCAAACCCTCTAGGCCACGACGATGGAGCTCGCCAGCTTCGCCGCGACTTCGCTCGACGCCGCCATCGATGCGGAAGTGCTGCTGCTGGCCATGGAGTGAGTATGGAGGTCACTGGTGTAGATTGGAGCTAGGGTTTTTCGAGAGTTCTCGCGGAGAGCTCGAGGAGGCATGCAACTGGAGGAAGAAGATGACGCGAGGAGAATGAGGTAAAAAGTGGAAATTTCCCCACGGTCACTATTTATCATCTCCAGCGTCAAGATTCGTGCAGCTTGATCGGACGGTTGCCGCGGAGACGACGTGTTCGTGAACGTGCGCAGAAATTTCGCCACGTCTCCAACCATCGCTGCCAACGATTCATATCGCTCGCACAGGAAAATCGGACATGATTGCGTTCTCTGCATGTTTGAGTTACGAGGCGTCGCTGACCTAATCCTACGTCGTCCTAGCTGACATGGGTAGATGAGTCGTCACATCGAAGATTCCGACATGGACGGATCCAATCCGACTACGGAAGAGTATGATGGAAGATTCAGTGTTTCTCCGGCTTACAAGCTGAAGACAGAGAAATTTTTACAGGGTTCTTTGGGAGGACTACAAGATACTGCTTGACGATTTGCCGACATCCAACTAGACGGAACATTCATCTGAAGAGGCAAGACGGCGCAAGATCTCGGAGTTCTCCGGGGGCTACTGTTGGGGATATGCTATATGGGTATCCTCATAGCATGTCACCTATCCGGATAACCCGGGTGGCCCACAGTTGGTAGCATGGCCTATGGCCTGCTGGGAGGCCCAGTTAGATGGATCTAGAAGGGAGGCACATGCTGGATAAAGGAAGGCTACGGTGGAGTCACCAGCGTACCCGGAGCCTTGGAGTGCAATATACACAAGACTAGTAATAGACGGTGTAGGACTCTGTAACCTGTCCAGCTAGGAATTTTCCCTGTAAACCTAGGACCTGGCGATTATATAAGTCGGGCCTATGGGAGCCTTTAGGACACAATCTCAGACACAACTTCAGACAACCTTGCACAGCGAACCTATCTCTGTAACTCGGCGTATTGCCCTTATAGTGATTTATAGCAAGAGTAGGATTCCGCCACCGTTGTGGGATCTGAACCTGGGTAAGCTGTGTTACCTCGTACCCGTTAACCGTACCCCACGTCTCTAAACACGCACTGTGAGGACCCCTCCATGGCGTACTCGTCGGCAATACCACGACATGTTCACTGTTCCCGAAACATCAGACGTCTCACACCCCATCTTATAAACGCCGTCAGGACCCCCTATGGCATACTTGTCGACAATCCGATGACACTTGTAGATCAACCACAAGCCAGGAACGTCCCCTCTTTGCATACGTCTGTGTGTCGAGTGCTGACACATGTGCCATGTCGTGTCCACTCCGGGCCACACGCGACATGCTCCACGTGTCTGCCACTAACCCACACACGCCCGTGTAACCATGAGGGTCGGCTCTGATACCACTTGTAACACCCCGGCCCCTCCAGACCAGCGGTTGTCACTCCTGGCAGATCAATAGGATCTCTAGACTAACCCCATAGACCAACATGAGGTTTTTTGTGCACTTTTTCCTCACTCGTGTGCACCTAGTACACACTTCCCGATCGGTCACCTCTCCTCAAATTTCTCTAGGCTAAGCATGCTTAACCTCAGAGTTCTTTTCAGATGAGATTCGGAAAAGAAGTTGCGACTTGTTCATATGGGTACACTATCAATCTTATTAAGCCATGCACCAGGGTCTCACAGAACCCAATGACAATGGGACAATGCAATTTGTAAATGCGATTTGTAAATCCACATAGTCTAGCTCCAGAATATCTTCTATGTATCCATAGTAGAGATATTTTACCCTAGTTTGTTCCTCTGCATATAAGCTAACACCATTATTTTGCATCTTTGTTGTTGCATCTTTTGCTTTTGTAGAAAATGTGTACCCCTGAAACTGCCTAGCTTGCTATGTTAATCCTCTCGCTAGAGAGGTAAGAACGAGATCATCGGTATGGAATTTTCATAGTCGTTCTTTGAACCAGTTGTTGAACTCATTCTCGTGGAGTTTGTCAATTGATTTTTTTGTCAGATGCAGTTCTTCTAAAATGCATTTGTGTTCATCCATGAACGGAGTGACTCAAAGTTTTTTAGCGCATGGAAATGTGCCTTACCCTAATCATCTGCAGTTGGATTGATCGTCCTCTTTCCACCCGTTCCAACACCACGAAGCTTTCTAGAATGGATAGAACATGGCACACATATTGGCTATGTAATCAAGGCAGAACTCAACGAACTCTTCGGTTACATAGAACTCAACGATGCCCCCTATGGACATGCTCGGTTCCTCACATAGTGCTTAAGGATGCCCATGTATCGTTCAAATGGGTACATGCTTCTCAGATAGATGATACCACACATTCTTATCTCTTGCACAATGTGAATGATGCGATGTACCATGATACCAAAGAACGACAGAGGGAATATCATTTCCAACTGGCGTAGTGTCTCCACCACATCTTTTTGTAGGCTATACAAATCATTAGGATCTATCACCTTCTGATAAATTGTGTGGAAAAACTTACAGAACTTTGTTAGGGCTTGTCGAACATGTGGTTTCAATACTCCCATGATAGTAATAGGGAGCATCTGTGTCATCATAATATGGAAATTATGAGACTTCAGGCTTGTTAGTTTGTTTTCTGTTGTTGAAACAAGCTTTCTCATGCAGGCGTCATAGCCCACTAGAAATGTCATGCCATATAGAGATTCAAAAACCTCTTTTCCTCTGCTTTGGTATATACATATTCTACTAGTCCTTCAAGTCGTGCATAGGTTCTTCCAGCTGGCCTTTGAGTTCTCTAGCTTCAAGTCTTGCATTGACACTATATTTCATTTTGTCCTTCATGTTCAGCAACGTCCCCATTAATCTATCACACACATTCTTCTCTACATTCATCACACCGATGGAATGCCGCATGTCGAGATCCTTCAAGTAAGGAAGGTCTCAAAATATCAATCTATTCTTCCAGATGGTCTTTTACTTTTGATTGGGAAGCTCGGTCTTTTACTTTTGATTGGGAAGCTCTTCATCTACAATTGTTTCTTTTCCTTTTCCCTTGCGTTTGATGCCTTTTTCCTTCACCATTTTCCCTTTACCAAGCACGAAATTCAGGTGTTGAACCATTGCATAGATATCGATGCCGGTTAAATCTGGAGGAGCCACATCTTTCTCAAATCTATTATCAAACTTACCGCTCATATTGAGATATTTATGTTTTCCTATGGAAGTAAGTCGTGTAAAAATTTCAGCAAGAGAGTTACACTACGGTCTGACCACTTGAACTTCTCCTTCATATGCAACAACTCCAGCACAATGGCCAAATTTGTATGCTCTGGCTTACAGTTCGTATGCATTGGCATATCTGAGTATTTTAGCATGCACGCAAATTTGTCGTGTTATATCTCACCCTTGTTGTCGAAGCCTTTTTAAATCTCTGCAACATCTGGCTCAGCTCTTGTTCAACTGTGTTATCAGTGTCATCTACAGATGCATGCTGGTCATATCCAGACTCTGTCGATGGGACCACAATGGTAGGCTCACCATCATCCATTTTAGCATCTTATTGTTCATCATCATCCCTCGCTGTACTTTGTTGTTCGCCGTGATTGCTCCAATGTTCGTACCCCATCATAAATCCCCTTGTGATCAAGTGTGCCTAGATCCTAGAAATGTCTCTACAACATATATAGTTTTTGCAGTCCAAAAATGGGAAATTGGCCCACTAGTCATTCCTACAACCCCTATATTCTTCAGTAGCTTCCAAGAAGCCCGCAAGGCCATTGTTGAATGCCTCGGATCCACAATTCTGGTGATACATCCACTGTCACTCCATCTACAAAATAAGGCATGTCAAAATTTTATATGATGGAAACAAACGTGGCCACTTTTCGTTGGTACTCCAAGTGCAGAGTGTTGTAGCAAGATTGTTTTCCCCACAAGGGTGACTCGAAGGTTTATATCGAACTCTCGGGGAATTGGTAATGGAAGGGTATTTGTCTTCTCCTCTTCAAGCAACCTATAAAGTAAAATAATTTGTCTTGTGTCCCCAACTCCACCAAGTGGTTGTCAAGCATAAGGTTTTATATTAGTAATATGAAATAAAATATAATGAAAACTGAAATAAATAAAGTAAACAAAGTAAGGTAATGCAAACTAGATGATATGGAAGATAGTAGAGTTGTTTTTAGGTTTTTATGAGTGAATGCAAGTAGGGAATGGATTTTTGTATTTTCGAAATAATAAATTATAGAAAATAAAAATGATAGTAGATACAATAGAAAGGTGTTTCTTATGATAAAAATCGGACCGAGGTTCATGGGTTCACTTGTCTACTCTGTAGTGATCACAAAACAATTCATCAATGATAAAGATTCATGGAATTTCTATATGTGCTTCATAAAGGAATTAATATGGGCATCACATTTTAACATAGAGATGGAATAAATCTCTCTTATACTCCTCAAGAAAGGGAGATATCCATGCAATCTTGAATTAAAAACAAATCAGAGTATAGCTTTAAGAAATATTATATGATGTTTGAAATACAAATATGCTACCTTGATCTAAAAAGTTATCACACTGTCACATGATAACTATAGCACATGATTTCACTTTACCCTAGTGAGGAAGAAAAATGAAGGTAAAAACCAAAGTAGACCTTGAATATTATGTGTCACAATTCAATCTCTACCACCATGCTACACCATCTAACACACACTTCCCCCTATACAAGTTCTTGCATACAAGTTGGATCAAAACAAGAAATTAAGAACAGGGTACATGATATGCATCTATTAAAACATCTTACACAAAATAGATTCCAATCTCAAATATCAAATCATAGAACAAAGATCCACCACATAGGAATTACAAATATGACCATAATCATGTAGAATAGCTCATATGGTACTAGATTTATGAAGAACGAGAGAGAAATAGATCAAGCTAGTGTCACAAACCCATAGCCCGGAGGTGTACTACTCTCTCTTCATCATGGTGATTACGCTAGAGATGTTGGAGAGGGTGGAGATCTCGCTGGAGGTGGCTCCGGTGGAGTTTCCCCTCCAATCTTTGCTGGATTTGACTCTTTTTCATGGTATTTTCGTCTCTAGTGTGTTCTATCTCGAGGACTCACCGGGGGTCCTTATATAGGTATTTTTAGGTCAAGAGAGCTCTATGGGCGCAAGAATCAAGGCGACCAGACGACCAAGGAGGAAGATAGCATAGGTGGCGCGCCCACCTTGGCTAGGTTCGCCACCCAAGCTATATTGGGCCTCTTGGACCTCCTGGGTGGATTCTTGTGCTCTAGATGCTTCTTGTGGATAAATAATGACATTCCCAAAAGTGCAGGTCCATTTGACTTCGTATAGGTCCTGAAATATCAAAAACATTGAAAACGGGGTTTTTCTGCCCTACCGGGTTATAGACAAAATAAAGGGGATCATTGATAATCCCCGAAAATCGATATAAAACATGGATATAACATTATATATGATGCAAATATGTAAAACATGTTAACAAACTACAAAGTTTATATATGCATTTTACATGAATCAATATCGTTCCAAGAAAAATCAGGGAAAAAATAGAACTACACTAACAAAATCAGAGAAAACAAAGCCCGGACCAACCGGGTGGACACATGGAAGCACCGATGTGTGTAATTTCGAATAATTCTGGCGTCTCTACAAAATTCGACCGTTAAAGACTCTGCCCCGTGTCTTCCTTTCCCCCAATAGCCTCATTTAGCTCTCCTCGGGATCCCTCTCCCCGCCCCGCAATCTCAAATCGCCCCCAAATCGGCCCCACCGAGGTCAGATCCGTCATCGTCCCTAGCATTGGTGAATGAAAACAAGGACGGTGAGGGGAATGTCGAGATATACAACTCATCGTACGAGGAGGTACACTTTCCCCGATTCGATTAGTATGTAGAGATGCCCATGGCATTCTGATTTTTCCTGATTTTATTTCTTTTGCCAAATTTATTTGAATGGGCATGTTGATGCGGTTTACAGGTTGGATGTATCGATGATCACCTTATTCTAGATAGCAAATTGAATTTTTTGAAAGATTTAGAGTCCACAATGGAAGAAATGAGGAAATCAGATGAAGACAGGAGGAAGGAGGAGGAGAATCTTGAAGTAGCTATTGAGGCAAACCAGAAGATTGAGGAAGCAATGAGGAAGGACATAGAAAATGTAGAGATAGCGCACCAGGCTAAACAACATATTAAGGAAGCAATGAAGAAGGCCGAAGAAAAGGCAGAGATAGCGCAAGAGGCAACCCGGAAGATAAAGGAAGCAATGGAGAAAATATATGAATAAAAAATGCGAATGGAACTTCAATTTTTGGATATCCTCGATGAGCACAAGAAGGATGCATAGGATTCTAGGATGAAGAAGATAAAAGGATATGCTCTCGAAAAGGAAATATTTCTACAATATTCTTTCAGTGCTATTGTTATCCTAGTTGGGGTATTAATCACAATGTTAGGATTAGTTAGATGCACGATGAGGTAGTCAATGTGATTCTCTGTATGGTTGAGGACCAACAGAACAATTCAATTAAGTTTGGTGTATGAACAGTCTAGGTAAATCCAATTATGTGTATTTGAAAAGGGGGGAATATGTACCTTCTGCAAATGCGGATGAGTCGGGGTTTTCCAAACACCCCGGATCGCCAGGAACCAACGTTGGATATGTACCTGTCGGCCGACGCCGCAGGATATATAGGCCTGGTCGGCGAGCCCTCAGTTGGGCCACATTTCAGGCCGAATCCAAAAATTATGGTCCGGAGAGGTTACTATGGAACCTCGCAGGTCGACGAGAGGAAGCTAATGATGGTGATCATGAAACTTCGAATGAAGTTACTATGGAACCTCGCACGTCGACGAGGACTCGTACCACTCCCGATTGGTATGATCCCGTTATGAGTGTCATGTTGGTGGACGACACCGATGACCCTGCGACATATGAGGAAGCAATGATGAGCCAAGATTCCAATAAATGGCAAGAAGCCATGAAATTCAAGATTGGATCCATGTACGAAAACTAAGTATGAACTTTGATGGACTTATCGGATGGCCGGAAGACTGTCGAGAACAAATGGATTTTCAAAAATAAAACAGATGCTGGCGGTAATGTAACCGTCTATAAAGCTCGACTTGTCGCAAAAGGGTTTCAACAAATTCAAGGAGTGGACTACGATGAGACTTTCTCATCGTCAGCGAAGCTAAAGTCTGTGAGGATTTTGTTAGCAATCGCTGCATATTATGATTATGAGATATGGTAGATGGATGTCAAAATGGTGTTCCTCAATAGAGACATTGATGAAGAGTTGTATATGGTACAACCCAAAGGTTTTGTCGATCCTAAAGATGCTAACAAGGTATGCAAACTTCAACGATCCATTTATGGATTGAAGCAAGCATCCCGAAGTTGGAATCAACGTTTTGATAAGGTGATCAAAAGTTTTGGATTTATACAAACTTATGAAGAAGCTTGTATTTACAAGAAAGTGAGTAGGAGCTCTGTAGCATTCATGGTACTATATGTGGATGACATATTGTTGATTGGGAATGATATAGACCTTCTTAAAAGTGTCAAAGATTATTTGAATAATAGTTTTTCAAGATCTTGGCGAAGCTGCTTACATATTAGGCATAAAGATTTATAAAAATGGATCGAGACGCCTAATAGCGCTTTCACAGAGTACATATTTAGACAAAGTTCTAAAGAGGTTTGGAATAGAATAAAGCAAGAAATGGTTCTTGCCCATGTTAAGTAATACGACCTTGAGTAAAACTCAAAGTCCCACTACGACAGAAGATAGAGAGAGGATGAGTAAGACTCTCTATGCCTCAGCCATAGGATCTATCATGTATGCCATGTTATGTACTAGACCGGGATATGGTTCTTTCTTATGAAGGTGATGAACAACTCGTTGTTAATGGTTACACTGATGCTAGTTGGAACACCGATCCGGATGATTCTAAATCTTAATCTGGATACGTATTTATATTAAATGGTGTCGCAGTGAGCTCGAGGAGTGCAAAGCAAAGCGTTGTGGTGAGATCTTCAACTGAATAGGAATATATAGCTGCTTCGGAGGCTTCACAAGAGGTGATATGGATGGACTTAATTACGGAGCTTGGTGTGGTTCCTAGTGCGCTGGACCCAATGACTATCCACTGTGATAACATGGGTGCCATAGCCAATGCGCAGGATCCAAGGTCACACAAAAAGTTGAAGCATATCAAGATGCGTTTTCATGCTATTCGAGAGCATGTCCAAGATGGTGACATAAAGATTTGCAAAGTATACACAAATCTGAATGTGGCGGATTCGTTGACTAAATCTATCCCGAGGGCAAAACATGACCAGCACCGAACCGCCATGGGTGTTAGGTATATTACCATGTAATCTTGATTATTGACTCTAGTGTAAGTGGGAGACTGTGGGAGATACGCCCAAGAGGCAATAATAAAATAAGTTACTATTATATCTTTGTGATTATGATAAATGTTTACATTCATGCTATAATTGTATTAACCGAAAACATTAATACTTTCGGCACCCTCCTATATAACGAAGAGTTGGGGGAGGACTCCCCTCCCCCAACCGCCTCTCCCACCTATATAAGGAAGGGTAGGGGCCCCCTACCTTTCACCACAAACCCTAGCTTGGCCGCCACCACCCCAAGTCGCCGCCGCCTAGGGATCTCCCCAAGTCCCCGCCGCCTAGGCCCTCTCCTAGCCGCCGGCCACCACCTCTAAACCTCGGCCCTCTAAACCCTAGATTGCCAAGGCCCTCTTCTACTCCACCATACCCGCTCCGGCTTAGGCGAAGCCCTGCGGGATTTCTCCTCTACTTCCACCACCACACTGTCGTGTGCTGCTGGAATCGCGAGGAGAGATCTACAACCTCCGCTGCCTGCTGGAACAAGGGAGAGAAAGGTCTTCATCGAGTACCGAACATGTGATCGACTGCGGAAGCGCTGCCGGAACGCGGCGCCGGAAGGATCGTCTTCGCGATCTTGAGATCGGCAAGTGAATGACTACATCACCCACGAGAATCCGATCTCGTTAACTGCTTTGGAATCTTCGAGGGTTAGTACTCTATCGACTCGTTGCTACAATCTAGTAGATAGATCTTGACTTGTGGGTGTTCATGCGGTAAATTTTTTTTGTTTTCCATGCTACGAACCCTGCAAGAGTCGGATCCAGAGCTCACGTGGTATACAAAGTAATGCTTTTTTGTTCATAGTCTTGGGGTACCGGAAAATCCTGACTTCCGCCTCCAACCTGCAGTTATGCGGGGGCGTCTTGTCTTCTCAGTCATGTACCTTGAGAACGATTTTTCTGCTTCAGCTGTCTTCTCAGTCATGTACATTGAGAACGATTTTTCTACTTCAGCATTGACAAAGTCAGATCCGAAGCGAATATACTCCTCGTTCGTGTATCCGATCTCAACAAGAAGATTAGATCTGGATTTTTCTTCCACCACTTCTTTCACTATAGGAGTGCGCTGGGTGGGTTCAAGTTTTTCCCCAATTACGCAGTAGCAAGATTTCGGTGCGTCCTCCGCCCTGGATGTCTCGAGCTCTAAGTGATTGATGCCAAGAATCTGCAACACAGGTTTCCGACCAAGGCCAGTTGTAGTGTGCATCACAACAGCCATCCAAGTCGACCGACCCGCCAAAAGGATAGGGTGCACGAATGAAGAGTCGTGGGCTAAAAAGACACATGGTCAGCGTCAAATTGCACAAACGTATTATCACTTCTCGAGGTGTCTTTGGAAAGCAACAAGTTATACATCAGAACAAGGAAACCCGAAAGGTCAGAGCAACACCAAAACGAAGGAGAGGAAGATGATACAAGCTCAGAAGACCCAATTCTTCTTCACAGCACATCACATTTAGTGTCTGTCCAAGCACCTCTAGAACAAGGTCAACAATCAGCCGCCGTTCTTTTCCGGCTTGAAGTGATTAGCTGCGTGGAGAATGAATTTTTTTTAGTCTGGGACAATTGACGTGGAAATGTAAAGCAGGAGGGTGTAAAGATGTACTCACAGATGAAGAGAGGTCGGAGGTCCTCAGCACTCGCAGCCTCTTGGCTGATGAAACGAACATTCTGCATGAATTGCAGTAGCAGTAACAGTTAAGGAGAGTTGTAAAACTGATTATCGATGATATTTTTCAAGGATTGATTTTTTTTTACTGACCAACTACAAGGTTGTACTCTATGTGCAAAAATGTGTCAAACTGGCAATTGAAAGTTCTCTAATTTGCCAACAGTCACATTTTAATTAGACCGTTAGATCTTCAGGCCAGCAACCAGATTGCATCTGTTGTCACCGTGCCATTCTGTCCTTTCCCTGATTCTGGCCGTCAGTCTTAGTATCACCGTAAAATCATGTGCGCATTTTATTATCTTTTGTGTACAGATACAGATCTATTTAACCTCATCACTGGCAAAGAACACAGGCAGCAAAGAAAACTTACCCCCATGGAACATCTCCAACCAGCACTCTGTCACCTTCATAATCCTCATAAACCAGAGTGTACTCCCCAGTTCCATCTAGTAGACCAGATATGGCCAGCTCTTCATGATGACACTCCTTTGTCCGAGGATCATTTTGAGCTACATACAAGGATGCAAATTAAGACCAGTTAGTTAAACACTCAACAGTTGACTGAGCCACTCAAATACTGAGATCTACTTATCATGGAAGCAAACTTCTACAGTGCCTTAGTTCAAATATCAAGCTGAGAAATTTTCAAATACTAAACTACTAATCTTAAAACTGGTGTAACAGAATGATATAGCTACATGGAATCATTGGAGTTGAAGCTCAAATACCCGCAAGAAGGTGCCGGAATAACTTGTCGACAGCTAAAGAAAGTTTCTCATAGCAATCGAAGGCGCTCAGGTCGATCTTCCTCCCAATAGGAATACCATCCATGTTAATCTTCAAAAATGGGGCTCTCTTGGTCTCTTCAGCCTTCACAGCCTTTTTCACATTTTGTTGTTCAAGGGATGCTTTGCTAGAAGAAGCCAGGTTTCTTCTGGACGCGCGAACAGGAGGCCATCCAACAACAGGAGCACCGGGAGATCTGCAACTGGAGCTTGAAGAAGATTGATAAACAAGAAAGGTAGTCGGATGGGTTATTGCAACAGCAAATACTACTGTTATCTGAAGTGTAAATGCCTGCTAGTAAATTTATATTTGATGAGATATTTATCAGCTAAAAAACCTTAAGTGGTCCATGTTTCAAACAGTTGTGAGCAACTAATTGTGATGGCTGATGCATCAATATAGTACACATGATAGTTTAGGTTGAATAAGAAATTCTTATTTCCAAGTCGACGATCTTGAATTCCTAACCGCTTATTAATTCCTTGATCAAATTGAATTAAGTAATTTCATAGAAATAACAAATTCTCAAGGTGGTATTTAGAATAAGCAAATTTGTCAGTTCAATTTAATTTTGAGCAAGGAGAAAGAAAGAACAGTGCTAGCAGTACATCCTAACATACTAAATGCATCTTTGTGAAAACTGGAGGAGCTCCATCTGCTCCATGCATGTCAGGCAGCAGGCAGAGAAGCAAACAAGCAGCCTGGCCCTTGAATCCTGGGATAGATTCTGCCATCATAAATGAGGAGCAGTGCATGCAGATTGCAGGAGATGGAGGCTCCTCCCTCTTTTACTTGATGCCAGGGCAGATGGATGGGAAAGAAATCCTAAAGAATCAGGAGGAGACACCAACAGTTGCACACTCCTAGTAGAAAGCACAAGTTTTTTTAGAGCTTGACATGTGATGATTACTACTACCTTGTCTGAGAGCTGTTATTGTTGGTTGGCGCAAGCGCATTCCGTGTGGCTGGTGGCTCTGCTTCCGGGGACCCCTTCGCCTTGCCTGCACAGGCGCAAGAAGGGGAGAAAAATGAGAGGTGGAAGTCATGATTTGATCAGTTGTGCGTCTGCGTGCTTGTTAGTCATAATGTGCAAAAGCTTTGATGCACCAGGATCATTCTAGGCAAGAACGGCATGTGGCTAGTTGTGAAGTCGTGATCGTTGTGGTGTAGTACTACACAAGATACCTTGTGAGCTGGAGTAGCCCAGAGATAGGTCGACGGAGCCGTCGTCGACCGCGAGGCGCTTCCCCTTGTCCCTGCACGCCGTCCTCCTGTCTCCTCCGGGGAGCCCAAGGCTGAGCTCGAGCGTCTTCTCCTCCTCCTCCTCTTGGTCCCGCTCACTTGCGGCGCCCATCCAGTTGAGAAGAAGCGCCGTCGAGCAGGCTCCTCTGCTCTTCTTGATGTCTGTCTCCCCCATGTCTTGGTCTTGCCCTCCTGTCCTAGGTCCTAGTCCCTGCGCTGCACGAGGCGCGAGCAGAAGAACGGGTCAGAATTTGCAGCAAAAACAAGCAAGGACGACAGAGTGGACGAGAAGAGTGATTTACCGTGTCCGGTTTAGAGCTGAGATAGAGAGCACGAGTTCAGAGCAAAAACTAGCAACCACGAGCCGTTGCTATGCTCTGTGGCTGGCGTGGGGGTGAGATCTTTTAAGAAGGCGGCCTCTCCTCCCTGAACGCGCGCGGTTCTTCTTGTTGTGGCCTTGTGGCTGCGTTGCGTTGCGCCGAAACGGGAAGAGGACAGGAGTTAAAACCAAAGATAGAAAGCAGAACCGGTGGAAGTGAAACACCAAGTAAACAATGGCGAGGCGAAGGAAATTAAGAGCAAGAAAAGGACAGGGGCCCTTGTGGAAGTGGAATCACCAACGGCTGGCTGGCTGGCTGGCCTCTTCTTCCCCTTCTCCGGAAACAGCTCAGCCAGCCAAAGAGGGGGAGGAGGAAGAAGAAAGCGCCGTGTACTTGCGAGGCAAGTTCTCCGCCTACTTCCTTGGCACGGGGAGAACTAGCTTGAGTTTGGAACTGGAGTTGGTGGTGGAGAGGGAAGAGCTCGGCCGAGGGGAGGAGGAGATTCTAGAGATGGAATGGGAGAATGCTCGCATGCCAGCATGATCACAGGGCATCTCTAGCTGCAGCCCATGACATCCTTGTGCTACTACTCATGCAGGGAGGGGGCTGGTCATAGCCTGATGGCTGATAGAGACGTGCGTGTGTGACCTTGCTGCTGCTGCTGCTCTTTCTATCTCTCTCTTCTCTCTCTATATAAAGGATGGCCCATGACATCCTTGTGTTAGGTTGATCTCACCATGGTTCGGCCCAACGGCCCGAACAATTTGGTCTTGTGTCTTGATTAGGGGCGCCCAACCCGGATATGGTTGGTGGATTCATGTGGCAGCGTTATATAAAGATGGTGAAGGTCGGGGCACGTAACACGAGGTTTGTCGCGCCACCGCTTTCTCCACCTATAATCCCTACCGATCTAGTGTTAGCGCTAGTCACGGAAAGCACCGCCACTGCTCTGCCTAGCTGCTTTAGCCACGCTCTCGCCGTCGAACAAGATGGCCAACGGGTCCTCGAGCTCCATCACTGGAGAAGGTATACTCTCTCCTCTCTCTCTCTCTGCAAGTAGAATCCTATAGCAAAGCACTACCGATTAGATCTAGAGCAAGATTATACTAACAATGGGATCAGAGCCAATGCTATGTAGATCTATTCGTGTAGAATTGCCAAAGACAAACAAAAACAAGAGGGCTAGGGTTTCTAGAAGCACCTCCGCGTGGCCGCGTCGTTCCTCTTGATTCCGACGCATCGGCAAGCCGAGGTCGGGAAGAAAAACCCCCAATTAGATCGAAACCCTAACCCAAAGAACACAACCCCATCTAGGGTGAAGAAAGAAAAGAAAACCCCCAAAAAGCCCTAGATCCCGTTTCCCCCGGATCAAGAATCGATCTAGAATCGAAAAGGCAAAGAAAAGAAAAGAGATCCCCGACCCAAATCCCACAGAGAAAAGCCACAACACCGGAAACAAAAGCAAAAGAAAATACCGGTGGCGCTGCATGCTGGCCAAGGGCGCCACCACTGGACCGGTTGACGGCGGCGCGTTCACCCATGAGAGGTGCTCGCGCACGCCGGCAACAGGACCAGAGGGGCGCCGCCACAGCCGTTGTCTCGCCCTCCCTCGATCTGCATCCCTTCTAGTTCTGTGTGGTTCTAGGAGAGGTGTTGGAGGTGGCTGAGAAAGGAGAAAGAGGGACGCATCTAGAGAGAGGGAGGGGATCGTCGCCGGCGCTTGGCCGGGCGGCGCGGCCACCTCGCCTCGCTCGCAGAGAGCGCCGCTAGAGAGACGAGCGAGAGCGCTCACGGGGAGAGAGTGGGGGTCGAGTGATTAGGGTTACGGGGGCGCTCAGGGGGGCCTGGTTTTGATCCCGCGAGGGTCGCGCTGGGCCGTCTGATCGAAACCCTAGAATCTGATGGCTACTACCGGGCGCTGCTGAGGCGGCGTGGGCCGTGGGCGATTCTTGGGCCTTGTTGCACTGAGAGGCTAGCAGCGTGTTAGGCTAGAAAGTGGCCGCGGCAGGCCGTGGGCCGACGTGGGTTGGGCGCATGCGCGGGCACAATAACTATTTTTTATGTTTTTTTCTTTTTACAGAAGCTTTTTTACTGTTTTTTGCACAGTTTTTTCTATACCAAAATTATCCAACGAAATTTTATGTAGTAAATGATAAAGTAAGAGTAAAGTTTCTGTAAAGATGAAAAGTTGATGAATTTTTTAATTCATTCTTCCGCTGCAATTAGTCAAAAGTAATTGCTTAAATGCAATATAGTAAGAATTAATTTTTTTCTTAAGAGTGATGATTTTATTGATGACCAACGTTGTTAGTAAAATTTTCACTATGAATAGTCATTTTTTCATCACTATTAGTTCTATTTCTGCCCAACGGTGATGTAGAATTAATATTGAAAAGTTTTATGTTTTAATTTAACCAACGTTGAATTAACTCATTTTGCTTTCACGCAACCTTATGAGTTTGATATTGGCTATTGAGCCCCTCAATGGAGGGAACTACGGCTCATGGCGAGAGAAGATTGAGATGGGGCTGGCTCTGCTTGACCTCGACTTGGCACTCATTGAGACTTGTCCCATAGAACCTATCGACCCCGTGAGGGGCGAAAAAGAAAGTGAAGTTGATTTCAACAAAAGGGTCAATGACCATGCACCAATAAGAATGAAGTACGACCTTGATCGTGCAAAGTGGGACTCGTCCAACAGAAAATGCTTGATGGTGATTAAGAGATCCATTATGGAAGCTATAAGGGGAGCAATCCCAGACTGGATCACTGCCAGTGAGTACCTGAAAAAGGTAGAGAGTCAGTTTACTGGGTCTTCAAAGGCCTATGCAAGCTCTCTTATTAAGAAACTTGTTACTATAATATACACTAGTGGTGGAGTAAGGGATCACATATTGCGGATGAGTAACATGTCTTTCAAGCTTAAGCCCATGGGCATGGAGCTTCCAGATGAGTTCATCATTCATCTGATTTTTGCCTCACTGCCAAACCAATTTGAAGCTTTTGCTGTGAACTAAAACGCACAACCAGAAAAGTGGGGCATTGAGAAGATGATGGCCATGTGCGTACACGAAGAAGAGAGGCTTAAGGAGCAATCTGGTGATTCTGTGAACTACCTGATCCCAACCAAGAAGAGGAACTTTCAGGGTTCCAAGCCACAAGGGAAACCTCAGGGACATGCCTATTCTTCTAGGCTGCATGGAAAGGCTCCTGATCACTAGGTGCAGGAGGTGGACAAGGACACCTGCAAGTGGTGCAAGCATAAGGGCCACTACATGAGTGACCGTGTGGCTTTTCTGAAGTATGTGTGCAAGAATGGTGAGGATTTAATTACTTTTGTTGATGAATCCTTAATTTTACGTTATGCAAAATCTACTTGGTGGATTGACTCAGGTACAACTATTCATGTTGCCAATTCATTATAGGGATTCCGTATGAGAAGGACCCTTCAAAGAGGAGAAAGAAGTATTACAGTTGCAAACGGCGTCCAAGATGAAGTTGAAGCCATTGGAGATCTTACATTAGATTTATCAAATGGCTTTGTACTTTTACTAGTAGATGTGCTTTATGTACCCTCTTTGCATTGAAACTTAATAAGTGTATCGCGCTTAGATGATTGTGGTTTTGCTTGCCATTTTGGTGATGGACAATGTAAGATCAAGTTTAATAATGAGATTGTTGGTCTTGCCTTCAGACAAGACAAACTTTATTTGTCACTTTGTGAGAATGTGAATGCATTAAGCATTGAGAATGAGAATGCCTCCTCATCCCTGAATGGAAAGAGTAAGAGGAAAATAATTGATGATGTCTCATCGAAATTATGGCACTATCGCTTAGGCCATATTTCGAGGGGGGGTAGAATGCTTAGTAAAAGAATCAATTCTACCGCCTCTAGAATTTTCAAATTTATAGAAATGCATCGATTGCATTAAAGAAAAGTTTGTAAAGAATATTAAGAAGGGCGCCAAAAGAAGCATAGGATTTTTAAAAATAATTCATATGGATATATGCGGTCCGTTTCTTGTGACATCTGTGGATGGCTATGACTCTTTCATAACATTCACGAATGATTATTCGTGTTATGGTTATATTTTTTCAATTAAAGAACGTTCAAAAGCATTGGATAAATTCAAGATATTTAAGGCTGAAGTTGAAAATCATCATAGTTTAAAGATTAAAATAGTAAGGTCCGACCGTGGAGGCGAATACTACGGTCGGTATACCCCATATGGCCAAGTTCCTAGACCCTTTGCAAAGTTTCTACAGGAACATGGTCTAGTTGCCCAGTATTCAACACCGGGTGAGCCTCAGCAGAATGGATTAGCTGAAAGACGTAACCTACCTTGATGGATATGGTGAGAAGCATGTTAAGTTACTCCACCTTACCGGTTGGTTTGTGGATGGAGGCGTTAAAAACCGCCATTCACATACTTTTTTTAGGGTAAAACGGTAGGGAAGGGAACCCCCACTGCAGATTTTTTTCTTTATTATATAATCATAGCAACATAGTAAATAGTAGCAAGTACAGGGTTACAATGGAGAAGATCATTACAGATGTTACATTGTGTTTACCGGAAGTAACCCACTAATGTACTTGTGTTTGAAACCAGCTATCAAATTGGGGGGCATGCTTCTTTTTTATTATGAGTTTGACACATCTCATTTCTTGCAGAAATACTGCTTTCTGGGAAGATAATTGTGGTGTGACATTCTCAAAAAATTTGTTATTTCTACAAATCCATATTCCCCAAATGGCTAAAATTATTATCTCCATGGCAAAAGGAAGCTTGAGCCTGGTTTTTATGTCTTGGAAAGCCTCAAACACAGAGAGTTTATGATCTCTTTGGCGAAAAATGTAATCCCAGCATTCAGTAGCAAAAGGGAAGTTCCAAAAAAGGTGAATCAAAGTTTCTTCTGAGTGGCAGTTTCTAATTGCACAATTGTAGTCTGGTAGAGAACATTTTTTTCCTTTTGAGAAGGTTCCTTGTATTTAGCCTATCCAGAAGAAGTAGCCAGAAGAAAATTTTATGTTTAGCCTGGCAAGAAGAATCCCAAATCCAGGTGAAGTGGGGAGGAGCAGGTTGATAGCCAGCCATAACCTCATAGGCTTTTTTAACAGAAAAATTGTCACTGCTCCAAATGTAAGTCCATTTGTCAGGTGGTGCCAACTGATTAAATTGTTAGCATCTCAATTCAAGTTGTTCAAACTCAGAAAAAGCTTGTTGTGACAGAGGAAGATTAAAGAGATCCTCAAGATATTCAGTCTGAACAACCTCTTTGACAATAATTCTGGTGTTTTTTGCATTGGAGAGCAGATGAGGTATCTTAAATTGCATACATTCTTTATCCCACAAGTCAGACCAGAAATAGACAGCTTTTCCATCTCCAGGTTGATATTTAGCCATGGACTTGTAGGCATCAATGAGTTTCAGGTGGGCCTTCCACTAGAAGTATCCTTCCAATTGATAACCAGGGAGTTTACCTTGGTTATAATAAGATTCTCAAACAAGATGAACCCTAGGGATATCATGGTGGTTAATTTTTTTATCAAGATTCTTGAGCAGCAAAGCAGTATTTTGGATGTTAAGATTAACAACTCTCAGTCCACCTTGATTCTTTGGCCTGCAAACCTTTGTACAAGCAACCATTGCAGTGCCTTTAGCCTGAACATCAGCAGTTTTTTTCTCCATAGACAACGTCTCATGTATATAAAAACTTAGTCCTTGATTTTAATGGGAACATCAAGAGATCTCATGAAGAAGAGTGATAAAGATGATAAAACTGACTTGACCATTTGAAGTTTTCCCCCATAATTCAAAAAATCTTCAGTTCCTCCAAGCCTGAATTGAACCCTCTGCACCATTGGAAGGTAGAACTCCAGAGAGGGCTTGTTAAGGCTAAGAGGGAGTCCAAGATATGTGAAGGGGAGGCTACCCATCTTACAGCCAAAGGTAGAAGAGAAATGGAGCAATCTTTCAGGGTCTAGGTTGATAGGCATCATACTTGATTTGGCATAATTAACCTTGAGCCCAGTAGAAGTGGTAAAACAATTCAGCATTGATCTAAGGCAAAGTAATTGTTTTGAGTCAGCCTTCATGACAACCAAGGTATTATCAGCATATTGGATCACATGGAAATCAGGACAAGCAGGGCAAGGGATGGGAAGGCCAACAAGATTCTTATTCATGGCAGAGTTTAGAAGAGTTTGTAGAAAATCAGCTGCCAGCACAAATAGAAGAGGTGATAAGGGATCACCTTGTCTGACTCCTCTTCTACAGTAAAACTTTTTTCTAGGTACTCCATTTAGGAGTACAGATGAGTTCCCAGTATTGAAAATCATTTTATCCAATTAATCCATTTGGTTCCAAATCCTCTTAGGATGCTTACAATGGTGGAGTGTTTAGTTCTGTCAAAAGCCTTTTCAAAGTCCAGCTTTAGGATTACAATTTCTTCCTTTGATTGATGACATTGAAAGAGGTACTCAAATGCCCAGCCTAGATAATCTTGAATGGATCTATTCTTGAGAAAACCATATTGGTTTTTATGCACAAGCTTGAGGATGATAGTTTGGAGTCTGTTGGCAAGATGTTTTGTAATGATTTTTAACACACTGTTCAATAAGGAAATTGGCCTGAAATCATTAGTATGGACATGGGACTTAGTCTTTGGAATGAGAGTGATGAAAGCAGAGTTAATGCTTTCCAGAGAAATCTTTTCATGATAAAAATCCTGAATCAACTGAGTAAGATCTGCTCCAATAATGTTCCAACAGGACTTGATAAATTCATTGTTGAAGCCATTCACATACTTAATCGAGTTCCTAGTAAGTCGGTGTCTAAAACACCATATGAGTTATAGACTAGTCACGAACCTTCACTCAATTATTTGCGAGCATGGGGCTATCTAGCTGAGGCAAAACTCTTCAACCCAAACCTTAGGAAGTTAGATCCTAAGACAATAAGTTTCCATGTCATTGGCTATCCAGACAAGTCGAAAGGTTATCGTTTCTATTGTCCAGATAGAATCACTAATTTTGTAGAAACGAGACACGATGTGTTTCTAGAGGATCAGATGATCAGGGGGAGCATGATATCCCGAGAAATCAGCCTTGAGGAGAAGCGGGTGCATGCACCCACTCCGATGATTCAGGAACCATTTTTCTCAATACCTGCTGCTTCACCGACACAGGACAATGTCGATGTGACACTTGTTGTTAGTTCTCCTATGGCAACAATGAATGAAAATGAAGACCCTGTTACCACACATGAGGGAGAGCCGCAACAACCCCACACAGAGAATGTGCCAGAATGCGAGACCCTTAGAAGGTCTCAAAGAACTAGAAAGCCAGCTATTCCTAACGATTTTGAAATCTATGTCAGTGAAGAAGTTTAAATGGAGGGTGATCCCACCATATTTCAAGAAGCCATTAAAAGTGCTCACTCATCGAAGTGGCTTGAAGCCATGGAAGATGAAATGAGATCCATGAGTAGCAACAAAGTCTGGGATTTAGAATAAATTTCTAAAGGAGCCAAAACAGTAGGCTGTAAATGGGTCTACAAAACAAAATGTGACTCTAGAGGGAATATTGAAAGATATAAAGAACGACTTGTTTCTAAGGGCTTCACCCAAAGAGAAGGAATAGATTACAATGAGACATTTTCTCTAGTCTCAAGTAAGGATTCTTTTAGAATCATAATGGCTTTAGTGGCACACTATAATTTAGAATTGCATCAGATGGATGTAAAGACGGCATTCCTAAATGGAGACTTGGAAGAAAAAGTTTATATGGCACAACCCAAGGGTTTTGTCGTGGAAGGAAAAGAACTTATGGGATGTCGTCTGAAGAAATCTATTTATGGATTAAAACAGGCCTCCGGGCCTCCAGGCAATGGTACTTAAATTTCCATGAAACAATAAGAAAGTTTGGGTTCGATGAGAATGAGGACAATTACGTATATGTAAAGTTCAAGAATGGGAAATTCATTTTCTTTATCATGTATGTGGATGATATTCTACTCGCTAGTAGTGATGTTAGTCTACTATTGGAGACAAAGAAGTTCTTGTCCTCGAACTTTGATACGAAAGATCTTGGAGAAGATTCATTCGTTCTAGGAATTAAGATTCTCCGAGATAGAGAAAAGAGGGTTTTAGGGCTATCGCAGAAGGCATACTTAGAGAAGATTCTGAAGAAGTATAGTATGCATGCGAGTAATTCTACGCTTGCTCCTATAGTCAACGACAATATATTTGAGAATTTCCAGTGTCCTGGGAACCAATATGAGATCGATCAAATGAAAGCGGTTTCATATGCTTTTGCTGTCGGAAGCTTGATGTATGCTCAAGTATGTACACGCCCTGACTTATCTTTTGTTACCAGGGTACTTGGCAGATTTCAAAGTAATCCAGGGATAGATCACTGAAAAATGGTAAAGAAGGCATTGCGTTATGCAAAAGGCACAAAAGGCCCTATGTTAACATACAGAAGAACTGATTCCCTTGAGATAGAAGGGTATTCAGATGCAGACTATGCGTGAGATGTAGATGAAAGAAAATCCATGTCAGGATACATATTTACTCTCGCAGGTGGAGCTATATCGTGGAAAAGCTCCAAGAAAACCATCACGGCAGCGTCCACGATGGTAGCTGAGTATGTAGCATGTTATGAGGCCACGGGGCAGACAAACTAATTAAAGAAGTTTATACCCGGGTTGAGAGTGGTCGACAGCATTCAAAGACCACTCAGAATATACTGCGACAATGAGCCAGCATTATTCTATGCTCACAACAATAAGTCAAGTGTTGCTGCCAAACACATTAACATTAAGTTTTATGTTGTGAAACAAAGAATCCAGGATTATACCATAAGTTTAGAGCATATAAGTACAAAAAAAAATGCTCGCGGATCCGCTCACAAAAGGCTTACCACCCAGTGTGTTCAGAGAATACTTAGCCGACATGGGTTTTTAAGGGAAAGCCTATGATACCTGGATATTAAGGGCCTAGAACAAGAATCTGTTTCAAAATAGAGAGGTATATAGTGATTGTTGAATCTATGGTGCGTAACTGACCATTATGACGAGACATGCTCTATATATTGATCTATGATGAAATTGGTGCCAAAGTATAAGTTGAAAGATGAGATAAGAGGGAGAATGTTAGGTTGAGCTTCCCACGGTTCGGCCCAACGGCTCGAACAACTTTGTCTCGCGCCCTGATCGGGGACACCCAACACGCATATGGCTGGTGGCCCCCTGTGGCAGCGCTATATAAAGATGGTGGGGCCGGGGCACGCAACACGAGGTTCGTCGCGCCGTCGCTACCCCACCTACAATCTCTACCAATCTAGGGTTAGCGCTAGTCACGGAAAGCATCGCCACCGCTCTGCCTAGCTGCTTTAGCCACGCTCTCGCCGTCGACCAAGATGGCCAACGAGTCCTCAAGCTCCATCACTGGAGAAGGTATACTCTCTCCTCTCTCTCTCTGCCAGATCGAATCCTATAACAAAACACTACCAATTAGATCTAGAGTGAGATTATGCTAACACCTTGTGCTACTACTACTCATGCAGCGGGCTGGTCATAGCCCATGGCTGATAGAGACGTGCGTGTGTGACCTTGCTGCTGCTGCTCTTTCTATCCCTCTCTTCTCTCTCTCAGAAGGTGGCAGAAGGTGCTAATTTTTTTATTTTTGTTTAAACAAGGAAGGTGCTAATTTAGGGAAAGTACTGACAGAGGTACTCATTAACGAAAGGGCAAACGGTTCTTCAAGACACTACTACTCCCGTAGTACTGCTAGTTTACTTTAGATTACATAATCACTTTCTGTCCGCAAATAAGTGTACTTCTAGTTTTGTTCTAACGTTTTAGAACAACGTATCAATATTTATGACACTAAATTGTTACCATTAGATTTATTTTTAGATCTAGTTTTATAATATGTTAATTTGATGTAATAAATGTTCCTATATTTCTTTATAAAATTAAGTAATTTAGTTATATTTGACTTAGGAAAAAAATAGATGTATGATTATTTATGGACAGCTCGGTAGAACAGCTAGGGACAAGATGAGGGGTGATGAGGCGTGCAGGGCGAGCCAAGATTTGCACGATCCCATCTTTTGGCCGCTCTGCCGGTCCTAGGCTGCAACGCTATGCTAGGCGCGCATCCTTCCCGATAATCCGATGATCTTTTTCTGTTCGCTCGCTCGCTCCCATGTCTGTCTCTCTCCGTTGGGCCGCGGGCGCGTCGCTGTTCCCCCTGGGACTGTGCCTCTGCTTCTGCCTCTGTCGCTCGCTGGCTCTCTGCTGCAGCTGCAGGTCAGGAGGGTCTGCCGACGCCTGAAAAGGGCACAGTGCGCCATGGTGACAACGAAATATGCTTTCTTCCTTGGGAGTTCACATCCTCATCCTCGTGTTCAAGCCGAGTGTTGGCTCGAGAAAAAAAGGCTCTGGGAATCGGCTGGGACGTCGACACGACACGCCGCGACCTCTGCGCCTCGCTTGGTACCGTTGTTGACGATGGATAATTGGTGTCACTCTTCTTCCTGTAGCTTTCGCTGGAAAGTTGGTTGAGACTGCTTTGCTTGCTTGCATGGTCCTCTTCCGAACAACGAGGAGCGAGGACCCTTTTAGATTGTAGGATTAAATTAAAAAACGCAAGAATAAGAAAAACATAGGAATTTTGCAGTTTTGACTTTGCAAAACAGAAGATTGTAAAAGAATAGGAAAACCATAGAAATGGTTGTTGGATGAAACACAGAAAAAAAAAGGTCCCCATCCTATGCAGTTGAATCTAAAAATAAGGTTGGAGTGCATGTTCCTCAAAAAAAAATCCTAAAGAATCGAGGGATAGAATGATAGGAAGAATCCATAGGAATTTGGGTGGCGCCATCCTTTGATTAAAAGGCAATCCATATGAAAAATCCTAAGGATTGGAATCCTAAGAAATTACTAATGCAAAGAGGCTTTGACCTTCTTTTGTTAAAAAAAGACTTTCTCTTTTTATCATGAAAAAAAACTAAATAGTGTGACCATTTCTATAGAGATGATTACTTTTCCGAATGGAGACAAATGCATTACCCCAATCTGTTAAATAAAGGAAGAGTTTGACAAAAAATGCAAAATTTTAAAATGCCCTACTCTTTCAATAATATTTCTCTCAAACGCTTCGCGCCCGCGGTTACTTAAAGATAATGGTCCCTATGTTGAAAATAATTTTAATTTTGGGCCTCTTTGTACCGTTGTTGATGATTTTTAAGAGTTGGACAGAATTTCCGCAAAAAAACCGTGTGAGCTTTTGTTGATGATTTTTAATAGTTGGATGGAATTTCCGCAAAGAAATCTACCATATTTTTCGTTGGTTGTCTCAGAAAACATTGAATTCGAATTGATCCCGAATTAACATTGAAATTTATAGGTACTAATATGGACTGCGTCCCACATGTCAGACCAATTAAAAATTAAATATAAAAATATCTAATAACTTTCTTAGGAACCCATTCCAATATATGCTATGCACGCACGGGGACCTCCACCGCCGTCCTGCCCTGTCTTGCCATTGCCTCGACAATTCCCTTTGCTCGTCATTGGCACCTCCACTCCCCTGCCTGTCGCGGCCAGCTATTCGCGGCCTCCCTTGCACGTGTGAGTGTCGCCGTAGATCTCGATCGGTGTCGCCCTCCTCTCACTCTTCCCTCGCCTAAAAAGCATGATTGTGTGAGTGTGGCCAGCGCTTCACCTTTCCTCCCTTTCCCGCCTCAACAAATGCGAGTGTGGCCGGAGAGCTGCCCTTCCCTTCCTCCCTCGCTTCAAAAGTGTAGCCGGTGTGATAGGAGAAGGAGCTCGCGCGTGAGGGAAGGTCTACTTCCCAGCGGAGGTCGATGAACGACGAGGGGCGACGGGGAGCTTTAGATGGAGTGGACGGAGTGCTCTGCGGCGCCCACGTCGCGCATGCGTGGTAGCGCCCCCTCATGTCCGCAGCAACAGTGACGGTGGTGGCCATGAGCAGGGGCGTGGCGGCGGTTCTACCACATGTCCTGAATGACATCCTTATTTTATTTTTTTATTTTTCTAATAGCATTATTTTGTATATTTTGATTTTTTTTAAAATTGGGCCGACATGAGGACTCAGTCCACATCATCTAATAGCCCATGACAACTAGGTCCCACCCGTCATAATCGCTATCAATTAATGATCAATTTGAATTTAGCTTTTTTAAGACAACTCACTAAAAATATGGGAGATTTTTGTCCGCCAAATGATGATACCAAAGTTGAAATTTAGCTACAATTGTACAATTGTGGTAGTTTTATACAAACAACTCTTGGCATAACTATTCAAAAGCGATACGCATTCAAAAGAGAATGGATTTTGTACTTGCACATATGGGTATGTGGCCTATCATGGCCATTGGTAACAGTTTGAGATCTGTGCCGCAGTTTTTCAGATTCCCCCTTCCTCACCATTTTGAAAATTCATCCCCTCCCTTGTACTTTGGGCCGGTCCACGCACAGTAGCCTTTTGGCCTAACTGAATGTACTGTTCACCCTCATGAAGCTACAGAAAATGTTACATGGCCTATGTCTGGTCACTACACAGTAGGTTTGGCAGGGAAACAGCGTAGTACCAACCCTACTCCCTGTGTCCTAGAGGAGATGGGCTTCCTGCTCACCGAAGATGAACAGCGCGCGAAGCACGCCATGGAGACCATGGAGCGTGACGTCCCGGACTCGCTTGCCGTTTGGAAGGCCATGGAGTGCGACGTCCTCGACGTGCGCGCCATCCGCCTCCTCCTCCTTTATGCGCACATCGTCGGCCACGCCATGCAGGAGCTCGCCCATGCTGTCGAGCACACATTGCTAGAAATCGTGAGCGAACACCGTCGCGGACGTCGTTCCAGACTTGGAAGGCATGTCGCGCGCACCATCCATGGCGTCGCCTCCGCACGCCGTCGACGGCAGATTCATGCACTCCATCATCTACGTACGAATCGCCGGAAATAGCAGTGGTGTCCGAGTAGGCGTACATATCCGGAACGTCAAGATGCTGGCCGGGCGAGCAATGCATCCGAGCTGGAAACACGCCGCAACGCCGGGCGGGTCCGCCGATCGCGTCGTTAGATTAGTCATGGCCTTCTAAAAGTGGATCGTAGGTTTTGGAGATCGAAGGAAGGAGGCGGCCATGGCTGTTTCTCGTGGGATGCAAGAAGATAACGAAGTCAATGAGAAAAGCACAGAGGCCCCGCATACGCAATGTATAGGAACGAGAGAGAGAAATTGTCTAGAGTGCATGGAAACGGCTACATCACTTCTTCTCTACGATGTACATCAGGAGCAAAAACGGCTACAATGCTTCGTTACCATGCTTCTCCCGCCGTCGATGTGGTCAGGCCGGCCGCTTTTTAGCTGCAGAACGGAAAGGCAGGGAAGGAAGTGGTGGTCGCGCATGAAACGATAGCTCTCGCCTCGACCACGCTTTCTGTTTCAGGGTCGTGAGGGCGTCGTAGAAGAGGCGTGGCGCGCTCGGCTCCGGCTCGGGGTAACGTCTTCTCCTTCCATGGCTACCTCTACCGGCGAGCACCGGCGAGCGGCAGATAGCAGGATGCCTACCCCAACCAAGCTATGGCCAGATATTGGCCATGAACAGCGACCTCCACCGGCAGGCCTCTGAGCTCGGGTGTTTGTCAACAGCGGCAGACGTCCTCCAGCCCGTTAGAGAGAAACTGCCAGGGCCTTGGCCATGCGTTGCTGAAGCGAGGCGAGAGAAACGGGGCAAAGGAGTGGCTCGCCTAGTTGCGAACTTGCCATGAAGAAGATGGAACAAGATGAGACATGAGAGAGGGCCTCGAGCGGAGAGGGAGACATCAGAGAGAGAGAGGGGGTTCTGACAAGTAGGTGTGGATAGAGACATGGCAGTCACATGTCCTATCGAAGATTCTATTTTAAAAACAGTCCGGCAAAATACAAAAAATCTTCTCAGATCCTGTTTTTTCGAATCTCAAAGGCACGGGTGGTTGAGATAGATCACGTACCCATGGCCGCAAGCACATATGTATTTCCGCATTCAAAATGTATTTTCTTCATTGTTATTCCACGTTTCGTTTATGCAATCTGAAGGCATATTATTCCTTATACGTCATTGGCAATCATTCCCGGCTATTTTGCCGAGTGATTGTTTTACCAGCTAAAACCCTATTGACTGTTAGAAATAATAGAAATAATAGGGCTAATCCATTTAGGCCCATGAGTATTTCAGATTTTCCCTAAATCTTAAAGCCCAAATTTGTGGCAGCCCATATGTGTTTGGGCCCATGTTTGTGGCAGCTCACATGGGAGTGGAGTGGGAGCTAAAGTTTAGTCCCACATGGAAAGTTGGAGGAGAGTTGCACCACCTTATAAGGTGGAGTGTTGCACCACTTTGCAAGTGAGTGGGAATAAGAGAGATACACACGCGCGCTCCTCCTCCGACGACGCCATAGCTTTCGCCTCGCCTGCGCCTTGTGCCATGGTTGCGGAATCTCGCCGAGCCGAGCGTGGACTTGGCCCACGTTCGCCTCCGTTAGGGTTTCCTGAGCCGCTCTATATAAAGTCATGCGCGGCTACCGCCACAACACCACAGAAAACCAATCTAAGGTTTTGCCATCCTCTACTTGCGCCGTCACCGTAGTCTACTCCATCCCGCTTGCCGGCGTGCACCGGCGGACGGGAGAGCAGGTCTCCGGAACCACTCGCCCTTGTGATCCTGTACGGGAGAGGGCGAATAAGGTTTTTGGGAAGCGCTCGCCGAGTTCTCCATCACGGTCGTCTTCCATCCAAGTCGGTGCTGCTACCGCCTTCGCCGCCATCCTGCGATCACTCTTCCCCAAAGTTTCTATTACGACAACCGAAGCAGTGCGTGCTACGTGATCTGTTTGGTTATTCATCATGTTCTGCGAGTACATGTTAAGTCGTTGTTTCCGATCATCCTGTTGTTTAGCACATCTAGTATGTTCGAGTTACATGAGCTAGTAGCTGGTGTTGTCATGATTTATATTCTGGAATTAATCGTGAAAATTATGCCTAATAATCCAACAGTCCAAAAACCTTATTGTAGGCAATTTCCTGAATTAACAATGGCTGGTTCTACCGATGCACTGAGGCCGGATAAGTTTACCGGTGTGCACTTTAAGAGGTGGCAGTACAAGGCTGAGCTTTGGCTGACCACGATAAAAGTGTTCCACATCAGTAAAGGCAAACCTGAGGGAAATATATCTGGCGAGGATCAGAAGAAGTTCGAGGATGCTAATACTGTCTTTGTGGGATGTATTCTGAGCATTCTTGCTGACCGTCTGTGTGATGTGTTTATTCACATAAAAGACGGAAAGGAGCTCTGGGATACACTGGATGCCAAGTTTGGTGCTGCAGATGCTGGCAGTGAACTGTATATCATGGAGAGCTTTCATGATTTTAAGATGACTAAGGACCTTCCCGTGGTTCAAAAAGCTCATGAGATACAGTGCATTGCCAAGGAGCTCGAACTCCTTAAGTGTACCTTACCCGACAAGTTTGTGGCGGGATGCATTATTGCTAAGCTGCCCCCTTCATGGAGGAACTTTGTCACAACTCTCAAACACAAGAGACAGAAGATATCAGTTGAAAATCTGATAGCGTATCTTGATGTTGAGGAGAAGGCTCGGGCTAAGGACACTACTGAGAAAGGAGAGGGTCTTGCTACTGCTAACTTTGTGCAGAAAGGCAAATCCGTAGGCAAGAACAAAGGGAACTTCAAACCCTCCTTTAACAAGCCTGTAAAGACTACAACCTTCAAAAAGAAGAAAACGAACAGGTACAAGAGTGAACTGTCTTGTTACACTTGTGGAGAGCCCGGCCATTTTTCCAAGGACTGTCCAGAACGCGCAGACCGCAGAGGGAAAAAGGCCAAAACTGTCAACGTCGTGACCGCTAGCAATACTGATGGGTATGGTAATTTATTTACTGTTCTTTCAGTATTTCAATCACCGTGTTGGTGGCTTGATACGGGTGCTAATGTTCATGTGTGTGCTGACATCTCGTTAGTGGCTCCCTTCTATGAACAAGTATCTCGTTAGTGGCTCCCTTCTATATAGAGATGGGTTTAAGGTTGTTTTAGAGTCTAATAAAGTCGTTGTCTCGAAACATGGACAATTTATTGGTAAAGGTTATGAGTTCGGAGGCTTGTTCCGATTTTCACTTTCAGAGTTTTGTAATAAATCCGTGAATCATATTTGTGGTGGTGTTAATGATGATACCAGTATTTGGCATTCTCGTTTATGTCACATTAATTTTGGTTTGATATCTCGGATGTCCAGCATGAGTTTAATTCCGAATTTCACTATTGCCAAAGGTTCTAAGTGCCATAGTTGTGTGCAATAAAAGCAACCTCGAAAGCCTCACAAGGCTGCCGAAGAGAGAAACTTGGCACCTCTAGAACTCATACATTCTGATCTATGTGAGATGAATGGTGTGTTGACAAAAGGTGAAAAGAGATATTTCATGACGTTAATAGATGATGCTACTAAATTTTGCTATGTTTACTTGTTGCAAACTAAAGATGAGGCTTTAGACTACTTTAAAATCTATAAGGCCGAAGTTGAAAATCAACTAGAGAGAAAGATCAAGCGTCTTAGGTCGGATCATGGTGGTGAGTATTTTCCCAAAATATTTGATGAATTCTGTCAAGAACACGGAATTATTCATGAGAGGACGCCTCCCTACTCGCCCCAATCAAACGGGGTTGCCGAGAGGAAAAACCGCACGCTGACTGACTTGGTGAATTCCATGTTAGCCACTGCTGGTTTATCAAAGGCATGGTGGGGGGAGGCTTTGTTGACTTCATGTAGCACGTACCGTTGACAGGATCACGTAGCACGTACCGGCGGACGGGAGAGCAGGTCTCCGGAACCACTCGCCCTTGTGATCCTGTACGGGAGAGGGCGAATAAGGTTTTTGGGAAGCGCTCTGCGCGACTGCTCGAGTTCTCCATCACGGGTCGTCTTCCATCCAAGTCAGGCGGTGCTGCCTACCGCCGTCTTCGTCGCCATCTGTTGCGATCATTTTTCCCCAAAGTTTCTATTACGACAACCGAACGGTACGTGCTACGTGATCCTGTTTGGTTATTCATCATGTTCTGCGAGTACATGTTAAGCTTCTGTTTGTTTTCGATTATCCTGTTGTTTAGTACATCTAGTATGTTCGAGTTACATGAGCTAGTAGCTGGTTTTGTCATGATTTATATTCTGGAATTAATCGTGGAAATTATGCCTAATAATCCAACATTGACTTAATAATGGAAAGCACGAACAACCATAACTCACTTGCTAACTCGAAATGAGATGATTGTTGTTGCTAAATTCATAAAAATAAAAATCTACCCAATAGTAGCAAATTTTCAGAATATATCATTTTATTAATTTGTGCATTTTTCTTATTTACACAAAGATTAGAGGGGAAAGTTGTACTAGTGACATACTAGACCCGTTGATGGTGACCGGTCTGCTATAGTGGTTTTTATCTTCTAGTTGCATGTTAATTTGGAGTTGATATATGCAAAGACCTACTCCCTCCGTTTAGAATATAAGATGTTTTAGGTTTGTGAAGTAAATATATCTAGATACTTCGTAGGATATAGATTCATTTGAACCTATACACTAAAAGATGTCTATATACGTTAGGTTCACTAATTTAAAACATCTTATATTTCCAAACGGAAGGAGTATAATTTAACTTTGATAGCTTAGGCTTGTCGATGTAGTTTTGCTCCTGTGGGCCCGAGGGGACTGAGGGGCAGCCCGGCCCCAGGATCAAGGGGAGGAGGGGCGATAGGTAATATCATGTGCATGAAAAAAGAGAGACGCGGTTCTGCCATTAGGGGATCCTGAGAGCTTTTCTCTCGTGCGTTTCAGAGAGAGGAAAATCAGTGTCTCTGATTGCTTGGGCTTTTTTCCTTGCTGAGACATGGGTCATTTTCCTTTGTTACTTGGCCCTTTTATTTGCTCTGGTTAGCCTGGATTTTTCTCCTTTTGTTAGCTATGAGAGTATTAAGTGGGCTGGGACCGATGGACTGGGCCATGGACGCAAGAGGAAAGCGAATACATAAAATCTTTTAACCCCAAAAATTGCATAAAATATTTTTATTATTTGAGATAGAGTGCACACAATCGTCGAATGTTTCACATGTTTTTACTTTTATTAAATGCTTTCATAATTGGAAAATTCGAACAACCATCCCTAGAGCCGATCGAAAGTGCATTGGATCAGAGAGGGTCTGGACGGTGTGCAAAACGGTCTGAGTACCATCGGACAATAGTAACGGCTGA
The DNA here is from genome assembly GCA_030063025.1 of Avena longiglumis. NCBI lineage: Eukaryota > Viridiplantae > Streptophyta > Magnoliopsida > Poales > Poaceae > Avena > Avena longiglumis. Next base: position 165,973,820 of record CP125978.1, read on the forward strand.
CAGTCCGACAGTGATGACAAGATTTTCTCGGAACCAAAAATATGTAAATTTAGTTCAGATAATAATTAACAGAAAGAAGAAGCAATTTAAGGCTATGATAGGTACAAATCCAACTCTCAATCTGCTGTGTTGGCACGGCCTCACTCGGTTATTACCTAGGAAAAGAGCTAGAGACGAGTCACCGTCGGTCCTCACATCGAGTGGCGAGAGGCCTATTTGCTGAGAGGAGATCTTACCGTGTCCACCAACCACAGTGGCGACAAGAGTTCATAGATAGTCGATGTGATTATTTATAAAAATAATATTGATATACCATCATCCTTGAGTTTGTATCTATGTTTAGTTTTTTTAACAACATTGGTTTTGGATCCACTTTTTAAGTATTTTAACATTATATAACATTATAAATTATTATTTTGATTGTTGTATTAAAGGCCCAAAATTTAAGTTTCGCCCCGGGCCCCGATAATCTCAGGACCGGACCTGTTTGTTCTTTTCACGTGCATAGTCCTCTGTTTTTTTATACAATGTCATTATAAAAAAAATTGCATGTACATAAGGCAACTAACGATAATTGAGAAAAAAATGCTTAGATATCTACCTCGTATGATGGTGCACATTAAAGCGAATGTTGCATACTACCTCCGTTCCGGTTTATAAGACAAATACATAGTTCAAGAAAATAGTTTGACGGTAGATTTGATCAACAAAATACAAACTATATTTAACAAAAATTATATCATTAGATTTATATTCAAAATACGATTCGAATGATATAATTTTTGTGACATATGATTCATATATTGTTGACCAAATTTACAGTCAAACTATTTTCTTAAACTACGTATTAATCTATAATCCGGAATGGAGGGAGTACTCGTCGTACAGCTAGACAGAAATAGGAACTACATTTTAATTAGCTCGAAACACGAGAGGATTTACACATAAATAACCATGCTATTTATTAGTTTCTTATGTTTTTTCATACTTACCTGAAATATAAGTATGTGGCTTTGTATATAAAAACAATATGAGTATACATTCTCCGATGAATGTAAAATGGTAAATTTGTAGATGAGGGTTTTCACGCCACTAGTATTTCTTCTACTATTGTCGTGTCACTAGCACGGCACTAGTAACATTTACCATTGGCCTGATATCTGTGGTGTGCCACAAACACACCACCAAAGCAGATTTCACCACGCCATTAGTAGGCTATTTTGCACTAGTGTTGGTTGGGGTCAGCCAATAATTTCTTATCCATCACAGATAGGTGTTATCCTTGTATACTCAGTGAATGTGGCTGACAAATATTAGATACTGTCTCTAGCAACAATCATTGGCAGGATCACCCAGGTCAAAATCGAGCTCAGAAGAAGTATGTATGGCATCCAAAATAGATTCTTTTCCCAAAAACACCATAGTAATAGAGGTGGACCTTCGAGTGCAAGCCTAATCTTCCTCCTGGTTTTGAATCAAACCAGATAGATATTATCCCTTCTTATGAGCATTTATATATAGTTCTGACTCATGCTAGTGATATTTAGTTTTTTGCACTCATCCCAGATAGATATTACCCTTCTTAACGCCAAGTCATGATAAATTGCACTCGGCAACCTTCAGGGCACTTGGCGGTGTGCCTGTTTCCGATAGTGACATCTTTTTTGTTTTTTTTTTCTAAAAACATATTTCTTCTATCTTAAAATAGATGTCTTAGATTTTTTAAAATTTAGATAAATCTATATATTAAATAATGTCTAGATTTATTTAAATTCTGACAAATTTAAGACATCTATTTTGAGATTAAGGGAGTATTCAAAATAGGACACTTCGAATGTACGAGAAGGGTGGTGCATTGATCACTTGCCATATGGACAAAAGTCGCTCATGCAAACCATGAGCCGAATAAAGTCATTCATGGCGAAGTTGAATTGAACGTTGTTATGCCCGGTGAATGGAGATTGTTCGTTCATGTTTACCAATGACACTTTTAATGTTTACGATAATGTTACTTGCGCATTTAGGATCTGTAATAAAGAAAATTACAATAGCCAGCAACCCTAGTTTGGACAATGTCCTTACATATTTTTATATATGATTTAGTGTATAGACATATAAATCTAGACAAATCCAAATCACCTATTTCTGAAGAAGGAAGTAGTTTGTATGATTTATTTACGATATAAAGTTTGATTGTGCTCAACGACGACCTGATCATGGAGTCGATGTTGTATGCACAAGGGCGTTTCAGTTAAGATTGAATTCCCGTAATTGCCTTGGTTTTTGCGTTGGTTCCGTGTTGATATTTTTTTTGAATGTTAGCAGGAGAGCTGCTAAATTTATTAAACAGATAGAAGGTTGGTCCAGTTTATAAAGAAAACCGGACCTAAAAACCATACGGATGATGCCTTTTGGCTTACAACGCACAACCACAAAAGCACACGACAAGGAAACGCCTTGCCAAACCCCTGCCGAGAAGGCGAGAGATCGGGACAAAGAGCCACAAGACCGCTTCACAACCGAAGCAGGACAACTCAGATGCGGATCCCTAACTCAGAAACGAACATGCCAATGTACAACCCGCTCTTGACGCCTAGAAGAAGTATTGGCGAGTGGGCGGCAGGATCCGGCCGAACCTGAGGAGGGCGTGACAAAGAGATGCTGCACCAGTGTACATTGCGCGCTGGAGGCCCACACTCTGAGAGGCGTCAAACCTAGACTCCGACTGTCGTCTTAGGATTCCTCGAGCAACCGGACAACCCCTCCAATGAGGAAACGACACCATAGCGCCACCACCGCCTGAACCAGCAAGATGGATCTAGGGTTTCCCATTTTGCTTAGGAGGGGCATGATGAAAGGGCCTAGACGACGCCTGACGATGGTGCTTCGTTGATATGAGAGCGCTTCGTCGGGAAACCCCAAGAGCAGGGTATGAAGCAGCACAACAACAAGTTTCCCCTCAGTAAGAAACCAAGGTTATTGAACTAGTAGTAGGAAGGAAATGTCTCAAAGGTGTTACAAGCAACTTGGAAACCTGCACAACACAAACTCAAGACTTTGCCCCAACGAACAGTGAGGTTGTCAATATCATCGGTTGCTGTAACAAAAGATTAACTGTATGGTGTGGAAGGTGATAGTGGTTTGCAGCAAGTAAACAGTAAAAGTGAAAGATGTATCAATGGTAAACATTGGACCGGGGTCCATAGTTCAATAGAGGTGTTCTCCTTAGATAAACAAATATGGCATGATGGGTAAACAAATTACAGCAGGGCAATTGACATGACTGAGCAAGGTATAACAATGCAATACTAGACATCAAGATCCTATGAGATTCAATTGGGAAATACAACAAGATACATAGACCGCCATCCAACTGCATCTATGACTAGAAGTCCATCTTTGGGTTATCATCCAAACCCCCTCTAATATTAAGTTGCAAGCAACAGACAACTGCTTTAAGCAAAGTGTGTAAGGTAAACAATCCACTTGTTCCATAAAAAAGAGACCGTTGTTTTCTCCCTAGTGGCAACAACACATCTACAACCTTAGAAATTTCTGTCACTTCGCTTAGATAAAATAGAGGCATGAACCCACTATCAAGCATAAATACTCCCTCTTGGAGTCACTAGCAAGTACTTGGCCAAGATAGCTACTAACAATGGAGAGCATGCAAGATCACAAACAACACAGACATGATAGAATCAATAAGACAAAACCATTAATCAATCTGACATAGTAATCTCAATATTCATCGGATTCCCGCAAACACAACATGCATGGTTATAAATAGATGAGATCTTGATCATGAACGGAGCTCACAACATCTAGACATGAAAGCACAAAGGAGGAGATACAACCATCTAGCTACTACATGGACCCGTAGTCCAAGGTGGAACTAGTCACATATAGCACCATGGTAAAACCACTACTAGAAAATTGTCTGCATTTACATCTATGCATCATCATGATATCTGCATGCATGTTTTAACTAAATCTATTTTCGAAAAGCCCTTCTTTGTTTTCTAGATATTCCCCATCTTCATTTCAAAACCTCGGTCTTTTCTAGATCTTGTATTTATCTTAAACTATGTTTCAAAATGTCTTATTTTATAAAAATAATAAAACTATTTTTGTCCGGGGAGACCGCCAGCCTTCCAGGCCAAAAACCCGACAAGCCAGCAGTCTACTACCCGGCCCATCTAGACAAAAACTCCAAACACTAATCCCCTAGACTCAACCCACCCACATGGAAACCCTAGCTACCCCTGATCCCTCCCCAACCTCCACCCTGTGGCATCCCGCAAAAACCACTACTAGAAAATCGCGTTGAATTTGTGCATTGCATCGTCATCATCATATGTTGTTTGTCAAAAACTATTTTCGCAACCCGATTTGTTTTCCAAATGCCCCGTCTTGTCTTCAAATGCAAACCCGGTCTCCGGATTATTTTTGTTTGAATGCTAACGGTTTGCAAAAGGTGCTTTTAAATTAAATAAAAGATTTAATTATTTTAGCGAGGCGGTCGAGCCAATTTTAACAACCACCCCCAGAAAATATAATCGGTCCACCTCTAAATCCTATACCTACCAAACTACCTACCCAGCCCAACCCTCCACCTCACCCCAACCAGTAGCAGGCTGCCACCTCCCCTTGGCCATCCCCCCACCAACCACACTCTGCCACCTCATCCTCCCTCCCTCAGCTTTTCCCCACTCTCTCTCCTGCCACACACGCACTAGCACACACAGCCCCACCCCCTGGGCAACACACACACGCGCGGCCCCACCTGCCAGTCTCACCACCCGCCTGGGCCCGCCACCAGCCCCACACCCACGCCTACCACGCTCCGACCCACCCAGCCTCAGCCACTCCCCACCCCGGTCCCGCAACCGTCCTGGCCACGCCCTGGGCCCGCCACCTGCCCCACCCCACACGCGCCCCGTCCCAATCCTCTCCTCCACCTCGCCTGCCCTCCCCCACCTCTCTCACTGCACGCTGCCATGCCTGCCTCATCTCCTTGCGCCCACTGCCACAAGGCCGGCTCTCCCTCCACCTCCGGCCCGCCTGTGGAGCCGCGACCTCCTCTCCTCACTGCGCCGCAGCTGGCCCACAAGGCCAAGGCCTCCTCCTCCACCCCGCCCCATGAGCCTCCTCTCCTCCGAGCTCGCTGGCCCGGCCTCCTCCGCCGCCTGTTCCCGGCGCGCCGCCTCCTCGCTTCGCTCCAGCTGGCTGAAGCCGCCACCACTGCCGCGTCCCGCCTCCGTCGGTAGCGTCGCCCGCCAGCCCGCGGTGTTCATGCTGCCCTCCGCCAAGCTCGCGGCGCCTTCTCCGTCATGGCTGCCCCGACCCGCTCACCGCCTCAGATCTCCTTCCTCTCGCCCGCCTTGACCTCGCTGGCTGCCGAGTGAGCCGGCCTCGCCGACGCCTTCCCGAGATCCGCTGTCGCTATGCCTCCTCGCCGGAAGTTCCCGGCCTCGTGTACGTCCCTGCTTGTGTGTGACATGTGGTGAAGGAGTGGGGTATCGTTGGGAGTATCGCGCCTTCGATGGCCGACTACCTGGAATTCAAACAAGATCCTGATGCTCATGCTCGAAGATGGACACTAGTACCCTTGGAGACACCAAGACCTTCGTACGTGGACGCTCACCGACAAGACCGGCTTGATGCCGATGATTCCGAAGGAGGTACATGGAGCCACCCGAGAAAGCAACGCCGTAGACTCGCGGTATCCGGAGATCGACAATAGACCGGAGTGTCAAGATCTTCTCCTGGAGCAACGAGGTCTTCTTCCCGGAGGACGCCACGTGAAACCATCGGAACCGCAAGAACCTTGGCGCTTGAACCGAGGGAAACATGCCGTGAGACCCCGATACCCGAAGGTCGACATCGGACCGAAGCATCAAGGCCGCCTTCATGAAGCTGTCAAGATCTCCATCACGGACTTCAAGTAACCCTCGAATGCGCCAGGAATTCCTCCCCGGACCCCGATGACGCTAAGTTCTTCGCCGTAGAGCAACAAGGCCTTCGACAAGACAAGGAACGCCAAGAACTTCACCCCGAATGCCAAGACCTACGCGACGACAAGTACGACACCGACCAGGGAGAATCCGATGCGCCCCGACGCCAGACCAAGTACTTCTCCCCGGAACTCAAGATCTGCCCCGTTATTCGAGAACGTTTCCGCCGAGACCGACCCGTCGAACCTCGACCACGAGACCGAACCCCGAACCCCGGAAACCAAGATCCGCCGAACCCTAAAGTGTGACCCCTTTTCTCGAGCCCTATTTTATAATTGTAATGACAACTTGTTGCATATTTAATTGTCATACTTGCATGCATCATTGTCTGTGGTTTGGGGGCCTTATGCCGATTCACCTAATAATTAAATATGGGGCTCATATGCGGGCAAATCCAGTCTCATATCGGCCTCATTTAAATTGGTGTAGCGAACCCGGTACTATCTTCTGCCATGTTATAACAACATTTAAATTGCGGGGGTTCTAAATAACTCGAACCATCTAATTAAATGTCGAGACCCCGTTTCCGCTTAATATGACCTAATTGCATCGCACCTGGCCATGTCATGCATCATACATGCATCATGCCGATCTTCTGCCGTTGTATTAAATATTGCATCCGGTGCTTCTTCTAGTGTTTTGCTTCTTCGCGCCGATAAGGCCGTTGAGTTGATGTGAGCTTCGCCCCGATCTTCGGTTGAACCTTCGACAATGTTTTCAGGCGAGCATCTCCCCCTTGCTACCTATCTTACTTTTCTCGTATTTATTCCCGCCTGTTGATCTTTGCTATCTGTGTTGCGATGCTCTAGTTTCGTACCCGTGATATCCCTTGCAGCCATATATAGCCTTGGACACATCCTATTACCTGTTGTTTGGTAGATAGTTGGACCCGTGTGTCGTAGTCGCTTGCTCAAGTGTTTTGCTTGTCGTCAAGTACCACAATTGTTGGAGGATTGCCGCATGTTGATGTTGGAGATGATCATGGCTTTACTTATCGTTCACTTTAATTACTGCTTAACAACTAAAATTGAATTAAGCAGAGGCATCGGTGGGTGATAGGTAAGTTTTGGTTTCCGACCGCCCACTTGTGTCCCGTAGGACCCGAGTTCTTGACACCTGTCCGAGATCGGTAGCGCTAACCATAGGTGGGGAGATATGGGCCCCCCATTGATTATTACCTGATTTCAAAGTATTGTACTGGGGGCCACAAACTAGTTTGAGGTTTTATTTACTATCCTGTACTTATGCCATGTTTACCGCTTTATTTACGTTTGTGCGAGGAGCACACTGCATCGTTTAGGTAAGCGGAATGTTTTCATGATATCGACAGGTCCCGATTGGGGATCTGTCGTTACTGACCATTGACGCAAACCCTAAGTCCGTCTCGAGACCGCCGACTTCGCTATGGTGTACTTAGTGGGTGGCCTCGTGCTTGCTTTTGTGCAGGAACGTCGTGACTTAGGCCCCGCCATACCGATGGGTGTATGTTAACCGATCCGCAAAAGGGTCAAGTGCCTGTGGATACTTTGGTGCACCCTGCAGGTTAAATCTTTTCGAGAAGCCGTGTCCGGTTATGGACGACTTGGAGCAGGTTTGATCATAGACAACTATAACTAAAGTTTACTGTTATAAATTGACTTGTATTCGTTTTGACTAGTAATCAGCTTCACTACAAAGGAATGGCTAAATAAAAGTACCAACAACTGCTGGGTTTTGGGTTATCTCGTGCTAATTGTATCTGACTAGTAAGTGTTGCCACTATAACAGAATGATTAACTAAAAGTGCCCACTGCTTACTTTATCAGGATGATTATCTAAACCTGGCTAGTAATTGCTGCAACGATAACTGAATAAGTAAAACTGCCAACTGTGTGAGTACCTCGGTTGACTTCCTCGATGGTCTCGAAGGGGAAACGCCAGGATGGGTTTGTTTGTTGGTAGTATCAGGTTGGTTCCGAATAGGTCTTTCTCACCCCTCCCTGATAGCCGCCCGTTGTATCGAGTCTCTATAGGTTGTTTAGTGCATGCTGCCGCTGCCGCTCAGTCCACCATACCTATGTAGGCGAGGACCGCCGAATTCTAGTCTCGCCGTGTACTGGCCTCGATCGACGCCCTCTTTTTCCTTTTCCCTTTGTCGGCACCCCTTTTGTTTAAGGTGTTTTGAGATCGACGCCGTTAGCGGTGGTTACCCTTCCGCTTGGCTCGGGCGGTTATGGACGCCATTGGTTATTCTTCAGGGCTCTTAGCCCCATTTGCATCTTGTCCGTAGCTGGACGCTCTATCGATTTCAAGGTGATTTGGATCTTTGTATATTATATCTGTATTCTTGACTCATGGAGTCGCTGGTATATATATCTGTTCTGTGTGTCCCATCGAGGACTGATGTGTAATGTTATTACTTCGTTTTCCACCCGCACGAAAGTGCCTGGTGGGCACCTTTGAATCGTTTCTATGCGGGTTTGGCGGATTTCGCTAAAACTTGCATAGGTCCGATTCTGAGGGTGTTACAGAGTGGTATCAGAGCTCAGCAGTTGCGATACCCCACAAGTCCAGCCAGTAGGATAACCTAGCTAACGGCCGAAGTAGAGTGTCGAAATTATTTTGAAAAATCGGTTGGATAGTTCTGGTTAGGTCTGATTTTACTCCTTACCCCTCTGCTATTCTCCTCTTATCTCGACGTGCTTTGAACCTGCTCTCCTATCTTTTCTTCGAGTCCAGGATTTCTCGTGGTTGGGTTCCGTCGTACCTTCAGGGTTTCGCTTCCTTCTTTGATAACGGTGTGCTACCATCCGGTGTTCAAGCTGCCTGAGGAATCCGTCTACGGTGTTACCATTCTTTGTTCCTTGCTTGTGCCTTCCGGTGTTTTCCGACGCGACGACATCCCCTACGCTAGACCCGATGCAGAGTCTGCATCACTCCTTTGTTTCCGAACCTCGCTTGTCGAGATCTTCAGTCTGATTCCGAGAATGGTTGCACGCTTTTCCACTGATTGTGCGGAGTAATAGTTTGGGTGCGTGATGGATTGGCCCCCATGCCGACTACCCCTTCTATTCGCTTTTGTACATTGAAGTGGATGAGAATGCATCGGCCCTCTCTTTCTACCGGAGTTAGAGGTGGCTTTATTTGTTGATACCTCTACCTTCGACTTTTTGTTCCCGGAGTGTTCTCTCGACGATCAGGAACAACGACCCTTGTTAGTGGTGTCGCGAAGATCTACATGAAGCAAGAAGATTCAGACAGCCGGCCTTCTTCCCGGTACCATGAGGCGGATCTCGAGGGCGAGATCCATTGTTAGTGGTGTCGAATTGTGGCATCCCGCAAAAACCACCACTAGAAAATCGCGTTGAATTTGTGCATTGCATCGTCATCATCATATGTTGTTTGTCAAAAACTATTTTCGCAACCCGATTTGTTTTCCAAACGCCCCGTCTTGTCTTCAAATGCAAACCCGGTCTCCGGATTATTTTTGTTTGAATGCTAACGGTTTGCAAAAGGTGCTTTTAAATTAAATAAAAGATTTAATTATTTTAGCGGGGGCAGTCGAACGGGCCGTTTCGACCCGAACAACCACCCCCAGAAAATATAATCGGTCCACCTCTAAATCCTATACCTACCAAACTACCTACCCAGCCCAACCCTCCACCTCACCCCAACCAGTAGCAGGCTGCCACCTCCCCTTGGCCATCCCCCCACCAACCACACTCTGCCACCTCATCCTCCCTCCCTCAGCTTTTCCCCACTCTCTCTCCTGCCACACACGCACTAGCACACACAGCCCCACCCCCTGGGCAACACACACACGCGCGGCCCCACCTGCCAGTCTCACCACCCGCCTGGGCCCGCCACCAGCCCCACACCCACGCCTACCACGCCCACCCACCAGCCTCCACTCCCCGGTCCCAGAACTGCCCCGCCACTCCGCCCCCACCCCACACGCCCTGGTCCCAATCCTCTCCTCCACCTCGCCCGCCTCATCTCCGCTGGCCCCATCACGGCCACGCGCCCGGCCTCCCTCCACCCTCCGCCTCGCCCCAGGAGCCGCGACCTCCCTCCTCCCTCACCGCCGCAGCCTGCCTCACAAGGCGCCTCCTCCTCCACCCCTCGCCTCATGAGCCTCCTCCGAGCTGGGCGCTCGCCTCCGCCTGCTCCCCGCGCTCCTCGCTTCGCCTCAAGGCTTGGCTGAAGCCGCCACCACCGCCACCGCTCCTCCTCCGTCGCCCGCCTCCATGCCCGGCGTTCAGCTGCCCTCCGCTGCTCGCGCGCCGCCTTCTCCGTCTGCTGCCCGACCCTGCTCACTGCATCTCCGCCTTCCTCGGTCTGCCCGCCCTTGACCTCGCCTCAGGCCGAAAGCCGGCCTCGCCGACGCCTTCCCCGGAGATCCGCCGTCGCTTGCGTCTCCCTCGCCCCGGAAGTTCCCCGGCCTCGCGCTCGTGTACGTCCCTGCTTGTGTGTGACATGTGGTGAAGGAGTGGGGTATCGTTGGGAGTATCGCGACTTCGATGGCCGACTACCTGGAATTCAAACAAGATCCTGATGCTCATGCTCGAAGATGGACACTAGTACCCTTGGAGACACCAAGACCTTCGTACGTGGACGCTCACCGACAAGACCGGCTTGATGCCGATGATTCCGAAGGAGGTACATGGAGCCACCCGAGAAAGCAACGCCGTAGACTCGCGGTATCCGGAGATCGACAATAGACCGGAGTGTCAAGATCTTCTCCTGGAGCAACGAGGTCTTCTTCCCGGAGGACGCCACGTGAAACCATCGGAACCGCAAGAACCTTGGCGCTTGAACCGAGGGAAACATGCCGTGAGACCCCGATACCCGAAGGTCGACATCGGACCGAAGCATCAAGGCCGCCTTCATGAAGCTGTCAAGATCTCCATCACGGACTTCAAGTAACCCTCGAATGCGCCAGGAATTCCTCCCCGGACCCCGATGACGCTAAGTTCTTCGCCGTAGAGCAACAAGGCCTTCGACAAGACAAGGAACGCCAAGAACTTCACCCCGAATGCCAAGACCTACGCGACGACAAGTACGACACCGACCAGGGAGAATCCGATGCGCCCCGACGCCAGACCAAGTACTTCTCCCCGGAACTCAAGATCTGCCCCGTTATTCGAGAACGTTTCCGCCGAGACCGACCCGTCGAACCCTGGACCCTGAGACCGAACCCCGAACCCCGGAAACCAAGATCTGCCGAACCCTAAAGTGTGACCCCTTTTCTCGAGCCCTATTTTATAATTGTAATGACAACTTGTTGCATATTTAATTGTCATACTTGCATGCATCATTGTCTGTGGTTTGGGGGCCTTATGCCGATTCACCTAATAATTAAATATGGGGCTCATATGCGGGCAAATCCAGTCTCATATCGGCCTCATTTAAATTGGTGTAGCGAACCCGGTACTATCTTCTGCCATGTTATAACAACATTTAAATTGCGGGGGTTCTAAATAATTCGAACCATCTAATTAAATGTCGGGACCCCGGTTCCGCTTAATATGACCTAATTGCATCGCACCTGGCCATGTCATGCATCATACATGCATCATGCCGATCTTCTGCCGTTGTATTAAATATTGCATCCGGTGCTTCTTCTAGTGTTTTGCTTCTTCGCGCGGATAAGGCCGTTGAGTTGATGTGAGCTTCACGATCTTGGTTGAACCTTCGACAATGTTTTCAGGCGAGCATCTCCCCCTTGCTACCTATCTTACTTTTCTCGTATTTATTCCCGCCTGTTGATCTTTGCTATCTGTGTTGCGATGCTCTAGTTTCGTACCCGTGATATCCCTTGCAGCCATATATAGCCTTGGACACATCCTATTACCTGTTGTTTGGTATATAGTTGGACCCGCGTGTCGTAGTCGCTTGCTCAAGTGTTTTGCTTGTCGTCAAGTACCACAATTGTTGGAGGATTGCCGCATGTTGATGTTGGAGATGATCATGGCTTTACTTATCGTTCACTTTAATTACTGCTTAACAACTAAAATTGAATTAAGCAGAGGCATCGGTGGGTGATAGGTAAGTTTTGGTTTCCGACCGCCCACTTGTGTCCCGTAGGACCCGAGTTCTTGACACCTGTTCCGAGATCGAGCGCGCTAACCACAGGTGGGGAGATATGGGCCCCCCATTGATTATTACCTGATTTCAAAGTATTGTACTGGGGGCCACAAACTAGTTTGAGGTTTTATTTACTATCCTGTACTTATGCCATGTTTACCGCTTTATTTACGTTTGTGCGAGGAGCACACTGTACTGTTTAGGTAAGCGGAATGTTTTCGCGGTATCGACAGTCCCCGATTGGGGATCTGCTGTCGTTTACAGCCATTGACGCAAACCCTAAGTCCGTCTCGGAGACCGGCCGACTTCGTTGCGGGTGTACTTAGTGGGGTGGCCCCCCCGTGCTTGCTTTGGGTCTGGGAACGTCGTGACTTAGGCCCCGCCGACATACCGATGGGTGTATGTTAACGATCCGCAAAAGGGTCGAAGTGCCTGTGGATACTTTGGTGCACCCCTGCAGGGTTAAATCTTTTCGAGAAGCCGTGTCCGCGGTTATGGACGACTTGGAGCACAGTGCTTGATCATAGACAACTATAACTAAAGTTTACTGTTATAAATTGACTTGTATTCGTTTTGACTAGTAATCAGCTTCACTACAAAGGAATGGCTAAATAAAAGTACCAACAACTGCTGGGTTTTGGGTTATCTCGTGCTAATTGTATCTGACTAGTAAGTGTTGCCACTATAACAGAATGATTAACTAAAAGTGCCCACTGCTTACTTTATCAGGATGATTATCTAAACCTGGCTAGTAATTGCTGCAACGATAACTGAATAAGTAAAACTGCCAACTGTGTGAGTACCTCGGTTGACTTCCTCGATGGTCTCGAGGGGGAAACGCCAGGATGGGTTTGTTTGTTGGTAGTATCAGGTTGGTTCCGAATAGGTCTTTCTCACCCCTCTCTGATAGCCGCCCGTTGTATCGAGTCTCTATAGGTTGTTTAGTGCATGTTGCCGCTCGATCCACCATACCTATGTAGGCGAGGACCGCCAATTCTAGTCTCGCTGCATCGCCTCGATCGACGCCTCTTTTCCTTTGCCCTTTGTCGGCACCCCTTTTGTTTAAGCAGGTTTTGAGATCGACGCCGTTAGCGGGTTACCCTTCCGGCTTGGCAGGGTTATGGACGCCATTGGTTATTCTTCAGGGCTCTTAGCCCCATTTGCATCTTGTCCGTAGCTGGACGCTCTATCGATTTCAAGGTGATTTGGATCTTTGTATATTATATCTGTATTCTTGACTCATGGAGTCGCTGTTATATATATATCTGTTCTGTGGGTCCCATCGAGGACTGATGTGTAATGTTATTACTTCGTTTTCCACCCGCACGAAAGTGCCTGGTGGGCACCTTTGAATCGTTTCTATGCGGGTTTGGCGGATTTCGCTAAAACTTGCATAGGTCCGATTCTGAGGGTGTTACACACCCGTCCCTGCCGCCACCACCCACGCGGCACATCCCGCCCAGCACACGCCAACACTAGTGTGTACGCTCCCCTTGACCCCACTCCCACGTCTCTCCCCGACCCCACCCAGAAAACCACCCACGCTCGCTCCCTTTCCACCATCGATGGGCCCGACCCCACCTACCGACAACCACCCACCCCGGCCCCGCTCCTGGCCCACCTCGACGCGTCCCTATCCTCTCTCTCGCTCGCGTCCTCCCTCTCGTCTCGGATCCCCGCCGCCAACAGCGATCGCCTCACTTCTGGCCCCATGCCCGCGAGGCCCTCCCCAGGCCTGACCCTCTCCGTCATGTCGCCGTCCTTCCTCTCTCTCTGCCAAGCCCCACCACCTCCTCTTCATCACTGGCCACCTTTGGAGCGCCGCTCGCAAGCCGCCAGCACCGCCCTCCTCCTCAACCTCGACCGCCTCGTCAACAACCTCGCAGCGCGCCTCCGCTTTCTGCCCGCCGAGCCCAGGCGTCCATCTTCCGAGCTGCAGACACCGCCTCCAGCCACCGGCCTCGCCTCTACTCCCCTCCTCGCGGACAGCAGTGCGCCGTCCTGGACCTCGCCTCACCAGCCCGAGCCGCCCCCTCTCCTCGCTCGGCCCCGACCAGCACCCGCCATCGCCATCTCCATCGCGTGTGTCTTGCTGCAGTAAGACCAGCACCAGCACAACCTCCTCTGATGTGTTCCTGTTGCTGCAGTTCTTGATGTCCTCGGTGGACTCAATTCCAGGAACCGGCCACTACATCTTCGGTGCTGTTACACTCCTGCCCGTATGGTTGTGCTGATGCTCGATGGTGTATTAGCCCCTTTGTGGTGTTGATGCGGTTAGGCTATCGCAGCGTCAATCACGAGAAGGAAGTGCAACCGCCAAAGTCTCTGACACAGACACCAAGCCCGAAGAACCCTGCCGAGGACCTTGAAAAGACCTCTACCTGGATCTGATGGTCAAGATCCCGATCCGAAACTCGAAGACGAAACCGAAGACCGGGGAACGCAAAGGACTCCTGTCGGACTGGGTGAAGTGGTGCCTCAAGATATTCTTCATGGACGTCGAGACCTTGAAGACTTCGATCCATGGATCTGAAGCCCGATCCTAGACCAAAGACCGACCCGGCGCCGGACCTCTGAACCCAAAATCATCGGAACCATGTGTGACCCTTTTCGCGAGCCTCTATTTTATAATATGATATTTCACTTGTTTCATATTAAATTGTTCATGCCGCATACATATTGTGTGGTTTGGGAGCCTTATGCCGATTCACCTAAATTAAACATGGATACCATATGTGGGCGAATCTAGTCTAATATTGGTCCCATTTAAATTTGTGTAACGAACCGGTGACATATTTTTGCCTTGATAAGACAACATTTAAATTGCGGGGTAGGTAAACAACTATAACCATATACTTGATTGCCGGGACCCCAGTTCCGCTTAATGTGGCTAATTGCATAGCACCTTTCCATGCCATACATCATACATGCATCATGCCCGATCTTTTGCCATAGTATTAAATACTGCATCCGGTGTTTCTTCTAGTGCATTGCTTCTTCACGGATTAGGCCGATGAGTTGATGCGAGAGTCGACCCGATCTTCGGATGAACCTTCGGCAATGTTTTTCAGGCGAGCATTATCCCCCTTTCTACCTATTTTACATTTATAGTCTTTATTTCCTCATGTTGATCTATTTTTTATCTGTGTTGCGATGCTATAGATTCCGTACCCCTTTATACTTTCCTGCAGCCCATATATCGCCATGGACACATCCTATTACCTGTTGTTTGTTAGATAGTCGGCCTTGCGAGTCATAGTTGCTTGTGCAGGTGGTGCGTCGCGCCGTCGGTGTTCCACAGTTGTTGGAGTAATGCCGCATGTTTAATGTTGGAGATGATCATGGCTTTAATTACCGTTTAATAACTAAAATTGAAGTAGGTAAATAATGCAGAGGAATAGGTGGGCAATAGATGTTATTTGGTTTTTAACCGTCCACTTGTGTCCCGTAGGACCCCGAGTACTTGATACCTATTCTTTGAATATTCGCACTATCCGCATGTGGGACCATGAATCCCCCTAACCCTAGCTTGAGTCATATTTAATTCCTTGGGGCCACAAACTAGTTTGGGGCTTTATTGCTATCCTGTACTTATGCCATGCTTTACTGCTTTATTTACGATTACGTGTGGAGCGCCTGTACTGTTTAGGAACAAATGTGGAATGTTTTCGCGGTATCGACAAGCCCAGTCACACTTTCGGGTTCCCTGTCGTTTACAGCCATTGGCACAAACCTCTGGGTCTGTCTCGGAGCCGGCCAACTTCGTCACGGGTAGCTTGGTGGGGTTGCCCCCTGAAATCAAATATGAATCTTGAGAATGTTCTGTTGTGATGCCTCGCTAGGTTTTCATTTGGTTTTTTTCGAGGTTTATCGTGCGTGTGTTGCTATTTGTGCCCCCTGTAGGGTAAAACTTTCTGAAAGCCGTGTCCGCGGTTATGGACGACTTGGAGCACAGTATCTCGATCATAGAAAACTATAACTAAAGAAGTGCTATAATTTTGACTTTATAATGACTAGTAATCAGCTACACTACAACGGAATGGCTAAATAAAAGTACCAACAACTGCTGGTTTTGGGATACCTCATGCTATAAGTATTGCAACTACAAAGGAATGGTTAACTAAAACTGCCCACTATTTATAATAGAAGGATGACTCATGCTATCTATATGTGACTAGTAATTTTCGCAACTATAACAGAATGAATAAAACTGCCAACTGTGTGAGTTCCTCGGTTGACTTCCTCGTTTGGTCTCGAGGGGGAAATACCAGGATGGGTATGCTTGGTTATAGTTTCAGGTTGGATCCGAATAGGTCTTTCTTATCCCTATCTGATAGCCACCAGTTGTATTGAGTCTCTATAGGTTGTTTAGTGCATGCTACGCTGCCGCTTCAGTCCACCATACCTATGTAGGCGAGGACCGCCGAATTCTAGTCTCGTGTGTCTTGGCCTCGATCTTGGCCTCTCTTTTCCTTTGCCCTTTGTCGGCACTCCTTTTGTTTAAGCAGGTTTTGAGATCAACGTCGTTAGCAGGGTTACCCTTCTGGCTTGGCCTGGGTAGGGTTATGGACGCCATTGGTAATTCTTCAGGGCTCTTAGCTCAATTTGCATCTTGTCCGTACTCGGACGCTGTATCGTTTTAAAGGTGATTTGGATCTTTGTATTGTATATCTGTATTCTTGATTCTTTGAGTCATTTGTCACCTTTGAATCGGTTCTATGCGGTTTTGGCGGGAATCGCCGAAACTTGCATAGGGTCGATTCGGAGGGTGTTACAGAGTGGTATCAGAGCTCAGTAGTTACGATACCCCACTGGTCCAGTCTGTAGGATAACCTAGCTAACGGACGTTGTAGAGTGTCAAAGCTATTTTGGAAAATCGGTTGGATAGATCTGATTAGGTCTGCTTTTACTCCTTAACCCTCTGCTATTATCCTCTTACCTTTGCGTGTTTTGAATCCGCTCTCTTATCTTTTCTTCGAGTCCAGGATTTCTCATGGTTGGGTTTCCATCATACCTTTAGGGTTTCGCTTCCATCCTCTAGTAACGGTGCTTCGACATCTGGTCTTCATGCTATCTGAGGGACCTTCCCTCTGTTGTACCTTTCAGTGGATCGAAAATTCACTAATTTTTTTCTTTATATCCTCCAGTGTTTTCCGATACGACAAAGTCATCTACATCAGATCTCATGAGAACCTGGATCCTTCCTTTGTTTACGAACCTCGCTTATCGGGGTCTACAATCTGAATTCTGAGAGTTGGTTGCATAATTCTCCTATTCATGTGCAGAGTAATGCTTTGGGTGCGCGATGGGCTGATCACCATCCGAGTACTCTTATCATTCTATTTTGTACATTGAAGTGGGGGATCAATGCAGTTGTACTCCATTACCGCAGAATTTAAAGGTGGCCTTACCATTCGAGACCTTTACCTTTGTTTTGTTTTGCCGAAGAGTTCTCTCGATGAATGAGAACAACGATCTCTTGTTGGTGGTGTCTTCGATTTCAAGACGGAGCAAGAAGCATTATTAGTGGTGTCGTGATGATCTACACGAAGCGAGAAGATTCAGATCGTCGGCCTTCTTCCCCGTGCTATGAGGCGGATCTCGAGGGCAAGATCCATTGTTAGTGGTGTCGAATTGTAGCACCCTGGTAAAACCACTACTAGAAAATTGCCTGCGTTTACATCTATGCATCATCATGATGCCTGCATGCATGTTTTAACTAAAACTATTTTTGAAAATCCCTTCTTTGTTTTCTAGATATTTCCCATCTTCATTTCAAATGTAAAACCTCGGTCTTTTCTGTTGGAATTATGCCCTAGAGGCAATAATAAAGATGTTATTATTATAATTCTTGTTCATGATAAAGTTTATATTCCATGCTAGAATTGTATTAAGAGGAAACTTTAATACTTGTGTGGTTTATGAACAACACCGTGTCCCTAGTACGCCTCTATGGACTAGCTCATTGATTAATGATGGTTAAGGTTTCCTAACCATAGACATGAGTTGTCGATTAATAATGAGATCACATCATTGGGAGAATGGTATGATGGACAGACCCAAATCAAGCAGAGCAATTAGATCGTGTCATTGTGTTCATCTTTGCGAAGCTTTTTCTTATGTCAAATATTGTATTCCTTAGACCATGAGATAATGCAACTCCCTGGTATCGGAAGAAAGCTTTGAGGTCATCAAACATCATCCTATGAGAGGGTGATCATAAGGGTGTCTCTCAGGTGATCGGAAAGTATCTGTTGCGTTGTATGTATCGAGATGGGATTTGTCCCACCCAAGTAGGAGAGATATACTTCGGGCCCACTCGGTAATCGATATCAACACCGCTTGCAAGCACGTGGTTAAGGAGTTAATCACAAATTGATATCAGATTACGAAACGAGTAAAGTACTTGCTGGAACGAGATTGAACTAGTTATGTCGATACCGACGATCGAGTCTCGGGCAAGTAAAATATCGCGTGACGAAGGGAATATATATGGGATTAATTGAATCCTGGCATCGTGGTTCATCCTATATGATCATAGATGAATGTGTGGGAGTCAATATGGATTTCCAGACCCTGTTGTTGATTATTGATAGAAGATCATGTCTGCATATTCTCGAACCCGTATGGTCACACACTTAACGTGTCTCGACGCTAGGATAGAATGGATAATTGGTTTATGATTTTTTGTTCGGAGTCTCGGATGGGATCAGGGACATCACGAGAGGTTCCAAAATGGTCCGGAGAATAAGATTCATATAAGGCAAAGCAGTTTTTGGAGTTCGGAAGTGTTTCGGATTGTTTGGTATTGTACCAGAAGCTTCTAGAACCTTCCGGAGTGGGACCAATGTGGCCCCACTTGTCGGTAGGGGGCGTGGGCCTACGAGGGAGTGCCCTGGCCGCATTGGGCCATGGGAACAAGGCCCCATAGGCCTAGCCAGCCAAGCCCTAGGGGAAACCCTAGGGAGAGCTTCTAGAAGGGGGGGGGACTTGCCCCCCACTCCTTCCCCTTGGCCGCTGGCCCCAGGCTTGGAGGAGGGGCAAGGGATAGCCGCCCACCCCTCTATATAAAGAGGGCTGGGGGAGCACCCTCCCACCACACCTCCTCAAGCCCTAGTCGCCCTGCTGCCCTCCTCTCTCTCTCTCCCTCCCGACTGCGCGTAGGCGAAGCCCTGCCGCAGAAACTCTCCACCGTTTGCACCACACCGTCGAGTTGTAGATCCAACCTATCTCTCCACCCCACTTTCTGGACCGAGGAAGGAGGAGACGTCGAGGTGCCGTACGTGTGCATCTCTCGGAGGCATCGCCACTTGCGGTGTTAGATCAGATCAGATCGCGAGGAGGAGAAGCTAGTACGACTACATCAACCACGTTCCGTTGAACGCTCCGCTGTGCGAATCTTCAAGGGTATGAAGATCTCATCTATCCCCCTTCGTTGTTTGCATCTCCTAGATTAGATCTTGGCTTTCCCATTCGCATCCGTAGAATTTTTTTGATTTACTATGCTGCGAAACCATTCAGTGGTATCAGAGCTAGATCTATGCGTAGATGTGTTTCACAAGTAGAACGCAACATGCTTGTTGCGGGCTTTGATGTTTTTCTGTTGCAAGCCTCTTGTTTGTGTACTTCTTATGACGCGGGATAGTGAGATCTAAGTGGTCCAGGCCCACTTTACGCGTCCTCGTTCGCGAGACCGTCTCCGCACTTGACGTGTGGCTTGTTCCACACATGCGGTGGATGCCAGTTTCTCTCACTATAGTTGTCATGGGATTTACACCGGATGTTGGCAACCATAATATCACTGTTGTGGATTTCCGTAGGTAAGAATCGTTCTTAGCTTGTTACTCCCATAAGCCACGTAAAACATGCAACAACAAAGTAGAGGCGTCCAACTTGTTTTTGTAGGGAGTGTTTCTGTGATATGGTTTGGCCCAAGACGTGATGTGTATGTTGTATGCAATGATCATGTTTTGTAATGTTTCACGACTTGCATGTCGATGAGTACACAACCGTCAGGAGCCATATGGTTGTCTTTATAATTGTGTATGACCTGTGTGTCAACTTATTATACGCCATTTAATATCTTTACTTTACCGCTAAGTAGTTAGCAATAGTTGTAGTTGCTATCCGTGGTGGAGGCAATCATGGTGGAGTGATGGAGATCATGCTGGCACGCACAAGATGGAGATCATTGCGCGAAGAGTGGCTATTGTAGAGGGAGTGTCCCAACCTTTATTTAATATAAGGTGGAGTCCCCTGTCTTTACAATGCTAGTCCCTGGATCAATAGCTAGCATCCACAGTTAAGATGTAATATCAAAAACAAAGGTCATAGTATAACTTTATAACCAGGAATAACATAATTTTATTACATCTTACAAAGCTCATTTGGCTATTACATTACATTGCAGCGGAATAACTATAAGCTTGGGGTCCTTCATCTTCTAAGTGCCACAGGCAGACATGTTGGTTGTAGACTTTGTAATCCTAATCAATCAATCAATCTTCTCTAAAACAATCAAACCTGCAACATTACAAGTTACAGCCACAAGGGTCAATACATTTGAATTGTATTGGCAACTTTCACTACTAAGTTGAATATAAGTGGATCCTATCATTACATGCATATTTGGCTAAGTAGGGTTTTAGGCTCATTTGCAGAAAGCATTAATTTATCCTATCTTTTCAAAAGGGTTTTGAATCTTTTGTCACCTCCTTGGAATCCACCAAGTGTTTTTGTTAAAAACCTCTTGAGCTCCTTGGTAACCCCAAGTGTTCAAGTTTTCATAAAAATCTCTTGAGTTCCTTGGTACCCCCAAGTGCATCAAGTTTTATCAAAATCTCTTGAGTTCCTTGGTACCCCCAAGTGCATCAAGTCTTTTGTTGTCACTTAAAAGTTTTTCTTTTAGAAATTGGAATGTCGAGATTTCCCATAGCTTCAAACTTTAGTTGCTCAGTATTGTCCATAACCGGGGACACGGCTAAGTACTTAGATTTTATTATCTTCTGCGATAGTACACTTTACCCACATGTCACAATCCCATCTTGTTGCCACCAGGTGGCCTGGATTAGTGCTCACCAAGATGGAGTACCGTGATTGAGAATGTGACGAAGTCTTTCAGAGGGTCCTCCCATACACCATTGATAGCTTGTCTTGAGTACCCATGTAGGATTACAGGTCCTCATGTCCAGTAACACGAAGGCGTGCATGGTCTTCCCAATGTAGTTGACTAAGCCAGAGCCATAAATAGCATGTGGTTGCACACGAAAGCCACAATTGGAGAAACATGTTCAATCTCTAAGTTTCCTGGGTGGTTTTCTTTGGATCACAACACAAAGAGATTGTCATAGACATGGTTCCTTTTGTTGCCACCTTCTCCAAAACTCAAAGTATCCTTGTCCACCCAGGTGGTTCATTGAGTCCTTGTTTTATTATATAAAAAACACAAGTCCTTTTCTCAACTTCATAAAATCTCAACATGTATCTCTTTTCAAATTATAGCATGGCTAAGCATGTAACAACTACATTGTTTCCACTAATGAGTGTATAGGGTATCCTATTAGGATTTAGCATAGCATAAGTATAGACATTCTTTTCATCCATGTTTCAAAATCCACTAAGTATAATGAAAATAGTAGGGCTTTGGATGATAGTGTCACTTGCCTTTCTTTTGGTAGGGAATGTTGGTTCACTCCTTGATCTTGCTAGTCTCACACTTTTCTAACTTCACTACAATTAATCAAGCAAACACAATATCAACTAGCATTCCAAATCAATAATCGATCAAACAATTCACACACCTAAAAACAATGGAATCTAAGTCATGCATGTAAGCATGCAAGAGATAGTTTTATTTGCAAGGATGGTCTCCACTAGGCTTCTAAACTTTGTAAGTTCCAAAGTGGTCATTTTCCCAAAGTGGCAAAGTCATTTGCAAAAGGGTTTTGTCCATAAACCATTTTTAAATCCAATCCTTATTTTATGTGGTGGAGAATGTTTTTTTCAAAGCAACAACTTTATGTTGTTCACCAAATAAGTTGTTGTTTCTCAAAACTTGGTGTTTTAGGGTCAGTAGGTTTGATCCAAATCATTTCCCAAAGTTTTTACTCCAAAAACATTTTCATAACAAAAACCATTATTTTTATTTGGCTAGAAATGGGCTAAATTAATTAATCCATCCTAAACTTCACCAAATCCATTTTCAAAACCATGGGTTAGTTCCTAGGGTCAGTAGGTTTACCACAAACCAATTTTCAAAGATTTTATCCTTGAAAACATTTTTGAATAATTTTTCTAATCTAAACAAACATACAAATGTTTCTGCAAAAACAAACATTTTAACAGAAACTTTTTACTAAACAAATTGCATGGTTGGCTAGGGCTTGTTCCACTGATTCCAATGATATAAAGTTTGTAATTTTTGGACGTGGGGATCAAAAGTTACAAGGGTTTCAATTTGCAAATCAAATCTGTTTTCAAATTCTGTTTTAAACAAAAACTGGCCACGCGTCGCTTTCTTATTGGACGGTACCGGTTCGAGTGGATCGACAGATACAGGCCGTTGGATTAAAAGAGATCTGTGCAGCTCTGATCCTACGATACCCCTTCGACTTGATTCTAATCTTATGCGTCCAATTCAGATCTAACGGCTCCTACGCATTTGACCAAAACGCAGCGGCGGCGACGGTCAGATGGCGGCGGTGCCGGCGATACAGGAAGGAATGGAAGGTGGGGAGATTCTTACAATGATCGCAGGGCGACGCCGAAGCTCAACTTGGAGTCGTCTTGGCAAGGGGCGCACGGGAACAGGAGGAATCGCTCACCGGAGTTGGGTCTGGCGACGGTTGCACGTGGTCGTGGTCGAGGACGGTGCTACGGGTCACGAGAGGGCAAACAAGAAGCATGGTTAGACGCGTACGATCAAGGAGATGACGCGTGCGTGAACGAGAAGGTGCGGGGTGGTCAGTTCTTACCAGGGAAGTTCGCCGGAGAAGAAAACAGACGCGGCGGTGCTCAGAGCTTGTTGAAGACGACGTTCTGGGGCGCCCGCGGGTGAATGAGAGGTACAGGAAGAAGCGCCTGGGAGTGGGGAGTATGTGTGCTTGGTCGGGGAGGCAAGGCGGTGGCTGGGTTCGCCGGAATTGGAGGAGGAAGCTCGTCGGAGCAGTGGGAGTGTGGCTCGAAATTCCGTCGGCCTGGGGGCTCTCGTGCTGCGGGGTTTGATGGGAAAGGAGGAGAAGGCCCAGGCGTTTAATACCGCGTGGTTGCAGGGGGAGTAATGGATGTTAATCACGCGAATTGATTCCCGACGTCAAGGAGGAAACGGCAGGCGTCGTCTGCGCGAGGAAGAAGGAGGTGAGCTAGCTGTGTGGGGTCCGGCGTCAGCGAGGGAGTGAGAGGGAAAGAGGGTCCACCAATCGGTGTCTCTGCGGGTGCGGTTTTAGGTAGAAAACGTTTCGCAGAGAGGAAAGTGTAGCTGGGCTGGTACTGGGCTTAGTGGGCTTGTTGACTGGGCTGTGTCTGATTCTTATTTTTTTCTTCCTGAAAGTTTTATCTTTTTCCAAAACTATTTTCTGTTTTGAATTTCAAACAACAATTCAACATTCAATTCAATTCAAACAATCACCAAACATTGTAGTTGAAATTGGTTCTGTTTAACAACATAATCCAACTCCCAAAATAAATAATATTTTTATTTTTGGGTCCATTATTAATTAAATAAATAGACCTTGTTTAATAAATCCAAAATAGGATTTGTTTTATTAAAAACTCCTTTTGAAATCTAAATATTTTCAAAACAAAATCAGTAGGTTTTATTTGAAAATCAAGAACACTTGGAAAGCTTGTTTAAAATAAATAAATAAATAAGTTTTAGTGTTTATTTAAAATGGAAAAAGCCTTTACTTAAATAAAATTGGATAATAAATCCCTTTATTTTATTTAAATGAACCTTTACTATTTTTATCAAATAGAAATGTTTTTATTTCAAAGGCTTGGCCAAGTTTTAATTTGGCTCTATAAAATAATCCTTATTTGTAAAACTTCTATTTCATTTGAAAACCAAATCTTTTTATTTAAAGATCCAAAATAGTAAATCCAAATATTTTTATTTTCCTTTATTAAATGTTTATCTTTTTAAATCCCTTTAGGATCTATTTGATCCAAATTGGTTTGAAGGTTTCCAATTGGATTCAAAAAGTTTCTTCTCACCCTGAAAATCAACAAAGTTTTTATTTTATTCATTTATTTTTCACATTACAAGATTTGGAAAATCTTGGGATGTGATAGCTATACCATGTCACATAAAATTATATGCATGTGATGTTTATCCTTTTATGTATCTTATTATGCTTAGATCGCGATGGTAGCATTATAAGATGATTCCTCACTTAAAGATGAAGATAAAACTATGTTCTCCCCAAGTATGCACCGTTGCGAAAGTTCGTCGTGTTCAAACATCACGTGATGACCGGGTGCTATAAACTCTACGTTCACATACAACGGGTGCAAGCCAGTTTTGCACACGCGGAAATACTTGGGTTTGACTAGACGAGCCTAGCATGTACAGACGTGGCTTCGGAACACACGAACTGAAAGGTTAAGCATGAGTCATATGAATGATATGATTGACACTTTGTTGTCCACCATTGAAACCACATCTCTTCTCGTGAAGATCGGATTAGGTGTGGTGAATTTGGATCGTGTTCACTAAACAACTTGAGGTATGTTGAATTTAGTGGGAGTTTATCTAGTAATATGATTAAGTTGAACTAGTTATCATGAACATAGTCTAAATTGTACTTACAAATTTTGTAGATCAAATGGCTAAGTCCAACTTCAACTTCAACGTTTTTGCTGAGAAAGAAAAGCTTAAGAACAATGGGTCTAACATCACCAACTGGTTCCATGTCGAGAATCATTCTCTCATGGGACAAAGGACTATGTCCTTGAAAGCGCTAGGTGGCCGCCTTTGTAGATGCACCGGCTGATGATAAAGTTGTTTATCAGTCGCGCAAGGATGATTATGGTGTGATTAAGAGCACCATGTTGTTTGCTATGGAATCGGACCTTCAAAACCGTTTTGAGGAGTTCCCCGGGCCCTTTGAGATTCTTGAGGAACTGAAAACTATGTTTTAGACTCAGGCCCGTTCTGAGAGATACGAGATCTCTGAGAAATTCTTTAACTACAAGATGGAGGAGGGGAGTTCCGTTAGTGAGCACGCCATTAAGATGTCGGGCTACACTCAACGCCTTGAGCAACTGGACAGCAAGATTCCAGAGGAGCTCAAGATTGACAGAGTTCTGCAATCTCTCCCTCCTAGCTACAAAGGTTTTGTAGTTACTCATAATCAGATTGGTTCCACTGACACGATCACTGAGCTCTTCGCTAAGCTAAAAGCTGCGGAGGTGGACATCAAGAAAGATAATCATGTGTTGATGGTCAATAAGCCCCCCAACTTTAAGAAAGGTAAGGGTGCAAAGAAGCCCTTCAAGAAGGGCAGCGGCAAGCGCGTTGCCCCTGCAGAGAAGAAGCTCAAGTCTGGACCTAAGCCGGACATTGAGTGCTTATATTGCAAGGACAAGGTTCACTGGAAGCGCAACTGTCCGAAGTACTTAGCGGACAAGAAGGTTGGCACCATCAAAGGTATATTTGATATACATGTTATTGATGTTTTCCTTACTAGCCCTCGTTGTAGTGCCTAGGTATTTGATACTGGTTCAGTTGCTAATATTTGTAACTCGAAACAGGAGCTACGGAATAGACGGCGGCTAGCGATGGATGAGGTGACGATGCGCGTTGGCAACGGATCAAGAGTTGATGTGATGGTCGTCGGCACGCTCTCCTTAGTTTTACCTTCGGGATTAGTTTTAAACCTCAATAAATGTTATTATGTGCCTGCGTTGAGCATGAACATCATATCTGGATCGTGTTTATTGCAAGACGGTTATTCATTTAAATCGGAGAATAATGGTTGTTCTATTTATATGAGTAACATCTTTTATGGTCATGCACCTGCTGTGAATGGTTTATTTCTTCTGAATCTCGAAAGCGATGAAACACACATCCATAACATTGAGGCTAACAGATGCAAGGTAAATAGTGATAATACTACTTATTTGTGGCACTGCCGTCTAGGTCATATTGGTGTAAAACACATGAAGAAACTCCATTCTGATGGACTTTTGGATTCTCTTGATTTTGAATCATTTGACACGTGCGAGCCGTGCCTCATGGGCAAGATGATCAAAACCCCGTTCTCCGGAATGATGGAGCGAGCAACGGACTTGTTGGAAATCATACATACCGATGTATGCGGACCGATGAGTGTTTCGACGCGCGGTGGATATCGCAATTTTCCCACTTTTACTGATGACTTAAGTAGATATGGGTATATCTATTTAATAAAACATAAATCTGAAACGTTTGAAAAGTTCAAAGAATTTCAGAATGAAGTGGAAAACCATCATAACAGAAAAATTAAATTTCTACGATCCGATCGTGAAGGTGAATATTTGAGTTATGATTTTCTCACGCATCTTAAAGCAAGCGGAATAGTTTCGCAACTCACGCCACCTAGAACACCACAGCGCAATGGTGTGTCTGAACGCCGGAATCGAACTCTATTAGATATGGTGCGATCAATGATGTCTCTTACAGATTTTCCGTTATCATTTTGGGGTTATGCATTAGAAACCGCAGCATTCACTTTAAATAGGGCACCATCTAAATCCATTGAGATGACACCGTATGAACTGTGGTTTGGTGCTAAACCTAAGTTGTCGTTTCTTAAAGTTTGGGGATGCGAAGCTTACGTGAAGAAGTTGATGCCGGACAAGCTCGAACCCAAAGCGGAGAAATGCGTCTTCATAGGATACCCTAAGGAAACGATTGGGTATACTTTCTATCATAGGTCCGAAGGCAAAGTGTTTGTCGCAAAGAACGGATCCTTTCTTGAGAAGGAGTTTCTCTCGAAAGAAGTGAGTGGGAGGAAAGTAGAGCTAGACGATATTGTTGAACCTTCTCTTGAGTTGAAGAGTAGCGCAGCACCTGAAATTGTTCCAGTGCCGTCTGCACCAACAATAGAGGAAGCTAATGACAAGGATCATGAAGCTTCAGACGATTCTACTAGTGAACGTCGCAGGTCGACAAGGTAGCGTGCCCCTCCTGAGTGGTACGACAACCCTGTCTTAACTGTCTTGTTAGTAGATGACAGTGAACCTGCGAACTATGAGGAAGCAATGATGAGCCCAGACTTTGAGAAATGGCTAGAAGCCATGAAATCCGAATTGGGATCCATGAGCGAAAACCAATTATGGACTTTGGTGGACCCTCCTAGCGACCGAAAGTCTGTTGAGTGCAAATGGATATTCAAGAAGAAAACGGACGCGGACGGTAATGTTACTGTCTACAAAGCACGGCTTGTCGCAAAAGGTTTTCGACAAGTTCAAGGTGTTGACTACGATGAGACTTTTTCTCCCGTAGCGATGTTTAAGTCCATTCGGATTTTATTAGCAATTGCTGCATTTCATGATTATGAAATATGGCAGATGGATGTCAAGACTGCGTTCCACAATAACAACATTGATGAAGAGTTGTATATGATGCAACCCGAAGGTTTTGTCAATCCTAAGGATGTTGATAAAGTGTGCAAACTTCAGCGTTCCATTTATGGACTGAAGCAAGCATCTCGGAGTTGGAACCTTCATTTTGATCAAGAGCTTTGGATTTGTTCCAAATTGCTACGAAGCATGTATCTACAACAAAGTGAGTGGGAGATCAGTGACATTTTTGGTACTATATGTGGATGACATATTGATTATCGGAAATGACATTGACATGCTTAACGATGTGAAGAGTTATTTGAACAAATGTTTTTCAATGAAAGACCTAGGGGAAGATGCTTATATATTGGGCATCAAAATCTATAGAGATAGACAAAGACGCCTGATAGATTTAAGCCAAAGTACATACCTAGACAAAGTTCTGAAAAGGTTCAGAATGGATAAGGCAAAGAAAGGTTCAGTGCCTATGTTGTCAGGTAAGATATTGAGCAAGGCTCCGTGTCCTACTGATGGCGATAGAGAAGCTATGAGCAAAGTGCCTTATGCCTCGGCCATAGGTTCTATCATGTATGCCATGCTGTGTACTAGACCGGATGTGTCCAATGCTCTTAGTTTGACGAGCATATACCAAAGTGATCTAGGAGTGGAACACTGGACAGCTGTGAAGAACATCCTAAAGTATTTAAATAGGACTAAAGAAATGTTCTTAGTCTATGGAGGTGATGAACAACTCGTCGTAAAAGGTTACGTCGATGCTAATTTCGACACCGACAAGGATGATTCTAAATCTCAAACAGGATACGTTTATATTTTGAATGGAGGAGCTGTGAGCTGGAGAAGCTGCAAGCAAAGCGTGATCGCGGGATCTACAGTAGAATTGGAATACATGGCTGCTGCAGAAGCGTCAAGTGAAGGAGTTTGGATCAGGAACTTCATCGCTGAGCTTGGTGTGGTTCCAAGTGCCTTGGACCCACTGGAGATATTGTGTGACAACACTGGCTCCATAGCACTGGCTAAGGAACCAAGATATCATACAAAGACCAAGCATATCAACCGCAAGTTTCATATAATTCGAGATTATATAACAGATAGAGATATGAAGATTAGCAAAGTACATACGGATCTGAATGTCGCAGACCCGTTGACTAAACCTCTTCCACGAGAAAAACATGATCAGCACCTTAGTGCCATGGGTGTTAGATTGTTGTCAGATGTAAACTAGATTATTGACTCTAGTGCAAGTGGGAGACTGTTGGAATTATGCCCTAGAGGCAATAATAAAGATGTTATTATTATAATTCTTGTTCATGATAAAGTTTATATTCCATGCTAGAATTGTATGAAGCGGAAACTTTAATACTTGTGTGGTTTATGAACAACACCGTGTCCCTAGTACGCCTCTATGGACTATCTCATTGATTAATGATGGTTAAGGTTTCCTAACCATAGACATGAGTTGTCGATTAATAATGAGATCACATCATTGGGAGTATGGTATGATGGACAAACCCAAATCAAGCAGAGCAATTAGATCGTGTCATCGTGTTCATCTTTGCGAAGCTTTTTCTTATGTCAAATATTGTATTCCTTAGACCATGAGATAATGCAACTCCCTGGTATCGGAAGAAAGCTTTGAGGTCATAAAACGTCATCCTATGAGAGGGTGATCATAAAGGTGTCTCTCAGGTGATCGGAAAGTATCTGTTGGGTTGTATGTATCGAGATGGGATTTGTCCTTCCCAAGTCGGAGAGATATACTTCGGGCCCACTCGGTAATCGATATCAACACCGCTTGCAAGCATGTGGTTAAGGAGTTAATCACAAAGTGATATCGGATTACGGGACGACTAAAGTACTTGCTGTGAATGAGATTGAACTAGGTATGCCGATACCGACGATCGAGTCTCGGGCAAGTAAAATATCGCGTGACAAAGGGAATATATATATGGGATTAATTGAATCCTGGCATCATGGTTCATCCGATATGATCATCGATGAATGTGTGGGAGTCAATATGGGTTTCCAGACCCCGCTGTTGATTATTGATAGAAGATCATGTCTGCATATTCTCGAACCCGTAGGGTCACACACTTAACGTGTCTCGACGCTAGGATATAATGGATAATTGGTTTATGAGTTTTTGTTCGGAGTCTCGGATGGGATCCGGGACATCACGAGAGGTTCCAGAATGGTCCGGAGAATAAGATTCATATAAGGCAAAGCAGTTTTTGGAGTTCGGAAGTGTTTCAGATTGTTTGGTATTGTACCAGAACCTTCCGGAGTAGGACCAACGTGGCTCCACTTTTCGGGAGGGGGAGTGGGCCTACGAGGGAGTGCCCTGGCCGCATTGGGCTGGGGGCACAAGGCCCCATAGGCCCAGCCGGCCAAGCCCTAGGAGACACCCTAGGGAGAGCTTCTAGAAGGGGGGGACTTGCCCCCCACTCCTTCCCCTTGGCCGCCGGCCCTAGGCTTGGAGGAGGGGCAAGGGATAGCCGCCCACCCCTCTATATAAAGAGGGCTGGGGGCGCCCTCCCACCACACCTCCTCAAGCCCTAGCCGCCCTGCTGCCCTCCTCTCTCTCTCCCTCCCGACTGCGCGTAGGCGAAGCCCTGCCGCAGAAACTCTCCACCGTTTGCACCACGCCGTCGTGTTGTAGATCCAACCTATCTCTCCACCCCACTTGCTGGACCGAGGAAGGAGGAGACGTCGAGGTGCCGTACGTGTGCATCTCTCGGAGGCATCACCACTTGCGGTGTTGGATCGGATCGGATCGCGAGGAGGAGAAGCTAGTACGACTACATCAACCACGTTCCGTTGAACGTTCATTGTCTTGAATCTTCAAGGGTATGAAGATCTCATCTATCCCCCCTCATTGTTTGCATCTCCTAGATTAGATCTTGGCTTTCCCGTTCGCATCCGTAGAATTTTTTTGATTTACTATGCTGCGAAACCCTTCATTTTCTAGATCTTGTATTTATCTAAAACTATGTTTCAAAATGTCTTATTTTATAAAAAATAATAAAACTATTTTTGTCCAGGGAGACCGCCAACCTGCCAGGCCAAAAGCCCGACAAGCCAGCAGTCTACTATCCGGCCCATCTAGACAAAACCTCCAAACCCTAATCCCCTAGACTCAACCCACCCACATGGAAACCCTAGCTACCCCTGATCCCTCCCCAACCTCCACCCGTCCCTGCCGCCGCCACCCACGCGGCACATCCCACCCAGTATACGCCAACACCAGCGCGTATGCTCCCCTCGACCCTACTCCCACGTCTCTCGCCGACCCCACCCAGAAAACCACCCACGCTCGCTCCCTTCCCACCACCGATGGGCCCAGCCCCACCTAACGACAACCACCTACCCCGGCCCCGCTCCTGGCCCACCTCGACGCTCACCCGTCCTCTCTCTCGCTCGCGTCCTCCCTCTCGTCTCAGATCCCCGCCGCCAACACCGACCGCCTCACCTCCCTCTCTCTGTCAGGCCCCACCGCCTCCTCTTCATCACCGGCCACCTTTGGAGCGCCGCTCGCAAGCCGCCAACATCGCCCTCCTCCTCAACCTTGACCGCCTCGTCGGCAACCTCTGCAAACGCGCCCCCTCCGTTTCTTGCCTTACGAGCCCCGCGATGCGTCCATATTCCGAGCAGCTGCAGGCCCGACCGCCTCCGCATCATCGGCCTCGCCTCTGCTCCCCTCCTCGTAGGCAGCAGTGCGTCGTACTAGACCTCGCCTCACCAGCCCGAGTTGCCCCCTCTCCTCGCTTGGCCCCGACCAGCACCCGCCATCGCCATCTCCATCGCGTGTGTCTTGCTGCAGGGAGACCATCACCAACGCAACCTCCTCTGCTGTGTTCCTGTTGCTGCAGTTCTTGATGTCCTCGGTGGCCTCAATTCTAGTAACCGACCACTACATCTTCGGTGTTGTTACACTCCTGCCCGTATGGTTGTGCTGATGCCCGACTTGTTGTATTAGCCCCTTTGTGGTGTTGATGCGGTTAGGCTATCGCAGCATCAATCACGAGAAGGAAGTGCAATCGCCAAATTCTCTGACACTGACACCTATCCCGAAGAACCCTGCCGAGGACCTTGACATAACCTCTACCGGGATCTGATGGTCAAGATCCCGAGCCGAAACTCGACGACGAAACCGAAGACCGGGGAACGCCAAGGACTCCTATCAAACTGGGTGAAGTGGTGCCTCAAGATGTGCTTCATGGACGCCAAGACCTTGAAGACTTTGATCCATGGATCTGAAGCCCGATCATAGACCGAAGACCGACCCGGCGCCGGACCTCCGAACCCAAGATCGTCGGAACCATGTGTGACCCTTTTCGCGAGCCTCTATTTTATAATATGATATTTTGTTGGAGATATGCCCTAGAGGCAATAATAAATATAGTTATTATTATATCTTTGTGTTTATGATAAATGTTTACATTCATAGTATTAACAAGGAAACATTAATACTTGTGTGATTTGTAAGCTAAAATAGAGTCCCTGGTAAAGCCTCTTTATAATACTAGCTTGTTGGTTAATAAATGATTGTGGTTTCCCTATCATGAACATTGAGATGTTATTAACAACAAGATCATATCGTTAGGAGAATGATATGGTGGACATACTCCTATAGATAAGCGTAGCATAAAGATCAAGTCATTTTAATAGTTCAATTGCTATATGCTTTCTGATACATAGTAACCTAATTCCTTCGACCATGAGATCATGCATATCACCTTCACCGGAAGGATGCTTTGATGACATCAAACACCACACCATAACTGGGTGGCTATAAAGGTGGCATTGAGTGTTCGGAAAGTATTGGTTGAGACACATGGATCAAGAGTGGGATTTGTCCATCCATATGACGGATAGATATACTCTGGGCCCTCTCGGTGAAATGTCATCCAATTAGCTTGCAAGCATGTGACTGGCTCACAAGGGATCACATATCAAGGGAACGAGAAAAGAGTACTTATCAGTAACGAGGTTGAACTAGGTATGCAGAGATACCGACGATCATAACCTCGGATAAGTAAACTATCGTGAGACAAAGGGAAATTGGTATCGTATGTAAGTGGTTCATTCGATCGCAAAGTAATCGTAGAAATATGTGGGAGCCATATGAATTTCCAGATTACTCTATTGGTTATTTTTCAGAGAAGTGTCTCGATCATGTCCGCATAATTCACGAACCGTAGGGAGACACACTTAAGGATTCAACGTTGTTTGAGTAGTTATGGAATGATGAGTAAGAGACCGAATGTTGTTCGGAGTCTCGGATGGGATCCGGGATATCACGAGGAGATCCGGAATGGTCCGGAGAATAAGATTCATATAAGGAAAGTCCTGTTTCGGGGTTGGAGAATGGTTCCGGTGTTTTCATCGGGAATGTTCTAGAAGGTTCCGGAATGTCCGACACTCCGGAGGGGAAGGGTACATGAATGTGTCATAACAAGTTGGAATGATTGCATCATGTACTAGGTGTCATCTCTGAACAAAATAAAGGGTTTAATCAAATCCTAGTTTGAAAAGTCAAACGCCAATTTGAAAAGTCAAACGGCTATTTTGTGAGGTGGAGGGGAAGTAGGAAACCTACTTGGGGAGGAGTACCCTCCCTACATCGCCGGTCCACTTGGAGACCGAGTTGGGGAGGTACTCCCCTCCCCTGGAGCGCCCCCTCCACCTATATAAGGAGGGGCAGGGCTGCCCCTCCAAACACACAACACCTCCACCCAAAACCCTAGCTCCTAGC
Organism: Avena longiglumis; assembly: GCA_030063025.1. Taxonomy (NCBI): domain Eukaryota; kingdom Viridiplantae; phylum Streptophyta; class Magnoliopsida; order Poales; family Poaceae; genus Avena; species Avena longiglumis. The sequence goes on from CP125978.1 coordinate 166,007,219, forward strand.
CGCCAGCGCCGCCACCTCCTGCTGCCGCCGCCTAGGGCAAGACACCGCCGCCTAGGCAAACCCTAGACGCCGGCCTTGCTCCTCCTTGGTGCATCTAAACCCTAGATCGCCGAGGATCTCTCTCATAGTCCACCATACTCGCTCTGGCTTAAGGCGAAGCCCTGCGAGATCTCCCCTCTACTTCCGGTACCACGCCGTTGTGCTGCCGGAATCGCGAGGAGAGTGCTACAACCTCCGCAGCCTGCTGGAACAAGGGATAGGAAGTTCTTCGCCGAGTACCGAACGTGTGACCGACTGCGGAAGTGCTTCCGGAACGCAGGGCCGGAAGGATCGTCTACGCGATCTTGAGATCGGCAAGAGTACGACTACATCACCCACGAGAATCCGCTCTCGTTAAACACTTTGGAATCTTCGAGGGTGAGTTATTCCATCGACTCGTTGCTACAATCTAGTAGATAGATCTTGGCTTGTTTGTTTGTATGCGGTAGAAATTCTTTGTTTTCCATGCTACGAAACCCTACATTGGTATCAGAGCCAGGTCTATATGTAGATCTGTTGCACGAGTAGAACACAATGGTCATTGTGGGCGTTGATGCTTTTGTTGTCGATTGCTTCTTGTGTACTTTGCATCTTGCGGGATGGTGGGATGAAGCGGCCCGGGATAACCTTACATGACATCATTCATGAGACTTGCTCCACGCTTGACATGCAACTTGTATTGCATAAGTGGCTTTGCGGGTGCCTGTTTCTCCCAACATAGTTAAGATTCAATTTACAACGGGTGATTGACAATGCTAGTATCCATATTGTGGTTCTTGTTCGTAAGTTAGAACGACACTTATTGAAAGCCCCAAACTACGTAAAACATGCAAAGAAAGTAGAGGCGTCTAACTTTGTTTTGCAGGGGTGTGCTGTGATGTGATATGGCCATGATTGTGATTATATTTGATGTATGCAATGTTCCTTATTGTAAGTAAGCAACTGGCAGGAGACATATGGTTGTCTTCAATTCTGTTAAGACCCCGTGTCTATTCAAAGTAGTTGTAATAGTTGAAGCCGGTGGACGACAACCATGGAGCAACGTCATTGACCTTGATACAATGCCGATGATGATGGAGATCATGTTTGTGCTTGAAGATGGAGATCGGAAGCACAAAGAAGAAAGGCCATATCATATCACATATTATGAATTGCATGTGATGTTAATCCTTTATGCATCTTGTATTGCTTAGTTAACGACGTTAGCATTATAAGATGATCCCTCATGCACATGAATTTCAAGTTCTAAAGTGTTCATCCTTAGTAAGCACCGTTGCTAAAGCTTGTTGTTTCGAAGCACCACGTGATGATCGGGTGTGTTAGATTCCGCAAGTGTATACAACGTGAGCAAGTCAGATTTGCTCATGCGGAAGCTAAGGTTTGATCTTGACGAGCCTAGCATGTACAGACATGGTCTCGGAACACGGATCACCGAAAGGTAAAGCATGAATCATATAGTAGATATGATGAACATGTCGATTGTTCGCCATTGAAGATACATCAACTCTCGTGATGATCGGTGTTGATGTGGTGGATTTGGTTCGTGTGATCACTAAAACAATGTGAGGGATATTGTTTTGAGTGGGAGTTCACCTAGATTAATTTAACTATTAATTAGAACTCATTTTGTCATAAACTTAGTCTAAACTATTGCAAATATGTTGTAGATCAATGGCGGCCCCTACCATCAATTTTAATGCGTTCCTAGAGAAAGAAAAGTTGAAAAACAATGGAAGTAACTTCGCGGATTGGTTCCGCAATTTGAGGATTATCCTCATAGCTGGTAATTTGACCTATGTGCTGGATGCACCGCTGGGTGATCCACCTGCAGCTAATGCTACCGATGAAGTAAAGAATGTTTACCTCGCTCGGAAGACTCAGTACTCCACAGTTCAGTGTGCTATCTTGTATGGTTTAGAATTGGAGCTTCAGAAAAGGTTTGAGAATTCAGACCCACATGATATTGCCCGTGATCTCAAATTGATCTTTGAGAATCATGCGGCAATTGAGAGCTATGAGGCTTCTGAAAAGTTCTTTAACTGCAAGATGGAAGAGGGCAGCTCTGTTAGTGAGCATGTGCTTAAGATGTCTGGGCACGCAAACAAACTTCAAAGCTTGGGTATAGTGATTCCTAATGCTTTGGGGATTTATCGTGTCCTCCAATCACTACCACCAAGTTATAAGAACTTTGTGATGAACTACAATATTTAAAACATGAACAAGCAGTTGCCAGAACTCTTTGCCATGTTAAAATGTGCAGAAGTGGAGATCAAGAAAGAGCACCAAGTGTTGATGGTCAATAAGACCACCAAATTCAAGAAAGGCAAGTCTAAGCAAAAGGGACACTTCAAGAAGGGTGGTAAGAAAGTTACCGCGCTGACGAAGAAGACCAAGGCTGGACCTAAGCCTAATACTGAGTGCTTTTACTGCAAGGGAGAAGGTCACTGGAAGCGGAATTGCCCAAAGTACTTGGCGGATTTGAAGAACGACAACATCAAGAAGAAAGGTATATCCTTTATACATGTTATTGATGTGTATCTCACTAGTACTCGTAATAGTGCATGGGTATTTGATACTGGTTCGGTTGCTCATATTTGTAAATCGAAACAGGTGCTGCAGAATAAACGGATCAAAGGTTGATGTGATCGCGGTCGGCACGCTACCTCTTCATCTACCATCGGGATTTGTTTTATACTTAAATAATTGTTATTTGGTGCCTGCGTTAAGCATGAACATTATATCGGGATCTTGTTTATTGCGAGACGGTTACTTGTTTAAGTCCGAGAATAATGGTTGTTCGATTTATATGAGTAATATGTTTTATGCACATGCACCTTTGATAGATGGTCTATTCTTATTGAATCTCGATAGTGGAAATACACATATTAATAACATTGAAGCTAAACGTTTGAAATCAAGCGATAACTCGACCTATATGTGGCATCGCTGCCTTGGTCACATTGAGTGAAGCGTATGAAGAAACTCCATTCCGATGGACTTCTTGAATCACTTGATTTCGAATCACTTGAAAGATGCGAAGGATGTCTGATGGGTAAAATGACTAAGACTCCATTTTCTGGTATGATGGAGCGAGCTACGGACTTATTAGAAATCATACATACCGATGTGTGTGGACCAATGAGTGTAGCATCGCGCGGTGGTTATCGTTATGTTCTTACCTTCACGGATGACTTTAGTAGATATGGGTATATCTATTTCATGAAACATAATTCCGAAACTTTCGAGAAGTTTAAGGAATTTCAAAGTGAGGTGGAGAATCAACGTAACAAGAAGATTAAATTTCTACATTCTAGTCGTGGAGGTGAATATCTAATTTACGAGTTTGGCGAGCATTTGAAGAAATGCGGAATACTTTCACAATTGACACCGCCGGGAACACCATAGCGTAATGGTGTGTCTGAACATCGTAATCGAACTCTCTTAGATATGGTTCATTCTATGATGTCACTTATAGATTTACCGCTACCATTTTGGGGTTATGCATTAGAAACAGCCACATTCACTTTAAATAGGGCACCATCTAAATCCGTTGAAACGACACCGTATGAATTATGGTTTGGGAAGAAACCTAAATTGTCGTTCCTTAAAGTTTGGGGTTGCGAAGCCTATGTAAAGAAGTTACAGCCGGACAAGCTTGAACCCAAAGCGGAAAAATGCGTCTTCATAGGATACCCGAAGGAAACTATCGGGTATACCTTCTATCATAGATCCGAAGGCAAAATCTTCGTTGCTAAGAATGGATCCTTTCTAGAGAAGGAATTTCTCTCGAAAGAAGTGACTAGAAGGAAAGTAGAACTCGACGAGGTTGTCGAATCTTCTCTCGAACTTGCGAGTAGCGCAGCACCGGAATAAGTTCCTGTGACGCCTTTACCAATAAGAGAGGAAGCTAATGATGATGATCATGAAACTTCGGTTGTAGTTGCTGCAGAGCCTCCCAGGTCAATGAGAACTCGTACCACTCCTGATTGGTATGATCACGTTATGAATGTCATGTTGGTGGACAACACCGATGACGCAGCGCCGGAAGGATCGTCTACGCGATCTTGAGATCGACAAGAGTACGACTACATCACCCACGAGAATCCGCTCTCATTAAACACTTTGGAATCTTCGAGGGTGAGTTATTCCATCGACTCGTTGCTACAATCTAGTAGATAGATCTTGGCTTGTTTGTTTGTATGCGGTAGAATTTTTTTGTTTTCCATGCTACGAAACCCTACATATTTCACTTGTTGCATATTAAATTGTTCATGTCGCATACATATTGTGTGGTTTGGGGGCCTTATTCCGATTCACCTAAATTGAACATGAAGGCCATATGCGGGCGAATCTAGTCTAATATTGGTCCCATTTAAATTTGTGTAACGAACCGGTGACATATTTTTGCCTTGATAAGACAATATTTAAATTGCGGGGTAGCTAAACAACTATAACCATATACTTGATTGTCAGGACCCCGGTTCCGCTTAATGTGGCTAATTGCATCGCACCTTGCCATGCCATACATCATACATGCATCATGCCCGATATTTTTCCATAGTATTAAATAGTGCATCTAGTGTTTCTTCTAGTGCTTTGCTTCTTCACGGATTAGGCTGATGAGTTGATGCGAGAGTCAACCCGATCTTCGGATGAACCTTCGGCAATGTTTTTCAGGCGAGCATTCTCCCCCTTTCTACCTATTTTACATTTATAGTCTTTATTTCCTCCTATTGATCTATTGCTATCTGTGTTGCGATGCTATAGATTCCGTACCCCTTTATACTTTCATGCAGCCCATATATTGCCATGGACACATCCTATTATCTGTTTTTTGGTAGATAGTCGGCCTTGCGAGTCATAGTTGCTTGTGCAGGTGGTGCGTCGCGCCGTCGATGTACCACAGTTGTTGGAGTAATGCCGCATGTTTAATGTTGGAGATGATGATGGCTTTAATTACCGTTTACTAACCAAAATTGAAGTAGGTAAATAATGCAGAGGCAGAGGTGGGAAATAGATGTTATTTGGTTTTTAACCGTCCACTTGTGTCCCGTAGGACCCCGAGTACTTGATACCTGTTCTTTGAATATTCGCACTATCCGCATGTGGGACCATGAATCCCCCTAAACCTAGCTTGAGTCATATTTAATTCCTTGGGGCCACAAACTAGTTTGGGGCTTTATTGCTATCATGTACTTATGTCATGCTTTACTGCTTTATTTACGATTGCGCGTGGAGCGCCTGTACAGTTTAGGAACAAATGTGGAATGTTTTCGCGGTATCGACAAGGCCATTCACACTTTCGGGTTCCCAGTCATTTACAGCCATTGGCACAAACCTCTGGGTCCATATCGGAGCCGGCCAACTTCGTCGCGGGTAGCTTGGTGGGGTGCCCCCTGAAATGAAATATGAATCTTTGAATGTTCTGTCGTGATGCCTCGTTGGGTTTTCATTTGGTTTTTTTCGAGGTTGATCGTGCGTGTGTTTCTATTTGTGCCCCCCTACAGGGTAAAACTTTCTGAAAGCCGTGTCCGCGGTTATGGACGACTTGGAGCACAGTATCTCGATCATAGACAACTATAACTAAAGAAGTGCTATAAATTTGACTTTATAATGAGTAGTAATCAGCTACACTACAACGGAATGGCTAAATAAAAGTACCAACAACTGCTAGTTTTGGGATGCCTCATGCTATATGTATCTAACTAGTAAGTATTGCAACTACAACATAATGGTTAACTAAAAATTCCCACTGTTTATAATAGCAGGATGACTCATGCTATCTATATCTGACTAGTAATTGCCGCAACTATAACTGAATGAATAAAACTACCAACTATGTGAGTTCCTCCATTGACTTCCTCGTTTGGTCTCGAGGGGGAAATACCAGGATGGGTATGCTTGGTTATAGTTTCAGGTTGGATCCGAATAGGTCTTTCTTATCCCTATCTGATAGCCTCCAGTTGTATTGAGTCTCTATAGGTTGTTTAGTGCATGTTGCGTTGCCGCTTCAGTCCACGATACCTATGTAGGCGAGGACCGCCAAATTCTAGTCTCGCCATGTACTGGCCTCAGTACTGACCGCTCTCTTTTTCCTTTTCCCTTTGTCGGCACCCCTTTTGTTTAAGCAGGTTTTGAGATCGACGTTGTTAGTAGGGTTCCCCTTCTGGCTTGGACTGGGCAGGGTTATGGACTCCATTGGTAATTCTTTAGGGCTCTTAGCTCAATTTGCATCTTGTCCATACTCAGACGCTGTATTGTTTTAAAGGTGATTTGGATATTTGTATTGTATATCTGTATTCTTGACTCTTTGACTCATTGTTGTATATATCTGTTCTGTGGGTTTCATCGTGGAGTATTGTTTTAATGGTATCACTTCGTTTTCCACCCGCACGAAAGTGCCTGGTGGGCACCTTTTAATCGTTTCTATGCGGGTTTGGCGGGAATCGTTGAAACTTGCATAGGTCGATTCGGAGCGTGTTACATCACGCTTCATACTGGAGGCTGGCATGATGAATAAGAAGGCATCCGGGATGATCTCCCCTCCGGTAGGGTGCCGGGAAGAGCTTCAGACCCCCCCCCCCCCGATCTAGGGATGATGGTGGCGGCGGCTATAGACGGTTTCGTGGAATATTTATCGGGTACTTAGGGTTTAGGCATCGGGGGGCTTCTTATAGGCGAAGAGGCGAGGCTGGGAGGCGGCCAGGGGGCCCACACCCTGCCCAAGCATGGCCTAGGGTGGGCCCGCGCCTGGGGGAGGGGGGGTGGCCGCCCTGTGGCTCCCCTCCGTCTCTCCTCTGGACTCCGTGTTCTCTTCGGTGAAATATTGACCCTGGCTTTTGTCCCGTCCAATTCCGAGAATATTTCCTTACTAGCTTTTCTGGAACCAAAAACAGAAGAAAATAGACAACTAGCATGGTGGCATCTTGTTAATAGGTTAGTACCAGAAAACATATAAAAACATCTCAAAGTGTAGACAAATCAAAGCAAAGTAGATACTAAATAAGCATGGAACATCAAAAATTATAGATACATTTCCGACATATCAAGCATCCCCAAGCTTAACTCCTGCTCATCCTCGAGTAGGTAAGTGATAAAAAGAATAATTTTTTAGGTGACATGCACCATCAAAACCAAGATCAACCATTTGCAAGAATTGAAAGTTGGGATCAAAGAACTCTAAACATGTGCATGAAAGATGGAGTTCTAACAATAAGACAAAGTAACTATGCATGAAACATGAAAGGCTACAAACAAAGATCATGAATATGCATTGAAAAATGTTTGTTTGTTTCACATACAGAAAACATGGCAGAGTGGCATTCAGCTTTTCCCTCATAGAGTAGAAAATATATGCATAGGACACCTTCAAAGTTCATAAGAGTGACTAGATACAAATAGCACAAGAACAAGTAATATCAACAATATGTATCAATCAATAAGTTTTGGGACAATGCACATAGAACTAAGAATGACAACTATGCTCTCTTAACTGGTGCCTAAAGGTAGAAGGTGGAGACTCAATATAATAGTGGAAGAAAGGCCCTTCATAAAGGGAAGTGGGGAATTCAAGTTTGAAAAAGAGCTTCCAAAAATTATGGTACTTGTTAGCTTTCAGCCCTCATTACCCCTATCATAAGCATCTTAAAGTGATTAAGGTTAAAGTGAACAAACTATGGAGTATATGTTTAACAAAGTATAAGTTGGCAATCTCATGTCCCTTGAATACGAGGGCCGCTCCTCATGCTACTCAAGTTTAGTTACTTGCAAGTTCTTGTCATAGTAAGTACACGTGTATAATAGAGAACCGCCAATGGGGTACCCCTTGCATATGGTACAGGAGCTTTCCCATAACCAAAATGACAAGGCAAACAGACAATAAGCATCTCAGCATTCTTCTTATTTACAATGGGATATGGTGCTTTTTTTTCTCTTTCCTCTTTTCTCGATATGTCTTTTTTTCTCAATCTCTTTTTTTATAAGAAGAATGCTTCATAGATGTCACTATGGTCATGCTGCAAGTTTCCACCATGATTAGGCATGGATTAGGCTAGCGGTCCAGGCATTTCTCTAACACATATACACAACTCCATGGACTTACAAGCTCCCCTTTCATTTCACACTGACGACATCCATAGACAAAAGAGCATGATATCAACTGTGTACAAAGTACAAGTGCAATGTTGAAAGCGTTCCCCGTGACAACACGGTTCTGCTAATTCCAACATATAAGTGCAAGAATATACAACATAGATGACACAATGGTTCAAGTTTATTAGGGAAAAGAAATATAAAGTGTGCCATCAAGTTTGTGAGAGCTTTAATCACTAAGTTTTCACATAACAAAATACTTTTTAATTGGAGGATAGCTGAAAACAAGAATATAATTGGAATGGTGTAACACACCATGCATAGGAATTTATAGTGGAAACTTTGGAATAACTTGGTTTCTTGGGAGTTGGAAGCATGAGTAGAGCTTACTCATACAAGTGGAGGCTAGCAAAAGACTGGGAGCGACCAACTAAGAGAGCAATAATGGCCATAATAATGTAGAGCGATACAACATTACTAATCAAAGCATAAAGTAGTACTACAAGTCAAGGACTAAATGATCATAGAGGCTATGGTGACTTGTTCATAGTCATAACATGGTGTGAGCATGTGTCAAGTCAACCCAAACAAAGGATCAAAGGAGAATACCACAATACTATGCTTTTGTATGCTAAAACAATGCATGATTCCTTCAAGGAACATTAAGCAATCCCAATTGTTTGTAACAAGTCATTCTACATCAATAATCACTAAGCATAAGGTCAAAACAGCATCTAGCATGACATGTTAAAGTCTAAGTCACACTCAAAGCAAACTCCTCTTGCACTATTCAAGCAAGAACTTTCTACTCCTTTCCAACACCAATCAACTTATTTGAAACAACACAGCGAGAGCGGGGGTCCAAACTAATTTATTAAAGTAAACTAAGCAAACTAATAAAATCAAACGAAAACTAAGATACTCCAAGAACAACACAACAGTGCATGAAACAGTAAAAACGAAGTGTCTAGAAAGACCTGAGCTTTTTATTCATGAAGAAGGGGATGCCTCGGGCATCACCAAGCTTTGACGCTTGTACCTCTTGGATATTTCTTTGGGTGACACATGGGTGGCATCCCCAAGCTTGAGATTTTGTCCATTCTTCATCTCATTATATCATTCTCTCTCTACACCTGAATTTTTTCCTTCATATAAAACTTCACACAATCTTCATTAGCAACATTAGTGTATTCAAAAGATAATAGACCCTTAGGTTTAGATTTAGAACAGCAAAACTTTTCACTAAAAACACAAGCTACTGTAGCAACTCCCTCAAAAATCTCAATTTCCCAAAAAGGAATCATTAAGAAGCAAATGCATATAATGGCAGAAATCTGACAAAACAGACCAGCAGGTAGAAACCTATTTTTTCGAAGACCTTATGTTTCTCAAATCAAAAAGTGTTGAACTAACGAAAGTTAGTTAACATACTGGGGGATTTATTAGTAAAGTTTCAGCTCAATCAGACTTACAGAGACTCCTCTCGAATTTTTATGGTGGAGCACAAAAATCTGTTTCGGGACAGCAACTCCCCAAATCATAATTTCCTGTCATTAGAGGTCATTCTTCGCACAAAAAGCAAACAAAAAGGATAAGTAGAGGTCATTAATAAATTAATAACTTTCAAGACTCAAGAAAACTCTTGGATTATCTCCCAACAAGTACTTTTCTGTAACACCTTTAAGCTAGGCTTGATAGTTTGAGAAGATGCTCACATAAGAAATATCAATTGAAGTAAAAGAGAGCATCAAGAATCAAATTCAAAACACATTTAAGTCCAACTCACTTCCTATGCATAGGAATCTTGTAAGAAAATAAATCAAAGAAGCACAAAGCAACAAGCATAGGAAAGCAAAACAAGTGCAACTTCAAGATTTTTTCAACATAAAGAGGGGAAACTTAATATTGTTGAGATACATAAGACCATGTTTCCCTCTCTCGTAATAACTTTTAGTAGCATCATGAATAAACTCAACAATATAACTATCACATAAAGCATGCTTTTAATGATACAGAAACACATATTTTTTATCAAGCTCAAAAATAGTAGGATTAAAACCTTTAAACCCACTTTTAGCAATTTTATAATAAGGTAACTAATCATTCAACATAGGACCATCATCTAGAGCTCTATCATAAACATTTTCTAAGAAAAACTCCTTAGTACCATGCATTTCGAGTTTAGGAACAAATATAGGGTTATCATAGATAACAGGAGCATAACTATTATCACAAGTTATACCCATAGCAGATATTTCAAAAGAATCCACAGGAACATAACGTTCATCCTCCTTTGGTAAACATGGGGGATTATCAAATAATGTAAGAGGTAAAGAGTTACTATCATTAGAAGGTAGACATGGGTAGATCCATTCTTCCTCCTCTTGACCATCACTCTCCTCCTCTTTTTCATCTAATGAGCTTTCAATTTCAGCAATTTCTTCTTCCATAGGCTCCTGCAAGGCATTAGTCTCTTCCATTTGTGGAAAGCACCTATTAATATATTCAAGAATATAGCCATTTTCTTCCCTGTAAATTTAAGTATCTCATAAACCTCATATTCATAAGGTGCATCATCAGTATTTTCAAGCAAACTGGCAAGTTCAAATGCACCCTTGAAAACAATAAATTCTTAAATTTGTTCCACATCATAAAAGTCATAATTTCCTTTCACCTAAAAAGATATGGTAACATTATCATTATAATCACATTGAAAAGGCAGGTGTTTATACCTCCTACAGCAACAAGATTTATCAAAGCAATAAGTAACATTATAAGTAAAGCACACATCTCAAGCAATAGTATTAAATTTATCAATTTGTTCCCATAAGTGTTTCCCTTTTTGTGACAAACGGTGCTTCTTATAATAATACTTTTCTTCTTCCGTGAACCCACCTTGCCAGTAAGAAGTAGTTTCAAATAAACCATCCATAGATAGAAAGCATGGCAAAGCAAGGAAATAACAGACCAACAACTAGGGCAGGAACTAATTTTTTTGTGTTTTTTGATAAGAGAAAGCAAACCAAACTAAACTATTTTTTTTGGAGTTTTTGATAAAAAAGAGGCAAACAAAAGCAAGAAAAAGAAACTAAGCAAACGAAAAACAAAGTAAAGAGAAAGGTTGAGAAGGACTCCCCCTGTGAAGACGTCCTTAGCCTCCCCGGCAACGGCGCCAGAAAAGCTTGATGATGGCGCTTCGTTGATATGGGAGCGCTTCGTCAGGAAACCCCAAGAGCAAGGTATGAAGCAACACAACAACAAGTTTTCCCTCAGTAAGAAACCAAGGTTATCAAACCAGTAGGAGGAAGGAAACATCTCAAAGGTGTTGCAAGCAACTTGGAAACCTGCACAACACAAACTCAAGACTTTGCCCCAACGAACAGTGAGGTTGTCAATCTCACCGGTTGCTGTAACAAAAGATTAACTGTATGGCGTGGAAGGTGATAGTGGTTTGCAGCAAGTAAACAGTAACAATGGAAGATGTATCAATGGTAAAGAATGGACCGGGGTCCATAGTTGACTAGAGGTGTTCTCCTTAGATAAACAAACATGGCATGTGATACGTCGAAAACGTATCTATAATTTTGGATGTTTCATGCTTGTTTAGTATCTACATTTCTTTGCTTTGTCTATACTTTGAGGTGTTTTTATTTTTTTCTGGAACTAACCTATTAACAAGTTGCCACAGCGCCAGTTGCCTGTTTTCTTTTGTTTTTGGTTCCAGAAAGGCAGAAAATCAAAATTCTTAGAATTGGACGGGACAAAAGCCAAAATCAATATTTTACCGTGGGCAACACGGAGTCCAGAGGAGAGACGGAGGGGCGCCACAGGGCGGCCAGACCCCCTAGGCGCGGGCCCACCCTGGGTCGCGCCTGGGCAGGGTGTGGCCCCCTGGCCGCCTCCCAGCCTCGCCTCTTCACCTATAAGAAGCCCCTGATGCAGAAACCCTCGGCACCTGATCAAAACTCCACGAAACCGTCTGTAGCCGCCGACACCATCGTCCCTAGATCGGGGTGATTTGAAGTTCTTCCCGGCACCCTGCCGGAGGGGAGATCATCCCGGAGGCCTTCCTCTCCGGTATGAAGCGTGAGTAGTTCCACCTTGGACTACGGGTCCATGTAGTAGCTAGATGGTTGTGTCTCCTCCTTGTTATTTCATGCATAGATCTTGTGAGCTCCGTTCATGATCAAGATCTAATATATTTGTAATCATGCATGTTGTGTTTGCGGGGATCCGATGGATATTGAGATTACTATGTCAGATTGATTAATGGTTATGTCTTATTGATTCTATCATGTCTGTGTTGTTTGTGATCTTGCATGCTCTCCGTTGTTAGTAGCTATGTTGGCCAAGTAGTTGCTAGTGACTCCAAGAGGGGGTATTTATGCTCGATAGTGGGTTCAAGCCTCTAGTTCCCAAGGGAAGTGACAGAAATCTCTTCGGTTGTAGATGTGTCGTTGCTACTAGAGAGAAAACAACGGTCGCGTGTTCATGGAACAAGTGGATTGTTTACCTTACACACTTTGCTTAAAGCAGTTGTATGTTGCTTGCAACTTAATACTGGAGGGGGTTTGGATGATAACCTGAAGGTGGACTTCTAGTCATAGGTGCAGTTGGATGGCGGTCTATGTATATTGTTGTATTGCCCAATCGAATCTCATAGGATCTTTTTGTCTAGTATTGCATTGTTATGCCTTGCTCAGTTCCTGTGAATTGCCCTGCTGTAATTTGTTTACCCTTCATGCCATGTTTGTTTATCTAAGGAGAGCACCTCTAGTGAACTATGGATCCCGGTACAATCTTTACCATTGATACATCTTCCACTATTTACTTGCTGCAAACCACCCATCACCTTCCACACCATACAGTTAATCCTTTGTTACAGCAACCGGTGATATTGACAACCTCACTGTTCGTTGGGGCAAAGTCTTGAGTTTGTGTTGTGTAGGTTTCCACGTTGCTTGCAACAGTTGTGTGACGTTTCCTTCCTCCTACTGGTTCGATAACCTCGGTTTCTTACTGAGGGAAGACTTGCTGTTGTGCTGCATCACACCTTTCTCTTGGGGTTTCCCGACGAAGCGCTCCTACATCAACCAAGCGCATCAACAAGTTTTCTGGCGCCGTTGCTGGGTAGGCTAAGGACGTCTTCACAAGGGGAGTCCTCCTCAACCTTTCTCTTTACTTTGTTTTTAGTTTGCTTAGTTTCTTTTGCTTGGTTTTGTTTGCCTATTTTTATCAAAAACTCCAAAAAGAATAGTTTAGTTTGGTTTGCTTTCTCTTATCAAAAACACAAAAAAAATTAGTTCCTACTCTAGTTGCTGGTCCGTTATTGCCTTGCTTGGTCATGCTCTCTATCAATGGATGGTTTCTTTGAAACTAGTTCTTATTGGCAAGGTGGGTTCAGAGAAGAACAAAAGTATTGTTATTTGGAACATCGTTTGTCACAAAAGGGAAACACTTATGGGCACAAATTGATAAATTGAATATTATTGCTAGAGAGGTGTGCTCTACTTATAATGTTACTTATTGCTTTGATAAAGCTTGTTGCTGTAGGAGGTATAGACACCTCCCTTTTCAATGTGAGTATAATGATAATGTTACCATATCTTCTTATGTTAAAGGAAATTATGACTTTTATGATGTGGGACAACTTGAAGAATTTATTGCTTTCAAGGGTGCATTTGAACTTGCCAGTTTGCTTGAAAATACTGATGATGCACCTTATGAATATGAGGTTTATGAGATACTTAAATTTTTCTTTGATAATTACAAGAAAGAAAATGGCTATATTCTTGAATAATTTAATAGGTGCTTTCCCCAAACAGAAGAGACTAATGCCTTGCAGGAGCTTATGGAAGAAGAAATTGCTGAAATAGGAAGCTCATTAGATGAAAAAGAGGAGGATGAATGTTATGCTGTTGTGGATTCTTTTGAAATATCTACTATGGGTAAAACTTGTGATGATGTTCCTATTCCTGAGTAGTGATCATGATTGGGAAAAGCACACTACTTTTGATATTGAAAACCTCTTTGGTACCAATTTTGAAAATTCTATTGCCTATGATGATACTTTACCTCCAATTTATGATGATTAAAATGATGATATTTATATTTTCAGTCCACCTACTATTATGGAGAAAATTTATTGTGATTACAATATGCCTCCTATATTTGATGATTATGGTGATGAGAATAATAATGATAGCTGTTTTGTTGAATTTGCTCCCACTACTTATGTGGAGAGTAATAATAATTTTATGCATGTGGCTCATGATAAGAATGTTTTATGTGATAGTTATATTGTTAATTTTATTCATGATGCTACTCAAAGTTATTATGAAATAGGGAAACATGGTCTTATGTATCTCAACAATATTAAGTTTCCCCTCTTTATGTTGAAAATTTTGAAGTTGCACCTGTTTTGTTTTCCTATGCTTGTTTCTTTATGCTTTCATGACTTGTTTATTTACAAGATTCCTATGCATATGAAGTGGGTTAGACTTAAATGTGTTTTCAATTTGCTTCTTGATGCTCTCTTTTTCTTCAATTCATATTTCTTATGTGAGCTTCTTCTCAAACTATCATGCCTAACTTAAAGGCGTTAAAGAAAAATACTTGTTGTAAGATAACCCAAGAGTTTTATTGAGTCTTGGAAGTTATTACTTCAGTAATAACCTCTCCTTATCCTTTTTGTTTGTTTTTTGTGCTAATAATGACCTCTAATGAGAGGGAAGTAAGATTTGGGGAATTGATGTCCTGAAACAGATTTCTGTCCTCCACCATAAAAATTCGTGAGGACTCTCTATAATTCGGATTGAGCTGAAAATTTACGAATAAATCCCCCAGTATGTGAGCTAACTTTCGGTAGTTCAGAACTTTTTGATTTGAGCAACATAAGATTTTCAAAAAAATCGGTTTCCGCCTGCTGGTATATTTTGACAGATTTCTGCCATTATTTGCATTTGCTTCTTATTGATTCCTTTTTGAGTTCTCTTTTGGGGAATTGAGCCTTTTGAAGGATTTGCTACAGTAGCTTGTGTTTTTAGTGAAATTTTTTGCTGTTCCAAAGCTAATCCTAAAGGTCTATTATCTTTTGAATATACTAATGTTGCTAATGAAGATTGTGTGAAGTTTTGTATGAAGGAAAAATTTCAGGTGTAGAGAGAGAATGACGTAATGAGATCAAGAATGGACAAAAGCTCAAGCTTGGGGATGCCACCCCGTTGTCACTCCAAGAAATATCCAAGAGGTACAAGCGTCAAAGCTTGGGGATGCCCAAGGCATCCCCTTCTTTATCAATAAAAAGCTCAGGTCTGTCTAAACACTTCGTCTTTATTATTTCATACAATGTTGTGTTGTTCTTGAAGCGTCTTAGTTTTTGTTTGCTTTGCTTAGTTTGTTTAGTTTGCTTGAATAAAGTAGTTTGGACCCCCGTTCTCGCTGTGTTGTTTCAAATAAGTCGATTGGTGTTGGAAAGGAGTAGAAAGTTCTTGCCTGGAAGTGCAAGAGGAGCTTGCATTGACTGTGACTTAGACTTTAGCATGACATGATAGGTGTTTTTTGACCTTATGCTTAGTGATTATTGCGGTAGCATGTCTTGTTCCAAACAATTTGGATTGCTTAGTATGCCTTGAAGAAATTATGCGTTGCTTTAGCATACAAAAGCATAGTATTTTGGTATTCTCCTTTGATGCTTTGTTTGGGTTGACTTGGCACATGCTCACACCATGTTATGACTATGACATGTCACCATAGCCTGTTTGATTATTCAGTCCTTGACTTGTAGTACCAGTCTATGCTTTGATTAATAATATTTTGTTGCTTTGCATGATTATGGCCATTATTGCTCTCTTAGTTGGTTGCTCTCAGTCTTTTGCTAGCCTCCACTTGTATGAGTAAGCTCTACTCATGCTTCCAACTCCCAAGAAACCAAGTTATTCCAAAGTTTCCACTGTAAACTCCTATGCATGGTTTGTCACACCATTCCAAGTATATTCTTGTTTTCAGCTATCTTCCAATTAAAAAGTATTTTGTTATGTGAAAACTTAGTGATTAAAGCCCTCACAAACTTGATGACACACTCAATATTCTTTGCCCCTAATAAACTTGAACCATTGTCGTCTATGTTGTATATGCTTGCATTTATACGTTGGAATTATCAGAACCATGCTGTCATGGGGAACGTTTTCAACATTGCACTTGTACTTTGTATACAGTTGATATCATGCTCTTTTGTCTATGGATGTCACCGGTGTGAAATAAAGAGGGAGCTTCTAAGTCCATGGAGTTATGTATTTTGTGTTAGAGAAACGCCTGGGCCACTAGCCTATGCCATGCCTAATCATGGTGGAAACTTGCAGCATCACCATAATGAGCATTCTGTGAAGCATCCTCAATAAAAAAGCTATGCACATAGTTAATAAAAAGATCGCTGAGATGCTCATTGTCTGCTTGCATTTTCATTTTGGTTATGGGATAGCTCATGTACCATGTGCAAGGGGTACCCCGTTGGCGGTTCTCTATGATACACATGTACTTACTATGACAAGAACTTACAGGTGACTGAAGTTGAGTAGAATGAGGTGTGGCCATCATATTCAAGGGACATGAGATTGACAACTTATACTTTGTCAAGCATATACTACATAGTTTTGTTCACTTTAACCTTAAGCACTTCAAGATGCTTATGATTGGGGCAATGAGGGCTGAAAGCTAACAAGTACCATAATTTTTGGAAGCTCTTTTTGAAACTTGAAATCCCTGCTTCCCTTTGTGAAGGGCCTTTCTTCCACTATTATATTGAGTCTCCACCTTCTATCTTTAGGCACCATTAAGAGAGCATAGTTGTCATTCTTAGTTCTATGTGTAGTGTCCCAAAACTTATTGATTGATGCATATTGTGATATTACTTGTTCTTGTTCTACTTGTATCTAGTCACTCTTATGAACTTTGAAGGTGTCCTATGCATCTATTTGCTACTCTATGAGGGACAAGATGATTGCCACTATGTCATGTTTTCTGTATGTGAAACAAACAAACGTTTTTCAATGCATGTTATTCATGATCTTTGTTTGTAGCCTTTCATGTTTCATGCATAGTTACTTTGTCTTATTGTTAGAACTACATCTTTCATGCACATGTTTAGAGTTCTTTGATCCCAGCTTTCAATGCTTGCAAATGGTTTGATCTTAGTTTTGATGGTGCATGTCACCTCAAATATTATTCTTTTATCACTTACCTACTCGAGGACGAGCAGGAGTTAAGCTTGGAGATGGTTGATACGTCGGAAACATATCTATAATTTTTTATGTTCCATGCTTGTTTAGTATCTGCTTTGCTTTGTATATAATTTGAGGTGTTTTTATTTGTTTTCTGGAACTAACCTATTAACAAGTTGCCACAGTGCCAGTTGCCTGTTTTCTTCTGTTTTTGGTTCCAGAAAGGCAGAAAATCAATATTCTCGAAATTGGACGGGACAAATGCCAAAGTCAATATTTTACCATGGGCAACACGGAGTCTAGAGGAGAGACGGAGGGGAGCCACAGGGCGGCCAGACACCCTAGGTGCGGGCCCACCCTGGGTCGCGCCTGGGCAGGGTTTCGTCCCCCTGGCGGCCTCCCAGCCTCGCCTCTTGGCCTATAAGAAGCCCCCGATGCAGAAACCCTAGGCACTCGATCAGAACTCCACGAAATTGTCTATAGCCGCCGCCATCATCGTCCCTAGATCGGGGAGATCTGAAGTTCTTCCCAGCACCCTGCCTGAGGGGAGATCATCCCAGAGGCCTTCTTCTCTGGTATGAAGCGTGAGTAGTTCAACCTTGGACTACGGGTCCATGTAGTAGCTAGATGGTTGTGTCTCCTCCTTGTGCATTCATGTATAGATCTTGTGAGCTCCGTTCATGATCAAGATCTAATCTATTTGTAATCATGCATGTTGTGTTTGTGGGGATCCGATGTATATTGAGATTACTATGTCAGATTGATTAATGGTTTTGTCTTATTGATTCTATCATGTCTATGTTGTTTGTGATTTTGCATGCTCTCCGTTGTTAGTAGCTATCTTGGCCAAGTAGTTGCTAGTGACTCCAATAGGGGGTATTTATGCTCGATATTGGGTTCATGCCTCTGGTTTCCAAGGGAAGTGACAAAAATCTCTTCGGTTGTAGATGTGTTGTTGATACTATGGAGAAAACAATGGTCTCTTGTTAATGGAACAAGTGGATTGCTTACCTTAAACACTTTGCTTAAAGCAGTTGTCTATTGCTTGCAACTTAGTACTGAAGAGGGTTCGGATGATAACCTGAAGGTGGACTTCTAGTCATAGATGCAGTTGGATGGCGGTCTATGTATATTGTTGTATTGCCCAATCGAATCTCATAGGATCTTTTTTGTCTAGTATTGCATTGTTAAGCCTTGCTCAGTTCCTGTCAATTGCCCTGTTGTAATTTGTTTACCCTTCATGCCATGTTTGTTTATCTAAGGAGAGCACCTCTAGTGAACTATGGACCCCGGTCCAATCTTTACCATTGATACATCTTCCAATGTTTACTTTCTGCAAACCACTCATCACCTTCCACACCATACAGTTAATCCTTTGTTACAGCAACCGGTGAGATTGACAACCTCACTGTTTGTTGGGGCGAAGTCTTGAGTTTGTGTTGTGCAGGTTTCCACGTTGCTTGCAACACTTGTGTGACGTTTCCTTCCTCCTACTGGTTTGCTCGGTTTCTTACTGAGGGAAGACTTGCTGCTGTGCTGTATCACACCTTGATCTTGGGGTTTCCCGACGAAGCGCTCCTACATCAACCAAGCGCATCAGCATGTTTGGTAAACAAATTACAACAGGACAATTGACTGGACTGAGCAAGGCATAACAATGCAATACTAGACATCATGATCCTATGAGATTCGATTGGGCAATACAACAAGATACATAAACCGTCATCCAACTACATCTATGACTAGAAGTCCACCTTTGGGTTATCATCCAAACCTCCTCCAGTATTAAGTTGCAAGCAACAGACAACTGCTTTAAGCAAAGTGTGTAAGGTAAACAATCCACTTGTTACATGAACAAGAGACCGTTGTTTTCTCCCTAGTGGCAACAAAAAATCTACAACCTTAGAGATTTGTGTCGCTTCCCTTACATTAAATAGAGGCATGAACCCACTATCGAGCATAAATACCCCCTCATGGAGTCACTAGCAACTACTTGGCCAAGATATCTACTAACAACGGAGAGCATGCAAGATGACAAATAACACAGACATGACAGAATCAATAAGACAAAACCATTAATCAATCTGACATAGTAATCTCAATATCCATCGGATCCCCGCAAACACAACATGCATGATTACAAATAGATGAGATTTGATCATGAACGGAGCTCACAAGATCTAGACATGAAAGCACAAAGGAGGAGATACAACCATCTAGCTACTACATGGACCCGTAGTCCAAGGTGGGACTACTCACGATTCATACCGAAGGATGACATGATGAAGAAGAAGGCCTCCTGGATGATCTCCCCTCTGGCAGGGTGCCGGGAAGAGCTTCAGTTCCCCCCAATCTAGGGACGATGGTGACGGCATCTACAGACGGTTTCGTGGAATATTGATCAGG
This sequence comes from Avena longiglumis, assembly GCA_030063025.1. Classification (NCBI taxonomy): domain Eukaryota; kingdom Viridiplantae; phylum Streptophyta; class Magnoliopsida; order Poales; family Poaceae; genus Avena; species Avena longiglumis. The sequence continues at coordinate 166,026,973 of CP125978.1, forward strand.
TACTTAGGTTTTAGGCATCTGGGGTTTCTTATCGGCGAAGAGGGGAGGCTAGGAGGCGGTCAGGGGGCCCACACCCTTCCCAGGCGCGACCTAGGGTGGGCCCACACCTGGGGGGTGCGGCCGCCCTGTGGATCCCCTCCGTCTCACCTCTAGACTCCGTGTTCTCTTCTGTGAAATATTGACTCTGGCTTTTGTCCCGTCCAATTCCAAGAATATTTCCTTACTAGCTTTTCTGGAACCAAAAATAGAAGAAAACATGCAACTAGCATTGTGGCATCTTGTTAATAGGTTAGTACCCGAAAACATATAAAAACACCTCAAAGTGTAGATAAAGCAAAGAAAAGTAGATACTAAACAAGCATGGAACATAAAATATTATAGATATGTTTCAGACGTATCAATGCCTTCAAGAAGGTGACGACGCCCGCAGGCATTGCCATTGTCCACAACCGCATAGGTATTTCTCCTAGCCCTAACATCAGCCCATCATCCACGAGATCAAGCCAACTGGAGCCAAAAGTCTGAACACACCACCAATGAGAGGCAAGCACTTGTCACCGGCGAGGTAGGCGATGACCACCTCAAGCACCACCCAGGACAGTCCGATGTGCTGCAGGTCTCCCCTCATACCCATCTCCGCAATGGACAAGAGGATGCAACTCCCATCCATGGCGCCGTTCTTCTCCCTCCAACCACCAGCATCTCGCCAAGCCGCACCATGTAGAACACTGGTCTTCCACACTCCCGCATTGGACTGGAGGATGCAACACCGACGGCTCCACTCATCTCCCTCCAACCACTGCTGATACGCCCAATTTGCATCACCATTCTATATCATAATTTACCTCTATTCATTGATATTTGTCTTATTATGAGGTATTACTTATGGATTTTCATCTGTTTATGCATGTTGGATGATTCCTGGAAGATGGACTTCCGGACTCTGGATTCTGATGGAAAAGAAGGCGTTTCATTATAATTTCGCGAAGATCAGAAAAATACCATAAAATATGGAAACATATTATTTTACTAGAAGACGAAGGAAGCCAGAAGGAGGGACGGAGATGGGCCTCAGGGGGCCCACACCCCCTAGGCGCGGGCCCCACCTGACCCCATGTCTAGGGCAGGTGTGGCCCACCTGCCCGGCCTCCGACTCCGCCCCTTCGCCTATATCTTCCCTATGGAACCCTAATACCAAGGGGCGACCACAGATAGATTTCCGCTGCCTCTAGAGGGCGGAAAACACCGAGAGAGAAAGATCTCTCCGGCAGACAGATTTCTGCCGGGGGGATTCCTTCCCGGAGAGGGGAGACCGTCGCCATCAACACCGTCATCAAGCTAGGCTTCATCGGGATCATCATCATCATCCACACCATAATCTCCATCAACACCATCACCACCACTCCATCCCACTGTAACAATTGTGTTGGATATTGCTTTAGTTCTTAGGGCGAAACTTTCCCGGTGTTAATTACTATTGTAGTTGATGCTTGTGAGTGGAACCATTGGATTATTGTTTATGTTCAGATTGTTATCCATTATCATATCATCTTTGATCTTGATCCATATGATGTCTTGTGAGTAGTTCGTTTAGTTCTTGAGGACATGGGAGAAGTCATGTTGTTAGTAGTGAATCTGTGATGAGTTATTATTCAATGGTTTAGTATTTAAGTTGTGGTGCTATTCTTCTAGTGGTGTCATGTGCACGTCGACTACATGATACTTCACCATTTATGGGCCTAGGGTAATGCATTGTGTATTTGGCTACTAATCGTGGGGTTGCCGGAGTGACAGAAACCTGAACCCCCGATAGGACATCTTTGCACAAGGGAGCGTAGGATCTCAGAGTTTAAGGTTGTGGTTAGATTTATATCTTAATTACTTTCATGTAGTTACGGATGTTTGCAGGGGGTTTAATCACAAGTATGTATTAGTCCTAGGAAGGGTGTTATGTTAGCACAGGTTCACCCACACAACACTTACAAACACCAAAGAAGAGTACTCGGCTATTTGGAGCGAAAACACTTGACAGAATTCCCATGTGTGTCCTCGAGAACGTTTGGTCCTTATATGTATTTCCACCGTCTTGTCATTTTCTAAGAAAGGATTGGGCCACTTGCTCTGTTTGTTCGTTGTCTTTATTACTTGCTTTGTTTTGTTGCCTTATCAGAAAACCACTAAAAATCTGTTTGCTAAGTATTCACAGGGATTTCCTGCTCCATACCACTATTCAGCACCTTCTGGTCCTTGTTGGGATCGACACTCCTATTTATCGAAAGTACTACGATACACCCCCTATACTTGTGGGTCATCAAAACTATTTTCTGGCGCCGTTGCCGGGGAGTGAAGCGCTATTGAAGAGTGGAATTGGTAAAGGAAACTTTTACTGTGAGTATTGCTTTTGTTACCGCTTGTTACTTTGTTTCCAATATGGATAACCCACTTGGTTTTCTGTTTGGGAAAACTACCACCGCTGGTAGGGTAGTAGATGAACCACCTCCTGTTGAGATCGATCCTTTTAAGATACCTACAAGTATTGTTAATTGTGTTATGGATAATTATTATTTTGGGGATGGAACTGTCCATCCTGGTGATCACTTGCTTTTTATCCATGAATTATGCGGGTTGTTTAAGTTTGCAGGTATCACAACTGAACAGGTTAAGAGTAAGTTACTCTCCATATCCTTGAAAGGGAGAGCTGAGGCATGGTATAAGCTGCTGAAGAATGGACAATCCATGGAATGGGAGGAGATGGCATCTCTCTTTTACTCTAAATTTTATCCTCCCAGTGAAATCCTTAAGGATAGAAGTCTTATATATAACTTTTGGCCTCTTGATGGAGAGAGTGCATCTCAAGCTTGGGGGAGATTGAAGCTACTAATGCTTAAATGTCCTATTCATGAAATCCCTAACAATATTATTCTCAATAACTTTTATGCTAGGCTTTCTCTTCATGATAAAGATTTACTAGATGCTTCTTGTGTTGGATAATTCACAAGTATGAAGGAAGAAGCTAAATGGGATCTCTTAGACCGTATTCAATATAACACTGAGGCTTGGGAGAATGACAAAGGAAGAAAGTCAGGTATAAACTATGATTATGAATGCATTAAATCTTTTATGGGTACTGATAACTTTTGTGATATTCGCAATAAGTTTGGCCTTGATCCTCAAGTCCTTGCAAAAAATTTTAATGCTTTTGCCTCTTAAATTGAGATTCCTAAGAAAGAGTGGGACAAGTACCATGCTCCTTATAAAGACAGTGTTACCCACATTCCTGCCAGTATAGAGGTTTGTACTGTTGGTCCTATTTTGCCTGAACCTTATGTTGAGAAGATTCCTTTTCCCTCCAAGGTAAGGGAACACTCTATTATGTCCAATGTGATTAGCAAAAGCGCAAAGAAAACTGCAGGGTCTGATGAGCTTATTGATATCGAGCCTGTGGTAGCTATTGTGAAGGATCTTGTCACTAGAAACATAGAGGATGAGCATATTGTCTTCTGTGAAGACGCCACTAATGTTATTTCTCATCCTAAGAAGGTTAGAAAAGCTAGTGTTCGTGTGATTTCTGTTAAAATTGGTAGTCATAACTACTATGGTTTATGTGATATTGGTGCTAGTTTTAGTGTTATTCCTTCTGTGAGGACATTGATGTGGTTATTCACCTTGCTAATAGAGAGCAAGTTTGCCCCATTGGTATTGTAAGAGATGTGGAGGTACTTTGCGGTAAGATTAAATATCCTGCCGATTTTCTAGTACTTGGTAAAGAAGCTAGTAAAACTTATCCTATCATCTTTGGTAGACCCTTCCATAATACTTGTGGGGCTATCATAGATTGTAGGAAGAAAAAAAATTTGACTAAGTTTGTTGGAGAATCTTATGAGTTTAATTTTTCCAAATTTTCCAAAACTCCTTATGAAAATGAATTACCTGATGAGGATTTTAGGGTTGAACAACTGTCTGCTATTTCTCTTTCTCCTAACAATGCTTTGCAGCAGTTCATGGAAGATCATGAAAGTGATGCCTTTATGAAGGAAAGAAATGAGATTGATGAGGTTTTCCTTCGTCAGCCTGAGTTACTTAAGCATAATTTACCTCTGGAAGATTTGGGTACCACATTACCACATAAAGGGGATCCTGTTTTCGAATTAAAACCTTTACCTGATGATCTTAAATATGTTTATCTTGATGATAAGAATATATATCCTATTATTATTAGTTCTAAACTTTCAGGGAAGGAAGAAGAAAGGCTATTGGAGGTATTGAAGAAGCACCGAGGAGCTATGGGTTATACTCTTGATGATTTAAAAGGAATTTCTCCCACTATATGTCGGCATGCTATTAATATTGGTCCTGATGCAAACCCAGTTGTTGAGCACCAACACCGTCTAAATCCTAAGATGAAGGATGTGGTAAGAAATGAGGTACTAAAACTCCTTGATGGTGGTATTATTTATCCTATTGCTGATAGTTAATGGGTTAGCCCTGTTCATTGTGTTCCCAAGAAAGGGGGAATAACTGTTGTTCCCAATGAGGATAATGAGCTTATACCCCAAAGAGTAGTGGTTGGGTATAGAATGTGCATTGATTTTAGAAAGATTAATAAAGTTACTAAGAAAGATCATTATGCTTTGCCCTTTATTGATCAAATGCTTGAGAGGCTGTCCAAAAAGACTCACTTTTGCTTTCTTGATGGTTATTCTGGGTTTTCTCAAATCACTGTGAAAGCACAAGACCAAGAGAAAACCACTTTCACTTGTCCTTATGGTACTTATGCTTATAGGCGTATGCCTTTTGGTTTATGTAATGCTCCTTCTACCTTTCAGAGATGTATGTCTGCTATCTTTCATGGTTTTTGTGAAGAAATTGTGGAGGTTTTCATGGACGATTTCTCCGTCTATGGAACTTCTTTTGATAACTGTTTGCACAACCTTGATAAAGTTTTGTAGAGATATGAAGAAACCAACCTTGTTCTTAACTGGGAGAAATGCCATTTCATGGTTCATGAAGGAATTGTTCTTGGACATAAAATCTCTGAAAGAGGCATTGAAGTTGACAAAGCCAAAATTGAAGCAATTGAGAAGATGCCTTGTCCTAGAGATATCAAAGGTATTCGTAGTATCCTTGGTCATGATGGTTTCTATATGAGGTTTATTAAATATTTCTCCAAAATTTCAAAGCCCCTTACTAATCTTCTTCAAAAAGATTTACCTTTTGTTTTTGATGATGATTGTAAGGAAGCTTTTGAAACTCTGAAGAAAGCTTTGACAACTGCTCCTATAGTCCAACCACCTGATTGGAGTTTACCTTTTGAAATTATGTGTGATGCTAGTGATTTTTCTATGGGTGTTGTCTTGGGACAACGTATTGACAAGAAGTTAAATGTCATTCATTATGCTAGCAAGACCTTGGATGCTGCTCAAAAGAATTATGCTACTACTAAAAAGGAGTTTTTAGCTGTAATCTTTGCTTGTGATAAGTTTAGACCTTATATTATTTATTCCAAGGTTACTATTCATACTGATCATGCAGCTATTAAATACCTTATGACGAAGAAGGACGCTAAGCCTAGGCTTATAAGGTGGGTATTGCTTTTGCAAGAGTTTGATCTGCATATTGTAGATAGGAAAGGTGCTGATAATCCTATTGCTGGTAATTTATCTCGTTTGGAAAACATTTCTTTTGACCCTTTGCCTGTTAATGATAGTTTTCCAAATGAACAGTTAGCTGCAATAAGGGTAAGTCCACATGAGAGTCCTTGATATGTATTATGCTAACTTTATTGTTTCCAAGTATTTGCCTCCAACCTTTACAACCCAGCAAAGAAGAAAATTCTTTTATGATCTAAGGCATTACTTTTGGGATGACCCACACTTATATAAAGAAGGAGTAGATGGCATTATGCGAAGATGTATTCCAGAATTTGAACAACAAGAGATTTTCAGAAAATGTCATGGCAGTGCTTATGGAGGACATCATGCTGGAGATAGGACTACATAAAAGTTTTTACAATCTAGATTTTATTGGCCTACTCACTTTAAAGATGCAAGGAAGTTTATCTTATCCTGTGATGAATGCCAACGAGTAGGTAACATCTCTAGACGTAATGAAATGCCTATGAATTATTATCTTGTTATTGAACCTTTTGATTGTTGGGGATTTGACTTTATGGGGCCTTTTCCTCCTTCAAAAGGGTATACTCATATTATTGTTGCTGTTTATTATGTTACGAAGTGGGTAGAAGCCATACATACAAGCAGTGCTGATGGTAAGACCTCTTTGAAGATGCTCAAAGATGTTATTTTTCCTAGGTTCGGTGTGCCTAGATATCTCATGACTGATGGAGGATCTCATTTTATTCATGGGGTTTTAAGAAAAAATCTTGCTAAGTATGATGTAAACCATAGAATAGCTTCATCTTATCACCCCCAAACTAGTGGCAGGTAGAACTTTCCAATAGGGAAATCAAATCTATCTTGTAGAAGACCGTCAATAGATCTAGGAAAAAATGGGCTAAATAGTTGAATGACGCTTTGTGGGCTTATAGAACTGCTTATAAAAATCCTATGGGGATGTATCCTTACAAAATGGTCTATGGGAAGGCTTATCACCTGCCTTTAGAATTAGAACATAAAGCTTATTGGGCGGTGAAGGAGTTGAATAGAGACTTTAGACTTGTTGTTGAGAAAAGACTGCTCGACTTAAGTAATCTAGATGAGTGGAGAGGTGAAGCTTACGAAAATGCTAGGCTCTTTAAGGAAAAAGTGAAAAGATGGCATGATAGGAGAATTCTGAACAGGGAGTTCCATGTGGGTGAGAAAGTTCTTTTGTATAGGTATCGTCTCAGATTTTTTGCAGGTAAACTACTCTCCAAATGGGAAGGACCTTTTGTTATCAAGGAAGTGTACCGTTCAGGTGCCATCAAAATTTCTTCTCTGAAGGATGACACAACACGGGTGGTTAATGGTCAAAGATTAAAGCATTATATTTCTGGAGATTCTTACAATGAAGATGTGGATGTTATTCAAATGGTGACTCCAGAAGAATTTATCAGGAACCAAACACCAAAAACTGCAGAGTTCGCCTTTGAATAGGTAAAAGTGGTGAAAGTAGAAGGTTCGTGAAACTCCAATCTTTTTATATTTTTGATGTTTTAATACATAAGGGAAGTTATGAGACGAAACTGAAGAGGAAACGGAGCCCGGGGTGGACAAACCCACCCCAGGCGCGGGCCTAGCCTGGCCGTGCCTGGAGGGGGTTTGACTCCCCCGAACTCCGTCTCCGCTTTGTTTCCGTGTCAAAACTTCCTTATGCATTGAATCTTCGTAATATATAACCCCCCGGGTTCTCCGAGGTTCTTGCATCGTGTTCTCGTCGTGTTTTCGTTTTGATATGTTTCTATTAGGAAAATCCTCAGATTTGGAGCCTCAATGTCTTCCTCTGGAACACCCTCAGAGGATCCCTCTGCGGAAGTCCTCAACCCGTACATGTATGAGTTGAGGACTCATCCAAAATAGTTGATCCTTAAGGAGGGGAAGGTATAGATGAAAGAAGTTCAAGGCCCTAAAGGAGAAGGCAGTCTGGAAGATAGGATGGAAGCGCTGTAACAAGAAGTTTTCAGGCACAAGAAGATGGCGGAACGCGAAGTGGATGTTGTTCACAATATAAGTTCAGAACTCATAACCAAGCACGAGGGAGAAGTTGCTGATCTCCAAGAAGAGATCTTATCACTCTGTCAGACCGCCAATCAATTGGAATCACAACTGAAAGTACAAAGGAAGTCGCCTAGAGGGGGGGTGAATAGGCTTTTAAAAATATTACGGTTTAGGCTCAAGTAAATGTGGAATAAAACTAACGTTTAATTTATTGAGCACAAAACCTAGCCACTAAGTTCACCTAGGTGCACCAACAACCTATGCTAAGCAATACAAGCAACAAGGTGATAGCAAGGTATAAATACTTCAAGCACGATGGCTATCACAATGTAAAGTGCATAAGTAAAGGGTTCGGTTGAGAGATAACCGATGTACTTGGAGACGAAGATTTGTTTCCCGAAGTTCACTTCCAAAGAAGCTACATCTCCGTTGGAGAGGTGCGATGGCGCAATGCTCTCCGAACGCCACAAATGGCTCACCTCAAGGTGTGGTGGCTCGATGCTCACCCAACGCCACACAAGGCCTCACCCCGGATGCGGAAGCACACAACTCACCGACGCCACAAAAGGCTCACCCTATTCTCCTAAGTGCTCACCACAAAAGGCGGGCACTTGCTCCACTATGGGACGCTTGAGGGCGGTCACCGAACCCGTACAATATTGGGGCTAACTCCACAACTCAATTGGAGGCTCCCAACAACAAAGCCACAAAAGGCCAACAATGCCACAAAAGGCCAACAACGCCACAAAAGGCTACAAGACCACAAAAGGTCAACAAGACCACAAAAGGTCACCAATCCAACCACACAACCGTCTAGGGTTCCAAGGAACCCAAGAGAAACAAGCTCACAATATTGAACTCGTCGAATCTCTGAGGAGAACTCAAACCTATGCACCAAATGCAAGGGCAAGTCCTTCTCTCCCAAATTCCAACAAAGCTACAAAATCTATTGGGGGAATAAGGAGGAAGAACACAAGAGGAGAACTCAAACCTATGCACCAAATGCAAGGGCAAGTCCTTCTCTCCCAAATTCCAACAAAGCTACAAAAGCTATTGGGGGAATAAGGGAGGAAGAACACAAGACTCTCCAAGATCTAGATCCCAATGATTCCTTCACAAAGAAGGGATTTGACTTGGGGGGATTGTAGATCTAGATCTCCTCTCTCAAATCCCTCAAAAATATGCAAGAATCATAGGAGGGGAAGGAGAGGAAAGCTTCTTCAAGGTTGACAATGGAGGAGAGAGAAAGCCAAGAACCAAGAAGAAAAGATAGTGCCCACAAGGGAAGAGGAGCCCTTTAAAGGGCTCCAGATCTACATAAGGGCATTAGCATGACACCCGGAACTTCCGGTGGGAGGCCGGAAGTTCCGGTGGCACCCAGCCAACGGTCGAAAACTGCGGAGCGAGAAACTGAAAAAACGAATCATGGCCGGAACTTCCGGCTCTGGGCGGAAGTTCCACCCAGCCTGGCTCCGACGGTCATCAGACCGTTGACGCCCGCTCCAGAAGCGCCACCAGAAGTTTCGGTCAAAACAGACCGGAAGTTCCGGTGAACTTCCGATGCAAGTTCTGACAAAGTTCCGGCAAATAGAACGCTTCAAAACAGAAGGTTACTGAGCGTGAGCGGAAGAAGACCCAGAACTTCCACCAGAACTTTCGGCGGCAAAGATGCCCTAGCGGAATTTCCGGTGGGAAGCCGGAACTTCTGGTCAGGGAAATTCCAGAAACCAGAAAACCAGAGACGCAATAACTTTTGCATCCGAACTCCAAATTGTATGAAACCAATTTTGTTGGAAAGATAACGACGAATAGAATCCAACAAAAACCGCAATAACACGAGATATTGGTGTGGATCCAGAAAACTCGCCCAAGGTGGAAAATATCATGAATATATATGTGATCTATCCCCCAAGGTGTGGAGCCGGAAAACTCGCAAGATCAAAAACCGCAATAAGATATGCAAGTGAAATCCTTAGATGATGAGCTAGAGCTTGTTATGATGGTGACCACAAGCTCTAGATCCTCATGGACAAGAACCAAATAATAACCAAGAAAGATGATGATATGAATGCAAAGGTTTGAGCTCTCTCCGAACGATGCAAACGAGACACCCGCTTGAGATCCCCTCTTGATAGTACGGCTATGTATCCTAAACCCGGTCTCCCAACTAACAACACGAGACCGGCAAAAGAGAAGCCCTATCAACATACCTTTGCCTTGAGCGTCCCACTTGAACTTGATGTAGACCGTCTTGTTCTTCTATAGTGGGAACACCTTTCTTGTTTGCTCTTGCTCGCTCTTGCTTGATGAAGACTTGCAAAATGCTCCCCCATACTCCATGGGGAAACCTCTTCTTTGAACTTGTCTTCATCATTCCATGAGCACGAGGATGGCAGGCTTCAAGCATGAGATCTTCTAGAGATGGCACATCTTGAGCTCGCCCTTCTTCATCCTTACTTGAGGTTGATCCATCTTGATGCAACTCTTTGCACATGCCTTGATTGACCTTCAAGCTCCTTCTTTCTTCATGATTCCAATGGGCACAAAGCCCTTGGACATTTCTTCATCTTCCAACCTTGATACCAACACATGGCCCAAGCAATGCCAATGGACAAACCTACAAGTGAAACTCAATTTACACATTAGTCCATAGAGATTGTCATTAATTACCAAAACCACACATGGGGGCATACATGCCCTTTCAACAACTCTATGACATACAAGAACCAAAACTGTGAGTATGAGGCTAGATTTGATCGCATTAGCTCTGCTGCTAGTTTCAGGATTGCAGAGACAAGGACATCCTTTTTGGATGGGGAACCATTTCCTTGGAAGTTTGATGATTACAAGGAAACACCACCACCACCAAGGGAGTAAATCGTCATCAGGTTTGGCATCCCCATGGCTTGTTCCAAGCTTGGGGGAGTGCCGCGGTATCACCACCACTATCTATTATCTTTTACCTTTTTAGTGGATTCATATCTGTGGTAGAGAGGTTATCTTATAGTTTGGTTTGCATGTGGAAGTATCTCTCATTTAGTTGATTATCTATGTATCCCTTGGTGTGAGTGCCTTTATTGGAATATTAATGAGAAGTCTCATCTTTTACTTTTTGCACTTTTTATTTTTAGTTTGCAATCTCTATTATATGATGGATCTTGTTGTTCAGTATTGGAACCACTCTGGGATCATCAAGTGGATCTAAATTGGTTTTAGCAAACCGAGTTCTGGTCAGTGGCTTTAGTTTGAAAGAAAAAGAAAGAAAAAAAAGCTTAGAGGTATTTTGTATCATTTGTTTTTTTTCTTGTTGGCTCATAAGCTTAGTATTCTTTATTTAAGATCTTTTGTGTCTTCAAGGAAAGATTGCATGTTTGGCTTTATTACTTGTATGTTTGCTTGTTTCTTTCAACTCTTTTGCTTGCTATCCAGCCTTGCTAGCCAAAAACCTGTTTTGAGAAGGCATACTTCTCATGTTTCCAAAATCCTTTGAACCCAAAACCGTTGCCATCAGTGTCCACCATATCTACCTAGTAGCTTTTGCTATTCCTAGAAAATTCTCAAGCTTCATCTACCTTTCAAATTAAAAAGTATTTTCTTATGTGAAAAGTAGTTAGTAAAGCTCTCACGAACTTGATGGCACACTTTATTACTTGCCCCTAATAAACTTGAACCATTGTGGACATCGAAGTTGTATATGTTTGCATCTATACGTTGTAGTTAGCAGAACCGTGCTGTCATGGGGAACGTTTTCAACATTGCACTTGTACTCTATACACAGTTGATATCATGCTCTTTTGTCTATGGATGTCAACGATGTGAAATAAAGAGGGAACTTGTAAGTCCATGGAGTTTGTATTCTGTGTTAGAGAAACGCCTGGGCCGCTAGCCTAAGCCATGCTTCATCATGGTGGAAACATAGTGAGTCATCTATGAAGCATCCCCAATAAAAAGCTATACACATAGTAAATAAAAAGATTGCTGATATGCTCATTGTCAGCTTGCCTTGTCATTTTGGTTATGGGAAAGCTCCTGTACCATGTGCAAGGGGTACCACATTGGCGGTTCTCAATGATATGCAAATACTTACAATGACAAGAACTTACATGGACCCAAAGTTGAGTATGCATGAGGAGTGGCCCTCATATTCAAGGGACATGATATTGCCAACTTATATTTCGTCAAGCATATATTCCATCTTTGTTCACTTTAACCTTAATCATTTCAAGATTCTTATGATAGTGGCAATGAGGGCTCAAAGCTAGTAAGTACCATAATCTTTTGAAAGCTCTTTATGACTCGTAATCCCTGCTACCCTCTAAGAAGGTACCTTTCTTCCACTTCCAAGTTGAGTCAGTAAACCTACTTCCTCTCTATCTCCAGCAAGCATTTGAGTTGTTGTGTTTCGAGCATTCATATGGTGATTTATTCAATCATGTTCTTCATCTTCCTTGTTTGCACAAAACTCTTATCTATTGAGTATTACTTTGAAAGCCTTCACTTGTGAAAAACCTTTTTTAACAAAGAGTTCTCCTGATTCGAAACCTCTACAAAAAGCTTTTGTGAAAATATTTGCCAGGTGTTCTCTAACCAAGAACAAGTTTGCCAATTCCAATTATGATTTATCTTTATGTATCTCTATTGTGACTATTGTACTTGGTTGCAAGCTAAGTTATATAACGGTGAGTTGCTTTCTTCTATGAGTTGTGCAATGGTAAGTGTGATGCTTCTTGTTCGTATTATTTTTATCCACACTTCACTCCATAAACCTATGGACATGTTTACTGTGCTCAGTATTCGCTCGGGGACAAGCGAATTCTAAGCTTAGGGGAGTTGATACGCCCGATTTGCATCACCATTCCATATCATAATTTACCTCTATTCATTGATATTTGTCTTATTATGCGGTATTACTTATGACTTTTCATCTGTTGATGTATGTTGGATGATTCCTGGAGGATGGACTGCCGGAGTCTGGATTCTAATGGAAAAAAGGCGTTTCGGTGCAATTTCACGAAGATCAAAAAAATACCAGAAAAATATGGAAACATATTATTTTACCAGAAGACGAAGGAAGCCAAAAGGAGGGACGGATATGGGCCTCATGGGGCCCACACCCCCTAGGCGCGGGCCCACCTGACCCCGCGCCTAGGGCAGGTGTGGCCCACCTGCCCGGCCTCCGACTCCGCCCCTTTGCCTATATCTTCCCTACGGAACCCTAATACCAGGGGGCGACCACAGATAGATTTCCGCCGCCTCTGGGGGCGGAAAATACCGAGAGAGAAAGATCTCTCCGACAGATAGATTTCTGCCGGGGGAATTCCTTCCCGGAGAGGGGAGACCGTCGCCATCAACACCGTCATCAAGCTAGGCTTCATCAGGATCATCATCATCATCCACACCATCATCTCCATCAGCACCATCACCACCACTCCGTACCGCTGTAACAATTGTGTTGGATATTGCTTTAGTTCGTAGGGGAAACTTTCCCGGTGTTATTACTATTGTAGTTGATGCTTTTGAGTGGAACCATTGGATTATTGTTTATGTTCAGATTGTTATCCATTATCATATCATCTTTGATCTTCATCCATATGATGTCTTGTGAGTAGTTCGTTTAGTTCTTGAGGATATGGGAGAAGTCATGTTGTTAGTAGTGAATCTGTGATGAGTTATTATTCAATGATTTAGTATTTAAGTTGTGGTGCTATTCTTCTAGTGGTGTCATGAACGTCGACTACATGATACTTCACCATTTATGGGCCTAGGGGAATGCATTGTGTATTTGACTACTAATTAAGGGGTTGCCGGAGTGACAGAAACCTAAACCCCCGTTAGGACACCTTTGCACAAGGGAGCGTAGAATCTCAGAGTTTAAGGCTGTGGTTAGATTTATATCTTAATTACTTTCCTATAGTTATGGATGTTTGCAGGGGGTTTAATCACAAGTATGTATTAGTCCTAGGAAGGGCGGTATGTTAGCACAGATTCACCCACACAACACTTACAAACACCAAAGAAGAGTACTCAGCTATTTGAAGCGAAAGCACTTGAGAGGATTCCCATGTGTGTCCTCGAGAACGTTTGGTTCTTATAAGTATTTCGACCGTCTTGTCCTTTGCTAATAAAGGATTGGGCCACTTGCTCTGTTTGTTCTTTGTCTTTATTACTTGCTTTGTTTTGTTGCCTTATTAGAAAACCACTAAAAATATGTTTGCTAAGTATTCAACAGAAATTCCTGCTTCATACCACTGTTCAGCACCTTCTGCTCCTCGTTGGGATCGACACTCCTATTTATCGAAAGTACTACGATACACCCCCTATACTTGTGGGTCATCAACTGCCACCTATCGCCCCCGCCCAAACTCCCTCCTCCTAGCACAGCCAGGAGCCAACGACGTTGTCCCTCGCGACCTCCTGCCCCGCCAACAACAACCAAACACGCGCAGCAGCAGAGTCACCAGCGGGCCGGAACGGGACAACGCGCACCCCTAGCACCCAGCTGAAGCACCAGGCCTGGGTGCCGTCCTCGCCATCTCTTCCGTCGCGCCGAGCAAGGACGGCCATGGCCCTTCCGGCCTAGATCGAGCCCAAGGGCAGCCCAGATCGGGCCTATGCGCCGCCGGTGCTCTCCTCGACCCGAGAGCCAGGCTACTCCCGCCCACCATGCCGCTGGCTTCTCCACCTCTCCCTCCTCTCCGTCGTTCGCCGCCCAACCGTGCGGCGCCGCCTGCCACAGCCCCGCCACCACGTCCTCCATTCCGCTCGAGAGGAGTCGCGGATGCGTGCCCTCACTCCCCTCCGTCTTTGACGGGCCGGGGCGCCGCCGACGCCGGCGGCGGCAGCGGCCAGGGAGCACGGATTCGGGAAGGTTTCTCGAGTGTTTTGGGTGATTTTAAGTAATCCTTGAGATGTGACTTCTATTCCATCCGACCCAAATTAGATAAGTCAAATTTATCAAGATACGAATAAATCTAGCACTAAATCATGTCTAATTTTAATTGAATCTAAGCAAATCTAAGTCAACTAATTTAGATCAGATGGACTACTTAGGCCTAGTTGGGTTAATCCCTGGGAGGCTTGGATTGATGTGGATTGCAACTCAATCCAGCCTAATCCAGTCTGACGAGATATTTTTTCCAAACTCGTAAAATGTGGTCTTCGTTTAGCCCTTGACGGGATTATTTCCCAGCCCAACCTACCAATTTCCTTCAGTCTCGGATTGAAAAAAAAGTCTCTCCATGAGACCTGCGGAAACAATCCATGACAGAGCGAAGGGCGATATACAGGGACAGCGCCCGGCGACCTTGTATCTCGTCTTCCATCCATGCACACAGGAGGTCCAAATGAACAAGTACCTGAAGGAAGGGAACATAGGAAGAGAATTAGAAGGGGATTGGATGAGAGATCTGGATCAACCAAATCCCTTCCCGGATCTGATCCATGTTGGGATTCAATCCCTCCTAAACGAAGAAGACCTAAAGAGTTTTGTAGTAGTAATAAAAGCGGCTGCGTGGATCACTTATGCAAGACCGGCATATCCCCATTTCGAAGGAGAAAAAATGTGATTCATGTGCCATCAACACAACACCTACGTGTAAGCCCCACGCAATCGTGCCGCTAAATCTTAGAAATTCCGGGAAGAAACTAATTAACGAGAAAGCATGAATGCTATCGATGCTTTGCACCATGCAAATCGCTTTCTTCATCGGCGGCCGGCCAGGTGGTTCGATCGTTCGGCCGGAGAGTCATCATTTCCAGCGGCGAGCCTCGCACAAATGATAAAACCTCGGCGCTTTGGTCTGGTCCCCTACATCTTTTCCACCTCGCGAGTCTACTCTATGCAGCATGGCTTTGCGAACCACCGTACGTCCTCGCTCGGAGAATCGTTAGATCGTAGGCACGCTGGTCGCCCGATCACTTTGGCTGTGGTCCAATATTCCAGCCGCTGCGTGGCGCATGCCGCCAACTTTGGGAGGCGCCGTCCGTTCACATGATTGCAGGAACCTTTTGCCACTGTTCTGTCCTCCTAGACAGACAACGGGAGGGTGGGTAGGAAGGAACCACCAAGTGACAGGGTGATCTGCTGCCTCCTTTGCTGAAACAAGGCCAAACTTCGTCTGTGCGTCCGTCCGTCTAACAGGTTTTGACATTTGAGGTGTGCTTAGGTATCCCTCTCAAACTTAAGTTTGGATGAGAAAATTTTCTTTTGACACTGTCCAAACTCATATTTGGACCATGTATAACTTCGTATAGGTGTACTCAATCAAACTGGATATATTCCATATTCTCACCGGCTGATTCCACTCCCGTTATCGTGATCTACGTCTTTGCATGTCAAACTTTGAATTTTTATTGTTGTTGTTATATAACTCCCGATTTCCACATCACGCATGTACATGAGTATAAGTGTACAGTGAGTATATGTCTTTAAAATAAATCGGTATCGAGTTTTTTGTTTATCAAAGTTTGAAGGGAGGGAAGGACACCGAAGCAAAAGTGTTAACTTTTAAGAAGTTATATACTCCCTCCGCTTAGAAATATAAGACGTCTTCGCTCCCTTCCTCGTCGCTCCCGTGGGCGACGGGAGGGACACCTAACCCCGCTGCCTAACTCCCTCTTCCCTCCACCTATCCCTCCCCTCGCCGGCGCCGGCGGGGCATCTCCCTCCTCCTCGCGTGGGGATCTCGGCACGGGCCGAGGGCCTTGGCTTGGGCGTCGTGCTGGGCATGGGGTGCGGTGGCGTGGCGACCCTGGTGGCTGCATGGTGGCCAGCGGCGGCGGAGCAGTCCTCTGGCGGCAGCGTTCGAGCGGCGACGTTAGCCTAAGCTGCTGCTTGGGGCAGGGCCATGGCCATGGCGGTTGGAGATCGATGGGGCGCGGGCTGTCCCCCGGCGACCATGGCGGGACGTGGACGGAGGTGGTGTTGCTCCAGGTGGCTGACGACGGTGACGGGAGGGAGCGCTGCAGCTGGGTTCGTCAGGGGCTTGCAGACCCAGATCTAGGCCCATACATGCCCGATCTGCGGCAGGTGGGCCCTGTTCGATGGACTGTTGCGTGCACCTACCCGGAGCTTGAGGGCGACCGAGTTGAGTGGCGGAGGTCTCGGCGGTTGTGCGTTGTGGTGGTGGGCGGAGCCTTGGCTCGAGTGCGTGGAAGCAGGGCGGCGGCCCCGGAAGGTGGTTCGCTCGGTCGTTCCTTCGGCCATGGGGTGGCGAGGTGCAGTCGCTGTTCCTCAGACTGACAGCGGTCCGAGTGGTCTCGGTGGCGACGGTGCTGCTGCTTGGCGGCGGGGATTTGTCAAGGTAGCGGATCCACTGGTGGTGGGAGAAGTTGAGCCTGGTGCTAGGGTGGCGTGTGCGGAGGCACCCTTGCTGCAGTGCGGCGGCGGGACTTTACGAGCCTTGACAGGCTCGGCCGGTCCAAGAAGTCCTGGTATGGCCTGCTGCTGCATCCGGTCGGCTACCGCCTTCTGGCGGTGGAGGTAGTTCTCTCTCGCGTGCTGATGCCATGCCTATCCTCGCCGATGGCCCTGCTCTCTCTCTCTCCTACTGGCCTCGTTCCGTGGTTCACTGTGTGACGGCGGTGAAGACTTCAAGACCGTGTGGGCGCGTGCACGTGGGCGGCAAGCTTGGTGGAGCAATACAAAGCGGATGGGAGGGTCGTTGGAGGGATCGGGAAAAATCTTTGTCAATTTGACACCGGCGTGGTGACACCTTCGGGTATCGCCGTCCTTCTTGAAGGGCGTTGGGGGTATCTCCTCCGCACCTCCCGTGGTGTACCGTGGGAAACCCTAGGACTTGTCCGGGCAGCAGTGTCAGCATCGTCACTGCCCTTCTTGGAGGTGCTGCTTTGGTACGCGGCGCTCTGGATTGCTAGCGGTGTGGGGGTACTTCTCCCGTGGGCGCAACGGTTGCGAATCTTCTTTGTTTTTTTTTGTGTTGGACTTGCCTGTTCGGTCCCTGTATCGTGTCGGTCCTTTGCGCGTTGTGCTGTCTGGCCCAGCAGCGGTCTCACCTGTGTGCTTTATTTATAAAGCGGGGCGAAAGCCTATTTCGAAAGAAATATAAGACGTTTTAGCTTTATAAATCAATGTATTTAGACATATTTTACTGTATAGGTTTGTAGAGAACCTATACACTAAAAAAGTCTAGATATATTTATTTATAAAACTAAAATATCTTATATTTCACAACGGAGAGAATATATAGTAATTATTATGATTCAAAATACTGAGTGAGGACAGGGATATGTATCGTACTACTACGCAGGTAAACGTAGCAGACACAACAGCGACGGCACGTGAGCCGTGTAGTACAAACTACTTCAGCTTAGACGTGGCACGGTACAGTCTGGCTACATTTACGAGGCCTTCCACATGCAGTAGTTTGACTCGGAGCACAGAGGCTCGAGATTCTCTTTCCCGGCTATGGTCGCAGACGGACAGTTTTGCCTTGCGCCCGCGCGCACCAGGGAAAGAAAAGGGGCCAACAGGTTAGTGCATCTTCATCGGCCCGACTTATTCGGTCGATCTAAATGATTAGTTTCTGTCAGTTTGAGTTGTTCTATGTTCGGTTTTGGGTTAGAGTTTGGTCTATAAGGCCGACGGCGCATAACGACGCGACTTATCTATCCGTTCTGCGTTCGTTGACGCCATCAATGGGCTACAGGTTGCCAACCAATTTAAAATGTCAAATTGACAAGCACAAACACGCAGATTGAGTATCAAACAACATGGCAGGCGTGTGCCATCGCTCTTTGAGCATCGCTAAAAAGTGGCCAGTGAATCTGAAATGTATAAAAGGGGACAATATCATACACAAATATCCAAAAGATGGCAGCTTCTCTTCCCAAAAAGTTGCATCCGCCGTCGTCATTGCCCTTCAGGCATCGCGAGCCCTGATGGCCTACTGCCACTTCGCGATCCAAGCCCTGCGATCGGGGTCGGCGATGCTATCCAGTTCGGTGAGCACGATCGCGTTCTTCCCAGCCATGATCTTGGCTTCGACCTCCTTGTCCTTCGCCTCGGCCTCCAGCATCCTAGACTTGGCCTCGACCTTCTTGGCCTTGGCTTCGGCCTCTGTCGTCTTCGCCTTGGCCTCGATCTCCATTAGCCTAGCCTTGGCGTTGGCTTCTTCCACCTCGATGGACCTCGTCTGCAGCTCAACAAAGGTCTTGGCAGCTACCTCTTTCTCTTTGCCCCGCCTCTCCTCCCTCTCGGCGATGTCATCTTCCTTATTCTCCAGGATCTTCTTCAAGGTCTCCTGAAACTCTAAGGAACCGGCCTGGCGGGCGAGGTCGGCCTTCGTGTCCTTGTGGCCACCAGGTCGGCGGACACGACCTGCAGTCATGTCGCTTGCAGAGGTGACGAAGCCTTCGTCATTATCGTCGCCTAGGTCGACGACACCGTCCGTCGAAGCATTGCTCTTGCCCTTCTTGTTCTTCATTTCTCTCCAAAGGGAAGATCTAGTCTCCTAATTTTTGGTGTCCTTGAGCAACATTCAACAATGGCCCAACGGGAAGGCCTTGTTACCATTCGCCGTCTTGAAGTGCTCCATTGCTTTCAAGACCTACACATATGGATGCCAACAATGGATCAATGCAAAGACAAGACACCGATAAAGAGAGGAAGAGGGTTTACAATGTCAACCGGCCGCATGCCGTTCCTCTTCGTCACCATATCGTAGGAGCCTTGGAACTTTCTACAATCGGCATGGATGGTGCCCCACCGCTTGGAGAGGGAGAGATCGTTCTGATCGCTAAAGAAGGCGTCCTTCTCGAATTTCCTATGCTCATGGAAGAACTTACCCACCTTTTTCCAATAGGCAAAGCCCTTTTGCTCGGCGCCGGATAGTGGATCTTGTGAAATCTCCATCCATGCCTTGCATAGGAGCTTGTCCTCAATGGGTGTGTAGCCCCCAGTTCGTTGGCTCACCTTCTTGCCGTCGAAAATTGAGGCCGCAAGTGAAGCGTCCAACGACGCAGTCGTGACCCCCTCTTCCATGTAAGTGCCATCGTTTCCAAACAATGCCTTGTCTGCAATGTTGTAGGCATCTAGCTAGGTCTTCTGCTGCGTCTCTTGCTAGGTATCGCCATCATTGTCATAGTCGTTGCCACCCTCGTTTATCATGTCGTGCAGGGTTGATATGTCGTAAACGTATCTATAATTTTTGACATTCCATGCTTCTTTAGTATCAACTTTGCTATGCTTTGTCTACACTTTGAGGTATTTTTATACATTTTCTAGGAATAACCTATTAACAAGATGCCGCAGTGCCAGTTGCTTGTTTTCTGCTATTTTTGGTTTCAAAAAAGATAGTAAGAAAATATTCTCATAATTGGACGGGACAAAATCTAAAGTCAATATTTTATCGGAACGAACACAGAGACCGAAGGGCAGCCGAAGGAGGGCTGCAGGGCCGCCACACCCTAGGGCCGCATGGGCCCCCCTAGGGCACGTCGCCCTATGGTGTGGGCGCCCTGGACGCCCTCCTACCTCACCTCTTCGCCTATAAAATCCCCCTGATGCAGAAACTCTACACACCCAATCAGATCTCCACAAAACAGTGTGTAGCCGCCGCCACCATCGTCCCTAGATCAGGGGATCTGAAGCTCTTCCCGGCACCCTGCCGGAGGGGAGAGATCATCCCGGAGGCCTTCTTCATCACCATGCCAGCCTCCGGTATGATGCGTGAGTAGTTCACCCTTGTACTATGGGTCCATACAGTAGCTAGATAGTTGTTTTTTCTCCTTTGTGATATAATGTTTAGCTCTTGTGAGCTCCGTTCATGATCAAGATCATCTATTTGTAATCATACATGTTGTGTTTGTGGGGATCCGATGGATATTGAGATACTATGTCAGATTGATTATTGATTCTATCATGTCAGATTGATTATTGATTCTATCATGTTTGTGTTGTTTGTGATCTTGCATGCTCTCCGTTGCTACTAGCTATGTTGTCCAAGTAGATGCTAGTGACTCCGAGAGGGAGTATTTATGCTCGATAGTAGTTTCATGCCTCTAGTAATCTAGGGAAGTGACGGGAATCTCTAATGTTGTAGATGTCCTGTTGCTACTAGGGAGAAAACAACAATCTTTTGTTCATGGAACAATTGGATTGTTTACTTTACACACATTGCTTAACGCAGTTATCCGTTGCTTGCAACTTAATACTGGAGGGGGTTCGGATGATAACCTGAAGATGTATTATTAGTCATAGATATAGTTGGATGGCGGTCTATGTATATTGTTGTAATGCCCAATAAAATCTCATAGCAATCATGATGTCTAGTATTGCATTGTTATGCCTTGCTCAGTCTGTCAATTGCCCCGCTGTAATTTGTTCACCCAGCATGTTATCTATCTTAAGGAGAACACCACTAGTGAACTGTGGACCGCGGTCCAATCTTTACCATTGTTACATCATCTACTGTTACCGTTTACTTTCTACAAGCAACTACTACCTTCCACACTATACGTTTAATCCTTTGTTTTCAGCAAACCAGTAAGATTGAAAACCTCACTATAAGTTGGGGCAAAGTCTTGAGTTTGTGTTGTGCAGGATTCCAAGTTGCTAGTAACACCTGGGAGTTGTTTCCTTGGTCCTACTGGTTCGATAACCTTAGTTTCATAACTGAGAGAAGAATTGTTGTTGTGCTCATCACACCTTGCTCTTGGGGTCTCCCAACGAAGCTATACAACTGAGCCACGTCAAGATTTTTCTGGCGCCGTTGCCGAGGAATTAAGGACAACTTCACAAGGGGAGTATTTCACAACCATTCTTTTTACTTTGTTTTTGTTTTGATTGCTTCTTTTTATCAAAAATTACAAAAAAAATAGTTTCGTTTGGTTTGCTTTTTCTTATCAAAAACACACAAAAATTAGTTCCTGATTTAGTTGCTACCATGTCTAGTGTTGCTCCAATCATTGTGTCACCTGTGGAAATGTTCTTTACTTTCAAACAAGGAAGTGAAGAGAGTTTCAAAGAAGCTTGGTCTAGAATTTCTGATTCACATGGAAAAACTGAGCCTAAAATGACTCTAGGCTTAGCTATTAGCAGTTTCTACCATGGTCTTGCTCTTTGTTATAGATATGCTTTGGATGTTGTAGAAGGAAGGGATTTTTTCGAATGTAATGAGGATGAAGCTTTGAATACCATAAATAAGTTGATTACAATTTATAATTTGTCTAGCAAATATGATTCTTCCTTTATAAACATCTATGCTAGGTTAAACACTCTTGAGACCAGTACAACTAGTTTAAAAGATTGCTATAACATGCTTAGAGAGCATCATGATTATGTTCCAATAAATTCTAAGCCTTGAAAATGGTTTCCTACAATAAAAGTTGTTATAAACAATGAAACTTTTGATGCTCGTTGTGATATCATGTCTGAATTTTGTCTTATGCCTAAAGATATCTATGAATCTTTGGGGACTTTCTGAAGGAGGAGAAGAAATATCTCTTACCAATAATGCAACTATATTACCCATTGTAATAGTTGTATGAGTGTTTACAAAGATCTTAGGTAAAGTGGTGTCTACTGATTATCTTGTTATTGTATGTGTAGGAAAAGGACAAATTACACTTGGAAGATCCGTACTGAAACTCCTTGGAGTAATAATAGATGTGGGAAAAGGCATTATGCATTTTGCTTCTCCAACAAGCAATCATACATTCCCTAAAGATAAGGGTAAAGGTAAGAAAGGTAGGGGCAAGAAATTTGATGTTAATGCTTCTTCATTTGAAAACACTTGACTCTTGCTTCTTGTGCCTAACTTAAAGGCGTTAAAGAAAAGTAATTCTTGGGAGATAACCCAATAGTTTTATTGAGTCTTGGAAGTTATTAACTTCTGTAATAACCTCTCCTTATCCTTTTTTTGACTTGTGTGCCAAGAATAACCTCTAATGAGAGAGAAGTAAGATTTGGGGAAGTTGTTGTCCCGAAACAGATTTTTGTGCTTCACTGTAAAAATTCGTGAAAAATCTCTGTATGTCGGATTGAGCTGTAATTTTCTGAGTAAATGCCCCAGGTTGTTATATAACTTATGTTAGTTCAACACTTTTCGATTTGAGCAACAGAAGGGCTTCTAAAAAATCGACTTTATGACAGATTTCTGCCATTATTTGCATTTGCCTCTTTATCGGTTTCTTTTTGAGTTCTTCTTGATTACTTGAGCTTTTTAAAGGAATTACTACAGTATCTTGTGTTTTTAATGAAATTTTTGTTGTGTTGAATCTAAACCCCAAGGTTTATTATCTTGAATGCACTAATGTTGCTAATAAAGATTGTGTGAAGTTTTGTATGAAGGAAATTTTCAAGTGTAGGGGAAGAATAATGTGATGAGATGGACAATCGACAAAAGCTCAAGCTTGGGGATGTCACCCCGTGTCACCCCAAGAAATATTCAAGAGGGGGAAGCGTTAAAGCTTGGGGATGCCCGAGGCATCCCCTTCTTTATCAATAAAAATCTCAGGTCTCTTTCTAGACACTTTGTTTTTATTGTTTCATGCACTGTTGTGTTATTCTTGGAACGTCTTAGTTTCATTTTTGGTTTTCGTTTTCTTAGTTTGCTTGAATAAAGTAGTTGGACCCCCGCTTTTGTTGTGTTATTTCAAATAAGTTGAATGGTGTTGGAAAAGAGTAGAAAGTTTCATGCTTATAGTGGTACAAAAGGGAGCTTGTTTTGACTGTGACTTAGACTTTATCATATCATGCTAGATGTTGTTTTGACCTTATGCTTAGTGATTTTTGTTGTAGCATGACTTGTTCCAAAAAAATTGAGATTGCTTAATGTGCCTTGAAAGAATCATGCGTTGTTTTAGCATACAAAACCATAATATTGTGGTATTGTCCTTTGATGCTTTGTTTGGGTTGACTTGGCACATGCTCACACCATGTTATGACTATGAACCAGTCACCTTAGCCTCTATGATCATTTATTTTTTGACCTGTGATACCACTTTATGCTTTGATTGATAATGTTTTGTCGCTCTGCATGATTATGGCCATTATTGCTCTCTTAGTTGGTCGTTCCCAGTATTTTGCTAGCCTCCACTTGTATTGAGTAAGCTCTACTCATGCATCCAACTTCCAAGAAACCAAGGTATTCCGAAGTGTCCACTATAAATTCCTATGCATGATGTGTTACACCATTCCAAGTACATTCTTGTTTTATCTATCTTCCAAATTAAACTTGTTATGTGAAAATTAGTGATTAAAGCTCTCACAAACTTGATGGCGCACTTTATTTTTCTTGCCCCTAATAAACTTGAACCATTGTGTCATCTATGTTGTATATGCTTGCACTTATAAGTTGGGAATTAGCAGAATCGTGTTGTCACGAGGAACTGACGAGGGTTCGACTCGTCAATGCCCATTGTTATGGACTTGGGTTTTGGAGAATATGGGGATGCTGGAAGTCGTGGAACGGTTAATAGGCAAACAACATGGGGACATGAGGTTTACCCAGGTTTAGGCCCCCGGAGGGAAAACCCTACTCCTACTTGTCTGTTCTTGATTACGGCAGAACCGAAGGTTATAGGGTGCACAAATGTAATTTGGCATGGAGGAGTGTGTATGAGGTGTTGAGGATCCTTCTCGTCGTACCCTCCTGGCCTTTATATAGATAGGCCAGGTCTCGGGATAGATCGATTCGGTTACAGATTAGGGTTGATACACTTTGAAATTCTATCTAATCTAGACTTGTCCTCCAAGGAGTCGAATTTTCCACGGGCTTGAGCCACCCGAAAACTTCCTAGGCTGCAAATCCTCGTGTGGGCCTTCCTTGGGCTGGACCGGGTATACCAATGTTGTGCACCGTAGGGCATATCCATGTCAGTAGCCCCAGAGTGTTCAGTCGAATCATATATTCGACTAGAGAATCCACAATCTTTCGGGTGCTTTGTATTTGATCATGTCTTATAGGAAGAAATGTTTAGTTCATAGGGATTGTTGATGCATGTGCCTGGCT
Source organism: Avena longiglumis (assembly GCA_030063025.1). Taxonomy (NCBI): domain Eukaryota; kingdom Viridiplantae; phylum Streptophyta; class Magnoliopsida; order Poales; family Poaceae; genus Avena; species Avena longiglumis. The sequence continues at coordinate 166,051,601 of CP125978.1, forward strand.
CACCCGACGGATCAGGGCCAGTTAACTATCATAGCACAAAATACACGACCTTCATCAGACTCGAGTCCCCGGACTCGAATCCGGAACGATTGCTGGTGTGATTCGACTCAGGCCATTGAGGTCTTATAGGAGTCGAATACCAGTATTTTTCAAATGATGTACCCAATGCGTCCGTCGGGATTTTCATCGTTCCTGTTGACACGGAAATTTACTAGCAAAGTGCAGTCGGGTGCATTGCCCGACCATCAGATGATATCTGTAGGACTTATCTTTGCGTCATAGACACAATATCCGAAATTTCATCACCACGGAGGCGTTTCGGGTGGCCAAGGAGACTGCTTATCACTTAGAGTTAATTTGGGCAAACTTGCCAAAAGATTTCTGTCGCATTTTATCCGAAGGATCTCAGTCAAATAATTTATAGGATGCGTGACCAGCGCTTCCTATGGGAGTAGCCCCCGAGTGTTTGTTCGAGTAGTAGACTCGATCAGAGACTTTAGTTCAGTCGTTCTCATTAATTTATATTATTAGTCCGAAGAACACATTTTTTTGAATGCGCGACCAACGCTCCCTATGGGAGTAGCCCTCGAGTCGTAGTTGAGTTGCAGACTCGACGTAGGGCTCGAAGATGTTTTTTCGAGGTGACGTTACCTTTGTAATTTCTCAGGTGCGCGGCCAGCGCTCCTGATAGGAGTAGTCCCCGAGTAGTTGGTTGAGTCGTAGACTCGAGTAAATACTTTTATGATCGGTCGAACTCTAGGAGCCGTTGCTGGCCTTTGCTTTGGTGATGTCATTGCTGATGATTGGTGAACTCAACTGTCTGCGGCAGAAGAGACTATGCGACGGGACGATTGTGGGTCCCATCGCCTGACTTGACGTTGACTAGTAACACGTAGGCATGTCGAAAGTTATGGCGTCTCCTCGGTTTCCGTGCATAGTGGACGACATGCTGGCGATGGTTTAGTTCGATGCTGACACGTGGACGGTGAGATCTGAGGTGCACGTTAGGGCTTCTCAATCGACAGCTCTACGGCGTCATCCTCGCCCTTTTATACCGTGGGGAAAACAGTAAGTTCCATCCTTCGCCATTTGCTTCTGCATCATCGCCATTGCAACCATTCCTTGAGCTCTCTGCTCTGATCGCGCACTGGACGCCTTCCGCACTTTTCTTTCTTATTTCCTTCACGCACACCGTCGCACTCGCTACGCCAAGATGGGCAAGCCAAAGAAGTCATCGTCCGCCGCAGCAGGGTCGAGCGCCGCCGGCGCCGGGAAAAAGGCCACGGCTCTAGGCCGCACCACCAACGGTGGGTGGAGGCGCACGGAGATGCGTGACTCGGATTTGCGCAAGTTGCACGACGCCGGGTTGATCTCCAAGGAGAAGGATGACGCCATCCTTCCCGATCATGAGGTAATCCCGCGCCCACCCGAACGATTTCGGGTGATGTTTTATTCTTTTATCGTCTGAGGTCTTTCATTGCCCGCCCACGAATTTCTTCGTGGGCTTATTTTCTTTTACGTGATTCAGTTGCATCATCTGTCACCCAAATCTCTCCTTCAGAATACTTGCTTCATTACTCTCTACGAGTGCTGGCTTGGCATCGAGCCGCACTTTGGCATCTTCCGAAGACTCTACTCTGTGAAGAGGCAATCTGGCACCGGTGGTGTTTATCCACTCGGCGGCTGCATCATCTATCCGCTCCACCGTCCAATTCTTCTCTTTTTCCATTTACGAGTCCATCCAGTACTAGGGCTGGAAGTGGTTCTACATCCGCGACGTCAAGATGGACGGGCAGCATTTTGGTCTCGCCCCTTTCGATTCTACATAGAAGATCACCCAAAAGAGGTCGTGGAAGAAGGACATCTTAGAGGGTGAATCTGCGGAGGTGGAGAAGCTCTATAGGCGGGTGGAAGCTCTTCAACTTGTGGTCGGCAAAGAGGTCAATGGTGTCGACATCATCCGCACCTTCCTCAAGCGTCGGGTGTAGCCGCTCTAAGAGAGGGCGCACCCGATGTTTCTGTATGCTGGCCGCAGCGATCCGACAAGGGTCTTGCCTAAGGAGTTGTCTTTGGGTGACCTTGATAAGGCGCTTCGGTCTCTACTGAAGTTGAAGGCCGACGAGGACCTCCCGGGGAAATCTTTGACCACCCCTTTCAGTGCCAAGAAAGTAGTCTCCCAGGTGAAACTTATTGCGCGTGTGTAGCACTTGTCGCCTGCCAGCTTGCTTATCTTGTTTTTTTGTCTTTTGTTTGTAGGGTCTCAAGGTAGTGGGGATGATGCCCCCTCTACCTGAGAAGTACACGGATCCTCCATACAACGAGGAGGCGGAGTCCGAACCCGAGCTTCCCCCAGCGCATTCTCCTTCCTTGGAAGCCCCCAAGCCGAGAGAAGGGCAGACCCGCAAACGCTCCCGAAGCGAAACTTCGGATGGGGCGACGCCACAAACACCGAAGGGTCCGTACTTTCTCGAGAAGCACCGTGGGGATGAGGGTGCGTCGTCTGCACCTTTTCCTGTTGTGCCTATTCTAGCGGTGGCTCTGCCGCCACCGGCCAAGAAGAAAAAGAAGAAGGAACCTCATGTCTTCAATTTGTCAGACATACCATCGTAGGTTTCTCTGTTTGAGTCTTGTTAATTTATTCATGTGCTAAGTATTAGCTTGTTGTTGATCTGGTAAGTGCTAGCAGCAATCATTCGGCGGAGTCCCTTGATGAGGACACCGAAGAGGTGTCCATGACATGAAGAGAAGACCCCGGGGTTTAGCCCGACGTGGCTTGGTAACCGCACACAAAGGCTCTCTGCCAATATTTATCCGTATCTATGATACGATGAAAAGTACTGATGGACTCATCGTGTACCCGAAATATAAGCACTGGAATTCAACGTTCGATAAGACCTCTGTGGCCCGAACTGAATTACGCCAGAAGATACCAAATTCAAGCATGGGGACTTGAGTTTGATGTAGGTTCACGTTGTTTTCCCAAGAGAAATTAACTGATTCCCGATCTGTCGGATGTATCAAACTCGTTGTACCAAATACCTACAAAGCTTAAAAAAGAAACTTCTACTATAGCAAAAACTTTGACTAAAATGGACAAAACAGAATTTTGAGACTCGACACGAATTTGCGATTCAGATAGAGTCTCGGGGGCTACTGACATGGGTATGACTAATCGGGTCCCTATGCTTAGTCACCCTAGGCGCATAAAATTTTATGGCCCACGAAGGCCCAATGAAGTCCAAGAAGCACACCTACGGAGTAAAGACTTATCTTGATCGGCAAGGAATATCTAGAAACCAACATAGAGTTTGTATTAACTTCTAACCTCCCCGACTACGGATCCATGACTCAGCCTCTCATATAAAGGCTGGGAGGACCCGACGGAGAGGGCACCTTAGTTTTCCAGCAAACCACATTGAGCTATACGCAACTAGCGAACCGACGACTTTGTAACCGAGCTTTCTCAATAATCAAACTACATCGACTTCCTTGTTTGTCAGATCAGCCGACAAATCCCCAACGCTCTCTTTTCCGCAAAACCCTAAGTCCATAACAATGGGCATTGCCGAGATCACCCATCGTCAATGAGACTCATTATATTCACTTTTAAACAAACCTTGTAGCTTTGTTGGTTCCACCTGCGAGTACCCTCAAAGGGAGATGCGGGGCGAAGCCGAGTGCACCAACAAGAACTGGTGCAGCATCCACAACACCGACAACATCACCACGAATAGTTCATTCATTGGTTAGGCTTCAATGAAGAGAGTTTTACCGATTATAAGAAAAGAGGAGTATAGATGAGGATAGAAGGGGTATCTGGAATAGAGATTATAAAATGGTTTTAATTCGACATTTACAATCGCAGTATTTGTTAGATACTTTTCTAGTCTATAGATTTTAGACAAATGGAAAAAAATGAATGTTCAGTTTGCAATATATTGATATAGATGCACGGCTAGTCACTGTACTCTACCGTATATCTCACTTTGGTCATTGTACTTAACAATACATTACTTACGGTCACTGAAGACACGATGTTGTGACATATGAGTTCCTTCGACACGGTATAGAGATGTACAGGATGATGTGGCATGCGGGGGTCCCACTGTCAGCCACCATTTGTTCTGTGCTAGCTGGTTTATTTGCAAAATCCCCCTCGCGAGATCTGCCATGGATCTGTCCTTCCACCAGTCCAACAAAAGCGGCATGTCAGGTTTTGTGCACGATCATACCATCGTGGGAGTTTCTTCGTGGAGGAGAGAGGAAGGATCTCTGCGTGATCATTCTATACGGTTGAGGAGGCAGTTGTCCATGTCGTGGTGGCGGCTGTCGCCATGCTGGTCTTTCGTCACCAAGGCAGCGATGTCTCCGGTGCGGCAGCCTGAAGGAGATCCTCCTCCTTTATACGGTTAGTCCCACGAAATTTTCCCTGCTGTGAAAACGCGATCCTCTAGCATGATTTGGGATTTTTCATCGAATCTATGTTGTTGTTCTTGCCATAGTCGATTACAAGGGGTTTCTGCAGGTTTTCTTTAGTTTGAGGAGGGGTGAGATTTGGGGGGTTGGTAGGGTTTATCAAGCTCATATGTTTTCAGTGTTAATCTTGCATTGTTAGGCACGAATTTTATGGATTTCACTCTTCAATTGTTCTGGCAGGTGGATGTACCAAACGGTTCTCTATAGGAATACATCATGGGGAATATTTTGTTGGTAGTGGATCCAATAGGAGCTATGTAGAGGGTTCTGTGATATGGTTTGATAACATTGATACAGATACATGGTCACCTCTAATCGTGGAGAACAGTGTGGAGGAGATGGGCTATGAAATGCAGGGAAGGATGAAGGTGTACTACTGCATTCCTATTCTTACAATGGCAACAATGGATTGAGACAGATCGGATATGAGCATGACACATCTCAAATGTGTTTCTTTGTTAATATTGGTCACCATTTTATCAATTGCTATCTTGAACATGCACATGGAATCAGGGCAGTGAACTTGGTTGATGTCCATCAAGTCCCTGTTGTAGAATAACCTATTGTCATCAACCCCTGCAATCTTATGTAGCCAGTTCATGCTTGTGATGAAGATGACACCCCGGTCCCAATAGTATTCATGCATCCAGAGATAGGTGATAAAGGCAGATCATAAAGAAGAGAAGGATTCAGGCCAAGGTCCATGTATGAGTATGAATGCAACCTGATAAACACAACATGCATGGAAGTAATGAGGGAAGGGATGAAGAGGAAGCAGAAGAGAGTGGTTCTGATCCAGATTGTGCTGATTTGGAGAATGAAATTAGTGAGGATGATGATGACTTGGAAGCTGATAACATAGATGATGCGGAGAAGATAGAAATGGAGATTAGAATGCAAGGCAAGCCAAATGAGGAGTTCCTCAATGATGGTGACTCTGAAGAAGAGGACTTGTGGTCACCAGATTCATATGAGGAGAATGCTAGTTTCAAATTCAAGACTTTTAGGCAGGAGGATTTGAATTCAGTGAAATTCCATGTAGGGCAGCTGTTTGAGTCAGTTCATATGTTGAGGCAAGCAATCAAGGAGTATAGTTTCCAAAACAGATGGGATATTAAGATGCCAGTAAATGATTCAAAGAGGATCAAGGCTAAATGCTATGGTGGCAAAGAAAAGGAATGCATTTGGTACATGTGGGCATCTAAAGACAGCAGAACGGGTTCTTGGATGATCAAAAGATACGAGGCTGAACATACATGTAGTAAGAAATGGAAGTTGAAGTCTTTCACATCAAATTTTCTAGTAGACAAATGCTTGGAAAGTTTTAGAGAAGATCAGGATATGAAGATGAAGAATTTCTCTAGAATTGTACAAAAGAGTGGAATATGACACCTACTAGGAACAAGCTGTAGAGAGAAAGAAGGCTAGCACTGAAGGTTATATATGGTGATGAATAGCAATGATTCGGTGAATTGTGGGATTTTGGAAATGAGATTAGAAGAAGTAATCTAGGCAGTTCCTTCTTTGTTTGTATAGATGAGGTAGGTAGGTCCTAGAGATCCTACATGTGCTTGGATGCATCTAAAATAGGATTTCTCCAAGGATGCGGGCCAATTATTTTCCTTGATGGTTGCTTCATAAATACTAGGTATAAGGGCCAGTTACTAGTTTTACCCTAATGATTGCATCTTCCCCATTGCTGTTGCTGCTGTTGAGGTTGACGACACACACATAGTTGGACTTGGTTCCTTGACACACTAAATAAGGGCCTACAGATTATGAACACCAGTCCATGGACAATGATGTCACACAAACAAAAGGGCCTAATCAATGCATTAATAAAGCTATTCCCTGACTCTGAGCATAGGTTTTGTGTGAGGCACATGTGGCAAAACTTTCAGATGCTTTTCAAGGGGGATGCTATGAAAATCAGTTGCGGACAATTGCTATAAGAAGTACTCCTACCAGGTATGAGGCAAACATGCAAGAAATGGCTGCACTAAACCCTCATGCTGCTTCATGGATAGAAAATCTGGATCAAAGACATGGGTTAGGGCTTTCCAGAGTGAGCTTCCCAAATGTGACATCCTGTTGAACAATAACTCAGAGGTCTTCAACAAGTAGGTATCTAAACAAAAACTCATGATTCCATTGTACATAACATTGATGCTCTCACAATGTACTAATTATGACAATGTAATTAATCTCAGATACATAATAGATGCCAGAGAGTTGCCAGTTTTAAGCATGTTTAGTAGGATGAAATACCAATTCATGAGTAGGAACTATACAAAGATGCAAGAGTCGGAGAAAATGAGAAGTGTTATTTGTCCAAATATTCAGAAGAAGCCGGACAAGAATATTGGGTTGTCACATGACTGCTTTGTAGAAGGAGTAGGGGATGGTGTCTTCATGGTAGGTGCAAGATTTTCTTCTACTCCCACTGATTACGAAGTAGACTTGAAAGGTTTTACATGTACATGTCAAAGGTGGGCACATAGTGGAATCCCTTGTCCTCATGCAATCTCTTGCATGAGGAGTGATAACAATGAACCTGTTGACTATGTGGACAAATTCTATAGTGTAGACATGTACAGGTTAGACTATGGTAACATAGTTTGTCCTTGTAAAGACAAGTCAGAATGGGTAAAGACAGGTTTAGCACCTATACATCCACCACACTTTGTAAGACATGTTGTAAGGCCAACTAAGTTGAGGAGGAAATCTCAAGGTGAGGTGGGTGTATTCAAGAAGGGGAGGAAATAATATTACAAGGCATGGGGTTATCATACATTGTAGGTACTGTGGAGACACAGGTCACAATAGGGGAGGGTGTAAGTGGTTAAAATCTGGTCTTCTACCACCAAATGCAGGAACTGATGTTCCAGAGGCACCTCCAACTCAAGAGCCTGCTGCTGCACCGCCAATACAGGTAAAAGCTTGTATTGATAATGACTATACCCTTCATGTTCTCATACAATGTTGATGATCATTGCAGGAGCAGCAGTCACAAGGGAGTTCTGTCCAAAGAGAGCATGTAGTTGTCTAGCACATGTCTCAACAGGTATTTTATATACATATATAGTTGTATGTTAATACAGAAAGTAGGTCCTTCATGTTAAATGTATTGATGGGCATTACTTTGGCTTTGTAGAGAGTTGCTCCTAGAGTCATTGAGACAATGCCATTGCCAGACTCATATTTCATCAACAATGCCCAAGCTAGGATGAGTGCACCAGAGCCTGCTCCAAATACTACCAGGCAAGGTGCACTAGCACAAAATTTGCTGGCACTTCAGAAAGAGAAGAACAAAGTTATTGAAGATCAGAAGATAGCAGTTCTAGAAGCAAAATATGCTACCCAGATCAAGAAAGAAGAATAGGCCGACAAAAGGAAACTTGAAATTGAATAAAGAAAGGTTGATATTGCACAATAAAGAGCAAAATAAGCTGGAGAGAGGATAGAAAAAAGAAGATATGATGCTGAACTCAACAGGAAAGCAAGAATAGAGACACAGATGATGGTTGCAGAGACAAAGAAGGAGCTGGCTCAGGATAGAAAGCAGAGGGATAAGGCACGGAAGAAGGAAGCTCTAGCTAAGAAGTAGGAAGAAAAGAGGCTGGCAACATAAGAGGCGTCTGCAAAAAGAGCAAGATATTCAGAAGAACAAAGGACTAAAGTCATAGCACCTCTGGACCATTCTGAAGAAATCATTCAAATTCAAGTTCAGCAAGGACCTGTGCACAAGAAAGCAAAGAGAGTGAATATGTTTGATGAACTTCGGCCAAAAAAGTGAAATGTGTGACCTGTAATAATAAGTAAACAAAAAAGAATGCTTAGAATGACATGATTTTGTCATTTATTTTTACTAGTCTCTGTGTTTATCCTATAACATGCCGGGAATTTGAATGCTTGTTGAGTTGTCTTTGAATGCAATGTGTTCACACTGAGTCATTTGAATGGTTGTTGAGTTGCCAATGACTTCACACACAAACTTAAGATGATGATTTCATCAGGGTCATACACAACCAGCAGAACAGGGTTCTTAACATGACAGATAACCAACACAACAAGTTTCTTAACTAGAGGCTTACATAGGTATATAACAAATGACATCCCAGATACACTTCACTTCCTCGGCACTGTGAGAACACGGGCCATAAAACTTAAACCTATAACTATTTTTAGCAGAAACATAGCTTCCTTCAACACAGTAATCACATTGTTCAGTTGTTGTTCTTGTACTCCCGGCCTTGTCGCAGCTAGCTCCTCCTCCTTCAGATTCAGATCAAACCTTCTGTCCTCTGCCCATCCCAGATCCTCAATTGCATCGTCTCTAGTAATAATGTTGCACTCAAGCAGATAGATCACATACTCTAGCTCCCAATGCCAGAAATTGCAGCCTTGCTTCACAATGCCATGTAAGAAATAAGATACCGAGAGCAAAACGCAACACAAAAACAGTTAACCACTAAACAACATCTAGTTCTATTGAGAATTGAAGGGAACGATTGCTAATTCATGACATAAAAGATCACTCACAGTATGCTTCTCGCACTTGTAGAAGACCCGGCCCTTGTGCTTCGGCGTGCCGAAGGTTAGCCGCTTGACGATCCTACCACAGTCAGGGCAGGGGTGTTGCGACGGTGCGAAGTGCGGGAAGAGGTTGAGTGACTCATGGCGAGCTAGCTTCGGCAGCACCTACGACGGCGATCTAGGGTTACAGAGAAGGATAGGGGAATCGCAAGATCGAATAGGAGAAGGTAGTTGACACGGTTTTACACACAACCCCCTGCCACCACTTGATTTCGCAATATCACCCGCTCGCGCCTCTAGAGTTTGGTGAACCCCGTGCCACATCATCGCGTACATCTTTGTAACGTGTCTAGACTTCGGTGACCGTAAGTAACCTATTGTTAAGTACAGTGTCTAAAGTGAGATGTTCGGTAGAGTACACCGACTAACCATGTATTTATCTCCAATATCTCTATCTACTAATTTCTCTAGAGGTAGGTTCGTCCAGTATGTTTCCGTCAGCCAGCCAAATATACGCTTCCATCCGTTATCTGCCGTGATTCTAGCCGTAATAGGTTTCCTAATCGAATTGCTAAAGAAATCGTACTCAGTTCTGCCTCCGTGTGCTCTCCCGACCTGACCCGCGTCGGGTGAGGCGCAGCGTCGCCGCCGGCTGATCTCCCTCCACCGAGCTCCCCTGCCCTTGCCTCGACCAGATCAGGATCCTCCTGCCTATCCTCTTCCAGGTCCTCCCCTTTTGTTCTTATCTCTCCTGCAGCATCGCCTAGGCCAGGCCGCTTCTCTCGGCCACTCCGGCGGCCAGCGCTCGACTCTCCGCAGCACGCCGGGGTAATTTTCGGGCCGTGCTGGCACATACTTGGTACCACGCGTAGATACAGTGTGGCCGAAGAATATAGGTAGGGGAAAATCAGGTCCTTGCCATGGTCGCCGTGATGAATCGCTATGGATGCGGTGGATGCAGTCTTCTAGCGTTGTGGAGGACATGGTCGAGCTGTCGAGCGCTACCCGTGGTCGACACCGTGTCAGCGGTCCAGCACCACCCTTGGTCAACGCGGTCGAGCCGTCGAGCGCCGACTGTGGACTACGTGGTCGAGCTCCGCCCATGGACTGCTGGATGCCGTGGTCGAGCTCCGCCCATGTACTGCTGAACGGCGTGGTCGAGCGCATTGATGCTAGGTTGAGACTTCAGGATTTTGACCCGGTTAGACCCATAAGGCTACCTACCTCGTCCGTGGTTGCCTTCAGGTGATGATGCTACTATTTTTATGGACATGATCTATACCTGCTGTACACATCTGCAGTGGTGAATATATATTCTCCTTACAGCTTGATGCATATTTGTACTGATTAGCGATTTTGATGGTGAACTCATCTATGTCGTATGTCTGTCTTCTGTGTGAAGAGCTCATGTCATATATTTTCCCTTTTGTGGAGAACTCAATTTACATCTGTTTTGTATATTTTTAGTCTAAAATATTTGATCGATGGTCTTTATAGTATATATTTTTTGCAAGACTCCAAATCATCTATGGTCAATTAGGTACACCATTAAACATGTCAAGGATGCATTTCATTTTATACATGGAGACATGGCATGTCATGCACAGAGAAAAAAATCGGTACAAGCTTACAAATGTCAATGATACACCCGTCTTCTTCTATCCTAACGCTTGGGGGAAGAAATTAATGTCACATGTTAGAGTGTTACTACCAGATCGATCAGCATAAAAAACAGTATTTCAGACATTTTACAACAGCCTCTCACTAATCTAGATTTGGAGCTAATTTTTCTCCAAACATGCTTTTACTACTCTAGAGCATGCTTGGAGGAGTGGAGTTTAGAGGTGAAGTGCAGTGGACTGGAGTGGAGCTCTCCCAAACACACCCTCAATCAACGAGCTTGGCTTTATCTAATTTGAAAATATGAGCTGCTTTATCTTAAGAGTATTATAGCATAACATAGATCAGAATTAGTTTGTTATAGCGACATATACATATGCAACTCCACGGGCAGTAGAATCACTTTGCGACACAGAGAAAAGTAGGCAAATGATCAAAATATCACATGCTGGTTCTCTCAAGTTATAGATTGATGTTCTTGATCACTTGGAGGATTCAACCTCAAACATTGCTCGAATCCAACTTCATGTATACAAATTAACAAAAATACATGCATGAAGGCTGATGTTTGTTCATCAGAGCTGGCCGTTTGAGGTTGTGGTCGTATTATCTAGGTGTTCGTATTACATTATTTTATACGACTGTTTTAAATCATCTGATGACTCGGAACAAGGCCATGTCTAGGATATATGGGAGACCTTTGTTTAAGATCTATTCATTCTCGCTGCTGCAACTCGATGAGCATATATGACGTCAGCAATTCAATGACCATAGATCTATGTCTCTGTTGACTGACGCAAGTCACACGTCGCCAAGGAGAACATATGTCACCAACGCAGTAAAAAGGCCATCTACATTGAATTGCATTAAAATGTCACGCTAGTAATCCATTGGTTCATACGTACGACCATAATTTCGTTGTTCGGTGGCAACGCACGGGCATTCAACTAGTATTTATAATAAATTATCTTATGGGAAACAACATTTGTTCTTGTAAGATTAGGCAAGTTGTCATATAGACCGAGATGACGACAAACTGTTACATAGTGGTCCATAAATTTTTAACACCTGCGAGACAGGCTGGTGCTCCTATTCCCCTTCTCGAGCAAGCTGGTGGTACCCGTTTGACTCAGGCCGAGATTTTGTAATTTTTCCTTCTTGCAGGCGGGCCTTCTTTGGGCCTGTACTTTTTGGCTTTGTAATTCTAACAACTATTGCAATGAAAACAACAGCTCTCCTGCTATCATTCAAAAAAAAGATATCTCGTATTTTTAAAATTTTGATGTATTTACACAATAAAACATGTCTAGATGCATTCAAAATAAATTTGCAACATCCCGTTTCGACAGGAGAGTACTGAATCGTATGGGATACTAATGTGGAATTTGGAAATTTGAATAGAGAACCCAATCAACAAACGGGCAGATCTGAACTCAAAAATTAAGAAACAGAACGCTAGCACCAATTAAATTGTAGACCACACAGACATTAATCAATACCCCAGTCAAGGGCAAGATGTAAAAGCTCAAAATTCTCTTTCTAGTAGATCAAGGATTCAGCACCAGTGCTGCATCCTACTGTGCAATATGGAAATTTGAATAAAGAACCCAATCAACAAAGGGACGGATCTGAACTAACCATTAAGAAACAGAACGCACACACCAATTAAATTACGAGAGTGCCTAGATCTCGTGCCTGAGAACTTCTTCGCTGACATCATCCTACTATTTATGTTAATTCTTAGTTGCAACTAACCTAGTTGCAACTAATACAATTTGTACTAATTCTGAGTTACAACACTAAAATCCAAGTTACAACCTACTTGTAACTCATGTGAAAGTCCCACATTGCACGAATCACGAGGTAAATCCGGTAAATCCAATGACGAGAGATGTGACTAAGAACTAGGCGTCTGAGAACTAGCAAATCCGTTAAATTATAGAACACACAGACATATTGATCAGTACCCCAGTCGAGGTTAAGATGTAAAAGCTCAAAATTATCTTTAGATCAAGGATTCAGCACCAGTGCTGCATCCTACTGTGCAATATGGAAATTTGAACAAAAAACCCAATCAACAAATTGACAGATATGAACTTAAACATTAAGAAACAGAACACTAGCACCAATTAAATTGTAAACCACACGGACATATTGATCAATACCCCAGTAAAGGGTAAGATGTAAACGCTCAAAATTCTCTTTCTAGTAGATCAAGGATTCAGCACCAGTGCTGCCACAACTAGATGTCCATAGGGGTACAAAAATAGACAGTGAACAGATAGAAACTGGAGGCAGACAAGGTAAGTAACTATCTTTCCTCACTTCTTCTTCGCAGCTTCCCCAGCCTTGGTCTGCAAAAGTGGCCAACGAATTCAAATTAGTTACTGAACCAATGCTAGTCTTCAAACTAAGACAGACTAGTACTGATTTTCATACCTTCTTCACTCCACGGATCTTCTTGGTCCTGTTCTTCCTCTCCTTGATCTGCTTACGTGACTTCTCTACCTTTGTTGCAAGACCGTTCTGTGGTAGAGCAACAAAAATGAACAAATTAGAAGCAGTCACTCTCAATTCTGATTGGTGCACTATTTGGTTCAAGCTCGTGCTACTGAATAATGGCAATGTAATATAACATGCAAATAATATACAATTATAGACCCATCTCACATAAACAGTTGTAGAGCAGCGAGACCAATTTGCAAGTATTCTTGATAAGCAAAAACTATCTGATGTGGCATTAAAGAGCAGAGTAGCAAACAACGATTCAAAGGTCAGCCAGTTGACACACTCAAGATTGTTCTGAGCCAAACATAACTGGCTTCCACATATGCTATCAAAGGCCAAATAATTACCACATTTGTACCAATCAACAGAGTAACATCGAATGTAAGGCGCGCAGCCACTTTTTATTTGTATGGCAGTAACATCAGTAATTAAAATAATAATAGCATATCTATAGGTGGATTGCACAGAGCTACACCACTCAACCATTCACTTATAGATTGCTAATGCCAATCAATATTTGCTAAAAAATGCTAGTAACAAAACTAAATTAGGCATGATTGTCATGGTGAACGGAATTACACAGATACAGAATGAAGGCTGAACATAACGAGCATGCTGGTGAGAGAGGAAAGAAGCATGAGAAGCGTACCCTGATCAGCCTGTACTTGGGCTCAAACTTCTTGGCAGCCTCTAGGTTGTCGTAGATGAGCCCAAAGCCGGTAGACTTGCCGCCCCCGAAGTGGGTGCGGAACTTGAAGACGAAGATGCAGTTCGAGTCCTTCACCTCGTAGATCTTCGCCAGCTTGTCCTTAAGATCCGCCTGCGACACAAACGGATCAGGATCATCTCGCAGCGAGAATCAACCAGGGAAGAAACAGAAGACAAGATATCCGTCTGAAGACCGAGGATGCACCTTGGAGACGTTGGCGCGGCCGGGGTGGATCACCTCCAGCACGAACTGCTTGCGGGAGAGGAGACGGTTCGTCATGAACTTGCGCGTGCGGAGGGTCACCGCGGGCTGTGTCTTCGTGTCTGCCATGATTGCTGCTACTGCTGCTGCTGCCGGAGGTGCGTCGGCTTCTCTGGGGCTCCTAGCAGCGGCGTTGGTGCGCGAGACAGGCGGCGGCGGCAGGGTTAGCGCGGGGCGTGATAGCGAAGGTTTTATATACAGCTGGAACCCTAGGTCTTTGTGGCTCGTCAGTGGAAGGGCCTTATGTGGGCTTCTTGAGCTTTATGATAGTTAGGCTTGCAAGAAGGGTGGGCAGAGGCGTGGGCCGATTTTAAACGGCCTGGTTTTGTGGAGACAGATGACATGGATCAAAGCCAACGTTGACAGGCTGTCTCGAGGCACAATGAGTAGTACTGGTGCTGTGAAGGGACATAAACAGATCGGATTGGATTGGATATTGCTATTATCATATTTTTTGATGGATTCGGATCTGAGCGGATAATAGCCGGATGCTAATTCGAATGCGATTATATCATATTGCGGATATGGAGCGGATTCGGAACGGACTCGAATCGAAAAAGGATAATTGAACAAATACATATAAAAAATAAAAATTTATTTACTTTACGCAAAAGAAATGACAAGAAATCGTGCAACACTAGATACCAGTAGTATAAAAGTGCAATATTGGTAATAGCATAGTACAATATGCATATGTAGCATGTATAGCTAGGTGATAAACTAACTAGATTTTTTAGATATTGTGGTTATGCTAAATATATCGGATTATCCTATTTGAGTATCTCGGATAATCCACATAAAATGTCGGATTATCCTTATCCGCCAGATATCATCAATACCATATCCGCTATCATATCCGTCGGATATCCGCTCGACAAATATCCGCATCCGCATCCATATCCGTCGGATATCTAAAATTGCATACATATCCTAAAAAACGGACGCGAATGCGGATTCGGAGCGAAAATTATCCGTACCGATTACATCCCTAGTGTTGTGGCAGTTGTCACCGGGGTTCTCAATGTAATGTTCGCAACGAGACCCTCAATGAAAAATATTTGGGAATGCCCTTAGACGTTAAGCGTTTTAGAAGTGGTGCTTTTAAATATATCAAAGATAGAATTTGGAGCAAGATACAAGAATGGCTAGAGAAATTACTATCGGCGGGTGGCAAGGATGTTCTTATTAAATCTATTGCGCAAGCTTTGCCGATATTCTTTATGGCGTGTTTCCTCCTGCCTCGGGGATTGTGCCAGCATATCAACATGATGCTAAGGAAGTTTTGGTGGGGATGTCGTGAAGGGGTGCACAAGCCTAGTTGGGTTTCCTGGCGGGAGATGTGCAAACCGAAACACATGGGTGGTCTAGGGTTTAGGGATATAGAGTTGTTCAATCTGGCACTCCTAGCTCGTCAAGGATACCACATGTTTCAAAACCCGAACTCCCTCGATGTAAGGGTTTTGGTTTTGAAGTCAAGATATTTTCCTAATTTGGATTTACTCCATGCGGAGCTGGTGGCATCCCCTCGTGTGTGGAGGTCGATACATGCGGGCCTTGGAATTTTGAAGGAAGGACTAGTAAAGAGGATTGGCACGGGTGAGAATACACACCCATGGAATGACCGGTGGATTCCTAGGGACGGGCTTTTGCGTCCAATTGCATGTCTAAAGGACGACCCACCTATGCAGGTTTTCGAGTTCATTGAGCGTGTTATGGCCGTATGGAGGGAAGACAAGCTACGGGAGTACATGCTGACAATGGATGTCGAGATGATCTTGCAGATACCGTTGAGCAGTAGGCGACATACCGATTTCTGGTTATGGCACTATGATCGAAAGGGGATCTTCTCGGTAAGATTAGCATATAGGATGTTGGTGAGTACAAGGGAGAAGCAAGAAGCTTGGCTGGGCAATGTAGCATCGGCCTCGAATGGAGCGCTTATTGAAAAGCAGTGGTCATCGCTATAGTGGACGCAGGTTCCGTCTAAGGTGAAGGTTTTTCTTTAGAGACTAGCCAAACAATCAATACCAACCAATGACGTACGCAATGAAGGTTTTTCTTTGGAGACTAGCCAAACATCAGCAAATATTACACAACAAATACCTTGGGGACAAAACTTTATCTCAAGTAGATATAAAACCAACGGATTTTCCTTTTTGGGAAGGTCCGATACGAGTAAAAGATATTTTTCACTCATGGTTCTTTTTTTTGAACTGGAACTCACCAATTCCATTACCTAGAAGGCACAGCGAGGTCACTGGCCACCAACACCAATACAGAGTGTGGTACTGTATCCTGCCACAAATGACATTGGTTCTCTCCCTAGCTCCTATCGCCGCAAGGTCATGAGCTACTTTATTACAGGACCATGGACAATAATTTATTTTAACTGACTAGAAATTTAAACTAATGAAAGCATGAATGTCCCTATAAATCACTCCCTCTGGAGTAAGATCCAAGTCCTTCGATTTGACTGCTCGTACAAGATTCTGGGCATCACTCTCGATGGAAATGTTCAGCATTCCCATTCCCAGTCAGATGCTGCATACAACGCTTGCATACATGCTTGAGCTTCAGCGGCAGCCGCACTAGCAATGCGTGGAATTGCTCCTACACCCGCGTCTCTGGCTTCTCCCTACTGGTCTCTAGCTACAAAGCCCTAGCCTCCCTGTCTTCTGTCTTCTGAAAAGGCACCATCGATATTGATCTTTACTGAATCATCTGATGGTGGCTGTCACTTCTCCTTTTGCTTGTGTGCTTGGCCACGAGTTGTATTTGAAAGGAAATTTTCAGATTCTGTCGTCTAGTACCGGATCTGTACAAACACCTCTCCAACTTCGCCCACCTTCTCCTTTTGATTGATTTTGTTCCGTCTGGTCCACCACCGCCATAGTAAACAGCATGAGGTGATCTATTTTTGTCTATTCAGCTTCATGATTTCCTCAATCATTCCTCCTACATGCTGCTACACACACATGCGTTCACGTAGCTCTTCAAGTCCAAATTCCTTACACACAGGAATAACCGATTTACACTTCAAAAATAGATGAGCACCATCTTCATCAAATCTACTGCAGAAGACGCATCTGGTATCACATTCGACCCCCCCTCCTCAGTAAGTTACGTTTCAGAGGTATACTATTGTGTGCTAGTCTCCAGATGAACTATGTTACTTTTGGAGGACAATTTAAAGCCCATATTTTCTTCCAGAACGAAATCTCCTCCACACATCCTAATGTTGATCCTTTCTCACCATCTCTCAATCGAACATATAATTTGTAGGCTGATTTCACTAAGAAACCTTTGTTTTCATGTTGCCAAGCATAGAAATCCTCAAAATCATCTCTTAATGGAGTGGCAAGGATTACACGAGCATCCATTTCCCAGAACGTGTTTTTCACTAGAGTTTCATCCCATTGACCTGTGCTGGGGTCAATTAACTCACACACTCTAGTAACAAGCCTCTGCCCTCTAGGGGTGACTGGTTTATTGGACCCCTTTCTATTAATCCAAGGATCAGACCATATCTTAATGTCAGTACCGTTCCCAATGCGCCGGACCAGACCCTCTTTGAGCAGCCCTACCCCCTTTAAAATGCTGCTCCAAGAGTATAACATGCCCGCAGTCGGTACTGCTTCTAGGATAGATGTTTGAGGGAAATATTTTGCTTTCATCACGTGCGCACAAAGGGAGTCAGGGGCATACAACATACGCCATGCTTGCCTCGCCAACATCGCTATGTTCAAACCATATAGGTCCCTAAAACCCAGGCCTCCCTCACTCTTCTGTTTTGTCAAAATTTCCCAGCTTAACAAATGCATCTTATTTTCCTTCTCCTGTTGTGACCACTAAAACCAACATATCATTGTACTATTGCTCACATATTCCTCTAGTTAGATCAAAACAAGACATGGAAAACATGGGGATGGCTTGAGCACAAGCCTTAATGAGTATGTCTTTGCCTGCCCGTGACAACATACGTTCCATCCATCCTTGTATTATTTTCCACACTTTATCTTTAATATACTCGAATGTCTTTGCTCGAGATCTGCCCACATACACGGGAAGGCCCAAGTATTTCTCGGTTTTGGCCTCTTCACTAATTTTTAATTCCTACAGAACTTCTCTCCTATTTGCAGCACTAGTATTTCTACTAAACATCACCGATGACTTACCAAAATTGATTGTCTGTTCCGAACACGCCTCATATAGTTGTAGAATATTTTGCAGAGTTCTGGCAATCGCTCTTGAAGCTTTTGTCAACACCAGGGAGTCGTCTACAAACAAAAGATGGTTGATACTCGGGGCATTATTACACACTCGGATACCTTTTAAACTTCCATTCATCTCCGCCTTATTCAGCAAAACGGAGAAAGCCTCCGCACATATCAGGAATAGATACGGTGATAGTGGGTCTCCTTGACGGAGCCCTCTCCGGGGGATGATCACATCTGTGCAGTCGCCATTCACTTTAAATTGATACCTTACCGAGGAGACACAAAGCATGATCAGTTGGATCCATCTTTCGTTGAAACCCAACTTTCTCATCATCTTCTCTAGAAAACCCCACTCCACCCTATCATAGGCTTTATGAAGGGTTTCGCGGCATAGTAAATCAAAATTTTCTACGGATGCGAACAGAGGGAAAGCCAAGATCTAATCTAGGAGATGCAATCAACGAGAGAGATTGGATTAGATCTTCATACCCTTGAAGATTCGCCGCAATGAACGTTAAATCGGAACGTGGGTGATGTAGTCGTGCGCTTCTCCTCCTCGCGATCCGATCCGATCTAGCACCACAAGTGGCGGTGCCTCCGTGAGATGCACGCAGCACCTCGGCGTCTCCTCCTTCCTCGCACCAGCAAGTATGGTGGAGATAGATTGGATCTACAACACGACGGCGTGGTGTATATGGTGGAGAATTTCTGCAGCAGGCTTCGCAAACAAGCGATCGGGAGGAGAGGAAAGCTAGCAAGGCGGCTAGGGTTTGGAGGAGGTGTGTGGGGGTTGGTGCGCCCCACCCTCTTTATATAGAGGCGCAGCCCCAGCCCTCCCAAGCCCAAAGGATAAGGAGTGGGGGCATGGACTTTGTAACACCCTCGGACGGACCTATGCAAGTTTTAGCGAAACCCGCCAAACCCAAGATAGAAACGATTCAAAGGTGCCCACCAGGCACTTTCGTGCGGGTGGAAAACGAAGTAATAACATTACACAACAGTCCTCGATGGGGCCCACAGAACAGATATATACAACAGCGACTCCATGAGTCAAGAATACAAATATAATATACAAAGATCCAAAACACCTTGAAAATGATAGAGCGTCCACGGACAAGATGCAAAGGGGCTAAGAGCCCCAAGAATAACCAATGGCGTCCATAACCCTGCCCGAGCCAAGGAAGGGTAACCACCTAACGACGTCGATCTCAAAACCTGCTTAAACAAAGGGTGCCGACAAAGGGCAAAGGAAAAAGAGGCGTCGATCGAGGACGACTGCAGCGAGGCTAGAATTCGGCGGTCCTCGCCTACATAGGTATGGTGGACTGAAGCGGCAGCGGCAGCATGCGCTAAACAACCTATAGAGACTCGATACAACTGGCGGTTATCAGAGAGGGGTAAGAATGATCTATCCGGATCCAACCTGAAGCTAACACCAAACATACCCATCCTGGTGTTTCCCCCTCGATACCAAACGAGGAAGTCAACCGAGGAACTCACCCAGTTGGCAGTTTTACTTATTCAGTTATCGTTGCAGCAATTACTAGTCGGGTTTAGATAATCATCCTGATAAAGTAAGCAGTGGGTACTTTTAGTTAACCATTCCATTGTAGTTGCAACACTTACTAGTCAAATACAATTAGTATGAGATAACCTTGAACCCAGCAGTTGTTGGTACTTTTATTCAGCCATTCCATTGTAGTTGCAATACTTACTAGTCAGGTACAATGGTCGCTGGCGACGACCCAAACAAGCAATTGTTGGCATTTTATTTAGCCATTCCATTATGGTGAAGCTGATTACTAGTCATTATAAAGTCAAATTTATAGCACTACTTTAGTTATGCTTGTCTATGGTCGAGATACTGTGCTCCAAGTCGTCCATATCCGCGGACACGGCTTTCAGAAAGTTTTACCCGGCCGGGGTGCACCAATAGCAACACACGCTCGATCAACCTCGGAAAAACCAAATCAAAACCCAACGAGGCTTTCACGACAAATAAATCACAGGATTCAGAAATATTTCAGGGGGCCACCCCTTGGAGTCTTACCCGCAACGAAGTAAGCTAGCTCCGAGACGGACTCAAGGTTTGGGTGGACGATCAGGTGACTGGGAACCCAAAATTGGGCTTGTCGACACCGCGTAACGTGTCCCGATCCTAAAAGACAGGTGCTATCGCACAATTGTAAATACAGAGTAGCATGGCATAATTACAGGATAGTAAATAAAACCTCAAACTATTTTGTGGCCCCAAGAAATAAGATCAATCAAGCTCGCTCGGGGTCCCATATACCTCCCGGATGTGGATAGCGCGATAAATCAAGGAACAAGTATCAAGTACTCGGGGTCCTACGGGACACAAGTGGCGTTCGAAACCAAATATTATCTATCACCCACCGATGCATCCTTACTTCAATTTTAGTTGTTAAACAGGAATTAAAGTGAACGATAAGTAAAGCCATGATCATCTCCAACATCAAACATGCGGCAAGGCTCCAACAAGCGTGGCATTTGACAACACGCAACAGACTTGAGCAAGCGACTACGGCCGCAAGTCCAACTATCTACCAAACAACAGTAATAGGGTGTGTCCAAGGCAATATAGGGCTGCAAGGGATATCACGTGCGAAAACTAGAGCATCGCAACACGTATAGCAATAGATCAACAGGAGGAATAAATACTATAAAAGTAAGATAGGTAGAAAGGGGAGATGCTCGCCGAAAACATTGCCGAAGGTTCATCCAAGATCGGGTTCGACACTCGCATCAACTCAACGGCCGTATCCGCGAAGAAGCAAAACACTAGAATAAACACCGGATGCAATATTTAATACTACGGCAAAAGATCGGGCATGATGCATGTATGATGCATGACATAGCAAAGGTGCGATGCAATTAGGTCATATTAAGCGGAACCGGGGTCCCGACAGTTATTTAGATGGTTCATGTTGTTTAGCTACCCCGCAATTTAAATGTTGTCTTAACATGGCAAAAGATAGCACCGGTTCGCTACACAAGTTTAGATGAGGCCAATATGAGACTAGATTTGCCCGCATATGGGCCCCATATTCAATTATGAGATGAATCGGCGTAAGGCCCCCAAACCACATGATAATATGCATGCGAGTATGACAATTCAATATGCAACAAGTTTTATGTTTGGCATTTATAAAATAGGGGTTCGGATAAGGGTCACACATTAGGGGTCTCGACGATCTTGGGGTTCCGGGGTTTGGGGTCGGTCTCAGGGTTCAGGGTTCGACGGAAACGTTCTCGGACTCCGGGATCGTTCTCGGATTACTGGGTAGATCTTGTCGCACGGTGCCCACGAAGTAGATCTTGTTGTTCTGTGTCGGTGACCTCGGCATCCGGGAAGCAAGACTTGGTTCGGCGTCTGGGACGCATCGAGTTCTTCCGGGTCGGTGTCGATCTTGTTGACGCGACGATCTTGTCGGGTCCTTGTGTCGGGTCGGTCTCGGCGTCCGGAGAGGAAGGACTTGGCGTTTTCCGGGTTGGAGAGCTTGCCGTTCCGTGGCGATCTTGGCGTTCTCTGGGGGGAAACATGTCGAGCCATCGGGTTTGGTTCGGATTTCGGGTCTGTGACGGCGTCATCGGTGCTCCAAGAACACCTTGTCGTACCGACGTCACCGGATCCTCGGCTTGGCATGCATCACCCCTCGATCACATATCGGCGTTCTTGGGGTTCCGGCTCGATGGCGAACTTGAGTTGGTTGCGGTCACTAGGGAAGTTGATCTTGTTGTCGTCGTTGTATCGGGGAGGTTGTCCCGCGTCTGGTAGTAGCAGTACCACGTTGACACAGCAACAACAACACCAGACCAAGCGTGGCATGAACAGGCTGCAGCGGGCTTGCAGGGCCGACCCGCGGCGAGGCACGCGAGAGGCAGCGCTCCTCGGGGCAGCGCCACGAGGGAGGTCGGCGGTGGCGGCCCGCGAAACGAGGCGAGGCATGGCTCGGACGCTGGTGGCGGCCATGGCGGCGCGACGAGGGCGAGCGGAGGCCGGGCGACGGAGGGTCGGCAGCGGAGCGAGGTGGTTGGGACACGGCGGACACGGCCTGGGCGGTGGCGAACGGCGAAGCGGGCGGCGAGGCCAGCGAGCTTCGGCCGGCGGGGCAGAGGAGTGGAGGGCGGCAGGCAGTGGCGAAGCGCCAGCGAGTGGTGAGCCGCGGACAAAGTGACGGTGGAGGCGCGTGGGGAGATGCCGAGGAAGGCGGGCGGAGCGGAGTCAAGCGGTCACTGAGGCGGGCAGCGACGAGGGTGGAGGAGGAGGCAGGCCGGTGGCGGTGAGCGGGAACGAGCCCGAGGCGGGGTGCGGCCGGAGAAGGGGGTGCGGGGCGGCGCAGGGGGAGGAGGACCGGTGGCGGGGCGGAGCGAGGAGCTCTAGGCGGCGGAGCGAGCGCGAGCGACAGAGGATGGAGCGAGGGCGAGGCGGGGGTTGCAGGAGGAGGGAGACGCGCGGGGAGAGAGAGAGGGAGGAGCAGGCTGGGGACGGGTGGGGCCAGGCGCGTGCGGGAGGGAGCGTGGGGCGAGGTTCCAGGCGTGACGGTTGGGGGACAGGTGGAAGCCAGGGTGTGGCCGCGGGATCCCGAGGTGGGACGCTGGGCGGGAAAAACAGGTGGTGGGCCAGGCGGGGGTGAGTGCATGTGTTGGCCAGGGAGAGGTGGCAGCTGGGGATAGGCTAGGGAAAGGGGGGGTGGTGACGTGGCAAGAGCCGATAGGCTGGGGTGAGGTGGAGGTAGGGATGGGTAGATAGGTTGGTAGCTTTAGGATTTAGGTTGGACCGATTATAATTTCTGGGGGTGGTCGTTCGGGTCGGGTCGGCCCGTTCGACTGCCCCCACTAAAAATAATTAAACATTTATTTGTTTTAAACGGGTCGTTTGCAAACCGATAGCAGCCAAAACAAAATAATCCGGAGACCCGGGTTTTGCGTTTGAATTAAGATGGGGCGTTTAGAAAACAAAACTAGGTTTTTCTGTAAATAGTTTTACACAAGCAAAATGCAAGATGATGACGATGCTCAAATGCAATGTGGCATGATGACATGAGCATGCGGTCATGATGGTGCAATGCACAAAAACAACGCGATTTTCTAGTAGTGGTTTTGCGGGATGCCACAATTCGACACCACTAACAATGGATCTCACCCTCGAGATCCGCCCCATGGTACCGGAAGGGAGGTCGGCGATCTGCGTCTTCTCGCTTCGTGTAGATCCTCGCGACACCACTAACAAGAGGTCGTTGTCCGTGGCCGTCGAGAGGACACTCCGGGAAACAAAAGCGAAGGTAGAGGTATCAACAAACAAAGCCACCTCTAGCTCCGATGGAAAGGGGGAACCGATGCATTCTCATCCAATTCAATGTACAAAAGTGAATAGAAGGGGTAGTCGGCATGGGGGCCAATCCATCACGCACCCAAACTATTACTCTGCATAATCAGTAGAAAAGAGTGCAACCATTCTCGGAATCAGACTGAAGATCTCGACAAGCGAGGTTCGGAAACAAAGGAGTGATGCAGACTCTGCATCGGATCTGGCGTAGATGATGTTGTCGTGTCGGAAAACTTCGGAAGGCACAAACAAAGAACCAAGAATGGTACCACAGCAGACGGATTCCTCAGGCAGCTTGAACACCGGATGGTAGAACACCGTTATCCAAGAAGGAAGCGAAACCCTGAAGGTACGACGGAAACCCAACCACGAGAATTCCTGGACTTGAAGAAAGGTACGAGAGTAGATTCAAAACACGCAGAGGTAAGAGGAGAACAGCAGAGGGGTAAGGAGTAAAATCAGACCTAATCAGTACTATCCAACCGATTTTTCAAAAATAGTTTTGACTCTCTACTTCGGCCGTTAGCTAGGTTATCCTACAGGCTAGACTTGTAATTGTGGGGTATCACAACTGTTGTGCTCTGATACCACTCTGTAACACCCTCAGAATCGGACCTATGCAAGTTTTAGCGAAAACCCGCCAAACCCACATAGAAACGATTCAAAGGTGCCCACCAGGCACTTTCGTGCGGGTGGAAAACGAAGTAATAACATTACACAACAGTCCTCGATGGGACCCACAGAACAGATATATACAACAGCGACTCCATGAGTCAAGAATACAAATATAATATACAAAGATCCAAAACACCTTGAAAATGATAGAGCGTCCGACTACGGACAAGATGCAAAGGGGGCTAAGAGCCCTAAAGAATAACCAATGGCGTCCATAACCCTGCCCAGGCCAAGGGTAACCGCTAACGACGCCGATCTCAAAACCTGCTTAAACAAAAGGGGTGACAAAGGGCAAAGGAAAAAGAGGGCGTCAAGATCGAGGCCAAGATGCAGCGAGGCTAGAATTGCGGTCCTCGCCTACATAGGTATGGTGGATCAAGCGGCGGCAAAGATGCGCTAAACAACCTATAGAGACTCGATACAATGGCGGTTATCGAGAGGGGTAAGAATGATCTATCCGGATCCAACCTGAAGCTAACACCAAACATACCCATCCTGGTGTTTCCCCCTCGATACCAAACGAGGAAGTCAACCGAGGAACTCACCCAGTTGGCAGTTTTACTTATTCAGTTATCGTTGCAGCAATTACTAGTCAGGTTTAGATAATCATCCTGATAAAGTAAGCAGTGGATACTTTTAGTTAACCATTCCATTGTAGTTGCAACACTTACTAGTCAAATACAATTAGTATGAGATAACCTGGAACCCAGCAGTTGTTGGTACTTTTATTCAGCCATTCCGTTGTAGTTGCAATACTTACTAGTCAGGTACAATGGTCGCTGGCGACGACCCAAACAAGCAATTGTTGGCATTTTATTTAGCCATTCCATTATGGTGAAGCTAATTACTAGTCATTATAAAGTCAAATTTATAGCACTACTTTAGTTATGCTTGTCTATGGTCGAGATACTGTGCTCCAAGTCGTCCATATCCACGGACACGGCTTTCAGAAAGTTTTACCCGGCCGGGGTGCACCAATAGCAACACACGCTCGATCAACCTCGGAAAAACCAAATCAAAACCCAACGAGGCTTTCACGACAAAGCAATCACAGATTCGAAATATTTGGGGCCACCCTTGAGTCTTACCCAATAGCAAGCTAGCTCCGAGACGGACTCAAGGTTTGGGTGGACGGCTGTGAGCGACTGGGAACCCAAAATTGGGCTTGTCGACACCGCGTAAACGTGTCCCGATCCTAAACAGTACAGGTGCTATCTGTCGCACAATTGTAAATACAGTAGTAGCATGGCATAAGTACAGGATAGTAAATAAAACCTCAAACTAGTTTGTGGCCCCACGAAATAAGACTGAATCAAGCTCTGGCTCAGGGGGGTCCCATATACCTCCCGGATGTGGATAGCGCGATAAATCAAGGAACAGGTATCAAGTACTCGGGGTCCTACGGGACACAAGTGGGCGTTCGGAAACCAAATATTATCTATCACCCACCGATGCATCTGCTTACTTCAATTTTAGTTGTTAAACAGGAATTAAAGTGAACGATAAGTAAAGCCATGATCATCTCCAACATCAAACATGCGGCAAGGCTCCAACAACTGTGGCATTTGACAACACGCAACAGCACTTGAGCAAGCGACTACGACGCGCAAGTCCAACTATCTACCAAACAACAGGTAATAGGGTGTGTCCAAGGCAATATAGGGCTGCAAGGGATATCACGGGTACGAAAACTAGAGCATCGCAACACAGATAGCAATAGATCAACAGGAGGGAATAAATACTATAAAAGTAAGATAGGTAGAAAGGGGGAGATGCTCGCCTGAAAACATTGCCGAAGGTTCATCCGAAGATCGGTTCGACACTCGCATCAACTCAACGGCCGTATCCGCGAAGAAGCAAAACACTAGAATAAACACCGGATGCAATATTTAATACTACGGCAAAAGATCGGGCATGATGCATGTATGATGCATGACATAGCAAAGGTGCGATGCAATTAGGTCATATTAAGCGGAACCGGGGTCCCGACAGTTATTTAGATGGTTCATGTTGTTTAGCTACCCCGCAATTTAAATGTTGTCTTAACATGGCAAAAGATAGCACCGGTTCGCTACACAAGTTTAGATGAGGCCAATATGAGACTAGATTTGCCCGCATATGGGCCCCATATTCAATTATGAGATGAATCGGCGTAAGGCCCCCAAACCACATGATAATATGCATGCGAGTATGACAATTCAATATGCAACAAGTTTTATGTTTGGCATTTATAAAATAGGGGTTCGGATAAGGGTCACACATTAGGGGTCTCGACGATCTTGGGGTTCCGGGGTTTGGGGTCGGTCTCAGGGTTCAGGGTTCGACGGAAACGTTCTCGGACTCCGGGATCGTTCTCGGATTACTGGGTAGATCTTGTCGCACGGTGCCCACGAAGTAGATCTTGTTGTTCTGTGTCGGTGACCTCGGCATCCGGGAAGCAGGACTTGGTTCGGCGTTTGGGACGCATCGAGTTCTTCCGGGTCGGTGTCGATCTTGTTGACGCGACGATCTTGTCGGGTCCTTGTGTCGGGTCGGTCTCGGCGTCCGGAGAGGAAGGACTTGGCGTTTTCCGGGTTGGAGAGCTTGCCGTTCCGTGGCGATCTTGGCGTTCTCTAGGGGGAAACATGTCGAGCCATCGGGTTTGGTTCGGACTTCGGGTCTGTGACGGCGTCATCGGTGCTCCAAGAACACCTTGTCGTACCGACGTCACCGGATCCTCGGCTTGGCATGCATCACCCCTCGATCACATATCGGCGTTCTTGGGGTTCCGGCTCGATGGCGAACTTGAGTTGGTTGCGGTCACTAGGGAAGTTGATCTTGTTGTCATCGTTGTATCGGGAGGTTGTCCGCGTCTGGTAGTAGCGTTGACACAACAACAAAGCACCAGACCAGCGTGGCATGAACAGTCAGCTGGCTTGCGGCCGACCAGGGCGAAACGCGAGAGCTGGCGCGCTCTGAGGGACGCGACAGGGAGGTCGGCGGTGGCCCGTGCGTAACGAGGCGAGGCATGGCTCGGACGCTAGTGGCGGCCATGGCGGCGAAGCGAGGAGGCCGCGGCGGAGGTCGGCAGCGGAGCGGCGAGGTGGTTGGGCACGCAGGCGCGGCCTGGGTGGTGGCGAACGGCGAAGGCGGGCGAGGCGGAGCAGGCTCGGGGCGGCAGGCAGAAGGATGGTGGAGGCGGGCGGCAGGCAGTGGCGAGCCGGGCGTCGAGGTGAGCCATGGGCAGGCGGACGGTGGAGGAGGCGTGGGGAGATGCCGAGGAAGGCGGCGGCAGCGGCCATGGCGGGTGAGCGAGCAGTGGAGGAGGAGGCAGGCAGTGGCGGTGGCGGAACGAGCCTTGGCGGCGGCCGGAGAAGGGCGGGCGCGGAGGAGAGGACGGTGGCGGGCGGAGCGAGGATCTCTAGGCGGCGGAGCGAGCGCGAGCGATGGAGGGTGGAGCGAGGGCGAGGCTGGGGTTGCAGGAGGAGGGAGACGCTTGAGGAGAGAGAGAGGGAGGAGCAGGCTGGGGACGGGTGGGGCCAGGCGCGTGCGGGAGGGAGCGTGGGGCGAGGTTCCAGGCGTGACGGTTGGGGGACAGGTGGAAGCCAGGGTGTGGCCGCGGGATCCCGAGGTGGGACGCTGGGCGGGAAAAACAGGTGGTGGGCCAGGCGGGGGTGAGTGCATGTGTTGGCCAGGGAGAGGTGGCAGCTGGGGATAGGCTAGGGAAAGGGGGTGGTGACGTGGCAAGAGCCGATAGGCTGGGGTGAGGTGGAGGTAGGGATGGGTAGATAGGTTGGTAGCTTTAGGATTTAGGTTGGACCGATTATAATTTCTGGGGGTGGTCGTTCGGGTCGGGTCGGCCCGGTCGACTGCACCCACTAAAAATAATTAAACATTTATTTGTTTTAAACGGGCCGTTTGCAAACCGATAGCAGCCAAAACAAAATAATCCAGAGACCCGGGTTTTGCGTTTGAATTAAGATGGGGCGTTTAGAAAACAAAACTAGGTTTTTCTGTAAATAGTTTTACACAAGCAAAATGCAAGATGATGACGATGCTCAAATGCAATGTGGCATGATGACATGAGCATGTGGTCATGATGGTGCAATGCACAAAAACAACGCGATTTTCTAGTAGTGGTTTTGCGGGATGCCACAGACTCTCCCCTCTTCTAGAAACCCTATCTCTAGTTTAAACGATTTAAACTCTCTAGGATCGGATGGGACCTATGGGGCCTTGTGCCCCTGTCCCAATGCGGCCAGGACACTCCCTCATAGGCCCATTCCCCCTCCCGGAAGGTGGGGCCACGTTGGTCCCCTTCCAGAAGGTTCTAGAAGCTTCCCGTACAATACCGATTAACCCGGAACAATTCCGAACTTCAAAAACTGCACTGCCTTATATGAATCTTATTCTCCGGACCATTCCGGAACCTCTCGTGGTGTCCCGGATCCCATCCGAGACTCCTAACAAAAATTCATAAACCAATTATCCAATCTATCCTAGCGTCGAGATACGTTAAGTGTGTGACCCTGCGGGTTCGAGAATATGCAGACATGATCTTCTATCAATAATCAACAGCGGTGCAGGCACCCATATTGACTCCCACACATTCATCGATGATCATATCGGATGAACCACGATGCCGAGATTCAATCAATCCCATATATATATTCCCTTCGTCTCGCGATATTTTACTTGCGAGATTCGATCGTCATTGTCATACCTAGTTCAATCTCGCTCACAACAAGTACTTTACTCGTTCAGAATCCGATATCACTTTGTGATTAACTCCTTAACCACATGCTTGCAAGCGGTGTTGATATCGATTACGAGTGGGCCAAGTATATCTCTCCGACTTGGGAGGGACAAATTCCATCTCGATACATACAACCCAATGATACTTTCCGATCACCTGAGAGACACCTTTATGATCACCCTCTCATAGGATGACGTTTGATGACCTCAAAGCTTTCTTCCGATACCAGGGAGTTGTATTATCTCATGGTCTAAGGAATACAATATTTGACATAGGAAAAGCTTCGCAAAGACGAACACGATGACACGATCTAATTGCTTTGCTTAGTTTGGGTCTGTCCATCATATCATTCTCCAATGATATAATCTCATTATCAATTGACAACTCATGTCTATGGTTAGGAAACCTTAACCATCATTGATCAATGAGCTAGTACATAGAGGCGTACTAGGGACACGGTGTTGTTCACAAACCACACAAGTATGAAAGTTTCCGCTTAATACAATTCTAGCATGGAATATAAACTTTATCATGAACAAGAATTATAATAATAACATCTTTATTATTGCCTCTAGGGCATAATTCCAACAGTCTCCCACTTGCACTAGAGTCAATAATCTAGTTTACATTTGGCAACAATCTCACACCCATGGCAATCGAGGTGCCGATCATGTTTTACACGTGGAAGAGGTTTAGTCAATGGATCTGACATTCGGATCTGTATGTACTTTGCTAATCTTCGATCTCCATCCGCAATATAATCTCGGATTATATGTAACTTGCAGTTGATATGCTTGGTCTTTGGATGATATCTTGGTTCCTTAGCGAGTGCTATGGCGCCCGGTGTTGTCACACAATATCTCCGTGGGTCCAATGCACTTGGAACCACGCCAAGCTCGATGATGAAGTTTCGATCCAAACTCCTTCACTTGGACGCTGCGGCAACCATGTATTCCGCTTCCTTTGTAGATCCCGCGATCACGCTTTGCTTGCGCTTCTCCGACTCACTCCTCCATTCAAAATATAAACGTATCCCGTGCGAGATTTGGAATCATCCTTGTCGGTGTCAAAACTAGCGTCGACGTAACCTTTTACGACAAGGTTCATCACCCCCATAGACTAAGAACATTTCTTTAGTCCTATTCGGTACTTTAGGATGTTCTTCACGGCATCGATGTTCCACTCTGGATCACTTTGATATCGATCGTCAAACTAAGAGCATTGGACACATCCGGTCTAGTACACAAGATGGCATACATGATGGAACCTATGGCCGAGGCATAAGGCACTTTGCTCATAGCTTCCCTATCATTTCGTAGATGGATCGAGCCTTGCTCAATATCTTACCCGACAACATAGGCCTTTGAACCTTTATTTGCCTTATCCATTACGAACCTTTTTGAACTTTGTCTAGGTATGTACTCGGCTTAAAGCTATCAGCGTCTTTGTCTATCTCTATAGATTTTGATGCCCAATATATAAGCAGCTTCACCTAGGTCTTTCATTGAAAAACACTTGTTCAAATAACTCTTCACATCGTTAAGCATGTTGATGTCATTTCGATAATCAATATGTCATCCACATACTGATGCGTAAACGCCACCGAGCTCCCACTCACTTTCTTGTAGATACAAGCTTCAGAGCAATTTGGAACAAATCCAAAGCTCTTGATCACTTGATCAAATCGAAGGTTCCAACTCGAGATGCTTGCTTCATCCATAAATGGAACGTGAAGTTTGCATACTTTATCGCATCCTTAGGATCGACAAAACCTTGGGTTGCATCATATACAACTCTTCATCAATGTTCCCATTGAGGAAAGCGATCTTGACATCCATCGCCATATTTCATAATCATGAAACGCAACAATTGCTAATAAAATCTGAATGGACTTAAACATCGCTACAGAGAGAAAGTCTCATCGTAGTCAACACCTTGAACTTGTCAAACCTTTTGCGACAAGCCGTTCTTTATAGGCGGTAACATTACCATCGCGTCCGCTTTCTTCTTGAATATCCATTTGCACTCAACGACCTTTCGGTCGCTAGGAGGATCCACCAAAGTCCATACTTGGTTTTCGCTCATGGATCCCAATTTGGATTTCATGGCTTCCAGCCATTTCTCAGAGTCTGGGCTCATCATCGCTTCCTCATAGTTCGAGGTTCCGTCTTCTACCAACAAGACGGTCAAGACAGGTTGCCGTACCACTCGGGAGGCACGCGACCTTGTCGACTGCGACGTTCGATGCGACATCGTCAAGCTTCATGATCCTTGTCATTAGCTTCCTCTATTGTTGGTGCAGGCCTTTGGAACAATTTCAGTCTTTGCGCTACTCTCCAATTCAAGAGAAGGTTCAATAACCTCGTCTAGCTCTACTTTCCTCCCACTCACTTCTTTCGAGAGAAACTCCTTCTCAAGAAAGGAACCGTTCTTCATGACAAACACTTTGCCTTGGTTACGTGATAGAAGGTATACCCAATAGCTTCCTTAGGGTATCCTATGAAGACACATTTCTCCGCTTTGGGTTCGAGCTTGTCGGCATCAACTTCTTGGCGTAAGCTTCGCATCCCCAAACTTTAAGAAAGCGACAACTTAGGTTTAGCACCAAACCACAGTTCATACGGTGTCGTCTCAACGGTTTAGATGGAGCCCTATTTAAAGTGAATGCAGCGGTTTCTAATGCATAACCCCAAAATGATAACGCAAATCGGAAGAGACATCATTGATCGGACCATATCTAATAGGGTTCGATTCGGCGTTCGGACACACCATTGCGCTGTGGTGTTCGTGGCGTGAGTTGTGAAACGATTCCACTTGCTTTAAGATGTGTGAGAAAATCATAACTCAAATATTCACCTCCACGATCGGATCGTAGAAACTTAATCTTTACATTACGATGGTTCTCCACTTCATTCTGAAATTCCTTGAACTTTTCAAATGCTTGATTTATGTTTCATTAAATAGATATACCCATATCTACTTAAGTCATCGGTAAAAGTGAGGAAATAGCGATATCCACCGCGTCGAAACACTCATCGGTCGCATACATCGGTTTGTATGATTTCCAACAAGTCCGTTGCTCGCTCCATCATACCGGAGAACGGGTTTTGATCATCTTGCCCATGAGGCATGGTTCGCATGTGTCAAATGATTCAAAATCAAGAGACTCCAAAAGTCCATCGAATGGAGTTTCTTCATGCGCTTTACACCAATATGACCTAGACAGCGATTGCCACAAATAAGTAGTATTATCACTATCTACTTTGCATCTCTTAGCCTCAATGTTATGGATGTGTGTTTCATCCCTTCGAGATTTAGAAGAAATAAACCATTCACAAGAGGTGCATGACCATAAAAGATGTTACTCATATAAATAGAACAACCATTATTCTCCGATTTAAATGAATAACCGTCTTGCAATAAACACGATCCGAAATAATGTTCATGCTCAACGCAGCACATAATAACACTTATTAAGGTTTAAAACTAATCCGAAGGTAAAACTAAGGAGGCGTGCGACGACCATCACATCAACTCTTGATCCGTTGCCAACGCGCATCGTCACCTCATCCCTCGCAAGCCCGTCTATTCCGTAGCTCTGTTTGAGTTACAAATATTAGCAATCGACCGGTATCAAATACCGCACTACAACAAGGGATAATAAGGAAAACATCAATAACATGTATATCAAATATACCTTTGATGGTGCCGACCTTCTTGTCGCTAAGTACTTGAGACGATTCGCTTCGAGGACCCTTGTCCTTGCAATAGAAGCACTCGATGTCGGGCTTAGGACCGGACTTGAGCTTCTTCTCGGCAGAGCATTGCGCTGCCGCCACCCTTCTTGAAGGGTTTCTTTGCTCCTTACCTTTCTTAAAGGAGGGCTTGTTGACCATCAACACATGATTATCCTTCTTGATGTCCACCTCGCAGCCTTCAACTTTGCGAAGAGCTCGGTGATCGTATCGATGGAGCCAATCGATTATGAGTCACTACAAAACTTTTGTAGCCGGGAGGAGTGATTGCAGAACCACACAATCTTGAGCTCCTCCGAATGGTGCATTCCAGTTGCTCAAGGCGTTGAGTGTAGCCCGACATCTTTATGGCGTGCTCACTAACGGAACTCCCTTCCTCCATCTTGCAGTTAAAGAACTTCTCGGAGATCTCATATCTCTTAGAACGGGCCTGAGTCTGAAACATGGTTTTCAGCTCCTCGAGAATCTCGAAGGGCCCGGGATACTCTTCAAAACGATTTTGAAGCTTCGGTTCCATAGCAAACAACATGGTGCTCTTAATCACACCATAATCATCTTTCTTGATCGATAGACAGCTTTCTCATCGGTAGCTTGATTGAGGGTCACCTAACGCTTTACCAAGGACATAGTCCTTTTGTCCGCCAGATAGAATGATTCTTAGATTGCGGAACCAATTGGTGAAGTTATACCCATTGTTTCTAAGCTTTTCCTTCTCAGCAAAAATGTTGAAGTTGAAGTTAGATTTGACCATGTGATCTACAGTATTTGCAAGTACAATTTAGACTATGTTCATGATAAATAGTTCAACTTAATCAAATTACTAGATGAACTCCCACTAAATTCAACATCCCTCAAGTTGTTTAGTGAACACGATCCAAATTCACCACACCTAATCCGATCATCATGAGAATAGATGTGGTTTCAATGGTGGACAACAAAGTGTCGATCATATCATTCATATGACTCATGCTTAACCTTTCGGTTCTTGTGTTCCGAGGCCATGTCTGTACATGCTAGGCTCGTCAAGTTAGACCCAAGTATTTCCGCGTGTGCAAAACTGGCTTGCACCCGTTGTATGTGAGCGTAGAGTCTATAGCACCCGATCATCACGTGATGCTTGGACACGACGAACTTTCGCAATGGTGCATACTTGGGGAGAACACAGTTTTTATCTTGATCTTTAAGTGAGGAATCATCTTATAATGCTACCGTCGCGATCTAAGCATAATAAGATACATAAAGGGATAAACATCACATGCATATAACTTTATGTGACATGGTATAGCCAATCTTCGCGCAATGATCTCCATCTTGTGCGTTCCGGCATGATCTCCATCACTCCACCATGATTGCCTCCACCACGAATAGCAACTACAACTATTGCTAACTACTTAGCGATAAAGTGAAATTATTACATGGCGTATAAGAAGTTGACACACAGGTCATACACAATTATAAAGACAACCATATGGCTCCTGCCGGTTGTGTAATCATCGACATGCAAGTCGTGAAACATTACAAAACATGATCATCGCATAAAATATACACATCACATCTTGGGCCATACCATATCACAGAAAACACTCCCTGCAAAAACAAGTTAGACGCCTCTACTTTGTTGTTGCATGTTTTACGTGGCTTATGGGAGTAGATGCTAAGAACGATTCTTACCTACGGAAAGCCACAACGGTGATATTATGGTTGCCAAACTCCGGTGTTAATCCCATGACAACTATAGTGAGAGAAACTGACATCCACCAGCCGCATGTGTGGAACAAGCCACACGTCAAGTGCGGAGCCGGTCTCGCGAATGACGTCGCGTAAGGTTGGCCTGGAACGCTTCAATCTCACTATCCCGCGTCATAAGAAGAACACAAACAAGAGGCTTGCAACAGAAAACATCAACGCCCGCAACAACCATGTTGCGTTCTACTCGTGAAACACATCTACGCATAGATCTAGCTCTGATACCACTGAAGGGTTTTCGCGGCATAGTAAATCGAAATTTTCTACGGATGCGAGCGGAGGAAAGCCAAGATCTAATCTAGGAGATGCAATCAAGAGAGATTGGATTAGATCTTCATACCCTTGAAGATTACGCACGGTGAGCGTTAAATCGGGCGTGGGTGATGTAGTCGTACTCGCTTCTCCTCCTCGCGATCCGATCCGATCTAGCACCACAAGTGGCGGTGCCTCCGTGAGATGCACTGCGTCGCACCTCGGCGTCTCCTCCTTCCTCGGACCAGCAAGTATGGTGGAGATATAGATTGGATCTACAACACGGCGTGGTGTATATGGTGGAGAATTTCTGCAGTGAGCTTCGCCTACAAGCGATCGGGAGGAGAGAGGAAAGCTAGCAAGGCGGCTAGGGTTTGGAGGAGAGGTGTGTGGGGGTTGGTGCGCCACCCTCTTTATATAGAGGGGGCTAGCCCCTCCCAAGCCCAAAGGATAAGGAGTGGGGGCATGGACTCTCCTCTTCTAGAAACCCTATCTCTAGTTTAAATGATTTAAACTCTCTAGGATCGGCTGGGCCCTATGGGGCCTTGTGCCCCTGCCCAATGCGGCCAGGACACTCCCTCATAGGCCCATGCCCCTCCCGGAAGGTGGGGCCACGTTGGTCCCCTTCCGGAAGGTTCTAGAAGCTTCCTACAATACCGATTAACCCGAACAATTTGAACTCCAAAACTGCATCGCCTTATATGAATCTTATTCTCCGGACCATTCCGGAACCTCTCGTGATGTCTCGGATCCCATCCGAGACTCCGAACAAAAATTCATAAACCAATTATACAATCTATCCTAGCGTCGAGATACGTTCAGTGTGTGACCCTACGGGTTCGAGAATATGCAGACATGATCTTCTATCAAGAATCAACAGCGAAGTGCAGGCACCCATATTGACTCCACACATTCATCGATGATCATATCGGATGAACCACGATGCCAGATTCAATCAATCCCATATATATATTCCCTTCGTCGCGATATTTTACTTGCGAGATTCGATCGTCGGTACCGTCATACCTAGTTCAATCTCGTTCACAGCAAGTACTTTACTCGTTCCGTAATCCGATATCACTTTGTGATTAACTCCTTAACCACATGCTTGCAAGCGGTGTTGATATCGATTATCGAGTGGGCCCGAAGTATATCTCTCCGACTTGGGAGGGACAAATTCCATCTCGATACATACAACCCAACAGATACTTTCCGATCACCTGAGAGACACCTTTATGATCACCCTCTCATAGGATGACGTTTGATGACCTCAAAGCTTTCTTCCGATACCAGGGAGTTGTATTATCTCATGGTCTAAGGAATACAATATTTGACATAGGAAAAGCTTCGCAAAGACGAACACGATGACACGATCTAATTGCTTTGCTTAGTTTGGGTCTGTCCATCATATCATTCTCCAATGATATGATCTCATTATCAATTGACAACTCATGTCTATGGTTAGGAAACCTTAACCATCATTGATCAATGAGCTAGTCCATAGAGGCGTACTAGGGACACGGTGTTGTTCACAAACCACACAAGTATTAAAGTTTCCGCTTAATACAATTCTAGCATGGAATATAAACTTTATCATGAACAAGAATTATAATAATAATATCTTTATTATTGCCTCTAGGGCATAATTCCAACACTTTACTCATATCTACCTTGATTGTTGTGAAGCCCTCCTGCTCGCGTCATCTTGACTTCATAAAATGAGTACACTCATAGGCCACCAAGATATTATCAGTGATCAAACACCCCGGGACAAAAGCACTCTGGTTAGGTGAAACTATTTCTGGCAGAATTTGCTTTAACCGATTTGCTAGTACTTTGGAGACCAACTTGTACACCACATTGCATAGGCTGATAGGTCGAAGATCCTTCATACATTCTGGGTTCTTGGCTTTAGGAATCAGCACTACACATGTATCATTCCAGTTTTCCGGCATGGTACCACCATTTAGGATGTCAAGAACCTCTTGTGTAACCTTTCCTCCCACGGTATCCCAAAAGCTCTTGAAGAAGATAGCCGGCATTCCATCTGGGCCAGGAGCTTTGAGGTCACCAATGCTCTCCAACGCCTCTTTCACCTCCTCCCCCGTGAACTCCTTGTCAAGCAATTCGTTCATGTGCTGAGTAACCTTAGGGTCGATGTGACCCAAAAGATCCTGAGTGTGTGTACCTGCATGGGATTGAAAGAGGTTTAAAAAATAGTTAGTCACCACATATTTCATGGCCTCCTCATCCTCCACTACACTCCCATCCTCCCTTAATATTTTTTATTCTATTTTGTTTCTTCCTCTCTGTAGCCACCGTGTGAAAATATTTTGTGTTACGGTCCCCTCCCTTCATCCAATCGACATGAGCACACTGCCTCACGTATGTTTCGAGTTGCTCCTCCAAACGGCTAAGTTTGAAACGTAGTAAACCCTCCCTCCGCACTTGCTCTGGGCTATCTTTTTTCTCCTCCATGACTCTATCTCCTTTTTTATTTTGGTAATACATTTATCTAATTCTCCCAGGACATTCTTGTCCCAATACTTCAGATCCCCCAACACTCCTCTCAAAGCACCCACCACAGTCTCCTGCTGCACTTCAGTTTCACGAGCCCAAGCATTCTCTACCACACCCCTGCAATCCTCTTCCGCGAGTACAATAGGTAATGGTGAAAGTGTTCGCTTTGGAAAGACGTTTGGTTAGGGGAAACCACATTAGCCCAACAGTACCCATCTTTATATAATATTGCTAATAGAAAACATATTAGGGTATCATCTATACTTGCACAAAGACCTCTTAATATTGGTTTTAGGAGGGGTTTAACTAGTAATAAGTGGACACATTGGTTGAATTTGTGTCAAAGGTTAATGTTGGTCCACTTAAGTGATACTACGGATAAATTTGTGTAGAAATTAACTAATACAGGTATTTTTACGGTTAAATCTTTGTACTTGGTCAGATGAATGGGCATACAAGATTTTTACATAAAGACCTATGGAAATTAAAATGCCCCTGAAAGTGAAATCTTTATGCGGTTTCTAAAAAATAAAGTCCTTCTGACCAAGGATAATCTTGCTAGGCTCAAATGGTCGGGTTGTTAAAAATGTTGTTTTTGTGATTCAATGGAATCTATAGATCATTTGTTTCTTTCATGCCCTTTTGTCCGTATTGTTCGGAGAATTGTTTATTTTACTTATAACATCCCCCCACCATCAAATACTACAAATATGTTTGGCAATTGGCTCAATGGTGTTAGAAAAGTTGATAAGGCTAGATTGCGCATTGGAGTAGCGGCCTTGTGTTTAATAAACAACATTGGGTGGTGACATATTAGTAGAATTCAAAATGAATAGCTTTTTGTTGCTTCTGTTTAGATGGTTGATACATGTTTTAACCCTTTCTGATCCATGAGTGTAATAACTTGAATTTGGTCTGGAATGTTGCAATAAATATGGCTGTTTGCATCAATTAATGGAGAGGCCGCCCCCATTTCAAAAAAAAAACGAGAAGCGACTAGTACTCTGAAGCGCCATATTTTTTTATTTGGAAATGGACGCTTTTATTACTATTATGTACTCCTTTCGGTCCGGTTTATTAGACATGTACTAGTTTAAAAACAACTTTGACCAATAATTTTGGTCAACAAATTTTACATAATATGACATAAGAATTATACCATTAGATTTATCGTCAAAAGTAGTTTCTAATGGTATATTTTTAGGACATATATTGCATATTTTACTGGTTAAAATTGATGGTTAAATTTTTTTTTAAACTATGTGCGTGCCTATAAACTGAACCGGATGGAATAATGCTTACACCCTGCCTCTGCATTTCTAATATGCACACAGCCGTATAAACCACACTACTAGAGCCTAAATAAAGTAGATAGTTATTATAAAAAGCGCTAAATAGAACGGCCTAAAACTATGAAGATCAATTCGCAAATCACACGGCCATCCATGTCGGAAGAAAATATCACTCGCCATATCCTTCAACCGCATACACCCCTTCAAAAATAAGTCATGAAACTTCATACGTCGGAGAGTAGTCTATGATCAGAAAATAGTCGTGGCCCGATAAATAACCTGCAAGAAAGAAGACATAATGTTATTAAAAATCTTGTTATTTCTACATAGCCATCGCGAACAAATAAGACAAGCGCTCCTACCCTAAACAAAATCTTGTATTTGTCATCTATCTCATGTAGCCAGTTACCAAAAACATTTGCAACCGAACATAGGGGAGAAAAACCAGAAGCTATTTGGATGAATGACCATATGGAGCGACCAAATTACAATGAAAGAATAAATGCATAATTGTCTCATTATGATGACAAAAAACACATTGAGTACTTTCATGCCAATTACTCTTCACGAGATTATCTTTAGTAAGAATTACTCCCTTACGAAGATACCATGCGAAAATCTTCGTTTTTAGGGGTATTTTCATTTTCCAAATTTTACCGACTGAAATATCATGTTGAATCAATGCTCTATACAATGATCCACTAAAAATTTACCACTTTCTGATAATTTCCATTTGAACTCGTTCACACCGTTCGACAGTTGTATCGTGGATAATCATAATAAGAGATTGTTCCAAGATACCAGTCTAGGACCTATGAGACTTCTTCTGAAAGACACGTTCGGGGGATTAGATTCCATTACTGTGCAAAGCGTATCCCCTTTGTGTCTAACAATCGAATATAGAGTCGGATATTGTTCACGAAGAGAAGTTCGATAAAGCCACTTATATTTTTAGAATCTAATCTGCGATCTATCCTTAATATTAAAATAACCAAAATAGAAGAAATGTTTTTTAGACGCCATTAGGCCTACCTAAAAATGTGATTCACCGGGTTTCCAAACCACTTGGAACACAAATCTACAACCCACATATTTCCTCCATATAATAGTTTGTCAGACACCATCTTCAGTCAGTAGTTTGAAAAGCCATTTACCTAGAAGCGCAGTGTTCTTGACTTGTAAATCATGTATGCCAAGTCCACCGTATTCTTTTGGTCGGCAAATCACATTCCATCTGACTAGTTGATATTTCTTTTTTTCACTACCCCCTACCAAAAGAATCTTGAGTAGAAATAATCCACTTTAGTCAAGACACCTTTTGGTAATTAGAAAAACAAGATCATATGCAGTACCATGTTGGTGAGTACTGAATTTCTGAGTACAAGTCTCCCCCCGAGGGATAGCAATTTACCTTTTTAACTATTAAGACGATTTTGGGGTCCTTCCTCAACGATTTTCTATTCAACAATTGTGAGACACTAATAGTGAATTGGTATTTCCAGATAGTTGATTGGAAATTGCCCCTGGCCACAGCCGAAAAGCTCAGCATATAGGTGGGCACCCTTTTTAGCCTTGCCAAAATAATACAAATCACTCTGATGAAAGTTAATTTTCAGTCCCGATATTTGCTCGAATGCTGATAATATTAATTTCAGATTCTTAGCTTTCTCCAGATTGTGTTCCATAAACAGAATTATATCGTCAACATATTGAAGAATAGAGAGTCCACCATCAATAAGGTGGGGAACAAGTACTTCAATTTTGCCATTAGCCTTGGCTCTCTCGATAAGGATAGCCAACATATCAGTCACTATATTAAATATTATGGGAGATAGTGGGTCCCTTTGTCTTAGTCCATTTTTTTTGTCTAAAAGTAATTTCCAGTGTCGCCATTTACTTTTATAGAAACACTACCACCATACACAAAAGACTGTATGAGAGCACGTCACTCCTCAGAAAAAGCTTTCATACGAAGTGTTTGCTGGAGGAAAGACCAATTAACTTTGTCATATGCCTTCTCAAAGTCAATCTTAAACAATACACCATTTTGTTTTTTTAAGTGTAGTTCATGAATTGTTTCATTCGGGATCACTACACCATCTAGGATGTCTCTACCTTGCATGAACACAGTCTGATAAGGACGGACAACATGGCCAGCTACTGAATTTAGTCTAATTGTGGCAACTTTTGTAAAAAAACTAACATTAAGAAGGCAGATTGGACGATACTGTTGTATACATTATGCATTATTAACCTTAGGTAATAAAATTATGTTGCCAAAATTGAGTCTAAGCAGATCCAGTTGACCGACCTTCAAACATCCAAACAAATTCAGCAAGTCCACCTTAATGACCTCCCATAACTTTTGGTAAAATTGCGCTGGGAAACCATATGGTCATGGCGCTTTGTTATGTTCCATTTGAAAAACATCTTTCTTAACCTCCTCCTCAGAGTAAGGGGCGGTTAGGAAATTATTTTCCTCAACGAAAAACTGTGGGATATCCCCTGTTTGGGACTCATCCAAGGAAAGAAATTTTCTGGCGGAGCCCCGAATAGGGATTTATAATAAGAAGTAATATAAGACTTAAGTTGCTCTTGTCCCTCAATGAAACCTTAATCCCGATTCAGAGAGTGAATAAGTTTTTCTTATGCTTGCCATTGGCAATAGCATGAAAGTATCTTGTATGTGCATCTCCTTCTAGAATGAACTTCGCTTTAGAGCGTTGGTATCATTTGATTTCTTCCTCACGTAGTAGTCAGGCTATTTCCGTATTTGATTGGATTTTAAGCTCCATTTCTTGTGCAGATAATGGTCTGACTTCTGCAGAAACTTCTAAGTCGTCAATGATAGATGAGAGACATTTTTTCCTTTTTAAGGATTCCAGCAGTACGTCTAGACCAACCTCGAAGGAATTTGCGTAAAGAACGCATTTTATTATTCTATCATAGTATATGCGTTTTCCCACTAACTGGTTTCTCCCAAATAGTCTTCACCATATCATGGAATCCATCATGGATCATCCATCCGAGCTTAAATTTGAACTCATGTTTAGATTTCTGCGGTGCCAATCCAACAAATAATATTAAAGGAGCATGATCCGATAAAGCCTCAATATACTCTAGAGCACGGACAGTTACCATAGGGAACTTCTCTTCCCACTCAGTATCCATAAGAACTCTATCTAGTTTTTCGTGCTCCGAAAGACTACTGGTCCAAGTAAATTGTCTTCCTAACATTGTAACCTCTCTGAACTCTAATTTGTCTATGACAACATTAAACAAGAAAGGCCAATGTTCCTCGAAGCATCCTCGACTTTTTTAATGAGTAAACCTTAGCATAATGAAATCACCACCTATAAGAATATGATATGGATTGTCTTTTGCCAGATTCACAGCTCACGTAAAAATTCAGCTTTATAGGCATTATGGGCGGCCCCATAAACTGCAACTAGAGACCATGTGAAATCAAACCCGTGAGACCTCCAACAGCCCACAAACTCAAGAAAGAGCACAAGATATGTGGAACCTCCTCAACATGTAACCAAACATGCTGTTTTTTTTCCACAGTCGTACCCCCTCAACATGTAACCAAACATGATGGCACCTCCTGCATCCTATGTGCAGAAAAGAAAGCTGAGAGGTACCGAGCAGCACCGCCCATCAACTTTGTCAAGGTTCTTGAAATACGGAAAGCTCACTAAGAAGGATTTCTCTCCATACGGCAAAGCCTCCCACTTCCACTGCTCACTAGCAGTGCACCTCTTGGCAATCTGCCGCTGAACAACATCCGAGGATACAATCTGTCCAGAAACTTGCACTAGAGCTATAGCAGTCTGACTAGGTGCCAAATGATCACGAACCATAGCATCAGGCAAGTGAGAAAACAAAGTATGCTCATTGCCAATACCATACATATAAGGAGTAAGGCGCGGTTGCTTCAGCACAGGACATCTCAAGGTGGGATGGTTGGAGTTATCACAGATGTAACTATAGTGAACCACCTTACAGTCCTTAGACGTGTGTGTATTGACCGCACACTTCCATCAATGAAAAAACTTTTGTTTTTTATTACCCATAGCCGCGGTCGGTGGTGCATCATTTGTTACTAATGGTGGCTCAATTGATTGTTGATCTTCGTTAGGAGACCCCAAGAGGAAGGTATGATGAGCACAACAACAAGTTCTTACCTCAGTAAGAAAACAAGGTTATCGAACCAGTATGAGGAAGGAAATAACTCA
Organism: Avena longiglumis; assembly: GCA_030063025.1. NCBI lineage: Eukaryota > Viridiplantae > Streptophyta > Magnoliopsida > Poales > Poaceae > Avena > Avena longiglumis. The sequence continues at coordinate 166,094,491 of CP125978.1, forward strand.
AAGGTGTTGCTAGCAACTTGGAAACCTGCACAACACAAACTCAAGACTTTGCCCCAACGAACAGTGAGGTTGTCAATCTCACCGGTTTGCTGAAAACAAAGGGTTAACTGTATGGTGTGGAAGGTAATAGTGGTTTGCAGAAACTAAATAGTAACAGTGTAAGATGTATCAATGGTAAAGATTGGACCGGGGTCCATAGTTCACTATAGGTGTTCTCCTTAAGATAAAAAAAATGTGGCATGCTGGGTAAACAAATTACATCAGGGCAATTGACAGGACTGAGCAAGGCATAACAATGCAATACTAGACATTCATGATCCTATGAGATTCGATTGGATAATACAACAAGATACATAGACTGCCATCCAAATGCATCTATGACTAGTAATCCACCTTCAGGTTATCATCCGAACCCCCTCCAGTATTAAGTTGCAAGCAATGGATAACTGCTTTAAGCAAAGTGTGTAAGGTAAACAATCCACTTGTTCCACGAACAAGAGACCGTTGTTTTCTCCCTAGTAGCAACAACACATCTACAACCTTAGAGATTTTTGTCACTTCCCTTAGATTAAATAGAGGCATGGACCCACTATCAAGCATAAATACTCCCTCTTGGAGTCACTAGCATCTACTTGGCCAAGATAGCTACTAGAAACGAAGAGCATGCAAGATCACAAAGAACAAATACATGATAGAATCAATAAGACAAAACCATTAATCAATCTAATATAATAATCTCAATATCCATCAGATCCCCGCAAGCACAACATGCATGATTACAAATAGATGATCTTGATCCTGAATGGGGCTCACAAGATCTAAACATGGTAGCACAAAGGAGGAGATACAACCATCTAGCTACTACATGGACCCATAGTCCAAGGTGTAACTACTCGCGCTTCATACCGGAGGCTGGCATGATGAAGAAGAAGGCCCCCAGGATGATCTCCCCTTCGGCAGGGTGCCGGGAAGAGCTTCAGATCCCCCCGATCTAGGGACGATGGTGGCGGCGGCTATAGACTGTTTCATGGAAGATTGATCGGGTACTTAGGGTTTTGGTATCGAGGGATCTTTATAGGCGAAGAGGCGAGGCAGGGGGCAGCCAGGGCGGCCACACCCTCCCAGGCGTGGACTGGGGTTAGCCGCGCGGCCAGGGGTGTGGCCCCCTGGTGGCTCCCCTCCATCTCGTATTCTGGCTCCGTGTTCCCCACGGTAAAATATTGACTTTGGCTTTTGTCCCGTCCAATTCCGAGAATATTGATTTTCTGCCTTTTCTGGAACCAAAAACAGAAGAAAACAGGCAACTGGCACTGTGGCATCTTGTTAATAGGTTAGTCCAGAAAAACATATAAAAATAACTCAAAGTGTAGACAAAGCAAAGCAAAGCAGATACTAAACAAGCATGGAACATCAAAAGATATAGATACGTTTTCAATGTATCAAGCATTCCCAAGCTTAACTCCTGCTCGTCCTCGAGTAGGTAATTGATAAAAAGAATAATTTTTGAGGTGACATGCACCATCAAAATCAAGATCAAACCATTTGCAAGCATTGAAAGCTGGGATCAAAGAACTCTAAACATGAGCACGAACGATGGAGTTCTAACAATAAGATAAAGTAACTATGCATGCAGCATGAAAGGTTACAAACAAAGATTCATGAATAACATGCATTGAAAAATGTTTGTTTGTTTCACATATAGAAAACATGGCATAGTGGCATTCAGCTTGACCTTCATGGAGTAGCAAATAGATGCATAAGACACCTTCAAAGTTCATAAGAGTGACTAGATACAAGTAGTTCAAGAACAAGCAATATTAACAATATGAATCAATCAATAAGTTTTGGGACAATGCACATAGAACTAAGAATGGCAATTATGCTCTCTTAATTGGTGCCTAAGGATAGAAGGTGGAGACTCAATATAATGGTGGAAGAAAGGCCCTTCATAAAGGGAAGCAGGGATTTCAAGTTTCATAAAGATCTTCCAAAAATTATGGTACTTGTTAGCTTTTAGCTCTCATTGCCCCTATCATAAGCATCTTGAAGTGATTAAGGTTAAAGTGAACAAACTATGAAGTATATGCTTGACAAAGTATAAGTTGGCAATCTCATGTCCCTTGAATACGAGGGCCGCTCCTCATGCTACTCAAGTTTAGTTACTTGCAAGTTCTTGTCATATTAAGTACATGTGTATCATAGAGAACCTGCAGGGTACCCTTGCACATGAATCTGAGAGCTATCTCATAATCAAAATGACAAGGCAAGCAGACAATGAGGATCTCAGCAATCTTCTTATTTACCATGGGAAAATGGTGTTTTTTTCTCTCTTTCCTCTTTTCTCATATTATTTTTATTTTTCTCAATCTCTTTTTCTATCTCTTTTTTATAAGAAGAATGCTTCATAGATTGCTCTCTATGGTGATGTTACAAGTTTCCATCATGATTAGGCATGGCTTAGGCTAGCGGCCCAGGCGTTTCTCTAACACACATACATACCTCCATGGACTTACAAGCTCCCCTTTCATTTCACACCGATGACATCCATAAACAAAAGAGCATGATATCAAATGTGTACAATATACAAGTGCAATGTTGAAAGCATTCCCCATGACAGCATGCTTCTGCTAATTCCAACGTATAAGTGCAAACATATACAACACAGATGACACAATGGTTCAAGTTTATTAGGGCAAGAAAAATAAAGTGTGCCATCAAGTTCGTGAGAGCTTTAATCATTAAGTTTTCACATAACAAAATACTTTTTAATTGGAAGATAAATGAAAACAAGAATATACTTGGAATGGTGTAACATACCATGCATAGGAATTTATAGTGGACACTTTGGAATAACTTGGTTTATTGGGAGTTGAATGCATGAGTAGAGCTTACTCATACATGTGGAGGCTAGCAAAAGACTCGGAGCGACCAACTAAGAGAGCAATAATGGCCATAATCATGTAGAGCGACAAAACATTACTAATCAAAGCATAAAGTGGTACTACAAGTCAAGGACTAAATAATCATAGAGTCTATGGTGACTTGTTCATAGTCATAACATGGTGTGAGCATGTGCCAAGTCAACCCAAACAAAGCATCAAAGGAGAATACCACAATACTATGCTTTTGTATGCTAAAACAACGCATGATTCCTTCAAGACACATTAAGCAATCCTAATTGTTTGGAACAAGTCATGCTACAACAATAATCATTAAGCATAAGATCAAAACAACATTTAGCATGGCATGATAAAGTCTAAGTCACTGTCAAAGCAAGCTCCTCTTGTACTATTCAAGCAAGAACTTTCTACTCCACTCCAACACCAATCAACTTATTTGAAACAACACAGTGAGAACAGGGGTCCAAACTACTTTATTAAAGCAAACAAAGCAAACAAAAACCAAAAACAAAAACTAAGACGCTCCAAGAACAACACAACAGTGCATGAAACAATAAAAACGAAGTGTCTAGAAAGACTTGAGATTTTTATTGATGAAGAAGGGGATGCCTTGGGCATCCCCAAGCTTTGACGCTTGTACCTCTTGAATATTTATTAGGGTGACATGGGGTGGCATCACCAAGCTTGAGATTTTGTCCATTCTTCATCTCATTATATCATTTTTTTCTCTACACCTGCAAATTTTCCTTCATACAAAACTTCACACAATATTCATTAGCAACATCAATGTATTCAAAAGATAATAGACCCTTGGGGTTTTAGTTTTAGAACAACAAAAAAATTCAGTAGAAACACAAGCTACTGTAGCAATTCCCTCAAAAAGCTCAATTTGACAAAAAGAACCCAAAAAGGAATCAATAAGAAGCAAATGCAAATAATGGCAGAAATTTGTCAAAACAGACCAGCAGGTAGAAACCGATTTGTTCGAAGACCTTATGTTGCTCAAATCAAAAAGTTTTGAACTAAAGAAAGTTACCTAACATACTGGGGGATTTATTCATAAAATTACAGCGCAATACGACTTACAGATATTTTATACGATTTTTTATGGTGGAGCACAAAAATCTATTTTAGGACAACAACTCCCCAAATCTTGCTTCCCTCTCATTAGAAGTTATTCTTGGCACAAAAAAACAAATAAAAAGGATAAGGAGAGGTCATTACTTAACTTCCAAGACTCAAGAAACTTTTGTATTATCTCTCAATAAGTAGTTTTATTTAACGCCTTTGAGTTAGGCACACGAAGCAAGAATCAAGTATTTTCAAATGAAGAAGCATTAACATCAAACCTTGCTTTCAAAGGAGGAGCAAAAAGCAACTTCTATCTCCTCATAGGGAAGTGTTCAATACCTTTCTTGAATGGAAATTGATATTTAATGGTGTCTTCTTTCTTATCAATGATGGCACCAACAGTTCTAAGAAAAGATCTTCCCAAAGTAATAGGACAAGAAGCATTGTATTCAACATAAAAAACATAGAAATCAACAGGGACATAAGCATTGTTAACCATAATAAGAACATCATTAACACTCCCCATGAGTTTCATTTTAGCATTATCATTAAGTGGTACATCCAAATAACAATCTTCCAAAGGTGGCAAATCAAGCATTTCATAAATCTTTCTAGGCATAATAGAGACACTAGAATCAAGGTCACATGAAGCTTTAAGATCAAAGTCATTCACTTGCATATTAATGATAGTTTCCCAACTATGTTCTACTTTCCTAGGAATAGAAGCTTTGTGTTTCAGTTTTTCTTCCTTAATTTTAATGAGAGCATCTGTAATATGTTTTGTAAAAGCCATATTCATAGAACTAGCATTAGGACTTCTAGCAAACTTTGTAGGAACATAATCACTTCAGAAATATTGTAGCCATCAAGATCAAAATCAAACTTAGCATCACATGTAGTAGACTTATTGGATTTAGGCATTGTTGTAGGAGGAATGGGGACTTCTTGTGGTTTTCTAGCATCAACATTGGTGGTAGTAATAGTACAAATACTATTGTTTCTAGCAATTTCAGCTTCTCTTTCCCACTTAGCATGTAATTTAGCTAACAATCTAACATTTTCATCAATAGTAACTTGTATGGCATGAGTAGCAACAAAGGTACTTTCCAAGGTTTCAGGTTTAGCAGCCATTTTATTAATCAAAGAGGATTGTGCTTCAGACAAAGATGAAATATTTTTCTCAGTGTTCAAAATTTTGGACTGCAAACTAGGAATTTCCCTATTCAAATTCTCAAGTTGATGACTAATATTTTTCAAAATAGCAGATTGTTCTTCCATAGTTTTAGTGAATATTTTGTTCTGCTCATATTGCATTTGCATAAAGTTTTTAGTGGATATTTCAACTTCCAGAATCCTATCTTCACTAGGCATTCCAGATCTACCATGATAAGTATTGCCATGATTAAGAGGATAAGGCCTATGTTTATTATTACCATAAGCATTTTTGCCATCTGAAGCTCTTCCCGGCACCCTGTCAAAGGGGAGAGATCATCCCGTAGGCCTTCTTCATCACCATGCCATCCTCCGGTTTGATGCGTGAGTAGTTCCACCTTGGACTCTGGGTTCATGTAGTAGCTATATGATTGTTTCTCCTCCTTTGTGCCAGCATGTTTAGATCTTGTGAGCTCTGTTCATGATCAAGATCATCTATTTGTAATCATGCATGTTGTGTTTCCGGGGATCCGATGGATATTGAGATTATTATGTCAGATTGGTTAATGGTTATATCTTATTGATTCTATCATGTCTTTGTTGTTTGTGATCTTGCATGCTCTCCGTTTCTAGTAGCTATCTTGGCCAAGTAGATGCTAGTGACTCCAAGAGGGAGTATTTATGCTCGATAGTGGGTTCATGCCTCTATTTAATCTGGGGAAGTGACATAAATCTCTAAGGTTGTAGATGTTGTAACAACCCTAGTTTTATTAAATAATAATTAGGAAATGTTCGTGCATTCATCTAGCATCATCATCATTTAAAATATGTGCAACAAATAGATTAAGACCCTAAACCCTATTCCCTCTCTCCCCTTGAAAACAATTCAAAATGTTTTAAATATTCTTGAAAACCTACCAGAATGTGGAGTCCAACTGGTTATGAGGGCCCCATAGTATTTTAAATCATTATAAAGCCTTGTGGTATTTTTGAAATGTCCAAATTAGTTTGGTATTTGAAACTACAAAAGAGAAAACAGAAATATAAATGGAAAAACAATTTTTGCAAATAAAACAGAGCCAGCAAGCCATAGCAGGCCGGCCCATCTCCCCCTCTCCCCTCTCCTTCCTTTCTCTAGCTCGTAGCGTCTTGCCGAAGCCAGCCGAAGCCCATGCGGCCCAAGCCACGTCTTGGTTGTGTCTTCCTCACACGCAAGCTGCGCTGCGGAGGCGCGACATCGTCGCCGCCCGCGATTCGTCAGCCTGTGCTCGCGTGGATAAGAACTCCACGAGAACGGTCGTCCCCTCCTCTATCTCCCCATACCCAGTTCATCTTCTCTCGGCCTCTCTCATGGAATCCCCTTTCTTGCCTAACCCTAGTTCGTAGTTAGCCATTTGCCGCCGGCGTTCCGGACCGCCCCGAGCTTCGCCATCTATCCCAGGAGACTCGCCTCGCCACCCTCTCGCTCCATGCCAAAGAAAGCAAGTCGGGAAGGCACCTGTGCGCCGGAATCGAGCTCGCCGTCCCGTTGGCCGTCGCCATTGCTGCCATCGATTCCTGCTCCTCCGACCACCTCGTGCCTCGCCGACATCATCGTTGTGTTCGTGGTGATCCCATGGTCCTCACGGACCTCTACATTTCATCTCCACCTCTCTGTATCAGTGCCGCCATAGCCACATGCGAGCACCGCCGTTGTTCGTCATCGCCGGCCAAACTCCGACGACCATTCGAGGGCGGCGCCACCACCATTCAACTCCCCTCGACGCCCTCTAACCAACGCCCCCAGCCTCGTCTCTCCCGTAGCCCCAATCGCCAGAACCACCTTCGATCTGGGATGAGCTCCATGGCTGACGTCAGCATGGTGCACTAAATCTCTATTTCTTTTATTTAAATGTTTCAGTAAATATTTTCTGTAATTATTAAATCCCTGACAGGTGGGTCCACCCTATAAGTGTAATAAACATATTCAGAAATGTTTCTGATTAATACAAATGTTTAAGTAATTCTAAAATGTAAATTATTTCATAATATTCTAAAAATGGTTTAAAATGAATTAAAATTTGAGAAATTCATAACTAATTCATTTTAAATTAGAAAAATACAAATAATATATCAAAATGTTCATAAAAATGAGACCTATCTAATTACACTATAATCATGCATTGTTCAACAATTTACATTGCAAGTTTAATTATATAACAAAATGAACCCTCCCATATGCATTCGGGGTTTCTCCGAATTAGGGTTTGGACCCCTCGGACCCCGATTAAGTTGTCAAGCATGCATTAGGGGTTTATTGCAATGCAATTTAACCTGTCATATCATCATCCTTGCTTGAGCATTGCATCGATGCCATGTGTTGATTGTTTCCTTTATTTTTGGTGTTTGGTTCTTCCTCGGTAGAATACGATATCGAAACCGATATCAATATCGAAGCCCGAGATCAACATCGTCGAATCGCGAAGAATAAAATACTTGATCAACTATAACCAAGTCAAGTACCAGGTGTCTAGAGCTCTGCTTTCCAGATATCAAATGGAAAAGGCAAGCGAAGCCCCACACATACATATGAATCCAATGCTTTCAAAGTATTTACATTCTTGCCATGTGCATACGATTCTAAAGTATTTTATCGATAGATATAGTACCTATCTGATACATATTTCCTTTGAAGCCTATATTCCCTGATCCACTGCTCCTAGCATAACTAGGGTTTGATTTTGTGAAGCGTTGCTAGAGCTATTACTGAAGGGAATATGCCCTGAGAGGCAATAATAAAGTTTTTATTATGTGTATTCCAAGTATATGATAGATGTTTATTTTGCATGCTATAATTGTATTAATACGGAAACGTTAATACATGTGTGTTTAATAAACAAACAGAAAGTTCCTAGTTATGCCTCTCTCATAAACTAGCTCGTTGATTAATAAGATGATCAAGGTTTCCTGATCATAGACATTGGATGTTGTTAATAACAGGATCACAACATTAGTGTAATGGTGTGATGAACATTCATCCGAAGTATAGCATTACGATCAAAGTCATTGAGTTTATATTTCTATAACAATTTATGAAGTAATCCTAATCCTTAGACCATGAGATCATGTCAATCACTAACACCGGAAGAATTTCTTGATAACATCAAACGTCACACCGTAACAGGGTGATTATAAAGATGGTTGTTATGTTGAGGCCCATGGATCGAGAGTTGAATTTTTTCATCCCGATGACGTATAGATATACTCTGGGCCCTCTTGGTGATATCAGATTGGTTAGCTTGCAAGCAAGTGATTTGATCACTAGAATGTTATATCACGGGAACGAGAAAAGAGTGCATGTCAGTAACGAGATCAAACTAGGTATGGAGATACCGATGATCGAATCTCGGACATGTAATATATCGTGAAACAAAGGGATTAAGATACTAGCGTAAAAGGTTCCGACGATCACAAAAAAGTCATCGTTGAATGTGTGGGTGTCAGTATGGGTCTCGGATCTAAACCGATTATTGATCCGAGAGGGGTCTCGATCATGTTCGCATTATTCACGAACCGTAGGGTGACACACTTAAGAGACACCGACATCCAATTGGAGCAAAAGTTTCATGCCAAAAGAATAAAAAAGCACAGGAATTTATTTCACTAGATACCGAAACAGGTTTTCGGGTGAAATTGCAAAAAGAGGTTATGCATGTGAAATAGAATTCTAGCAAGGGGTTATATGTGAATGTTTGTCATTAAAGTAATTGACAAAATTCTGAATAAATAAAAGAGTTTTATTTAATGAGAGTTTGCATTAAATTTGGTGGAAATTTAATGGGAATTTGAGTGGAGAAAATTGAAGGGCCATTTTGTGAGTGGAGTGTCCACCCACATGAATGAGTGAGAGGTGGGGGCACCCTCCATGTGCGGCGGCCATGCCCCCTTGGGCTGCCCCCTCCCCTATATAAGGAGCCCCTCCTCTCACACCTCCTCGTGAAGGATCTCTCTCCCCCTCTAGAATTTATCCCCCATGGTCTCAGACTAGCGAGATACATGTTCCCGGTGGCTATTCGGCAAGAAAGAGTTGTGCTTCCGCTGCATCGCTGGAGCGAGGAGGCGGAGGTTTCTCGGTGCCTCGAACGTGTGTGCGAGCATGGATGCGCTGCTGATTTGCGGCGCCAGGACTTCCTCTCGATCTTGAGATCGGCAAGAGATCATCTACATCAACCACGAGTCGAACTCGTTAAGCTTTGTCGGTCTTCAAGGGTATGTTCTCTACGGATATATATCCGCTCGTTGTTTATATCTAGTAGATAGATCTTGGTACATAGTTCACATCGTAGGAATTTTTTTTTGTTTTCTATGCTACGAACCCTACAGTGGTATCAGAGTCGGATCTACGCGTAGATACTTTACACGGGTAGTACACATATGAGTATGTGGGCGATGATGATCATGTTGTTGCTCCTTAGTTGTAATTTTGGATATTGGTGGCATAGTGGGATGAAGCGGCCCGGACAAACTTTACATGTCCTCGCACATGAGACATGTTCCACGCTTGACATGCAACTAGTTTGCATAAGTGGCTAGCGGGTGTCTATCTCTCCTACTATAGTCAATATCTATTTTGCAACGAGTTGTCAACAATTTGATTATCCTCGTTGTGGTTCATGTTCGTAGGTATGAATGGTTCTATCTCGAAAGCTCTAAGCCACATAAAATTTGCAATGGATAAATTAGAGGCGTCTAGTTTAGATTGTTTCTGGGCTAGTGTTATGATATGGTGATGTTGTAAGTAGAAGTATGAGATGATAATCTTACAACACACATAACGTGTAATCTCCATAGACCTTGGACTTACACATATAGGTATGATTGTGATCATACCACGGTGCACATGATAGAGATCATATGCGGGAACCATATCATTCCACTAATAAACATGTGATGTTTGATAGCATCTTATATTGCTTGTTTAGCGCTTTGTTAGCATAATAAGATGATCCCTCATTTAAATATCAAGATAAGAATGTGTTCTTCCTTCAGTATGCACCAATTATGTTTTTGTCTCTCCAAGACATCACGTGATGATCGGGTGTTCTTGGATCCACGACCATATTTTGGGTGTAAGACAGTTACACACGTGAATACTAAGGTTCTTACTTGGCGAGCCTAGCATGTACAGACATGGCCTCGGAACACGGACCGAAAGGTTAAGCATGAGTCATATAGTTGATATGATGCCCATTTGATGCTCGCCTTTGAAGCTACACCGACTCACGTGATGATCAGACTTGGTGTAGTGGATTTGGTTCATGTAATCACCAAAAAGTCACGAGGGATGTCGTTTTTGAGTGGGAGTTCATTCGTAATATGGATTAGTTGAACTCAATCTATCATAAACTTAGTCTAAACTTTACAAATTCTGTTGTAGATGGCACCACCTGCTTTTAATTTCAATGTGTTCATGGAGAAAGAGAAACTTGCAACGAACTGTAGCAACTTTACCGAATGGGCCATGAATTTGAGGATTCTCCTCTCTGCTGCACAAAAGCAATATGTGCTAGAAGCTCCCCTAGGCCCCCCCACCTTTTGAGGATGCCCCTGACAAGGAAAAGAATGTCTATCAGACTCGTCAGGAGGACCACAACTTAGTTCATTGCGGCATATTGTATGGGCTAGAGCCGGAACTTCGAAAGCGTTTCGAAAATGGCAATGCATTTGATACAATGGGTGAGTTGAAAATGATTTTTGACACACATGTTGCTGTAGAGAGCTACAATGCTTCAGAAAAGTTCTTTAGCTGCATGATGGAAGAGCACAACTCTGTTAGTGAGCATGTACTCAAGATGTTGGGTTACGCCGATAAGCTTGTGTCCTTGGGAATAACGATTCCCATTGACTTAGGCATCCATCGTGTTATGTAGTCTCTGCCACCTAGCTATAAGAGCTTCATGATGAACTATAATATGCAAGGCATGAAGAAGTCTCTCCCCGAGCTTCTATCAATGCTTAAAACTGCAGAAGTGGAGGTCAAAAAGGAACATCAAGTGTTGATGATCAATAGGAACACTGGTTTCAAGAAAGACAAGAAGGGAAAACGGAAGGGAAGTAAGGGCGGCAAGCCGGTTGCCGTGCCTGAAAAGAAACCCCGAGTTGGACCTAAGTATGATACCGAGTGCTACTATTGTAAGACAAAGCTTTGGGCGCAATTGCCCCAAGTATTTGGCAGACAAGAAGGCCGGCAAGGCAAACAAAGGTATATATGATATACATGTTATTGATGTGTACTTGAATAGTGGTCGCAGTAGCACCTGGGTATTTGATACCGGTTCAGTTGCTAATATTTGTAACTCGAATCAGGGGCTGCGGAACAAGCGACCGCTAGCAAGGGGTGAGGTCAAGATGCGTGTCGACAATGGATCAAGCGTTGATGTGATCACCGTCGGAACACTACCTCTCCATTTGCCATCGGGATTAGTTATAAACTTAAATAATTGTTATCTGGTGCCTGCACTGAGCATGAACAATGTATCTGGATCGTGTTTGATGCGAAGTAGTTATTCATTTAAATACGAGAACAATGGTTGTTCTATTTATATGAATGAGATCTTTTATGGTCATGCACCGATGATGAATGGTTTATTTCTATTAGATCTTGATGATAATGTTACACATATTCATAATGTTGATGCTAAAAGGATTAAACTTAATGATGATATATCCGCATATATGTGGCACTGCCGTCTAGGTCATATTGGCGTTAAACGCATGAAGAAGCTCCATTCGGATGGAATTTTGGAATCACTTGATTTTGAATCATTTGATACATGTGAGCCATGCCTTATGGGCAAGATGACTAGAAAGCCGTTTTCCGGTTCAATGGAACGGGAGACAGATTTATTAGAAATCATACATTATGATGTATGTGGTCCTGAGTGTGTCGGCGCGAGGTGGATATCGTTATTTTGTTACTTTCACGGATGATTTAAGTAGATACGGTTATATCTACTTGATGAAACACAAGTCTGAAACCTTTTAAAAGTTCAAGGAATTTCAGAATGAAGTTGAAAATCATCGTAATAGAAAGATCAAATTTCTACGGTCCGACCGTGGAGGTGAGTATCTAATTTACGAGTTTAGCACTCACATGAAAGAGTGTGGAATTGTTTCACAACTCACACCTGCCGGAACACCACAGAGAAATGGTGTGTCGGAACGTCGTAATCGTACTTTATTGGATATGGTTCGATCTATGATGTCTCTGACGGACTTGCCATTGTCATTTTGGGGTTATGCACTAGAAACTGCTGCTTTCACTTTAAATCGGGAACCATCTAAATCCGTTGAAAAGACACCGTATGAATTATGGTTTGGAAACAAACCTAAGCTGTCATTTCTTAAAGTTTGGGGATGCGATGTTTATGTGAAGAAACTTCAACCGGATAAACTCGAACCCAAAGTGGAAAAATGCGTCTTCATAGGATACCCTAAGGAAACTATTGGGTATTCCTTCTATCACAGATCTAAGGGCAAAGTTTTTGTTGCCAAGAATGGATCCTTTCTAGAGAAAGAATTTCTCGCGAAAGGTGTTAGTAGTCGGAAGGTAGAACTCGAAGAGGTTATTGAACCTTCTCTCCAAAGTATGGCGAGTAGCGTAGCGCCGGAAGTTGTCCCGGAGTTGGCTCCACCAGTTGAAGAGGGAACTAATGATAATGATCATGAAACTCCGAAAGAGAATACTACCGAACCTCGCAGGTCTAGCAGGACGCGTGCAGCTCCCGAGCTGTACGAAAATCCTGTCATGAATTTCATGGTTGATGAAAATGATGACCCTACGATATATGAAGAAGCGATGATGAGCCCAGATTCCAACAAATGGTTAGAAGCCATGAAATCCGAGATGGAATCCATGTATGAAAATCAAGTTTGGAACTTGGTGGAATTACCTCACGACCGAAAGGCCGTGGAGAACAAATGGATTTTCAAAAGGAAAACCGATGCTGATGGTAATGTGACCCTCTATAAAGCTCGACTTGTCTCGAAGGGGTTTTGACAAATTCAAGGAGTTGACTACGATGAGACATTCTCTCCCGTAGCGATGCTAAAATCAGTTAGGATTATGTTAGCAATTGCTGCATATTTCGATTATGAGATATGGCAGATGGATGTCAAAATCGCGTTTCTCAATGGTAATATTGAAAAAGAGTTGTATATGATACAACCAAAGGGTTTTGTCGATCCTAAGGATGCTAACAAGGTGTGCAAGCTTCAGCGATCCATCTATGGATTGAAGCAAGCATCATGAAGTTGGAATCTCCGCTTTGATGAGGTGTCAAAGAGTTTGGATTTGTCCAAACTTATGGAGAAGATTGTATTTAGAAGAAAGTGAGTGGGAGCAATGTGGCATTTCTAATATTAAATGTGGATGACATATTATTAATCGGAAATGATATAGATCTTTTAAACAGTGTTAAAAGTTATCTAAACAGCAAATTTTCAATGAAGGACCTAGGTGAAGCGTCATACATATTAGGCATAAAGATCTATAGAGATAGATCTAGGCGCCTAATAGGGCTATCGCAAAGTACATACCTTGATAAGATTTTAAAGAAGTTTAAAATGGACAACAGTAAGAAGGGGTTCTTACCTATGTTGCAAGGCAAGACATTGAGTAAGACTCAAAGTCCGGCTATGACGGAAGAAAGAGAGATAATGGACAAAGTCCCCTATGCTTCAGTCATAGGCTCTATAATGTACGCCATGCTATGTACAGGACCGGATGTGGTACATGCTATTAGTTTGACTAGTAGGTACCAATCAGATCCAGGTTCAGAACACTGGATAGCGGTCAATAATATCCTTAAGAACTTACGAGGGACTAAGGATATGTTTCTTATATACGGAGGTGAAGAAGAGCTCATCGCTAAGTGTTATGTCGACGCAAGCTTTGACACCGATCCGGATGACTCTAAGTATCAATCCGGATACATATTTCTCATGAATGGCGGAGCGGTTAGTTGGAGGAGCTTCAAACAACCTGTGGTGGCGGGATCAACAACGGAGGCCGAATATGTTGCTGCTTCGGAAGCGGCTCATGAAGTGGTTTGGATGAAGGAGTTCATATCCGAACTAGGAGTGGTTGCAAACGCGTTGGACCCAATGGTGATCTATTGTGACAACAATGGTGCCATTGCCAATGCCAAAGAGCCAAGGTCTCACAAGCATTCCAAGCATATTAAGCGCCGGTTTCACTCCATCCGCGAGCATGTCAAGGATGGAGATATAAAGATTTGTAAAGTACACACGGATCTCAATGTAGCAGATCCGTTGACTAAACCTCTCCCTAGAACAAAACATGCTCAACACCAGAACTCAATGGGTGTTAGATTTATCACTATGTAACTAGATTATTGGCTCTAGTGCAAGTGGGAGACTGAAGGGAATATGCCCCGAGAGGCAATAATAAAGTTTTTATTATGTGTATTCCAAGTATATGATAGATGTTTATATTTGCATGCTATAATTGTATTGATACGGAAACATTAATACATGTGTGTTTAATAAACAAACAGAAAGTTCCTAGTTATGCCTCTCTCATAAACTAGCTCGTTGATTAATAAGATGATCAAGGTTTCCTGATCATAGACATTGGATGTTGTTAATAACGGGATCACAATATTAGTGTAATGGTGTGATGAAAATTCATCCGAAGTATAGCATTACGATCAAAGTCATTGAGTTTATATTGCTATAACAACTTATGAAGTAATCCTAATCCTTAGACCATGAGATCATGTCAATCACTAACACCGGAAGAGTTTCTTGATAACATCAAACGTCACACCGTAACAGGGTGATTATAAAGATGTATTTAGAACTAATAAAGTGTTATGTTGAGGCCCATGGATCGAGAGTGCAATTTGTTCATCCCGATGACGGATAGATATACTATGTGTTGGAGATATGCCCAAGAGGCAATAATAAAGTGGTTATTATCATATCTTCACACTTATGATAAATGTTTACATACCATGCTATAATTGTATTAACCGGAAACATTAATACTTGTGTGATTTGTAAACTAAAATAAGAGTCCCTAGTAAAGCCTCTTGTTAAACTAGCTTGTTGGTTAATATATGATCATGGTTTCCTGATCATGAACATTGAGATGTTATTAACAACAAGATCATATCGTTAGGAGAATGATATGGTGGACATACTCCTATAGATAAGCGTAGCATAAAGATCAAGTCATTTCATTAGTTCAATTGCTATATGCTTTCTGATACATAGTAACCTAATTCCTTCGACCATGAGATCATGCATATCACCTTTACCGGATGGATGATTTGATGACATCAAACACCACACCGTAACTGGGTGGCTATAAAGGTGGCATTGAGTGTTCGGAAAGTATTGGTTGAAACACATGGATCAAGAGTGGGATTTGTCCATCCATATGACGGATAGACATACTGGGCCCTCTCGGTGGAATGTCATCCAATTAGCTTGCAAGCATGTGACTGGCTCACAAGGGATCACATATCACGGGAACAAGAAAAGAGTACTTATCGGTAACGAGGTTGAACTAGGTATGCAGAGATACCGACGATCATAACCTCGGATAAGTAAACTATCGTGAGACAAAGGGAAATTGGTATCGTATGTAAGTGGTTCATTCGATCACAAAGTAATCGTAGAAATATGTGGGAGCCATATGAATTTCTAGATTCCTCTATTGGTTATTGTCCGGAGAAGTGTCTCGATCATGTCCGCATAATTCACGAACCGTAGGGAGACACACTTAAGGATTCGACGTTGTTTGAGTAGTTATGGTATTATGAGAAAGAGACCGAATGTTGTTCGGAGTCTCGGATGGGATCCGGGATATCACGAGGTGATCCGGAATGGTCCGGAGAATAAGATTCATATAAGGAAAGTCCGTTTGAGTTCGGGAATGATTCCGTGTTTTCATCGGAATGTTCTAGAAGGTTCGGATTGTCCGGCACTCGGGGGGAGGTACATGAATGTGTCATTACATATTGAATGATTGCATCATGTACTAAGTGTTCTTCTGTTCCAAAACTGAAAAGTCAAACGCCGGTTGAAAGTCAAACGGCTAAAAACGAGCTGTGGAAAAGCGAACGTGGGAAACAGGAAACTGTGGGAAACAAGCAAGAGGTGGTTGGAACCGACTTGGGGGAGGAGTCCCTCCAAGCCGGCGCGCTGTAACTACCTCGGTGAATTACGCTCCTAGCTACAAGCCTGGATGAGCGGTAGTGGTTGAAATAGTACGGTGGGGCCCCAAAAGCCACTCACGGGTAGACCTTTCGGCCGTCCCAACCACTTCCAACTCATCGGGACTGTCTGGTAACGTGTCAGCGGCGAAGGGATCAACTACATACACAAATGAGTATGTATGCAAGCCACCATACAAGAGTACATCAGAGCCATACCATCTAGAAAGAAAGGAAATATAGCAACGCCATACGGCAAGATTCAAATGACCTAGATAGATATAATATGTTAGGATAATTCCTCATACATCACACATCAGAGCATCAAGCGGAAGCGGCAAAACATAGTCCGAGTACGGATAAGAAGCAAATCGGCATAAGGTGCCATAGAAGTAAGCACATCCCGCCCACAGATCTCACGGATCCCCGTTCCCGGAATATCTACACCGAACGATCGTTGCCCACATCATCAGCCTCTTCCACCCAGTATCCGTCCTGCGAGTGTACCTGTTCATCTGAACCAATAATTTATCGTGTGAGACCCTAAGGGTACTCAGCAAGTCTTAATGCCTCTAAAGGGACACAACTGGGTGACGCAATTGCAGCAAAAGATAAACCCTAGCAGTTCTACAGATACTACTAACCATCCGCCTAACCAATGATAGACGGATGCCCGTGAATTAATGATAACAGTAATTTCATCGGATCCATCCTCCTCCTCGCTACCAACGAGGAAGCGGACACAACCCCCATCCGTTGGCAATTTTATTAACCATTCCATGAGTATTGCACTATTTACTAGTCATTTACTTAGTCGATTAAAGCGGTACTTTAGTTATGCTTGTCTATGGTCGAGAAACGTGCTCCAAGTCGTCCATAACCGGACACGGCTTTGAAAGTTTTACCTGCAGAGGTGCACAAATAGCAACACACACTCGATCAACCTCGGAAAAACCAAATCAAAACCCAACGAGGCCTTCACGACAAAGCAATCACAGGATTCAGAAATATTTCGGGGGCCACCCATTGAGTAGAACCATAGCGAAGTTAGCGGACTCGAGACGGACTCAAGGTTTGCGATGGGCAGTAACGATTGGGAACCCAAAGTGTGGTGGCTTGTCGATACATGAAAACACTCGCTTACCTAAGCGATGCAAGGTGCTCCTCGCACAAACGTAAATAAAGCAGTAGCATGGCATAAGTACAGGATAGTAAATAAAACCTCAAACTAGTTTGTGGCCCCAAGAAATAAGACGGAATCAAGCTCTGGCTTAGGGGGGTCCCATAATCCTCCCGGATGTGGATAGCGCGATAAATCTTGGAACAGGAATCAAGTACTCGGGGTCTTACGGGACACAAGTGAGCAGGAAAAACCAAATAGCAGATGTTGCTCACCGATGCCACTTTCTTTAGTTATCCCATTACTACTCAGGTTAAGTTGTTTAGGTACCTCGTTATCCATCAGACTCTCACATACCCTACACATGCTGTTCTACGACTCGCATGGCTAAAACAACTCCTGTAGTAATGGCTCATGGGATGGGGGAACAAGCTTGGTGGGGTTTAAAGTAAAGGCTATGCAATACTTGGGATTCAATTTAATGCAATCGCGACTCAATGATGCAAGAATAAGATAGAGGCAAAAGGTACTGTATGTATGCAAGCATGTGGTAGTGCTTGCCTGGCAACTCAGTTGAAGCGAGAGGCGGATCTGGGTAGTGCTCCTGGTGCTCTTGATATATCCCCTGCTCGGAGTCTATCCGAAGAAGAACCAAACAAACAAGGGCCAACATAAATAAAGTGCACAAGCATAGGAATAAAATGCGTCAAGCAAACAATCATGCCATGATGAATGATGCACAAGTTGCATGGCAATAAAGTAGCATGGCATGGGTGAGGTGTGGTATACAAGAATAAGTCATTTTATTAAGGTTTGGCCACATTTTATTATCATAAAAGTTGTTGTATACTTTATATTTTATATGATTCATGCTGCAATTGAAGTCATGGATAGCATAGACAGAAAGGTCTCGTCGAGCTGATCATTTTAGACATATCGTTTGCTAAATTCGGAGTTATATTTCAAAAGTTATTAATTATTTAAGTTCCAGTGGCATTTGTTGTAATTTAAATCAACTTGGAATTTTAAAGTGTTCAAATAATATTTTGAATGGCATATTTGAATTCCTCACATTTTTTTGATTCAAAAACATATATGATTTGTATTATTTGAAAATATGAATTTAAATTTATTTTAAAGTCAAAAATAATTAAATAGGGTCAAAGTCAAAGGTTGACTAAATAAATTAATTCTGAAAATATTTGAATATGGATTTGAATTAACATTCAAAAACAAAACATTTTTCATATAAGGTTTGAATTCAAATTCCAAACCAGGAATAAGTTATGAATTTATTTAGTTTTAAACAGATTTTTGAATTTGAACTGAATTGAATGGATTTGAAAATGTTTGAAAATTTGAATCAGCAAACTCCTGGACTTTTGATACTCAGCAGATACTACCCCAGAGGATGACATGTGGGCCTCTTAGCTGACTGGGCAGACACACACGCGCCAGACTTTCCACACCGAGGCTCAACCTAGCCAGCGAGGCTGACAGGCGGGTCCGGGCACCAGCAGGCCCACATGCGTGCGTAGCCGCCCGGTGGCGACACGTGGGCGATCCAGGGACTACGAGCGGAAAACAAAGGAAGAAGAGGACCCTTTTTGCAAAGATCTAGCAGGCGCTGGCAGGTGGGGTCGCGGGGCTGCGGGTTTAGGCGGGAGAATCTACAGGGACCTAAACGCGAAACATGCAACGGCTGCGGCCAGCCGTCTTTGCCGGCGGCGCCTGGCGACTTCCGCGACGATGGCGGCGATGCACGCTGGACCAACGAGACGACCCAAAAGGAAAAGCGAAGATGGACCCTCGCCTCGACTTTTGGTCGAGATCAACTCCGGGAGGGTCATGGCCGGGGCGGCAAGGAACCGTGGCGAAGCTGCGATCGCTGCCATCGCCAGAGCCTTGCGCGACGCACGCAGGTGTTCGGCCAGGCGCCACGATGCACGAGGGGGAAAAGGGGCATGTCTAGGGAGACGATGAGCTCACCAGAGGCTTGCCGGTGGGGCTGGTTCGGGCAGAGGGGTCGGTGATCGCCGTCGAGGTTGGCGACCGGATTGCTTCTGGTGCCCACGGACACGGCGGCGGCAACGCTCCTCCGGCGAGGTCCCGTGACTCCCGGCGGTCCTAGGCGATGCAGGGGAAGCATGCGAGGCTCCTGGTTCACTTGGCTTGCCTTGGCGTGCTCGGGAGCGAAGGAGAGCAGAGGGGGGGGTCGCAGCTAGGGTTTAGATGGGCGAGGGGCGATCATGGTGGAGAGGGGGAGAGGAAGGAGGATGGGGAGGGCTTGAGGCTTCCTGGTGGATCTGAGGGAGGCTAGAGGGCGAGGGGGGAGGATAAGAACGAGAGGACAGGGGAGGTTGCGTGGGGGAGGGGAAGATGGGAAGGGTGGCCTCGGTGCCACCTTTTCTCCTCCCTCACGTGACCGGCCAGGGCAGGGGTAGCTAGGTGGGGAGAGCTGGGGGGGAGAGGATGCCAGGTAGGGCCAGGGGGAGGAAGCTCGGGTGGGACACGCCGACAGAGAGAGAAGAGAGAGGGAGAGGGCATGGGCTCGGTAGAAGGTAGGGTTTTTGTGGTAGCTAGGTCTAGAGAGAGGGGAGAGAGGCTTGGATCTAGGGTCGGGCAGCCTCGGGTTAGGTAGGGCTGGGGTTAGGAGAGGCTTTGGAAGGTGGGGATGATGGCCTCGGGTTAGGTAGATAGAAAAGAGAGAGGGTATTTAGGGTTTAGATTAGATGTAGATTAGGGTTTTAGCTAGGATGGGGTATGGGGGTATGGTGATGATGGAGTAGGTGATAGAGAGAACTAGGATAGAGGATTAGAGAGAGAGGAGAGAGCTTGGGTTTTTGAAGCATGCATGCTCCAAACATAGATCAAGCAAGATCAAGAAGAAAAGAGGGAGAGAGAGAGGAATGTGGGGGTTTAGGGCTTAGGCACACCCTCATGATCACATGTGCATGCATGGATGGGGATGGTGATTAGGGTAGGGTTTGGATTAAGAGGAGGGTTTAGAGAGAGGGAGAGCCACACAAAACAAAGAAAACCAAAAGACATGCAAAAAGGTGGCAATTGCATGGCCATGCAAAAACATGAAATGCCATGTATCATACTTGTGTAAACAAAAAATAATAAGCATGGCACTAGGTATTTGCATCCTCACAAGATGGAGTAGGCCCAAGTAAAAGAAAGAAGGAAAGATCCATGTGGAGTGAATGGGGAAAACCACGTTTGAATTAAAAGGGGACATGCTAGTGTGTATGTGCCACTAGATATTTTATAGTCCCAAATATTCCAACATGATAATAACCCCCAAAACAACCCATATGGAGACTAAGGAAAGGTTCCACTCACAAGGCATGCAAAGGTGGCCATGTGGCTCTCATATACCAATATTGTGAAAACAACATGGTGCATACATGGGAGCATGTGGAGCTAGAATGTGATCCATCCCAACCCACATGAGCTAGAGGTAAAACTCGATAAAAAGCCAAGCTCATATTAAATGGATGGTGGAATTATAAGGTGGTGAAGAAAAGGTGGTGGAGTCAATAAGAGATATGTCCCCAAATCAACTTGGGCATTTAACAATATATCAAGAACCAAATACAATATCAAGAGGCAAATACAAATATTAATGCATATGAGATAAGAACCAAAGCTCAAGGGTTTTTGTATGATGCTCAAATGCAAGGTGGCATGATGACATGAGCATGATAGATGAAGATGCAACAATTATATGTAGGAAGTGGCCCTTTTATTACTAGATCAAGTAGCATTACAGGTGTTAGACAACTGGGATGCTACACGCGCCAACCAAGGCCGACTTGGGGAGGGACTCCCCTCCCCTTGGCCGCCCCTCCCACCTATAAAAGGAGGGGCAGGGCCTCCTCCTCTAGACACACAAGTTCCTATCCTCTAATCTCCGGTTTAGAGCCGTTTTGGTTTAGAGCTTCTAATTGCTCTAGCCTGCGGTTTAGAGCCTTCTAATTGGTGTGTCTAATCTCTAGACCACTAATAGCTCTCTCTCTCTCATACTCCACCATACTCGCTCCGGCTTAAGGCGAAGCCCTGCGGGATCTCCCCTCTACTTCCGGTACCACGCCGTTGTGCTGCCGGAATCGCGAGGAGAGTGCTACAACCTCCGCTGCCTGCTGGAACAAGGGAGAGGAAGGTCTTCGTCAATCTGAGCGATGTGACCGAGCTGAGCTTCTAACGCAGCGCCGGAAGGATCGTCTACACGATCTTGAGATCGGAAAATGCGACTACATCACCCACGAGAATCCGCTCTCGTTAAACACTTTGGAATCTTCGAGGGTAAGTTATTCCATCGACTCGTTGCTACAATCTAGGAGATAGATCTTGGCTTGTTTGTTTGTATGCGATAGAAAATTCTGTTTTCCATGCTACGAACCACTACAGTGGTATCAGAGCCGTGTCTATATGTAGATCTGTTGCACGAGTAGAACACAATGGTCATTATGGGCGTTGATGCTTTTATTGTCGATTGCTTCTTGTGTACTTTGCATCTTGCGGTATGTTGGGATGAAGCGGCCCGGGCTAACCTTACATGACATCGTTCATGAGACTTGCTCCACGCTTGACATGCAACTTGTATTGCATAAGTGGCTTTGCGGGTGCCTGTTTCTCCTAGCATAGTTAAGATCCAATTTACAACGGGTGATTGACAATACTAGTATCAATGTTGTGGTTCTTGTTCGTAAGTTAGAAGGACACTTATTGAAATCCCCAAACCACGTAAAATATGCAAAGAAAGTAGAGGCGTCTAACTTTGTTTTGCAGGGGTGTCTGATGATGTGATATGGCCATGATTGTGATTATATATGATGTATGCAATGTTCCTTATTGTAAGTTGGCAACGGCAGAGCCATATGGTTGTCTTTAATTTATGTTAAGACCGCGTGTCTATTCAAAGTAGTTGTAATAGTTGAATCCGTGGACGACAACCATGGAGAAACGTCATTGACCTTGATGCAATGCCGATGATGATGGAGATCATGTTCGTGCTTGAAGATGGAGATCGGAAGCACAAAGAAGAAAGGCCATATCATATCACATATTATTGAATTGCATGTGATGTTAATCCTTTATGCATCTTGTATTGCTTAGTAGACGAGATGATCCCTCATGCACATGAATTTCAAGTCATAATGTGTTCACCCTTAGTTAGCACCGTTGCTAAAGCTTGTTGTTTCGAAGCACCACGTGATGATCGGGTGTGTTAGATTCTGCAAGTGTATACAATGTGAGCAAGCCAGATTTTCTCATGCAGAAACTAAGGTTTGATCTTGACGAGCCTAGCATGTACAGACATGGCCTCAGGAACACGTATTACCGAAAGGTAGAGCATGAGTCATATAGTAGATATGATGAACATGTTGATTGTTCGCAATTGAAGCTATATCAACTCTCGTGATGATCGGTTTTGATGTGGTGGATTTGGTTCGTGTGATCACTAAAACAATGTGAGGGATATTGTTTTGAGTGGGAGTTCACCAAGATTGATTTAATTATTAATTAGAACTCAATTTATCATAAACTAAATCAAAGTGAATTTGCATAGTTGTTGTAGTCATTGGCATCCGTTTACCACCTTGCGCTTAGTTATAGTTGAGATGATAGAACTATAGAATTCTGGTTAGTTACTTTACGAACTGGTATCGTATTGTTTTGAAGTGTTAATCTAAAGTTTAAAAGTCCTATTGCAAACTTTCAGTAGGTTCCGGTTACTCCATGAAGTTTAATAATTAGTATTAAATCAAGAGTAAAAATTCCAAGTGTTAGTCTATAAGTATCATGTTTGTCTCCATGATTCTTGATATTCAAAGGATTCTCTTAATATCAAGGTTATCTAGGATCTGAAAGAGTTGTTTCAGAAACCATGATATGTGGAAGATATTGTGATATCTGAAACGAAGTATTGGTTACAACATGATAGAGTATAATATGGCAAAAGTCATGTTCTCATATTTGATGAGAATTTACAAAAGGTTGGAAACACTAGTTGTCCTAATCCTCCAAAAGGTTTTGGAGAGCAACATTATACTTGCGATTCACCGTTACAAGCTAAAAGTAGCTTGATCATGGATAAATCCATGATGAGGGTGAATATTTGATGTAGGTAAGATGTTTACTACACCAAGAGATTACTAAAGAAAGGAATTTGAAAGAACACCAAACATTTGATGATAGGTGATCTACTTCAAAGTGCAAGTCCAAAGACATTGGTATTTAATTATACACGCTTTGGATTATGTGTCATATGTATGAATCCACTATTGATATTGATAGATTCTTTCAAACAGAAAAGGAAATATTGAAAGAGAATCTCATAAATATATGGCAGAAAAGAAAAGACTAGAATTGTTCAGTTTAAGCATATAGATGATATGCATGTTATGGCTATATTCTTTGCTTATTAAACAATGTGGTTATTGAGTATTTGATAATGAATTTGTTGGTGTGAATCGTCATACGAAACAACACAATTCATGAACTACAATGGCCTAAGTAACTAGCAAAAGAATATGTGATGATGTTCATCGAGAACAAATAAAGGGTTATTGTGTTGCTCGTTAAACATCAAAGCTTGCCTTCAAGATTTGTTTTATCAGGTATTATGAGAACAAAAGGGTTGTTCAAATAAATTACCGTAATCCATAAAAGATGGATGATTCACAAATCTCGTTGGAGAAATCACATCCATAAAACTAGTGCTAAAAATGTCGAAAGACAAATTGATTGAAAGATCACTTAGGAAGTGACATCGCCGTTTAAATTATAATGGAAAGAAAACATGAAGAAACTCCATGTGGATGGAATTTTGGAGTCTTCTGATTTTGATCAAATGACGCTTGTGAAACTTTCCTAGAGATAATTAAAACTTCGTTCATAGGCCAAAAGGGAACGAATGACTAGCTTATTGGAACTTGTACATATTGTTGTACGAAATCCATTATGTGTAGTCAAAAGCGATGGATTTCAACTTCATATGCTTTCTCCGAAAATTTGAGTGAATATATGAATATTTACTTAATAAGGATAAGGTATGAAACACTTGAAAAATTCAAAGACTTTCAAGATGAAGTGCAAAATCAATGTAACAAGAATATGAATAGTTTATGATAAGATCATAAAGGAAAATATTTAAGTTACAAGTTTAGCATAATACCTAAGGTTTAAAGAATCGTTCCGTGGATTTGCATTTCCCGAAACACCATAAGGGTATGGAGCGTTCGAGATATGTAATTAAACCTTGTTTAACATGGTAAGATCAAAGGTATAATTCATAAAACTGTCATTATATTTTAAAGATTAAAAGCTTTAGAGATTACCGTTTTTCCGCTGAAAAGAGCTCCATCATAATCCGTTGAAATGACACCATATAAAGTTATGGTTTGGGATAAAACCCAAGTTGTCCTTTCTTAAACATTGGCATGCTATGCATAAGAAAGATGTTTGCAACCAAAGTCGGATGAACCTGTCTTTGTATAACTGTTGAGTATTCCTCCATAACACCAGAGACAAAAGTGTTTGTCGCTTGGAACGTCAAGTTTCTTTGGGAAGGAATTTTTCGTGAAAAGAAAAGTGGGAGGACAATAGAACTTTGATAAGGTTAAAGGAACCTTAGCTATATGTGCAAAGTTGCGTAGCGCCGAAAAGTGTTTCGGAGGCAGCAACAATGCTCATGGCTCACGTGCCTCAAAGGTTGTGGTCACGGAGATCTAAGTTCCTATTGAAACAAGTAGATCGGGTAAACAATCAAATACCAAGATTTGAGAATAATGAACCGACTACATGCAAAGAAGCGATGATGGGCCCTGACTCCGTCAAATGGCTTGAAGCCATAAAATCCGTGATAGTTCCATACACGAGAAATCAAGTTTTGAACTTGAAGGACCCTCGAGAAAGGTGTAAGACCTTACAGTTGTGTTTATATCTATAAAGAAATAGACATGGATGTTTTACATCTATGAAATAGTCGACATGTTGGGAAAGAGTTCACAAAATGTTCAAAGGTTGACTATGACAAGATTTGATCTTTCATAGTGATATTTAGTCTAGACGGATTAATGTAGCAACCACTACATATAATTTATTATATGGTAGTTGAATAAACAAAACAAGTTCTTCTAATAGAATCGTTACCTAGGACATGTGCATAACACGGTCCATAGGGTTTTGTTAATTCAAAGGATGCTAAAAGCATATGCAAACTTCAATGGTTGAAGTGAGCATCATGAGTTGGAATCTTCACTATGATGAAACTGTTAAAGGAGTTTAAAAGTTCATTAGAGACAATGAAGATGCTTGCATTTGCAAGAAATTAAGTGGGAGCGCTAAGACATGTTTCTAATACATTATGTGGAAGACATATTGTTGATTGGAAATAATGTATCTTTTATTAACACATATTAAGAATTTCATCCCGATGAAAGACTTAGGCAAAACCCAAATATTTGGCATCAATAGACGCTGATATGGTTGTGCCAGAAGTACATAGACGAGATATTGAATGAGTTCAATATAGAAACTACAAGAAAAGGTTCTTGTCGCACAGAAAGGATTGAAAGAGTTCAATGTTGATGATATATTCAAGTGTATTGACATTTGGTAAAGTGAAACAAATAATCAAGTATAGATTGATACTTGATGTATGAAATCACAAAGAGTATTTATATCAATCATACTGTGATATGTACAAATCCAGATATGTCCTATGCTCTAAATGTTGTGAGCATATACCAGAATGATTCGTAAGATGATCATTGGATAATAGTAAGGATATTCTTATGATCTTTTGGAAGAATTAAGAGTATAATATTTGTAGAAGTGACAAATAGATGGTTCGTTCATTGTAAAAGTACTACATTGATACTAGTTTTATCACAAAGTACAAATTAAGTTTATCTCAATCTAAACTAAGGGTGGCACAATATAATGGAAAGTGAGTTCCATAATGGATTTGGATGAGTTCCAAAGTTAAGACATTGTGACAGATACTACAACAAAAGGCTAAGTATATGACTGCTATTATAGCAGCAAAAGAGGGCATTTATGTCAAGTAGTTTGTTATCAAACTAGGTGTAGTTCACAGAGGGATAATACTATGAAGATATATTGTACGACAATATTATCAACATGTTTTTAACCCCAAAGAACTAAAGGTCACACCAAAGGACCAAATTTGTACCAAGCCATCTCATTAGAGAATGAGTGATGCGTAGAGACGCAAAGACATGCAATTACACACGGACCTAGAAGTGTCAGATCCGGAGATCAGTTGACCACTAGCAATCGTGTACATACAACACCGGAAAGCCATAGGTGTTATATACACAAAGGTTTGAAACTAGATTATTGACTCTAGTGCAAGTGGGAGACTGTTGGAGATATGCCCAAGAGGCAATAATAAAGTGGTTATTATCATATCTTCACACTTATGATAAATGTTTACATACCATGCTATAATTGTATTAACCGGAAACATTAATACTTGTGTGATTTGTAAACTAAAATAAGAGTCCCTAGTAAAGCCTCTTGTTAAACTAGCTTGTTGGTTAATATATGATCATGGTTTCCTGATCATGAACATTGAGATGTTATTAACAACAAGATCATATCGTTAGGATAATGATATGGTGGACATACTCCTATAGATAAGCGTAGCATAAAGATCAAGTCATTTCATTAGTTCAATTGCTATATGCTTTCTGATACATAGTAACCTAATTCCTTCGACCATGAGATCATGCATATCACCTTTACCGGATGGATGCTTTGATGACATCAAACACCACACCGTAACTGGGTGGCTATAAAGGTGGCATTGAGTGTTCGGAAAGTATTGGTTGAAACACATGGATCAAGAGTGGGATTTGTCCATCCATATGACGGATAGATATACTACTCTGGGCCCTCTCGGTGAAATGTCATCCAATTAGCTTGCAAGCATGTGACTGCCTCACAAGGGATCACATATCACGGAACGAGAAAAGAGTACTTATCGAACGAGGTTGAACTAGGTATGCAGAGATACCGACGATCATAACCTCGGATAAGTAAACTATCGTGAGACAAAGGGAAATTGGTATCGTATGTAAGTGGTTCATTCGATCGCAAAGTAATCGAGAAATATGTAGAGCCATATGAATTTCTAGATTCCTCTATTGGTTATTGTTCGAGAAGTGTCTCGATCATGTCCGCATAATTCACGAACCGTAGGGAGACACTTAAGGATTCACGTTGTTTGAGTAGTTATGGTATTATGAGAAAGAGACCGAATGTTGTTCGGAGTCTCGGATGGG
Source organism: Avena longiglumis (assembly GCA_030063025.1). Classification (NCBI taxonomy): domain Eukaryota; kingdom Viridiplantae; phylum Streptophyta; class Magnoliopsida; order Poales; family Poaceae; genus Avena; species Avena longiglumis. The sequence continues at coordinate 166,122,278 of CP125978.1, forward strand.
ATCCGGATATCACGAGGTGATCCGGAATGGTCCGAGAATAAGATTCATATAAGGAAAGTCCCGTTTGAGTTCGGGAATGATTCCGTGTTTTCATCGGGAATGTTCTAGAAGGTTCCGGATTGTCCAAGCACTCGGGGAGGGTAAATGAATGTGTCATTACATATTGAATGATTGCATCATGTACTAAGTGTTCTTGCTGTTCCAAAACTGAAAAGTCAAACTGCGTTTGAAAGTCAAACGCTAAAACAGAAACTGGGAAACAGAACTGTGGAAACAAGCAAGAGGTGGTTGGAACCGAGTTGGGGAGGAGTCCTCCAAGCCGGGCGCGCCAACCAAGGCCGACTTGGGAGGGACTCTCTCCCTTGGCCGCCCCTCCCACCTATAAAAGGAGGGGCAGGGGCCTCCTCCTCTAGACACACAAGTTCCTATCCTCTAATCTCCGGTTTAGAGCCGTTTTGGTTTAGAGCTTCTAATTGCTCTAGCCTGCGGTTTAGAGCCTTCTAATTGGTGTGTCTAATCTCTAGACCACTAATAGCTCTCTCTCTCTCATACTCCACCATACTCGCTCCGGCTTAAGGCGAAGCCCTGCGGGATCTCCCCTCTACTTCCGGTACCACGCCGTTGTGCTGCCGGAATCGCGAGGAGAGTGCTACAACCTCCGCTGCCTGCTGGAACAAGGGAGAGGAAGGTCTTCGTCGAGTACCGAACGTGTGACCGACTGCGGAAGCGCTGCCGGAACGCAGCGCCGGAAGGATCGTCTACACGATCTTGAGATCGGAAAGAGTACGACTACATCACCCACGAGAATCCGCTCTCGTTAAACACTTTGGAATCTTCGAGGGTAAGTTATTCCATCGACTCGTTGCTACAATCTAGGAGATAGATCTTGGCTTGTTTGTTTGTATGCGATAGAAAATTTTGTTTTCCATGCTACGAACCACTACACTATGGGCCCTCTCGGTGATATCACATTGGTTAGCTTGCAAGCAAGTGATTTGATCACTAGAATGTTATATCACGGGAACGAGAAAAGAGTGCATGTCAGTAACGAGATCAAACTAGGTATGGAGATACCGATGATCGAATCTCGGACATGTAATATATCACGAAACAAAGGGATTAAGATACTAGCGTAAAAGGTTCCGACGATCACAAGAAAGTCATCGTTGAATGTGTGGGAGTCAGTATGGGTGTCCAGATCCCGCTTCTGATTATTGATCCAAGAGGGGTCTCGATCATGTTCGCATTATTCAAGAACCATAGGGTGACACACTTAAGAGACACCGACATCCAATTGGAGCAAAAGTTTCATGCCGAAAGAATAAAAAAGCACAGGAATTTATTTCACTAGATACCGAAACAGGTTTTCGGGTGAAATTGCATAAAGAGGGTATGCATGTGAAATAGAATTATAGCAAGGGGTTATATGTGAAATGTTTGTCATTAAAGTAATTGACAAAATTCTGAATAAATAAAAGAGTTTTATTTAATGAGAGTTTGCATTAAATTTGGTGGAAATTTAATGGGAATTTGAGTGGATTTTTGAGTGGAGAAAATTGAAGGGCCATTTTGTGAGTGGAGTGTCCACCCACATGAATGAGGTAGAGGTGGGGACACCCTCCATGGCCGGCGGCCATGCCCCCTTGGGCTGCCCCCTCCCCTATATAAGGATCCCCTCCTCGCACACCTCCTCGTGAAGGATCTCTCTCCCCCTCTAGAATTTATCCCCATGGTCTCAGACTAGCGAGATACATGTTCCCGGTGGCTATTCAGCAAGAAAGAGTTGTGCTTCCGCTGCATCGCTAGAGCGAGGAGGCGGAGGTTGCTCGGTGCCTCGAACGTGTGTGCGAGCACGGATGCGCTGCTGATTTGCGGCGCTAGGACTTCCTCTCGATCTTGAGATCGGTAAGAGATCGTCTACATCAACCACGAGTCGAACTCGTTAAGCTTTGTCGGTCTTCAAGGGTATGTTCTCTATGGATATACATCCGCCCGTTGTTTATATCTAGTAGATAGATCTTGGTACATAGTTCACATCATAGGAATTTTTTTGTTTTCTATGCTACGAATCCTACAGTTACATCTGTTGTGCTTAGCCATGCTTAGCTGTTACCACTGATCCATCTGGTTGATGAATCAGAGATGTGACTGAACCTAGTTTGACAGGATGACGTGGTATAATCAGATATGGATAATAAACATGCTAAGGCTTGTATGGGAGGCCACGTGGGTTGTGGTTTCTGCAGTCCCATACTTGCCACCCTTAGGACCCGATGTTCTTGCCTATGGTCCAAGACAAGTGTACAACCACACGGGGGCCTGGAAACCCCCTCGACCAACTAACTTGCCGATTAGATTCCATGAGTCACATATTTTGGGCTTTCCATTCGACATACGCATCTTGGATGTTCTTGAATGGAGGTGAAGGAGGTGCATTCATACAGGTAGGTAAGCGTGGCCGGGAACAAGAGATGCCCGGCATCCATAATCTTGAATCCCGCACACATCATTAGGGACAGGCTTCGAGACTCGACCCATTACGGCAGCATCTCCCTAGTGCGTGACTCATGGTCTTGGCGAAAGCAAGGTAAAGTTCGTGGTCAACCACTCTCTGCCGGCCTTCCAAGGAAGAGGGATAATGTACTGGCATTAAGAATCGGTTGGCGTGTGTGGGTAAAGTTGTACACCCCTGGAGGGTTAAATCTTTTCGAAAAGCCGTGTCCACGGTTATGGAAGAACTTGGAGACCAGATTCAAAGATCATAGAGAACTTGAACCTAATCGTAAAACTTGGCAAGTTAAGTAATGTGTGCTTAAGGATGCTTCCTCAGGGATTGAGGGGGTGATCCTAGTTAGGTTCAGCTGATGATGATTCGTTGGATATCAAGAGATGATAAAAGCTAGTGTTACCGCTCTCTTATCCCCTTTTAAAATATTCTGATTAGTCGAGATTCTTCTCGCTCTTGTTTTACAAAACAAAGATGGCTTTATGCAAAACAAATCCACCAACCATAAGTATTGCGGAGTACACCCTGTACTCACCCTTGCTTCGTTGATACTTTTGCAGCAGAGTAAGTGTTACCGTTGAAGATGAGTTCCTCACGGCATCAACATCGACGAGTAGTTTGGAGTTCCCAGCCGGCAGTATGAGATCTATGGATTGGACGTCATCGTTAGGCTTCAGGCCTCTTAGGCCATTTTTTAAGTTTGCTATACTTAATAGCATAATTTGCCTTCCGTTGTTTGATGTTTGTGGTCAGTGACCTCTGCTTGTAATATTCTGGTTCTTCGCTCAGTTATGAGCTCGCTGTAATAAATTTTGTGTCGTAGGATCACTGTTGTGTTATCAATTCTTTCTCTGTACGTTTTCGAGATTAGGTTAGGCTCATGTTCAGATGAAGGTCTGGGATTTGTCTAGCGTTAATCCCGGGGGTGTCACGGGTTTTGGTATCAGAGCAGTAACGAGTGTAGGAAACCCTTCCATTGGTCGATGTTGAGTCTAGTGTTTGTGAAAACTATTTTCAAAGTTGAAAATTATGTGCAAAAACTCTGGTATGCTTCTTTTTCTCCTTATCCAGTTTCGCTCTAACTCTGGTTATCTTATCTTGTGTTAATTTGGAAAAGTTATGCTATCTCGTCTAGTCTTTCAAAACTTAGGTGCCTCTTCAGGCATGTCGTTTCTCAACCACTTGACCTAGTGTTAAGTTTTATAGAGTCAGTTGTGTGTGTTACTTGTATCCCTTTGTTTTGTTTCTTCTAAGAGATTTCTTTCTATCATAATCTCTCTATTTTATGGTTCCACAACATCTTGTTGATGGTTCCTTAATGTTCTGTTCTAGGTCTCGAGGTTTCCTTTCGCCTCGTGTGCCTCCTTTTCTTTTGTTTGGGTACTTCAGAAGTCGTTCCTTCTCTTGGAAGCTACCTCGTGATTACTATCTTGTAGTGTACGCTTTGTCACTCAAGTAGTAGTTACTCCTTTCTATGGGTTCTAACCCTCGGACTTGAACCTAAGAACCCCGATTGTGCTGGATTCTGGTGTTGTGAATCTTGTACATGAAGCTGACCTTTAACCCAAGATCCATTTTGTTGACCCCTGTGGTTAATGTTTACACATTACCTCAGAATGGCTAGTACCTTCTAGTATAGCCTTCAAGCTTGTGGATATTGTCGCTATGGCAAATGTTCTTTAATGGAACCAAATAGAGTACTCTTCGCGAGACTCACATCTACACTCGTGACTCTGCCACACCTTCCCTATCTATGCATTGGTTTTCGGAAGATTGTTGACTTATGCATCCACATTTCAGGATTCTATCCTGAGCATGTTCCTTTTTCCTTGTTGCTTTCCGACCTTTGTCTACCAGTTGGTAGCCAAGCAGTAAATGTGCATTGGTGTCTTCCAATGTAAGATACTCTTGTGGTCCGTCAAGACAAACCATTTCTGGATGTTTAGGAGAAACAAACTCCAGTACCTCGTTATCTCTCAGACCAGGTCAAAGTGCTGTAATCCGCAGATCAATAAGCGTTGATTAGCTTATGTTCTGTACTACCTTAAAGTGTGACACTCTTGTATACTAAGAGGTTGTGCTGAGTCACATGACCCTCTTAATGAAGTGATGCTTTTACACATTTTTACCCACCCTTCCTCTGAGCTCTTACGCACAGGAATGCTGCGTGTGTGTAATAATGTGGCCATCTAAGATTCTTAGCAATTGTTATTGCTTCGAACTCTAAGGACATTTGTGTCATTCTTAGCGTGATTAGCTATCTAATCACTAAGCAAAGGATGGTTGTGCTACCAAGTCCGTTATTCTAGTGCACTCTCTTCGGTCAAAGAGTTAGGCTTGTGCCGAACCTCTGCGACTATGTCCTCTTGCCTTACCAAGCAAGTTTCCCTCTTGAGCTCTGTGACATATCGGTGGTCCGTGATATTCTAGATGTCTACTAGAAGTATTGCCATGTTGCCACATGATCGTGATGTCAAGTTCTTGAGTAAGCAGGTTCTCTGAACTGCTCCTTTCTCCAAGGATCAGTACTGGATACCCCTGAACTAGTTGGTTGATCTTGAACAACAACTTGGAGAGTTGTAAGACAAAAGTTCTATTCAACTTTGTTCCTTCTTAAAAGGATGTCTAGTTGTGTTCGTGTTGAAGTAAGATAGTATGTCCTTCGAGGATATGTTATCTTCCCCCTTTGATTTGATTTGGGCAATCCTCAAATCAAACTCAGTTCTAAGGACTATCTTGATGGTGTATCTACTAGTGATGCCTCACTTAAGTACATCTTCTTGTCCATTGGTCTGACCAATGTCTATGCCTTGCTTATACAATATATGACTCTGTTTTGGAGTGTACAGATAATTTTGTTATTGAGCCCATCAATGACATCCTTATATTCTCCACGATATACAAGATTCGTATGGAACATTTGGCATTAATGTTGGAAACTTTTGAGAACCATCTTCGTGTTATCTCGAAGTATGTGTTCTTATGTTAGAAGTAACCTTCTCTAGTTCATGTGCAAATGTTGAAAGAAGTCACCATGGATTCGAGTAGTGTTATCCTTGTCTCCTCGGTAATCGTTCCAAGTTAGTCAAGCATGTGCAAATAATTATTGATATGGTAGGTTGATACCTTCACATATCGAGAAGATCCTCCAAGCACACCAAGCCACTGACTGACTTGTCATGGAAGATAAGAAGTCCAACAAAACTTTGATATCCTCCTAAAGGTTTCCTAAACAGGATTCCGTTGTGTTTCATTGCAAACAATTCATGTAGATGCAATTATCTTTTGATAACTTGCTATCACATGGGTTCCGCAATTTAGCTCATCTTTTAGAGCTTGACATTGAAGTCCGTGTCTTGAGAATCTAGTGACTTTACCTCTGTGGTAAATGTTGCATCCTTTCTATTCGGATATGCTGAGTCTAAAGTATCTCTCCACTTAACCAAAGCTGAATCTCAAGCAGCAATGATGGTCGGTGTTCCTCAAGGTTATGACATAAGATCTCTCTATACATCCGGCAAGGTTGATGTAATGGTTGGCACAATCAGCCGAAAGATCTATTGCCATATTCCTTGAACCAACAATAACAACCATTCCTCATGAGGCCTCTTCTATATTCTACTATAGGAGCTGTGCTTATGGTTTCCTTTGTAAAAGAAGTCCGATCTTTACTTGATGATTGATTAAAGGCTTGTCAGTAGCCTGCTATCGGTGTTTCAGACACCAAGGAGAACATTTGAAGAAGAGTTGCTAAATGTCTCTCGGTCGATCCTCCAGACCCTTTTATGATGGCAAGTGTCTTGTTATGCCAAGTACTTGGAGTCTGAGAATGAAGTTTCTTTCTTCCCGTGTCATCAGGAATCTTCTAAACTATTCATCGTGGTGGTGTAAAGTGATATCATGATCTTTGGCAAAGATTTTGATCGTCCTGGATGAATAAAGAGTTCCCTTCCCGTTTTATTAAACATGTTCGAAGAGTAACCATGATTCTGGTAATCAATAGTTTCTCTTGTTACATGTTACTTGTGACTCCTACGAGTCCTCTCCACAAAACACCTTTCTTTCTTAGCCTTCTGTTAAATGAAAGAGTGACCCTTCTGTGTCATAAGTAGTTCAACAACTTAGTTTTGTTGATATCTATCTCTTCCACCTATAAATATCTATTAAGTTGTTTAGTAGAGGTTTATCTCTTGAAGTATGCGTAACTTTTTCCATCTGTTGGAAGTTCCTTACCTCAGAAGTTTACCTTTTCTGCAAGTTCCATGGTCTCAACCCTTATGAAGACCAATTCACTGTTACCTTGAAACCTTCTCCTTTTGTTTTCCCCTGTTACCTTGGCGTGTTTCATGTCTGTTGGCTTTAGAGATTTTCATGAAACATCTATCCATGAGTTAACCATGAGATACTCAGTTCGTGGTTCCGTGTCTTTCCCTCTCTTCTTTAGTGGGAGTAGCCACCTTGAAGATTACGAAGCGCTTCATCCACTCGTCATGGTGGCATGGATAAACCTCTTCGAGAAGATCGTTGAAGTTTAGTGTAACCCTGTTCCTTCTATCTTCCTACCTAGGAATCTCGGGTCGAGATTCTTTTAAGGGGGATAGAATTGTAACAACCCTAGTTTTATTAAATAATAATTAGGAAATGTTTGTGAATTCATCTAGCATCATCATCATTTAAAATATGTGCAACAAATAGATTAAGACCCTAAACCCTAGTCCCTTTCTCCCCTTGAAAACAATTCAAAAGGTTCTAAATATTCTTGAAAACCTACCAGAATGTGGAGTCCAACTGGTTATGAGGGCCCCATAGTATTTTAAATCATTATAAAACCTTGTGGTATTTTTGAAATGTCCAAATTAGTTTGGTATTTGAAACTACAAAAGAGAAAATAGAAATATAAATGGAAAAACAATTTTTGCAAATAAAACAAAGCCAGCAAGCCATAGCACGCCGCCCCAGCTCGCCCTCTCCCCTCTCCTTCCTTTCTCTGCCGCTCAGCGCGTGCAGCCGAAGCCCATTCGAAGCCCATGCGCGGCCCAAGCCCACGTACCGGTTCGTGTCATCTTCCTCACGCGCGCAAGCTGCTGCGTGGAGGCGCCGACGCCGTCCGTCGCCTCGCTGCTGCGATTCGCGTCGCCGCTGTGCTCACCTCGCCCGGATAAGAACGCCACGAGAACGAACGTCCCCTCCTCTATCTCCCCATACCCAATTCATCTTCTCTCGTCTTCTCTCGTGGAATCCCCTTTCTTGCCTAACCCTAGTTCGTCGGTAGCCACTTGCCGCCGGCGTTCTGGACCGCCCCGAGCTTCGCCGTCTGTCCCAGGAGACTCACCTCGCCACCCTCTCGCTCCATGCCAAATCAAGCAAGTCGGAAAGCCCCCTGTGCGCCGGAATCGAGCTCGCCGTCCCGCTGGCTGTCGCCATTGCCGCCATCGATTCCCGCTCCTCTGACCACCTCGTGCCTCGCCAACATCATCGTCGTGTTCGTGGTGAGCCCACGGTCCTCACAGACCTCTCCATTTCATCTCCCCCTCTCTGTGTTAGTGCCGCCACAGCCACCTCCACTGTTCATCGTCGCCGGCCAAATTCCGACGACCATTCGAGGGCGGCGCCACCACCATTCAACTCCCCTCGACGCCCTCTAACCAACGCCCCCAGCCCCGCTCTCTCCCGTAGCCCCAATCGCCAGAACCACCTTCGATCTGGGATGATCTCCATGGATGACGTCATCATGACGTCAGCATGGTGCAATAAATCTCTATTTATTTTATTTAAATGTTTTCAGCAAATATTTTCTGTAATTATTAAATCCCTAACAGGTGGGTCCACCCTATAAGTGTAATAAACATATTCAGAAATGTTTCTGATTAATACAAATGTTTAAGTAATTCTAAAATGTAAATTATTTTATAATATTCTAAAAATGATTTAAAATGAATTAAAATTTGAGAAATTCATAACTAATTCATTTTAAATTAGAAAAATACAAATAATATATCAAAATGTTCAGAAAAATGAGACCTACCTAATTACACTATAGTCATGCATTGTTCAACAATTTACATTGCAAGTTTAATTATATAACAAAATGAACCCTCCCATATGCATTCGGGGTTTCTCTGAATTAGGGTTTGGACCCCTCGGACCCCGATTAAGTTGTCAAGCATGCCTTATGGGTTTATTTCAATGCAATTTAACCTGTCATATCATCATCCTTGCTTAAGCATTGCATCGATGCCATGTGTTGATTGTTTCCTTTATTTCCGGTGTTTGGTTCTTCCCCGGTAGAATACGATATCGGAATTGAGATCAAGATCGAAGCCCGAGATCAACACCGTCGAAGCGCGAAGACAAATACTTGATAACCTATAACCAAGTCAAGTACCAGGTGTCCAGAGCTCTGCTTTTGGGATATCAACTGGCAAAGGAAAGCGCAGCCCCACACATACATATGAATCCAATGCTTTCAAAGTATTTACATTCTTGCCATGTGCATACGATTCTAAAGTCTTTTATCGATAGATACAGTACCTATCTGATGCATGTTTCCTTTGAAGCCTATATTCCCTGATCCACTGCTCCTAGCATAACTAGGGTTTGAACTTGTGAAGCGTTGCTAGAGCTATTACATCTGTTGTGCTTAGCCATGCTTAGCTGTTACCACTGATCCAACCGGTTGATGAATCAGAGCTGCGACTGAACCTAGTTTGACAGGATGACGTGGTATAATCAGAGATGGATAATAAACATGCTAAGGCTTATATAGGAGGCCACGTGGGTTGTGGTTTTTTGCAGTCCAATACTTGCCACCCTTAGGACCCGTTGTTCTTGCCTATGGTCCAAGACGAGCGTACAGCAACACGGGGGCCTGGAAACCCCCTCGACCAACTAACTTGCCGAGTAGATTCCATGAGTCACATAGTTTGGGCTTTCCATTCGACATACGCATCTTGGATGTTCTTGAATGGAGGTGAAGGAGGTGCATTCATACATGTAGGTAAGAGTGGTCGGGAACAAGAGATGCCCGGCATCCGTAATCTTAAACCCCGCACACATCATTAGGGACCGGCTTCGGGACTCGACCCGGTCCAGTGGCATCTTCCTAGTGCGTGACTCATGGTCTTGGCGAAAGCAAGGTAAAGGTCGTGGTCAACCACTCTCTGCCGGCCTTCCAAGGAAGAGGGCTAATGTACTGGCATTAAGAATCGGTTGGCGTGTGTGGGTAAAGTTGTACACCCCTACAGGGTTAAATCTTTTCGAAAATCCGTGTCCATGGTTATTGACGAACTTGGAGACCAGATTCAAAGATCATAGAGAACTTAAACCTAATCGTAAAACTTGGCAAGTTAAGTAATGTGTGCTTAAGGATGCTTCCTCAGGGATTGAGGGGGTGATCCTAGTTAGGTTCAGCTGATGATGATTCGGTGGATATCAAGAGATGATCAAAGCTAGTGTTACCGCTCTCTTATCCCCTTTTAAAATATTCTGATTAGTCGAGATTCTTCTCCCTCTTGTTTTACAAAACAAAGATGGCTTTATGCAAAACAACTCCACCAGCCATAAGTCTTGCAGAGTACACCCTGTACTCACCCTTGCTTCGTTGATACTTTTGCAGCAGAGTAAGTGTTACCGTTGAAGATGAGTTCCTCACGACATCAACATCGACGAGTAGTTTGGAGTTCCCACCCGGCAGTCTGAGATCTATGGATTGGACGTCATCGTTATGCTTCAGGCCTCTTAGGCCATTTGTTAAGTTTGCTATACTTAATAGCATAATTTTCCTTCCGTTATTTGATGTTTGTGGTCAGTGACCTCTGCTTGTAATATTCTGGTTCTTCGCTCAGTTATGAGCTCGCTGTAATAAATTTTGTGTCGTAGGGTCACTGTTGTGTTATCAATTCTTTCTCTATACGTTTTCGAGATTAGGTTAGGCTTATGTTCAAACGAAGGTCTGGGATTTGTCTAGCCTTAATCCAGGGGGTGTCACAGATGTGCTCTTGCTATTAGGGAGAAAACAACGATCTCTTGTTCATGGAACAAGTGGATTGTTTACCTTACACACTTTGCGTAAAGCAGTTATCCATTGCTTGCAACTTAATACTGGAGGGGGGTCGAATGATAATCCGAAGGTGGATTACTAGTCATAGATGTAGTTGGATGGCGGTTTATGTATCTTGTTGTATTGCCCAATAAAATCTCATAGGATCATGAATGTCTAGTAGTGCATTGTTATGCCTTGCTCTGTCCTGTCAATTGCCACGCTGTAATTTTTTTACCTAGCCTGTTATGTTGTTTATCTTAAGGAGAACACCTCTAGTGAACTATGGACCCCGGTCAAATCTTTACCATTCATACATCTTCCACTATTACTGTTTACTTTCTACAAACCACCATTACATTCCACACTATACAGTTAATCCTTTGTTTTCAGCAAACCGGTGAGATTGACAACCTCACTGTTCGTTGGGGCAAAGTCTTGAGTTTGCGTTGTGCAGGTTTCCAAGTTGCTAGCAACACCTTTGAGTCGTTTCCTTCCTCCTACTAGTTCGATAACCTTGGTTTCTTACTGAGGAAAAACTTGTTGTTGTAATCATCATACCTTCCTCTTGGGGCTCCCAACGAGCTCTACAGTGATCTGAGCTGCATCAAGCCTTTTTCTAGCGCCGTTGCCGGAGAGGATAAGGACGGCTTCACAAGGGGATTCCTTCACAACCTTTCTTTTTACTTTGTTTTTGTTTTTCTTAGTTTCTTTTGCCTTGTTTTGTTTGCCTCTTTTTATCAAAAACTCCAAAAAAACTAGTTTCGTTTCGTTTGCTTTCTTTTTTCAAAAACACAAAAAATTAGTTCCTACTTTAGTCGCTACCATGTCTGGTGTTGTTCCGATCACTGTGTCACCTATGGAAACGATCTTTACTTTCAAACAAGAAAGTGAAGAGAGTTTCAAAGAAGCTTGGTCTGGAATCTCTGATTTAGAAGGAAAAACTAAGCCTAAGATGTGTCTAAGCCTGGTTATTAATAGCTTCTACCATGGTCTTGCTCTTTGTTATAGATATGCTTTGAATGTTGTAGCTGGGAAAGATATTTTTCGATGTAATGAGAATGTAGCCTTGGATGCCATAAAGAAGTTGATTATAATTTATAATATGCATAGCAAGTCTGATTCTTCCTTTATAAACATCTATGCTAGGTTGAAAACTCTTGAGACCCGTTGCTATAAACATCTATGTTAGCTTAGAGAGCCTTCAAAATGGTTTCCTACAATAAAAGTTGCTATAAACAGTGGAACTTTTGATGCTCGTTGTGATATCGTGTCTGAATTTTGTCTTATGCGTAAAGATATCTATGAGTCTTTGAATCTTTGGGGACTTTCTGAAGGAGGAGAAGAAATATCTCTTACCAATAATGCAACTTTATTACCCACTAGAATAGCTAGGTGTGTTTACAAAGATCTTAGGGAAAGTGGCGTCTACTGATTATCTTGTTATTGAATGTGTTGGTAAAGGATAAATTACACTTGGAAGATCCCTGCTGAAACACCTTGGAGCAATAATAGATGTGGGAAAAGGCATTATGCATTTTGCTTCTCCAATAAGCAATCATATATCCCTAAAAATAAGAAGAGAGGTAAGAAATGTAGGAGGAAGAAAGTTGATGTTAATGCTTCTTCATTTGAAAATACTTGATTCTTGTTTTTTGTGCCTAACTTAAAGGCATTAAAGAAAAGTACTTCTTGGGAGATAACCCAATAGTTTTTTGAGTCTTGGAAGTTATTACCTCAGTAATAACCTATCATTATCCTTTTTATTTGCTTTTTGTGCCAAGAATAACCTCTAATGAGAGGGAAGTAAGATTTGGGGAGTTGCTGTCCCAAAACAGATTTTTGTGCTCCACTGTAAAAATTCGTGTAAAATCTCTGTAAGTAATATTGAGATGTAATTTTCTTAATAAATCCCCCAGGTTGTTAGATAACTTTAGTTAGTTCAACACCTTTTTATTTGATCAATAGAAGGTCTTCAAAAAAATCGGTTTCTACCTGCTGGTCTGTTTTGACAAATTTCTGTCTTTATTTGCATTTGCCTCTTATCGGTTTATTATTTAGCTCTCTTTGGGAAATTGAGATTTTTGAAGGAATTTATACATTATATTGTGTTTTTAATGAAAGTTTTATTGTTTTAAAACTAAACCCAAAGGTCTATTATCTTTTGAATGCACTAATGTTGCTAATGAAGATTGTGTGAAGTTTTGTATAAAGGAAAATTTTCAGGTGTAAGGGAAGAATGATGTAATGAGACGAAGAATGGACAAAATCTCAAGCTTGGGTATTCCACCCCGTGTCACCCCAAGAAATATTCAAGAGGTACAAGCGTCAAAGCTTGGGGATGCCCAAGGCATCCCCTTCTCCATCAATAAAAATCTCAAGTCTTTCTAGACACTTCGTTTTTATTGTTTCATGCATTGTTGTCTTGTTCTTGGAGTGTCTTAGTTTTCGTTTTTGGTCTTTGTTTGCTTAGTTTGCTTGAATAAGTTGGTTGGGTCTCAGCACACTTATTTTATAGAGAGACACACTCTGTTTTCATTGCATAGAACACTCTAGTTTTCATTCTTATTGTTCTGCGAGTGTTCACTTTTGCTAGCATTGCGTTTAGCCTTAGTTTTATTATGCTTTCAGCTTAGAACTTTTTGGTTCTTCTTTGTGTATTTGTGAGACAAGCTCACTGATCTTTATTTATTATTATCTTTGTGAGTTGTTTCAAATAAGTTGATTGGTGTTTGAAAAAGAGTAGAAAATTTCATGCTTATAGTGATACAAAAGGGAGCTTGTTTTGATTGTGGCTTAGACTTTATCATGCCATGGTAGATGTTGTTTTGAACTTATGCTTAGTGATTATTGATGTAGCATGACTTGTTCCAAACAATTAGGATTCCTTAATGTGCCTTGAAAGAATTATACGTTGTTTTAGCATACAAAAGCATAATATTGTGGTATTCTCCTTTGATGCTTTATTTGGGTTGACTTGGCACATGCTCACACCATGTTATGACTATGAAACAGTTACCTTAGCCTCTATGATCATTTAGTTTTGACTTACAATACCACTTTATGCTTTGATTAGTAATGTTTTATCACTCTGCATGATTATGGCCATTATTGCTCTCTTAGTTGGTCGCTCCCAGTCTTTTGCTAGCCTCCACTTTTATTGAGTAAGCTCTACTCATGCATCCAACTCCCAAGATACCAAGTTATTCCAAAGAGTACACTATAAATTCCTATGCATGATGTGTTACACCATTCCAAGTATATTCTTATTTTATCTATCTTCCAAATAAAACTTGTTATGTGAAAATTAGTGATTAAAGCTCTCACAAACTTGATGTCACACTTTATTTTTCTCGCTCCTAATAAACTTGAACCATTGTGTCATATATGTTGTATATGCTTGCACTTATAAGTTGGGAATTAGCAGAACCGTGCTGTCACGGGGAACACTTTCAACACCTATAAATATCTACCCAGTTGATATCATGCTCTTTTGTTTATGGATGTCTTCGGTGTGAAATAAAAGGGGAGCTTGTAAGTCCATAGAGTTATGTATACGTGTTAGATAAACGCCTGGGCCACTAGCCCAAGCCAAGCCTAATCATGGTGGAAACTTGCAGCATCACCATAGTAAGCAATCTATGAATCATTCCTCTTATAAAAAAGAGATATAGAAAAAAACAGAATTGAAAAAGAAAAAAAAGAGGAAAGAAGAGAAAAAGCACAATTTTCCCATGGTAAATAAGAATATTGCTGAGATGCTCATTGTCTGTTGCCTTGTCATTTTGATATGGATAGCTCCTGTATCATGGGACAAGGGGTACCCCGTTGGCGGTTCTCTATGATACACATATACTTACTATGACAAGAACTTACCGGTAACTAAAGTTGAGTAGCATGAGGAATGACCCTCGTACTCAAGGGACATGAGATTGCCAACTTATACTTTGTCAAGAATATATTCCATACTTTGTTCACTTTAACCTTAATCACTTCAAGATGCTTATGATATGGGAAATGAGAGCTAAAAGCTAACAGGCACCATGATTTTTGGAAGCTCTTTATGAAACTTGAAATCCATGCTTCCCTATGAAGGGCCTTTCTTCCTACTTTTATATTGAGTCTCCACCTTCTTTCTTTAGGCACCAATTAAGAGAGCATAGTTGTCATTCTTAGTTCTATGTGCATTGTCCCAAAACTTATTGTTTGATTCATAATGTAGATATTGCTTGTTCTTGAACTATTTATATCTAGTCACCCTTTTGAACTTTGAAGGAGTCCTATGCATTTATGTTTTGATACTCCATGAGGGACAAGCTGAATACCACTATGCTATGTTTTCTATATGTGAAACAAACAAACATCTTTTAATGCATTGTTATTCATGATCTTTGTTTGTATCCTTTCATGTTGCAACATAGTTACTATGTCTTATTGTTATAACTTCATCTTTCATGCTCATGTTTAGAGTACTTTGATCCCAACTTTTAATGCTTGCAAATGGTTTGATCATAATTGTGATGGTGCATGTCACCTCAAAAATTATTGTTTTTATCACTTACCTACTCGAGGACGAGCAGGAGTTAATCTTGGGGATGCTTCATACGTCGTAAACGTATCTATAATTTTTGATGCTCCATGCTTGTTTTATATCATTTGTCTTATGCTTTGTCTACACTTTGAGATATTTTTATACACTTTCTGGAACTAACCTATTGACAAGATGCCACAGTGCTAGTTGCCTGTTTTTTGCTGTTTTTGGTTCCAGAAAAGCTAAAAAATGAATATTATCGGAATTGGACGGGACAAAAGCCAAAGTCACTATTTTTCTGGAGCGAACACGGAGCTAGAAGGACAGACAAAGGGGGGGGGGGTTGTGGCATCCCGCAAAACCACTACTAGAAAATCGCGTTGAATTTGTGCATTGCATCGTCATCATCATGCATTGTTTGCCAAAACTATTTCGCAAAACCCGTTTTGGTTTCTAAAACGCCCCAACTTTTATTCAAACGCCAACCCCGGATGTTCCGGATATTTTGTTTGTCTAAAACTAGTTACAAAGATATTTAAAAATAAAATAAAATTATTAATTATTTTAGTAGGGGCAGTCGAACGGGCCAACCCGACCCGAACGACCGCCCCAGTTTTTAAAACGGTCCACCCCAACCAGCCCCATCTAAATCCTAGACCTACCATTTCTACCCTCTCACCCTCCACATCACTCCTACCTATCAGACATGCCACCTCACCCTCTCTACCCCTCACCCACTCGAACCCGCCACATCACCCTCTCCAACTCTCCCTCTTTTCTCTCCCTCTCACACTCACTCCCACCAACCGCCAACCCACTTGCGGCCAGCCACACACCGAGCCACCCCCCTTTGAACCCCTCACCCTCCCTGCCTGGGTCCCGCAGCACGCCCACGCCCAGATCTCCCGACCAGTCCACGCCATTGGGGCCCACGACCAGCCTGCCCGACTCCACCTGCCATGAGGCTGCCCTCTCCCTGCTCTTCTTCTTCCAAGCGCCTTGACGCCTCCCAACCCCGTCCTCTGCCTCCTCCCCCCTCTAGCCAGCGCCCTCCTCCGAGCTCATGGCTCGCCATGCCGCTGAAGCTCCTCCCTTTGCCTGGCCCGGCCCCTCGCAGCCTCGCCGACCTCTCCGCCCGTCCGTGGCCGCCACGCAAGCTCCCTCCACCGTTCCCCGCCCTGCTCGATCCTCTGCAACCGCCGCCGGCAGGTCACCCCCGTCGCCCTGGTCCTCCTCCGGCGACCGACGCCGCGCCGCTCCTCCCGACCCCGACCCTGCCGCGGACGCCCGCCTGCCTTCCCCCTCCCGAGCTCACCGCGGCCTCCACCGCCTCCGCGTCGCATCCCCGCTTCTGCCGCGCATCGCGCCCAGCAGTTCCGGCACAGGCCCCGCCCGTCCTCGCCCTGGAGGTCGCCGCGCCGCCTCGTCAACCACCTCGCCGCCAGCTCCTCCGCCTCCGCCGGGACCTTCCCAGGCCGCCCAGCGGCGTCTGGCCCGGCCGCGGCCCCGACCGCGGCCAGCCGCCCCTCCGCCCCTCACCTCCGCTTCCCGAGCGGCCCCTCTGCCCCGAGCGCGCTCACCGCCGTCCCGCCCGCTGCGCCTTCCCCGTCGCCACCGACCTCCGCCGGCAGCCGCTCCGCCCGCGGCCCCCTCTACCCCGGCTCGGCCCTGCTCCACCCTCGCCGTCCGCTGCGTTCCTACACCCCATCAGTGGCTCGCCTCCGCCCATCTCCACCATGAGTTGCCTCGACCTCCTGAGCCTCCCTGGTTTGCAGAGCTTCGTCCGAGTCGCCCCGCCGTCGAGGTCAGCCAGCCACCAGAGAAGCAGGCCCCATGGACCCGCTCGCCCTCTCATCTCCACGGTCGTGCGACGCCCTTCTCCTGCCGTCTCTGCGCATCCCTGTTGGTGGTGTTCGAGAAAGTGTGTGCCTCTGTGTTTATGCTGCTCGTGAAGTGCGGTGCTGTTAGTTCTTTGCGGATGTGTTGTAAGCTTCAGAGCTACGCCGAGATCATGCGACAAGGTCTCGAGGACAAGCCAACCCAACGCCGACCAAGTCCTCTAGGGGTGCTGAGGCTAGGATCCAAGATCTCCGCCAAGGAACAGCAAGCTCTTCATCATGGATCCCAAGTACGTCTCGATCCGAAGACCGCTCCTGGAGTTCGAGACCCGAACCCGATAAACCATCGACGTTGAACCCTCGGAACAACAAGTTCTCCATCACGGAACATCAAGACCGCCTCACGAAGAACCCTCGGGACCGCCAAGATCGCCGAGACCCTAGACGCAAGATCTCCTTGAGGGGACAAGTACTCCGACATGGACCCGTTTGGGCGAACCCGAAGGCGGTAGGCGACAAGTACTACTTCCGGACATCGAGTGCCAAGATCGCCCTGAGAATCGAAGTTGTCGAGACCACGAAGACCCGTTCCTGGCGAAGTCCGAACCCGATGCGCCCCCGACGCGGAACCAAGTCCTTCTTCGTGTATGCGACCAGACCTACCTCCGCTATCCGAGAACGACCCCGGAGTTCGAGAACGACCCCGTCGAACCCTGGACCCTGAGACCGACCCCGAACCCAGGAACCCCAAGTTCGTCGAACCCTAACAAGATCGCCGAACCCTAAATGTGTGAACCTTTCTCCCGAACCCTATTTTATAACATAATACAACTTGTCGCATATTAAATTGTTCATGCATGCATCCTTGCCTGTGGTTAGGGGGCCTTATGCCGATTCACCGAATAATTAAATATGGGGCCCATATGCGGGCAAAGCTAGTCTCATATTGGCCTCATTTAAACATGTGTAGCGAACCGGTTCCATCTGTTGCATTGCTTTACAACATTCAATTTGCGGGGGATCTAAACAACTTGAACCATCCAATTAACTGTCGGGACCCCAGTTCCGATTAATCTTGCCCTAATTGCATTGCACCTTTGCCATGCCATACATCATACATGCATCATGCCGATCTTCTGCCGTGGTATTAAATATCGCATCCGGTGTTTATTCTAGTGTTTTGCTTCTTCGCGGATAAGGCCGTTGAGTTGATGTGAGCTTCGCCCCGACCTTCGGGTTGAACCTTCGGCAATGTTTTCAGGCGAGCATCTCCCCCTTTCTACCCATCTTACTTTTATAGTAATTTACTCCTTCCTGTTGATCTATTTGCTATCTGTGTTGCGATGCTTTAGTTTCCGTACCTGTGATATTCCCTTGCAGCCCTATATGGCCTTGGACACACCCTATTACCTGTTGTTTGGTAGATAGTTGGACTTGCGTGTCGTAGTTGCTTGCTCAAGTGCTGATGTGAGTCGTCATATGCCACAGTTGCTGATGTATTGCCGCATGTTGATGTTGGAGATGATTCTAGTTTTACTTATCGTCACTTTAATTTCTGTTTAACAACTAAAATTGAATAAGCAGAGGCATCGGTGGGTGATAGATAATATTTGGTTTCGAGCCCACTTGTGTCCGTAAGACCCCGAGTACTTGATTCTGTTCCTTGTTTTTGCGCTATCCACATCCGGAGGTATATGGGACCCCCGAGCGAGCTTGATTCAGACTTATTTCTTGGGGCCACAAACTAGTTTGAGGTTTTATTTACGATCTGTACTTATGCCATGCTTCTTTGCTTTATTTACGATTGTCGCAGTACGCACTTTGTCTTGTTAGGATCGGGACACGATTCGCGGTGTCGACAAGCCCGTTTGGGGTTCCCATCGTTCACCGTCCACCAGACCTTGAGGGCCTCGAGCTTGCTTACTCCGTTGGATTCTACTTAAGGGTGGCCCCTGAAATATTCTGAATCCTGTGATTGCTTTGTCGTGAAGGCCTCGTTGGGTTTTGATTTGGTTTTCGAGGCTGATCGGTGTGTGTTGCTATTGGTGCACCCGGCGGTAAAACTTTCTCAAAGCCGTGTCCGCGGATATGGACGACTTGGAGCACAGTTTCTTGATCATAGACAAGCATAACTAAAGTTTACTGCTATAAATTTGACTTATAATGACTAGTAATCAGCTCCACTATAACGGAATGGCTAATTAATACTGCCCACAATTGCTTGTTTGCTTGTCGCTTGCGACCATTGTACATGACTAGTAAGTATTGCAACTTCTAGCAATTGGTGAATAAAAGTAACAACCACTTCTTTGGGCTTTGGGTTTATCTCATGCTATCTGTACCTGATTAGTAATTGTTGCCACTATCACGGAATGATTAACTAAAATGACCCACTGCTTATTTTATCAGGATGATTATTTAAACCTGACTAGTAAATGCTGCAACAACAACCGAATAAATAAAAATACCAACGGTGTGAGTTCCTCGGTTGACTTCCTCGATTGGTCTCGGGAAACACGGGATGGGTTTGTTTGGTGATAGCTTGGTTGGATCCGTAGGTCTTTCTTACCCCTCGATAACCGCCAGGTTGTATCGAGTCTCTATAGGTTGTTTAGTGCTTGCCGCTGCGCTCGATCCACCATACCTATGTAGGCGAGGACGCCGAATTCTAGCCTCGCCGTGTCTTGGCCTCGATCTTGACGCTCCTCTTTTCCTTTGCCCTTTGGCACCCCTTTTGTTTAAGCAGGTTTTGAGATCGGCCGTTAGCGTGGTTACCCTTCCGGCTTGGCACAAGCGTGGTTATGGACGCCATTGGTTATTCTTGAGGCTCTTAGCCCCATTTGCATCTTGTCCGTAGTCGGACGCCCATCGTTTTCAAGGTGTTTTGGATCTTTATACCGTATATTTGTATTCTTGACTCTTTGAGTCATTGTTGTATATATATCTTACATGGGTCCCATCGAGGGACTGTTGTGTGATGTTATTACCTCGTTTTCCACCCGCATTGAAAGTGCTTGGTGAGCACCTTTGAATCGTTTCTATGCGGGTTTGGTGAATTTTGCCCAAACTTGCATAGGTCGATTCTGAGGTGTTCTGAGTGGTATCGAGCTCAGCATTCCGATACCCACAAGTCCAACTGTGGGATAACCTAGCTAACTACCAAGTAGAGTGTCCAAAAACTATTTTTGAAAATAGGTTGGATAGTTCTGATTAGGTCTGAATTTATTCCTTACCCCTCTGCTATTCTCCTCTTACCCCTGCGTGATTTGAACCTACCTCTTACCTTTTCTTCGAGTCCAGGATTTCTCGTGGTTGAGTTTCCGTAGTACCTTCAGGGTTTCGTTTTCCCCTTTTGTAACGGAGGTGCTTCGATCATCAATCTGCAACTTGTCTGTTGTATCCTTCATCCGATCTTTTGTTCTGGAGCTCTTTATCCAGATGTGTTCTTCTTTGCTGGTATCGATGTCGTTGAAAAACATATGAGAAGGACGAGCTTTGGTGAAGTTGGAGTCGACATTGAGCACGTGTTGTTCATGCCAATGGAACCATCGCGAAACCTAATCAGTGTGTCTTTCATACGATTTCTGGCGACATTCCTTTGTTCGGATACCACCTATGAAGATCTTCGTCTAAATCTCGAGAGTTGAGTTGCACGATTCTCCTACCCATGTATAGAGTTGAGTTGGGTCCGGATGGACCGATCACCCTACCCGACTCTTCTTTTACGCTACACATCGAACTGGTGGATCGATGTAACTTTTCCCTCTTCTAACGGAAGTTAGAGGTGGCCTTATCGTTTGATACCTCTACCTTCGTCCTTTGTTCTCCGGAGTGCTCTCTCGTCGACCAGGATCAACGACCTCTGTTGGTGGTGTCGCCGTTTTCAAGGTGGCGGATGAACTCTTGTTAGTGGTGTCGCGAGGATCTACACGAAGCGCGAAGGATCAGAACGCCGACCTTCCTTCCGGTACCATGAGGCGGATCTCGAGGGCGAGATCCATTGTTAGTGGTGTCGAATTGTGGCATCCCGCAAAACCACTACTAGAAAATCGCGTTGAATTTGTGCATTGCATCGTCATCATCATGCATTGTTTGCCAAAACTATTTTCATAAAACCCGTTTTGGTTTCTAACGCCCAACTTTTATTCAAACGCCAACCCCGGATGTTCCGGATATTTTGTTTGTCTAAAACTAGTTACAAAGATATTTAAAAATAAAATAAAATTATTAATTATTTTAGTAGGGGCAGTCGAACGGGCCAACCCGACCCGAACGACCGCCCCAGTTTTTAAAACGGTCCACCCCAACCAGCCCCATCTAAATCCTAGACCTACCCAGATTTCTACCCTCTCTCACCCTCCACATCACTCCTACCTATCAGGACATGCCACCTCACCTCTCTCTACCCCTCACCCACTCAGAACCCGCCACATCACCCTCTCCAACTCTCCCTCTCTTTTCTCTCTCCCTCTCACAGCTCACTCCCACCAACCTGCCACCCACCCCAAGGCCACCCCCTGCAGCCCCTCCCCGCCCTTTGGGTCACGCCTCACCCTCCTCCCAGACCTCGTCACCCCGCGCACGCCCCACGCGCCTCTCCTCCTGTTCTTCTTCCCAAGCCAGACGCCTCCCAACCCCGCCTCCTCCTCCCCTCTAGGCGCCTCCTCCAGGCTCGCGGCTCCGCCCGGTGTGCAGCTCCTCCCCTTTGCTGGCTGCCGCCCCTGTGCCCGCCTGGACCCTCCGCGGTGGCAGCCGCTGAAGCTCCTCCACCGTTCCCATGCTTTCGATCCTCAACTTGGCCAGGTCACCCCCGGCCTGGTCCTCCTCCGTGACCGCGCCCGCCCTCCTCCCGACCAAACCTGCCAGACGCCACACTGCCTTCCCCTTGCCAGCTCCACCGCCTCCACTGGCGTCGCATCCCAGCTCTGCCGCGCCAGATTCATGTTCCGGCCTGGCCCCGCCCGTCGCCATGAGGTCGCGCCTCGTCAACCACCTCGCCCGCCAGCTCCTCGCCTCCGCCCGGGACCTTCCCAGAAGCCGCCCAATGACGTCCGTCCCGGCCAGCGCGGCCCCGCCCCTCGGCCGCCCTCACGCTTCCCGCTGCCCTCACCGCTTCGAGCCATACTGCCGGCGCGCTGCGCCGCCGCCCTCAGCCCCCTCTACCGGCTCGGCCCTGCTCCACCCGCCGTCACTGCGTTCCTACACCCCATCGATGGCTCGCCTCCGCCCATCTCCACCATGAGTTGCCTCGACCTCCGAGCCTCCTGGTTTGCGAGCTTCGTCAGTCGCCTGGCCGAGGTCGGTCAGCCCACTGAGAAGCAGCCCATGGACCGCTCACCTCTCATCTCCACGGTCGTCGGCGCCCTTCTCCCGCCTCTGCGCATCCTTGGTGGTGTTAGAAAGTGTGTGCCTCTGTGTTTATGCTGCTCGTGAAGTGCGGTCTGCTGTTAGTTCTTTGCGGATGTGTTGTAAGCTTCAGAGCTACGCCGAGATCATGCGACAAGGTCTCGAGGACAAGCCAACCCAACGCCGACCAAGTCCTCTAGGGGTGCTGAGGCTAGGATCCAAGATCTCCGCCAAGGAACATCAAGCTCTTCATCATGGATCCCAAGTTCGTCTCGATCCGAAGACCGCTCCTGGAGTTCGAGACCCGAACCCGATTAACCATCGACAATGAACCCTCGAACAACAAGTTCTCCATCACGGAGCATCAAGACCGCCTCACGAACCGAACCCGCGGGGCCGCCAAGATCGCCGAGACCCTAGACGCAAGATCTCCTTCAGGGGACGACAAGTACTCCGACATGGACCCGTTTGGAGCGAACCCGAAGACGGTAGGGCGACAAGTACTACTTCCCGGACATCGAGTGCCAAGATCGCCCACAGAGAATCGAAGTTGTCGAGACCCTGAAGACCCGTTCCTGTGGTAAGTCCGAACCCGATGCGCCCCGGAACCAAGTCCTTCTTCGTGTATGCGACTGGACCTACCTCCGCTATCGAGAAACGACCGGAGTTCGAGAACGACCCGTCGAACCACGGACCCCGAGACCGACCCCAACCCGGGAACCCCAAGTTCGTCAACCCTAACAAGATCGGAACCCTAAATGTGAACCTTTCTCCCGAACCCTATTTTATAACATAATACAACTTGTCGATATTAAATTGTTCATGCATGCATCCTTGCTCGTGGTTAGGGGCCTTATGCGATTCACCGAATAATTAAATATGGGGCCCATATGCGGGCAAAGCTAGTCTCATATTGGCCTCATTTAAACATGTGTAAGCGGTTCCATCTGTTGCATTGCTTTACAACATTCAATTTGCGGGGATCTAAACAACTTGAACCATCCAATTAACTGTCGGGACCCCGATTCGATTAATCTTGCCCTAATTGCATTGCACCTTTGCCATGCCATACATCATACATGCATCATGCCGATCTTCGCCGTGGTATTAAATATCGCATCCGTGTTTATTCTAGTGTTTTGCTTCTTCGGATAAGGCCGTTGAGTTGATGTGAGCTTACCGACCTCGGGTTGAACCTTGGCAATGTTTTCAGCGAGCATCTCCCCTTTCTACCCATCTTACTTTTATAGTAATTTACTCCTTCTGTTGATCTATTTGCTATCGTGTATGCGATGCTTTAGTTTCTGTACTTGTGATATTCCGTGCAGCTCTATATGGCCTTGGACACACCCTATTACCTGTTTTTTGGTAGATAGTTGGACTGGCGCGTCGTAGTTGCTTGCTCAAGTGCTGATGTGCGTCGTCATATGCCGATTCTTGATGTATTGCCGCATGTTGATGTTGGAGATGATTCTAGTTTTACTTATCGTCACTTTAATTTCTGTTTAACAACTAAAATTGAATAAGCGAGAGGCATCGGTGGGTGATAGATAATATTTGGTTTCCGAACGCCCACTTGTCCCGTAAGACCCAAAGTACTTGATTCTGTTCCTTGTTTTTGCGCTATCCACATCCGGGAGGTATATGGGACCCCACAGCGAGCTTGATTCAGACTTATTTCTTGGGGCCACAAACTAGTTTGAGGTTTTATTTACGATCTGTACTTATGCCATGCTTTTCGCTTTATTTACGATTGTGCAGTCTTCGCTGTCTGTTAGGATCGGGACACGATTCGCGTGTCGACAAGCCCGTTTGGGGTTCCCGATCGTTCTGACCGTCCACCCAGCACCTTGAGGCCGCCTCGGAGCTTGCTTACTCCGTTGCGGATTCTACTTAAGGGGTGGCCCCCTGAAATATTTCTGAATCCTGTGATTGCTTTGTCGTGAAGGCCTCGTTGGGTTTTGATTTGGTTTTTCCGAGGCTGATCGAGTGTGTGTTGCTATTGGTGCACCCCGGCCGGGTAAAACTTTCTGAAAGCCGTGTCCGCGGATATGGACGACTTGGAGCACAGTTTCTTGATCATAGACAAGCATAACTAAAGTTTACTGCTATAAATTTGACTTATAATGACTAGTAATCAGCTCCACTATAACGGAATGGCTAATTAATACTGCCCACAATTGCTTGTTTGGTTGTCGCTTGCGACCATTGTACATGACTAGTAAGTATTGCAACTACAACGAATTGGCTGAATAAAAGTAACAACCACTGCTGGGCTTTGGGTTTATCTCATGCTATCTGTACCTGATTAGTAATTGTTGCCACTATCACGGAATGATTAACTAAAATGACCCACTGCTTATTTTATCAGGATGATTATTTAAACCTGACTAGTAAATGCTGCAACGACAACCGAATAAATAAAAATACCAACGGTGTGAGTTCCTCGGTTGACTTCCTCGATTGGTCTCGAGGGGGAAACACCAGGATGGGTTTGTTTGGTGATAGCTTCAGGTTGGATCCGTCTAGGTCTTTCTTACCCCCTCTGATAACCGCCAGTTGTATCGAGTCTCTATAGGTTGTTTAGTGCTTCTGCCGCGCCGATCCACCATACCTATGTAGGCGAGGGCCGAATTCTAGCCTCCGTGCATCTTGGCCTCGATCGACGCTCCTCTTTTTCCTTTGCCCTTTGTCGGCACCCCTTTTGTTTAAGCAGGTTTTGAGATCGACGCCGTTAGCAGGGTTACCCTTCCGGCTTGGCCTGGGCAGGGTTATGGACGCCATTGGTTATTCTTCAGGGCTCTTAGCCCCATTTGCATCTTGTCCGTAGTCGGACGCCCCATCGTTTTCAAGGTGTTTTGGATCTTTATACCGTATATTTGTATTCTTGACTCTTTGAGTCGCTGTTGTATATATATCTGTTCTGTGGGTCCCATCGAGGACTGTTGTGTGATGTTATTACCTCGTTTTCCACCCGCACGAAAGTGCTTGGTGGGCACCTTTGAATCGTTTCTATGCGGGTTTGGTGAATTTTGCCCAAACTTGCATAGGTCCGATTCTGAGGGTGTTACAGGGGTCCAGGAGGTGGCCACACCCTAGGGTGGCACGGGTCCCCCTGTCCGCACCAGCCCTAGGTGTGGGACCCTCGAGGCTCTACCGACCTTGCCCTTTCGCCTATATATACATCTGCTCGGGGCGTAAACCCTAATGGGAGGGAAATCCACAAGAAGGTCCGCAGCGCCGCCGCCACCGAAGGGGAGATTCGGGGGACAGAAGTCTCTGTTCCGACACCCTGCCGTGACGGGGAATTGCCCCCGGAACAATCTCCATCGATCTCCACCACCATCTTCATCACCGTTGCTGATTCCCATGATGAGGAGAGTAGTTCTTCCTCGGGGCTAAGGGCTCTACCGGTAGCTATGTGTTCATCTCTCTCTATGTGTGATCATATTGTGATCATGAGATTTATAATCAAGTAGATCTACTTTGCTACTCAAGTGCTTTAATAGATCTCTGACTCTCCCCACGTGTATGAAAGTGACAGCGTGCATACCGTGGTGGCACTTAGGCTAGAGTTTACATAAATACTCAAGTGCTTCAATAGATCTCTGCTCTCCCCACGTGTGTGAAAGTGACAGCATGCACGCCGTGGTGGCACTTAGGCTAGAGTTCATAAATAGTTACCATGAGTATATTTTGAGTTGGTTGTCTCTATGAAATTGTGGTGTTTGTTGGAACCATCTAGCGCTCAAGGTGATAGTGTGGGGTTATATTGATGGGGAAGACGGACTTTGAGGAGTGCTGTTATAGCCCTACCATGGATTAGAGTGTCCAACAGGAGAGTAGTTCAGGGTAGTATCATGAAGAGAATATATTTTTTGAGAGTGTTCACTAGTGAAAGTATGATCCCTAGGCCTTGTTTATAAGCATTGAAACATCGTTTGCATATAGATATGTTGCATGCTTGCTTGCTTCCATATTTTTGCCTTTAGTATTTTCCTCCCCGTCAGTAGCTCTTTTCTGGTGCTGTTGCCACTTATAATCATCCATACCACTTGTATTTCACTATCTCTTTGCCAAACTAGTGCACCTATACACCTGACAAGTGTATTGGGTGTGTTGGGGACACAAGAGACTTCTTGTATCTTGATTGCAGGGTTACTTGAGATGGATACCTTTGACCACTTCCTCCCTGAGTTCGATAAACCTTGGGTAATACACTTAAGGGAAACTTGCTGCTGTTCTACAAACCTCTGCACTTGGAGGCCCAACATGTAGGGTTCCGTAGCATGGAAAACAAAAAATTTCTATCCCATACAAACAAACAAGCCAAGATCTATCTACTAGATTGTAGCAACGAGTCGATGGAATAACTTACCCTCGAAGATTCCAAAGTGTTTAACGAGAGCGGATTCTCGTGGGTGATGTAGTCGTACTCTTCCCGATCTCAAGATCGTGAGCGATCCTTCCGCTGCGTTAAAGCTCCCATGATCGGTCACACGTTGGTACTCGATGAAGACCTTCCTCTCCCTTGTTCCAGCAGGCAGCGGAGGTTGTAGCCCTCTCCTCGTGATTCCGGCAGCACAATGGCGTGGTACTGGAAGTAGAGGGGAGATCTCGCAGGGCTTCGCCTTAAGCCGGAGCGAGTATGGTGGAGTATGAGAGAGCTCCTCGGCGATCTAGGTTTTAGACACACCAAGGAGGAGAGGCTAGAGCCGATGGCTAGGGTTTGGGGAACCCCAAGTCGGCGGCTAGGGCAAAACCCTAGGGGGCGGCGGCGGCTATGGTGGTTGGCGCCAAGCTAGGGTTTGAGGAGAGGTACTTGTGTGTGCTAGGAGGGAGCCCTGCCCCTCCTTATATAGGTGGAGGGGCCGGCGGCCAAGGGGAGGGAGGGGAGTCCCTCCCCAACTCGGCTTGGGTGGTGCTTGGCTTGGGAGGAGGACTCCCTCCCCAACTCGGTTTCACCTTCCTCCTCTTTTCCTCTTTCCAAATTTAGCCGTTTGACTTTTCAATTTAGCTATTTGACTTTTCAAACTAGGATTTGAATCAATCCTTTATTTGGAACAACGATGACACTTAGTACATGATGCAATCATTCCAACTTGCAATGACACATTCATGTACCCCTTCCCCTCGGTCTTGGGACATTCCGGAACCTTCTAGAACATTCCCGATGAAAACACCGGAATCATTCCCGAACTCCGAAACGGAACTTTCCTTATATGAATCTTATTCTCCGGACCATTCCGGATCTCCTCGTGATATCACGGATCCCATCCGAGACTCCGAACAACATTCGGTCTCTTTCTCATTCATTCCATCACTACTCAAACAACGTCGAATCCTTAAGTGTGTCTCCCTACGGTTCGTGAATTATGCGGACATGATCGAGACACTTCTCCGAACAATAACCAATAGAGGAATATGGAAATTCATATGGCTCCCACATATTTCTACGATTACTTTGCGATCGAATGAACCACTTACATACGATACCAATTTCCCTTTATCTCACGATACTTTACTTATCCGAGGTTATGATCGTCGGTATCTCTGCATACCTAGTTCAACCTCGTTACCGATAAGTACTCTTTTATCGTTCCCGTGATATGTGATCCCTTGTGAGCCAGTCACATGCTTGCAAGCTAATTGGATGACATTCCACCGAGAGGGCCCAGAGTATATCTATCCGTCATATGGATGGACAAATCCCACTCTTGATCCATGTGTTTCAACCAATACTTTCCGAACACTCAATGCCACCTTTATAGCCACCCGATTCACGGTGTGGTGTTTGATGACATCAAAGCATCCATCCGGTAAAGGTGATATGCATGATCTCATGGTCGAAGGAATTAGGTTACTATGTATCAGAAAGCATATAGCAATTGAACTATTAAAATGACTTGATCTTTATGCTACGCTTATCTATAGGAGTATGTCCACCATATCATTCTCCTAATGATATGATCTTGTTGTTGATAACATCTCAATGTTCATGATAGGGAAACCACAATCATTTATCAACCAACAGGCTAGTGATGTATAGAGGCTTTACTAGGGACTTCAAATTGAGTTTACAAATCACACAAGTATTAATGTTTCCTTGTTAATACTATTATAGCATGAATGCAAACATTTATCATAAACACAAAGATATAATAATAACTACATTTATTATTGCCTCTAGGGCACATCTCCAACAGTCTCCCACTTGCACTAGAGTCATCTAATCTAGATTACATGGTAATATACCGAACACCCATGGCAGTTTGGTGCTGGTCATGTTTTGCCCTCGGGAGAGGTTTAGTCAACGGATCCTCCACATTCAGATATGTGTGTACTTTGCAAATCTTTATAACCCCATCTTGGATATGTTCTCGAATAGCGTGATAACGTAGCTTGATATGCTTCAGCTTCTTGTGTGACCTTGGTTCTTGCGCATTGGCTATGGCGCCCATGTTATCACAGTAGATAGACATTGGGTCCAGCGCACTAGGAACCACACCCAGCTCTGTAATGAACTCTTTCATCCATATCGCTTCTTGTGAAGCCTCCGAAGCAGCCATGTATTCCGATTCAGTTGAAGATATCGCCACAACGCTTTGCTTTGCACTCCTCCAGCTAACTGCTGCACCATTCAAAATAAATACGTATCCAGATTGTGATTTAGAATCATCCGGATCGGTGTTCCAACTAGCATCGGTGTAACCATTAACAACGAGCTGTTCATCACCTCCATAAGAAAGAACCATATCCTTAGTTCTTCTCAAGTACTTAAGGATGTTTTTGACCGCTGTCCAATGATCCACTCCTGGATCACTTTGATATCTGCTAGTCAAACTAACAGCATATGCAATGTTGGGTCTAGTACATAGCATGGCATACATTAGAGATCCTATGGCTGAGGCATAGGGAGTCTTACTCATCCTTTCTCTATCTTCTGCCGATGTCGGACTTTGAGTTTTACTCAAGGTCGTATGGGCAACATGGGAAAGAACCCTTTCTTGCTATCTTCCATTCCAAATCTCTTTAGAACTTTGTCCAAATATGTACTCTGTGACAATGATATTTGGCGTTTTGATCTATCTCTATAAATCTTTATGCCTAATATGTAAGCTGCTTCGCCAAGATCTTTCATTGAAAAACTATTATTCAAATATTCCTTGACACTATTAAGAAGGTCTACATCATTCCCAATCAATAATATGTCATCCACATATAGTATTAAGAATGCTACAGAGCTCCCACTCACTTTCTTGTAAATACAAGCTTCTCCATAAGTTTGTATAAAACCAAAACTTTTGATCACCTTATCAAAACTTTGATTCCAACTTCGGGATGCTTGCTTCAATCCATAAATGGACCGTTGAAGTTTGCATACCTTGTTAGCATCTTTAGGATCGACAAAACCTTTGGGTTGCATCATATACAACTCTTCATCAATGTCTCCATTGAGGAATGCTGTTTTGACATCCATCTGCCATATCTCATAATCATAATATGCAGGGATTGCTAACATAATCCTCACAGACTTTAGCTTCATCTTGGTGAGAAAGTCTCATCGTAGTCAACTCCTTGAATTTGTCGAAACCCTTTTGCGACAAGTCGAGCTTTATAGATGATAACATTACCATCAAGATCTGCTTTCTTCTTGAAAATCCATTTGTTCTCGATGACCTTCCTACCATCCGTAAGTCCACCAAAGTCCACACTTGGTTTTCGTACATGGATCCAATCTCGGATTTCATGGCTTCTTGCCATTTATTGGAATCAGCTCATCATCGCTTCCTCATATGTCTCGGGGTCATCGGTGTTGTCCACCAACATGACACTCATAACGGGATCATACCAATGGAGGTGACGAGTTCTCGTTGACCTCCGAGGCTCAGAGCAACTTCAACCGAAGTTTCATGATCATCATCATTAGCTTCCTCTCTAATTGGTGCGGGCACCACGGGAACTTCTTCCGGTCTGCGCTACTGCAATTCGAGAGAAGGTTCGACAACCTCGTCGAGTTCTACTTTCCTTCAGTCACTTCTTTCGAGAGAAATTCCTTCTCTAGAAAGGATCCATTCTTAGCAACGAAAATTTTGCCTTTGGATCTATGATAGAAGGTATACCCAATAGTTTCCTTTGGGTATCCTATGAAGACGCATTTTTCCGCTTTGGGTTCAAGCTTGTCCGGATGTAACTTCTTTACATAGGCTTCGCAACCCCAAACTTTAAGGAACGACAATTTAGGTTTCTTCCCAAACCATAATTCATACGGTGTCGTTTCAACGGATTTAGACGGTGCCCTATTTAAAGTGAATGCTGTTTCTAATGCATAACCCCAAAATGATAGCGTAAATCAGTAAGTGACATCATAGAACGAACCATATCTAAGAGAGTTCGATTCGACGTTCGGACACACCATTCTGTTGTGGTGTTCGGCGGTGTCAATCAGAAAGTATTCTCATTTCTTCAAATGCTCGCCAAACTCGTAACTTAGATATTCACCTCCACGATCGTAACGAAATTTAATCTTCTCGTTACGTTGATTCTCTACCTCACTTTGAAACTCCTTAAACTTCTCGAAAGTTTCAGACTTATGTTTCATGAAATAGATATACCCATATCTACTTAAATCATCCGTGAAGGTAAGAACATAACGATAACCACCGCGCGATGCTACACTCATTGGACCACACACATCGGTATGTATGATTTCTAATAAGTCCGTAGCTCGCTCCATCATACCGTAAAATGGAGTCTTAGTCATTTTACCCATCGACATGCTTCGCATCTTTCAAGTGATTCAAAATCAAGTGATTCAAGAAGTCCATCGAATGGAGTTTCTTCATACGTTTCACCCAATGTGACCAAGACGACAAGGCCACATATAGGTCGAATTATCGCTGATTTCAAACGCTTAGCCTCAATGTTGTTGATATGTGTATTTCCACCATCGAGATTCAATAAGAATAGACCATCTATCAAAGGTGCATGTGCATAAAACATATTACTCATATAAATCGAACAACCATTATTCTCGGACTTAAACAAGTAACCGCCTCAATAAACAAGATCCCGATGGTAGATGAAGGGTAGCGTGCCACCGCGATCACATCAACCTTTGATCCGCTTCCCACGCCGCATCATCACCTCGTTCTTCGCTAGCTTCCGCTTATTCGCAAAGACTGCTTTGAGTTACAAATATGAGCAACCGAACCAAGATTAAATACCCGTGCACTACTACGAGTACTAGTGAGATACACATCAATAACATGTATATCGATATACCTTTCTTCTTGATGTTGCCGTTCTTCAACCGCCAAGTACTTTGGGAAATTCCGCTCAAAGGACCTTCTCCTTGCAAGAAAAGCACTCAAGATCGTGCTTAGGTCCAGCCTTGGTCTTCACCGGCGTGGTAACTTTCTTACCACCCTTCTTGAAGTGTCCCTTCCGCTTAGACTTGCCTTTCTTGAATTTGGTGGTCTTATTGACCAACAACACTTGGTGCTCTTTCTTGATCTCCACTTCTGAGACTTTAACATAGCAAACAGTTCGCAACCGCTTGTTCATGTTCGCATGTTGTAGTTCATCACAAAGTTCTTGTAACTTGGTGGTAGTGATTGGAGGACGGTAAATCCCCAAAGCATTAGGAATCACTATACCCAAGCTTTGAAGTTTGTTTATGCGTGCTGCATCTTAAGCACATGCTCACCGATTTGAGCTGCCCTCTTCCATCTTGCAGTTAAAGAACTTTTCAGAAGCCTCATAACTTTCAATTGCGGCATGAGTCTCAAAGATCAATTTGAGATCCTCGACAATATCATATGGGTCTGAATTCTCAAACCTTTTCTGAAGCTCCGATTCCAAACCATACAAGATAGCACACTAAACTATGGAGTACTGATTCTTCCGAGCAAGGTAAACATTCTTTACTTCATCGGAAGCATCAGCTGCAGGTGGGTCACCCAGCGGTGCATCCAGCACATAGGTCAAATTACCAGCTGTGAGGACAATCCTCAAATTGCGGAACCAATCCGCGAAGTTGCTTCCATTGTTTTTCAACTTTTCTTTCTCTAGGAATGCATAAAAATTGATGGTAGGGGCTGCCATTGATCTACAACATATTTGCAATAGTTTAGACTAAGTTTATGACAAATTGAGTTCAAATTAATAATAAAGTTAATCTAGGTGAACTCCCACTCAAAACAATATCCCTCACATTGTTTTAGTGATCACACGAACCAAATCCACTACATCAACACCGATCATCACGAGAGTTGATATCGTTTCAATGGCGAACAATCGACATGTTCATCATATCTACTATATGATTCATGCTTTACCTTTCGGTGATCCGTGTTCGAGACCATGTCCATACATGCTAGGCTCGTCAAGATCAAACCTTAGTTTCGTATGAGCAACTGGCTTGCTCACATTGTATACACTTATGTAATCTAACACACCGATCATCACGTGGTGCTTTGAAACAACAAGCTTTAGCAACGGTGCTAACTAAGGGTGAACACTTTATGACTTGAAATTCATGTGCATGAGGGATCATCTTATAATGCTACCGTGCCTACTAAGCAATACAAGATGCATAAAGGATTAACATCACATGCAATTCATAATATGTGATATGATATGGCCTTTTCTTTGTGCTTCCGATCTCCATCTTCAAGCACGAACATGATCTCCATCATCACCGCATTGCATCAAGGTTAATGACGCTTCTCCATGGTTGTCGCCCACCGGCTTCAACTATTACAACTACTTTGAATAGACACGGGTCTTAACATAAATTAAAGACAACCATATATTCTCCGTTGCCAACTTACAATAAGGAACATTGCATACATCAAATATAATCACAATCATGGCCATATCACATCACTGCACACCCCTGCAAAACAAAGTTAGACGCCTCTACTTTCTTTGCATGTTTTACGTGGCTTGGGGCTTTCAATAAGTGTCGTTCTAACTTACCAACAAGAACCACAACATTTATACTAGTATTGTTAATCACCCGTTGTAAATTGGATCTTAACTATGCTAGGAGAAACAAGCACCCGCAAAGCCACTTATGCAATACAAGTTGCATGTCAAGCGTGGAGCAAGTCTCATGAACGATGTCATGTAAGGTTAGCCCGGGCCGCTTCATCCCAACATACCGCAAGATGCAAAGTACACAAGAAGCAATCGACAATAAAAGCATCAACGCCCACAATGACCATTGTGTTCTACTCGTGCAATAGATCTACATATAGACACGGCTCTGATACCACTGTAGGGTTTCGTAGCATGGAAAACAAAAAATTTCTATCGCATACAAACAAACAAGCCAAGATCTTTCTACTATATTGTAGCAACGAGTCGATGGAATAACTTACCCTCGAAGATTCCAAAGTGTTTAACGAGAGCGGATTCTCGTGGGTGATGTAGTCGTACTCTTCCCGATCTCAAGATCGCGTAGACGATCCTTCCCAAGCTGGCGCTCCTTGATCGGTCACACGTTCGCCTCGACGAAGACCTTCCTCTCCCTTGTTCCAAAGAAAATGGAGGTTGTAGCACTCTCCTCGGGCAAAGACAACGTGGCGTGTCCTAAGTAGAGGGAGATCTCGCAGGCTTCGCCAAGCCGAGCGAGTATGGTGGAGTATGAGAGAGCTCCTCGGCGATCTAGGTTTTAGACACACCAAGGAGGAGAGGCTAGAGCCGGCTAGGGTTTGGGGAACCCCAAGTCGGCGCTAGGAAAACCCTAGGCGGCGACTATGGTGGTAGGCCAAGCTAGGGTTTGAGGAGAGGTACTTGTGTGTGCTAGGAGGAGCCCTGCCTCCTTATATAGGTGGAGGGCCAAGGACAAGGGAGGGAGGGAGTCCTCCCCAACTCGGCTTGGGTGGTGCGCCGGCTTGGGGAGGAGGACTCCCTCCCCAACTCGGTTTCACCTTCCTCCTCTTTTCCTCTTTCCAAATTTAGCCGTTTGACTTTTCAATTTAGCTATTTGACTTTTCAAACTAGGATTTGAATTAATACTTTATTTGGAACAGCGATGACACTTAGTACATGATGCAATCATTCCAACTTGCAATGACACATTCATGTACCCCTTCCCCTCCGGAGTGCCGGACATTCCGAAACCTTCTAGAACATTCCCGATGAAAACACCGGAATCATTCCCGAACTCCGAAACGGAACTTTCCTTATATGAATCTTATTCTCCGGACCATTCCGGATCTCCTCGTGATATCCCGGATCCCATCCGAGACTCCGAACAACATTCGGTCTCTTTCTCATTCATTCCATAACTACTCAAACAACGTCGAAACCTTAAGTGTGTCTCCCTACGGTTCGTGAATTATGCGGACATGATCGAGACACTTCTCCGAACAATAACCAATAGAGGAATCTGGAAATTCATATGGCTCCCACATATTTCTACGATTACTTTGCGATCGAATGAACCACTTACATACGATACCAATTTCCCTTTGTCTCACGATACTTTACTTATCCGAGGTTATGATCGCCGGTATCTCGCATACCTAGTTCAACCTCGTTACCGATAAGTACTCTTTTCTCATTCCGTGATATGTGATCCCTTGTGAGCTACCACATGCTTGCAAGCTAATTTGATGACATTCCACCGAGAGGGCCCAGAGTATATCTATCCGTCATATGGATGGACAAATCCCACTCTTGATCCATGTGTTTCAACCAATACTTTCCGAACACTCAATGCCACCTTTATAGCCACCCAGTTACGGTGTGGTGTTTGATGACATCAAAGCATCCATCCGGTAAAGGTGATATGCATGATCTCATGGTCGAAGGAATTAGGTTACTATGTATCAGAAAGCATATAGAAATTGAACTATTAAAATGACTTGATCTTTATGCTACGCTTATCTATAGGAGTATGTCCACCATATCATTCTCCTAATGATATGATCTTGTTGTTGATCACATCTCAATGTTCATGATAGGGAAACCACAATCATTTATCAACCAACAGGCTAGTGATGTATAGAGGCTTTACTAGGGACTTCAAATTGAGTTTACAAATCACAGAAGTATTAATGTTTCCTTGTTAATACTATTATAGCATGAATGCAAACATTTATCATAAACACAAAGATATAATAATAACTACATTTATTATTGCCTCTAGGGCATATCTCCAACACAACACTGTCTACAAGAATAGAAGCGTGCGTAGACATCACCCCTCTAGTATTAAGTTGCAAGCAACAGATAACTGCTTTAAGCAATGTGTGCAAAGTAAACAATACAATTGTTCCATGAACAAGAGATTGTTGTTTTCTCCCTAGTAGCAACAACACACTTCAACCTTAGAGATTTTTGTCATTTCCCCAGATTCAATAGATGCATGAACCCACTATCGAGCATAAATACTCCCTCTTGAAGTCACTAGCGTCTACTTGGTCAAGATAGCTACTAGAAACGGAGAGCATGCAAGATCTCAAACAACACAGACATGATAGAATCAATAAGATAGAATCATCAATCAATCTAACATAGTAATCTCAATATCCATCGGATCTCCGCAAACACAACATGCATGATTACCAATAGATGATCTTGATCATGAACGTAGCTCACAAGATCTAAACATGATGGCACAAAGGAGGAGAAAGAACCATCTAGCCACTGTATGGACCCATATTCCAAGGTGGAACTACTCACACATCATACCGGAGGCTGGCATGGTGATGAAGACGGCATCCGGGATGATCTCTCCCCTCCGGCAGGGTGCCGGTAAGAGTTTCAGATGCCCCCGATCTAGGGTCGAGGGTGGCGATGGCTACAGACTGTTTCGTGGAGATCTGATCGGGTACTTAGGTTTTTGTCATCGGAGGATCCTTATAGGCGAAGGGGGAGACCGAGGGGGTGCCCGAGATGGTCGCACCCCCAGGGGTGACCAGGCTTGGCCCGCGCGGCCAGGGGTGTGGTCCCCTCGTGCCCCTCCTCCGTCTCGTCTTATGGCTCCTTGTTCTCCTCGGTGAACTATTGAATTTGGCTTTTGTCCTATCCAATTCCGAGAATATTTATTTTCTGGCTTTCTGGAACCAAAAACAACAGAAAACAGGCAACTGGCAGTGGCATATTGTTAATAGGTTAGTTCCGGAAAACGTATAAAAATACCTCAAAGTGTAGACAAAGCAAAGCAAAGTGGATACTAAACAAGCATGGAACATCAAAAATTATAGATACGTTTACGACGTATCAACATCGAGAGACCAACTGAACGCGCAGTCCTGGGCATACAATCCACATCGGATCCCGCCATCCCCGGGCAGCAATGCTGGAACACCTCCTACATGAATGAGGTAAGCACCGGCGACGCGAACGAATGTCTCGGCAACGGCCCCGCGCCAGGGCTTAATCCTTGGAGCCCTTGACAACAAGATCCCGGTCGGTGACGTAGACCCACATCGGTGCACCGCCAGAGGGAAAGCAGACCTTCGCTGCACATCCCTGAACGCCGGCGAGCCGTCACCACGAAGCGAACCACATGATACCATCGACTTCCTCTCCTAGAACCGAGAGGCGGGAGTTGGAAATCCCATCTCCTCCCAGAATTCCTGACGCATCTCTACATCCGTCTTCCGCCACCGACGAGCCACCGTGTTCCATCTAGCTCACCTATTTCGTTCACCAGACCATCCAACACGTAGCCGCCACGCTCGCCTCCCCATCCTCAAAGTCCGATCCCAAACATTGGAACCAAGATCGGGATCCCGACAGAGGTGAGGCGACGGCCGGAGGAGGGAACTCGCCGGACGCTAGGGTGAAACGATGTCGGCGAGGCATCACTCGATAGGCTCCAAACACTAACTCGCTTCCTCGCAGCCTCCCACCACCGATTGGAACCGCCAACGCTTCTCTAGATTGCCTCCTAATTTTTCTGGACTTTGGAGTGACCTGCCCAACGTGATTTCACAACCCACTCAGGTGAACAAGCTAACAGTAGACTATCAACCAACGGAAACAATGTTGTCATAGTGCTAGACTAATGCTTGGAAATTGGCTCCCTACCCGCGAGCAGGTCTGGATCCGAAGCGCCACATACCAAGCAACACCTCCAAGAAGGAACGTGACAACAACGCTGCTACACAGACTGGTCCTAGGGTTTCCCCCGGTACGCTATGGAAGGTGGGAAGATATACACCTGGCGCCCTTTAGAAAGGACAGCGTCATCCACAGGCATCACCACGTTGGTGTATAGATGACAAGGATTTCTTCCAACCTCTCAAAAAACCACATTCCCGATGCTTCATATCGCTCCACCAAACTCGTCGCCCACCAGCACATGCCACCACGGTCTTGCAGTCACCACTATCGTCTCGCCGTGACCCACATTGCAAGGATGGTAATACCGAAAATAAGAAAGTTCGGCAAGGGTCGGTGGTGCAGCAGCACGCAGGAGAAAACTGCCTCCACCGCCAAAAGGCGGTAACCAACTGGATGTAGCAACAAGGACAAACCAGGCCCTCCTGGCTTGATAGGCCCGTGAAGCCCTGTCACCTTACTACAACAAGGGTGCCACCGACAGCGTCAACCCTAGCACTAGTCCCTACTCCTCCATCCACGAGACGATTCGCCACTACCGTAGATCCCCGTCGCCATCGTGCTCACTCGGGTCTGCCGGACCACCGTCGGTCTAAGAAGCACCACCTGCAGGACGATAGCCACAAACATGATGATACCAATGACAAATATGAGGTAATGCGGCCCGGAGCCTGCACTCGGCAAAAGAGATGCGACTGGCAAGACAGCTACGACGCCTACGGGCTGCCTGCTATCACGCCCCGCAAACCATAGTCAGATTTGTTAGGCCAGCACCTGATCGGCCTGGATCTAGCCACCAGCCACCGTCGGAGAGTACAGGGGCAACCTCCTGGCTAAAGCCAAGGATATGGCGGCCGTGGCCCACAAGGCCCTGATCAGGCCCTCCCTGGCCCAGCTGATGTTGCGCCTACTACCGCTGCACCATGCGCACCGATCCTCCATCACCGCCGCCGTCGCCTTGACAACCCACCACCACTGCCAGGTCGAAGAGCCACCGCCGCCAACACACCGCTGCGAGTCCCCACGCCCCCCTCCAAGCAAGCGGGTAAGGTCAGGCACGCCGCCAACGGCAGGGGAGGAAGTGGGAAGGGAGACAATAAGAAGGGACCGAGGTTTTGCCCCGTCGCTCGCCGGAAGAAGGGGAAGGAAGACTATTTTTTTTTTGTGAGACTCGTTGTTTCCTTGTTTTTTTAAGAAAAAAGAGGCACTCGTATGGTCAGAGCTAACCACACATCACTCTACTCAGCTGTCTCTCTCGCACGCAGGCATCACCTCGATCGCTCATCCTCCCGCCCGACGCCTCACTCAAGGATGGCCACAGGCCACGCCAAAAATAATCGGAGCTCAAGCACGCAGCTAACATTCTCGCCACCTGCGAGTCAACCACGAGCTTACCTAGCCCAATTAGGAGCAACCCCTCTATATACCTAGTACCTACTGTACACACTAACTAGCTAGACACTACGACTGCAGTTACGCTAGCTATCTTCACATAGTGGATCAAAGGCCGATCGTCGACCAATCGAGGAGACTTCGATCGTGGCAAGCGATCGACCGAGAGGTATTTGCAA
Organism: Avena longiglumis; assembly: GCA_030063025.1. Lineage (NCBI taxonomy): Eukaryota > Viridiplantae > Streptophyta > Magnoliopsida > Poales > Poaceae > Avena > Avena longiglumis. Next base: position 166,161,192 of record CP125978.1, read on the forward strand.
ATGTTGCCGCCGGCTACGCTGTTCGCGGCTGGGTTCCTGCTCTGCCCATTCACCGCCTTCACGCCGTCAGGCCGGAACCTCACCGCGCTGCTGCCGGAGCTCTGCGACCTCCTCGGCTCCCTCTACCGCTACGTCCTGGACGAGTTCGTCCTGCCGGTCGTGATCCGCCGCCAGCGCCAACGGCGACGCACTTAGCTCACAATCTCATTGGATGAATGATTATTATGTGTATCATGGGTGCTCTCTGATACAATACTCGTTAGTGCTGTATACAGTATGAATCGAATGTGCTAATAGCATCTCTAGCGGACACCTAAAACACTCCCGACCTGAGAAATTCTGTCGTGTTTTCGGTTTTTGTCTAAAATGTGTCCCGCTCGTTAACTGTTAGTGTTGTATACAGTATGAATCGAATGTGCTAACTGGTTTCTCGTAGTTGTTATTACAGTTTCGTTCTGAAGCTGTGCAATTCCTCAGTCATTCATATGTTATTATCCAAGTATAAATTTATTCAGATTTGTTTTTTCAATCTTGTATATATTTTGACACGCCACATAATCATTAGCCTATGAAGTTGTATGCTGGTAAACTTCAGAGAGAACTTGTTCGTTGCTGGTAAAGCTACGAATAGTTTCACGGGGGTCACATGGTTGACAAAAATTCTTTATTTGGAAATGCAGAAATGTTGTCAAGACATAGCAGTCCTTGGTGAAAGGCCGGGTTGAGAAGTGAAAGCATTGAAGGCCAAGACTTGCATCCATGTTTTGGCATCTTCCTCCTTTCCCACAGAATTTATTGTAGAACTCCTAACATTGCTGCTAGCTAGGCTCAGGTTGAGCAGAAATATGTTCCACAACCATGTGATTGATATGTCTGGTCTATCCGGAATCAGTTCAATAGTATCCGGGCTGTGGATTTGAATATGTAATTGTTGTGTGGTCATTTATCTCATTTTTATAGTCTAATCAAGAATTGAAGGATCTCTATTTTTCCGTGCATCTTGGTATCATCTGAAGAGTTACAATATTTTTAAGAGGCCTCTTGTACTTCCTCCGACCCGAATTACTATTCGTGACCGGTGTTTTGCAAAAACAACCTTTCTCTTTTTCCGACCAAACCTATGGTCCATCTCCATCTTCCTCCGCGACATCTGCTCTATTGCCTGTGCTGCTCCGTCGCTCACTCGCTCCCTCGCCCTCGCCTGTGTGGTTGCCAACAGGCGAATTTCTACAGAGAATGAGCAAGAGAGGATTCGGAGAACACGAGAGTTGTGGCTCAGATTTTTGTGCTGCGTGCAGAACTTGCAGCGTTTTCCTTTTCTGTTATTACCTCTTATACTTCCTGAGTACAAGCTAACTAAAAGACTCCTAAAACTGTGGACACGAGAGAGCATGCGATCGCGCCATCCCACGATCCTCTGAATCGTGACCACTTCCACCGCTGTTTCCGTTGTGATCCTGCCATCCCAAGATCCGGTCACTGCGGTGATCTAAACTAGCTAACCAACTATCTTATCCTCGACAGTGAACAAGCTCACGTGCCAAACTACTTATTTGTGAAACAAGTCTAAAGAAAACAGTAGCTTCCGACAACAAAAATAACTGAAACTACTTCAATTCACCCCCTAATTCTGTTGTGGAGATTTCACCTCGATGATGCCGAGACGCAGACGCATCTCGATGAACTTGGCGCGTGGTAGCGCCTTGGTGAATATGTCGCCCATCTGATCGCTCGTGCCGACGTGAATAACGTCGATCTTCCCTTCCTCTACACACTCGCGGATGTAATGGAAGCGAGTGTTGATATGTTTGCTGCGGTCGTGGAACACTGGGTTCTTGCATAGGGCTATTGCAGATTTGTTGTCCACGCACAGCTTCATCTTCTTCGGTTCCTTGCCAAGAACTTCAGCTAAGAGCCGACTTAGCCACACCCCCTGACTGGCAGCAGTAGCAGCAACAATGTACTCTGCCTCGCAGCTTGACTGGGCGATGATCCGCTGCTTTTGCGATGACCAAGTGACAATACTCTGTCCCAGGAAAAACACGACGCCACTCGTGCTCTTCCGATCATCAATGTCGCCAGCATAATCACTGTCACTATACCCGACAAGTTTCTGAACCGAACCTGAGCGGTAGCCGCAGCCATAACCCACAGTCCCCTTGACATACCTCAGAATATGCTTCACCAGGGCCCAGTGATGAACACCAGGTGCCTCCATGAATCGACATGCAAAACCCACCGTGTACGCCAGATCAGGGCGTGTGTTAACCAGGTAGCGCAGGCTGCTGATGCTGCTGTGGTACATCGTGGCATCCACGGAATCGCCGCCGTTGTGCTTCCCCACCTTCAGACGGGTATCCATCGGCGTGTGACATGGGTTGCAGTCCTGCATCCCCGCTGCTTCGAGTATCTTGACGGCATAGCTGGACTGACAGAGCGTGATGTGCCCTTTCTCCTGCTGGACCTCGATCCCCAAATAGTAACTCAAAAACCCGAGATCGCTCATGCGGAACAGGTTATGCATCTGCTCCTTGAACTGCTCGATGTCGTCGCTGCTTGCAACAGTGATCACCAAATCATCGACGTAGACCCCAACTAGCAGGAACGAGTCAATGTTCCCACGCCTGTAGAGCGCGTGCTCTATGGGGAAACGCTCAAACCCCAATGACTGCAGTGAGTCATCGAGTTTGGCGTTCCAGGCTCGCGGGGCTTGACGGAGACCGTAGAGCGCCTTGCGCAGCTTGAGGACGGAGTTGGCGTGCTTGGTGTCGATGAAGCCAGGCGGCTGGTGCACATACACCTCTTCAGCGAGATCGTCGTTGAGAAAGGCGGACTTAATGTCCATGTGGTGCACCTGCCAGCCGGCATGCGCCGCGACGGCCAGCATGAGCCTCACCGTCTCCAACCGGGCCACAGGAGCGAAGACCTCGTCGTAGTCGATCCCCTGTCGCTGGGCGTATCCCTTTGCAACGAGGCGAGCCTTGTGCTTGATCACACGCCCAGTTGGGTCCCTTTTCACTGAACTCCCATTTGAGTCCGATGGCGCGGTGTCCTGCAGGCAAATGGGTCAGTTCCTAGGTGTTGTTGCCGATGATGGAGACCATATCCTCGTCCATCGCCTGGCGCCACGCTGCGTCCCTCAACGCCTGCTCCACCGAAGCAGGTTCCTCGGCTGCTGCGAGACAGAGCCCACTCGTCTCCCACTCATCTTCCTTGTACAAGGTGTTGGGCACCACGATGCCATGGCTTGCACGCGTCCGCATCAGGTGCACAGGTGGCGGTGGAGGCGGTGCAGTAGGAGCCGGGCAGCTGGATGGTGATGCCGCGTCAGCTTCTCCGGAGCGCGGTAAGTGCGCGTACGGCGTGTCCGTCGTCGTGTCAGAGCGCTGCGTGGACGCGACCGGTGTGGGCATCTCTCCAGCTTCTGGCGCTGGTGGCACGGGTGTTGACGGTGCGGAATCTTCCCGAGCTCTGCTAGTCTCTTTGCCGTGAGCGGGCTCGAGGTCGTAGACGACGTGTCGATGCCGCACGCCGTCTGCCACGGCCAGGGGCGTTCTTCCTGGAAGATGACGTCGCGAGTGACTCGTAGCCTTCGCGTCGCTGGGTCATAGACGCGGTATGCCTTCGACCCCTCCTCATACCCGATGAACACCATCGGAGTAGAGCGATCGGACAGTTTGTTGATGCCAGGCCCGATGTTCTTGACGTGTGCGGTGCAGCCGAACGTGCGCAGGTAGGAGACATTTGGCTTTCGTCCCTTCCATGCCTCATACGGTGTGCGACCGTCGAGGCTCCGCGTCGGCGCGCGGTTGAGGATGTGCACGGCGGTGCGAACCGCTTCTCCCCAGAACACAGCCGACATGCCCATGCTTTTGAGCAGGCTCCTTGCCATCTCCACAGCGGTCTGGTTCCGTCTCTCCACTACCCCGTTTTTTTGAGGCGAGTATGGGGCAATAGTGAAGTGCTTGATGCCATGCTCGTCGCAGAACGCCGCAAACTCATTTGAGTTGAACTCGCCGCCGCGATCAGTCCGAAGTGCGCCCAGACGCAGACCGCTGTCGTTCTCGGCGAGGGCCTTGATGCGCTTGATGAAGCGCAGTGCCTCGTCCTTGGCATGGATCGTCTCGATCCACATGTACCTGCTATGATCATCAACGATAAGCAGAAAGTACTTGTTGCCGCCGAGTGTCGCCGGCGTGATTGGCCCGCAGAGATCGCCATGAAGGAGCTCAAGTCCGCGTTGGGCACGGTACGTGGTGGCACGTGGGAATGGAGTCCGGTGCTGCTTGCCGATGACGCAGCCCTCACAGAACTGCTCCACGCGCTCGATCAGTGGCATCCCTTCCACCATCTTCTTGGCTCTGAGCTCATAAAGGCCACAAAATGCAGGTGCCCGTAGCGGGCATGCCAGAGCCAGGCCGCGTCCCCTGCTTTGGCTAGGAGACAGACCGGGGCGGCCTTTTGGAGGGTGATGGAGTAGAGGCGGTTGCGCATGCGCGGCGCCCTCGCCAGCAGCTGCCGCCGCTGGTAGTAGACGCACATGGAGCTGTCCTCGATCACCGTGCGATAGGCGATCTCGTCCAGCTGACCGAGGCTGACAATACTTGTACGGAGACGAGGTATCAGGTACACATCGCTGAGCACCCGGTGTTCTCCGTCCCTGCACACGAACATCACCATACCTCTGCCAATGATCTCGACGCGGGGTCCATCACCGAAGCGAACAATACCTTGCACGGAGTAGTCGATTGACGACAGGAGTTCTTTGCACCCCATCATGTGATTGCTGGCCCCAGAGTCTAGGTACCACCGCCTATCATCCGTGGGTACTGGAACCATGTGCTCCTTATTGTGATCCACTGTGTGCATGGGCTCCAGCTCGGTGATCGCGGTTGTTGCCATCATCAGTGCTGGCCCTTCTCCCTCTTCAGACTCTGCCTGTGACAGGTTCAGGCTTTGCAGCTTCTCCCTGTCACGTTTGGCTTTGCGACATTCTTTTGCGAAATGTCCTTCAATGCCGCAGTAGTGGCATGCGCCCTTTTTCTTTTCGCCTGAGCCGCCGGCGCTGCTGCTCGATGGCCTTTCACCTCCTTGAGGCTTCTTCTTCCCGCGCGGCTTGTTCTTCTTCTCGCCGGGGGACTTTCCATTGTCACGCTCTTGGGCGCACTGTTGTTGGCGATCAACCCACTCCTCGTCAGTAAGGAGCAGGCGCCCACCCTTGTGCGTGGCTTCCTCGTCCTCCTCATCGCATTCCTCGACGACGACCAACCGCCCTATGAGTTCCTCCAGGGGCATGGTCTTCAGGTCGAGTAGCGACTCGATGGAGGCGGTCATCTGCCTATACTTTTGCGGCACCACCCGCATCAGCTTTGTGACCTGCTTGTATTCTGAAACAGGGTCGCCGAAAATCTCAAGGTCATCAGCTTTGGCGGTGAGTCGCATACTGAAGGATTCGACGGACTCGCCGGCCTTGAACTTGAGCTTGTCGAAGTCGTCGCGGCGCGTCTGCACCTTTGCCTCCCGAACGCGCTCGACGCCCAGGCGCATGGTCTTCAGTGTGTCCCACGCAGCTTTCGCCGTCTCCTTGACAGCGAGTGTGCGCAGGAGCTCCGGGGGCACTCCGCGCAGGATGGCGGAGAGCGCGCGCCGGCCGTCCCGTGGTTCACCGACGCCGGTGTTCACGATGGTCCACAGGCTTGCGGCCTGCAGATGCACCTTCATCAGCAGCGCCCACTCGACGTAGTTGGTTCGCGTCAGTGGCGGCACATGCCCGCCTCCGTCGCTCTCCCGAATGACGCGCTCGACCACGACCATGTCACCCCTGTCTCCCGTGAGCCTGGCCATCGGTTGGGGGTGAGAAGGGCCTTTGGCGTCGAGCTCGCCGCGTCTCCCTTCTTCCGCTTCTCTGCTTCACTGTCAGAACTCGACATCGCCGGTCAGATCGAACGCCTGACGCTCTGATACCACTTGTGGTTGCCAACAGGCAAATTTCTACAGAGAATGAGCAAGAGAGGATTCGGAGAACACGAGAGTTGTGGCTCAGATTTTTGTGCTGCGTGCAGAACTTGCAGCGTTTTCCTTTTCTGTTATTACCTCTTATACTTCCTGAGTACAAGCTAACTGAAAGACTCCTAAAACTGTGGACACGAGAGAGCATGCGATCGTGCCATCCCACGATCCTCTGAATCGTGACCACTTCCACCGCTGTTTCCGTTGTGATCCTGCCATCCCAAGATCCGGTCACTGCGGTGATCTAAACTAGCTAACCAACTATCTTATCCTCGACAGTGAACAAGCTCACGTGCCAAACTACTTATTTGTAAAACAAGTCTAAATAAAACAGTAGCTTCCGACAACAGAAATAACTGAAACTACTTCAGCCTGCTTCGCCTCTCACTCCCCCTGTGGTGCGCAGCTCGGCTCCCTCCCGTTCCACTCCCCCTGCGCCGCGCAGCTCAGTGTTAGATAATCACGTGTCCTACGCGTATTGGAATTGCAGTCCGAGTAGGTGTAGGTGTAGGTGTCTAGAAAATATACGTATATGTATTAGACTAGGTTTAGCTCCTGAGTCGGTTGTCTAGTCTTGGCATATATATATGCGTGTATCCTGGCCTGTAAACAACACCGCGAGTTGAGCAATACAAGAGTGAAAGCAAGGCTCGACAAGAGCCTTTGGCAATCAAAGTTGTTTTGAGTGTGCGTGCGTGAGTGTACTAGTTAGATCAAAAGAATCGATCGGCTAGCAGCACGTGCATCTCGGCGGAAGTTATCGGATACGTGCGTGTCGTCTCGTCGGAATTTCCTCGTCGGTGTCGTCGGAAAGTACTCGGCGGTAGGGGCTGTGCTAACAATTGGTATCAGAGCCTCGTGGAGGATCTCCTAGTAACGGGAGGTCATGACGAAGGAGGTGGGCGAGTATTCTTGTGCGGCTGCGGGTGCACCGGTGTCGATGCAGTATCCGCGGTACAACCGTGACAACTACACGGTCTGGGCGGTTCAGATGGAGTGGGCGTTAGAAGGCGCCAGACTCTGGGAGGCTGTCGATCCAGGCGGCGACGAGTTCAAGAAGGGCGCGTCTAAGTACCACCTAGACCGACTAGCACTCACGGCCATCTGCTCGGTGGTGCCGATGGATCTGATGCAACACCTGATCTCAAAGAAATCTGCAAAGGAGGTGTGGGATATGCTCAAGACGCTAAATCTTGGGCACAAGCGCGTTCGCGAGGCGACCCTGCAAACCTTGCAGAAGAAGTACGAGAATCTGGAGATGGGAGAAGATGAGACGCTAGACGCCTTTGCTTCAAGGGTCGCTACACTGGTCAATGGGATTCGCGGACTCGGCGAAAATCTGGATGAGATCTCTATTGTGAGGCGTTTCCTCCGCGTGGCGCCGCCGCGTTACTCACCCGTTGTCTCGGCGATCGAGCAATACGTTGATCTCAAGACTCTCACGATGGATGATCTAGTTGGACGGTTCAAGGCGCACGACGAGCGGATGAAGATCACCTATGGCGACACGAAAGTGGATGAGCATCTCATGCTTATGGCTCGAGCGTTGTTCGCCAAGGAGAAGAAGGGCGATAAAGCATCCGACAGCAGGAGTGATAGAGAAGATTCTCGCCTAGCAAAAAAGTATATCGCAGGAGAGGATGAGGACGAGCCTCCGCCGTGGAGGAAGTTTGACATCAAGAAAGTAAGATGTCATAAGTGCGGCGAGCTCGGTCACTTCAAGAAGGATTGCAAGAAATCGTCGAAGGAGAGGGCTCTCATAGCCCAGGAAGGAGATGATGGACCGATGATGCTGATGCTCGAAGTAACTCAGCTGAAGGATGAGGAGGATCCTCCATGACCGGGTACGGAGATTGTGGCGCAAGTGGATCACGATCTACCGTGTGTGGATCACGAGCAACAGAGTGACCCGTTTCTGCGTGAAGCCACGTTTGAGGCAGGTGAAGCTTCAGAATCTAATCATGGCGATCTATGCGTTGGAATTTCACCTGCAACTCCGTCCGGCAATAAGTTCTTCATGCTTGTGGTGGATGACCATAGTAAATACATGTGGATTGTGTTGCTGAAAAGTAAGTATCAAGCACAACAAGCATTCGAGAAGATCAAGGAAGCCGAAGAGTTCAAGGTGGAGGCGAATATAAGAGCTCTACGCATTGATCAGGAAGGCGAGCTGCATCAAACCGTGTTGACCATGGCATGAAGGATGATGAAGAGTAAAGGTTTGCCAGGAAACTTCTGGGGTGAGGCAGTCAATACGGCTATGTATTTGCTGAACATGGAACCAACTGAGAGTGGAGTTGGTATGACTCCGTATGAAGGATGGTACGGATGTAAGCCCTCGGTTGATCATCTTCGTACTTTTGGATGTGTGGCGCATAAGGTGAATCAGAGTACTCCAATGATCATGACAGGTTATGAAGGCTCGGAGAAATACCGTTTGTGCAATCCCTATACCAATAAGGTGGTTTTCACGGACGACGTAGTCTTTGAGGAAGAGAAATCATGGAATTAGGGCTCCAAGGAACCGGAATATTCATCTTTTCACATCACGTGGGATCTTGAGTATGAAGAAAATATGGATCAACCAAGCTTATCTTTGTCAGCAAATTTGGACCCAGAAGAGATTGAAGGCCTAGGGAGTGCTCCATACATGGAGACCAGGCCAGAAGCATTAGGGATACTCCCAGAAGAAAAAGTGTCCGGAGAAAAGGCTAGCCCGTGGTCAGAAAAAACGGAGCTAGAAGGTGTTACGTTTAGCTCATCATCTGCTAGTACAGGAGGTGATGATCCACGTGAAGAGCTTGGGGCAAAGGAGTGTCCAGAAGTGAAAGGGCCATATGATGTGGTGGTGAGTCAAGAAATTGGCTCAGAAATAGGCATGCAGGATACGCTGCATGTATAGCCGTTGGCTCCAGGAGCTCTACGTGGAGGCACACAAGGTTCAGAAACAAGCGTGTTGTCGGACGCAGAAGAGTATGTCGTGCCGACTCCGATAGAACTGGAGACAAGGCAACTACGACCGACACGAGCACGCATGCGAGGCATGTTGGACTACTATCCGAAGAAAGAATTCCACACGGTAAATTATCTGGTGAAGATGAAGTATGAAAATCAATGTTTGTTCATCAAGGAACCGGTGAAGACCGAAGGCACGGTCATGGACGACATCGACAAGGAGGACGCGGAAAAAAAGGACGCGGATGAGAAGGGTCGACGTGAAGCCATGGAGAAGCCGGCAAAAGCAATGTCAGTGACATGGGTGCCAAGGAAGGGGACGGCGAAAGAAATTCCGAGGAAGACGTCGGCGAGGAGCAACCAGCGTATTTGGGATCCAGGTCGATGTAAAGAAGCACATCGTGATTAGGGGGTGATTGTTAGATAATCACGTGTCCTATACGTATTGGAATTGCAGTCCGAGTAGGTATAGGTGTCTAGATAATATACGTATATGTATTAGACTAGGTTTAGCTCCCGAGTCGGTTGTCTAGTCTTGGCATATATATATGCGTGTATCCTGGCCTGTAAACAACACCGCGAGTTGAGCAATACAAGAGTGAAAGCAAGGCTCGACAAGAGCCTTTGGCAATCAAAGTTGTTTTGCGTGTGCGTGCGTGAGTGTACTAGTTAGATCAAAAGAATCGATCGGCTAGCAGCACGTGCATCTCGGCGGAAGTTATCGGATACGTGCGTGTCGTCTCGTCGGAATTTCCTCGTCGGTGTCATCGGAAAGTACTCGGCGGCAGGGGCTGTGCTAACACTCAGCTCCCTCCTCCCGGTTCACTGCCCGCTGACGCCGCATCCGCAGCGACGCCGCTGCGCCAGGCAAGAAAAACCAGTTCTTGGGCCCGGCGGCAACGGAGAAGGAAGCGGCCAGCGGCTTCGCTCGGGGAGAAGCCACCACCCGCTGGGAAGACTACCGAAAGGGGGCACCCGCTTGCGGTCAGGAGCGCGCGGTCAGGTGCTCCGCCGCGCCCCGTGCGATGCCGGCTGCTGCGCCTCCACCGCCGAAACCACGCTTGAGACCCCAGCCCACGCTCGATCTCGCCGGGTATCCCAAGGCCATGAGCTTCATCTTGACCAGGTATTACAATTTGCAAGAAACCCTAAGGTTCCTGATTTGGGATTAATTCTTGTCACTACGAAAGATGAATTCTTGTCATTATTGCAATTGGATTGGGAAGCTTCAGTTTGAAACATTCATTTGAGTCTTAGAATTTAGAGATTTGTCTTCTGAAACTAGTACTGCGGGAATAGATGAAGATTGTGTCCTCTCAAATCAGTTTCCATCTTAGCCTTAGAATTCAGTTTGTTTCCTCTTTGATAGCGTACACTGTCATTTTTTATTTTTGGCAACATGTTCCTTCAGGTTAGTTGCTGCACAATACGTTGCTCAGTAAATTCGTGCCGTCTATGATTATGACGCATATGTTTGGTGTATTTTTCTAGGTGTTCTTGTTCTGCTGGTCTTTGTGGAATTATGGTTATGCAATCCTGCTGTTTATATGACTGTTGTGTGTATCTTCCAGAAGAAGAAAAAGAGTGAGGAAAGAATGAGAAATTCAGAATCTGCATATGTGGGCATTGGTTAAGTGTGATGTATGTGGAGACGTTGTAAGGCTGTAGGGAGGCGTCTAGAAAAATGTTCTCGTCTTCTCTTGTTTCAGTTTCAGCAATTTTACATCATACTTCAAACACCACCTGCCATATGTCAGATACCCATGTGTGTTTGAGCCTCACAAGATGATGTATGTGGAGTAGTACATTGATTGAATTTGTTATGTTGTAGGCAGCTGTACACGGTTCGTGATGGTGGAACCATCGCCTTGGATTGGCTGCTAGCCTCTAACTGTGAAGGTTCTGAGGATTCTGATAGTTCGAGATTGCTCCGCAAGCAAGGGGATGCCTGACTATTTGCGCTATGTTGCAGAGCAGTTGATGGTTCTTGGGATGGAACTATTTCTTATGATGATTCAACACGCATTGTTATCGTGGTACCTGGATTAACTAGTGATTCTATTATTGCTGTAAGTTCCAATAGTTGCTCTACCAAACTGATTGATTTAAACACCCATTGTTCTCTTGGTTTTATTCTTCGGATTCTTGCCTAAGTATTTTTCATTTTAGCATGAATTTTAATCTTGTTCGACAACTAGTCAATGATCTACGAGAGCCTTTCTGTGTTCATTGCCCTACGAGAGCCTTTCTACCGTCATAATCTTCCAAATGTGACCAATTTACTTGCTACTGTCTTGGTCTTCCTCATAGTTATCAATTTCCAAGGTTTCCGTGTTGTGCTTCTAGTGAGATCAAAGATTGCTCGTTGACAGCAAGGCTCATATCCAATCAAGTTGTTCTACACTTCCAACATGCCCATCAGTATGCACTCTGCACTTATTACCGACCTGTATTTCATTTCCTAGGTGCATGCTTCAGTTTGAGAGTTGTAGTAACTATAGTAATCACTTACATGTATGTGTAGGTGCTGACACGTTTTAATTGGAAATTTCCTGGTTAACCTTCTCAGTAATATGGAAGGAATCTAAATATTCTGGTCATTCTATCCCTGTTGGTGGTCTTGCGTACTATGTGACTGCACCATCTAGGTGAATAATTAATTTCCCGGCACCTTCTTTTTCCATTTTGTTGTCTAGGTTTTGTTACTCTAAAAAATACTGTTACTTATACTTTTTTGAGAGAGAGCTCTTGCTTAATTATTTTTAAGAAACCAATGATACAGATAGGTTGGAGTAGTATAGCATGAGGATTTTGGAATTATACTCAAGTTGCTTATTTAGATGAGGAGATTATTTAGACGAGGAGATTATTTACATCTAAGTTGTTTGTCCTTTTTTCTTTACTCTCTTGAAACCAGATTAATGCATATGACATTGGATAAGGTATATTTCTGATGTTTTGCTTGGAGTAAGAAAATGTTCAATAATATGATGTTTCGCTTCTCCTTCTTTCTTTATTCTAAGTTGCTCGTCCTTCTTTCTTTACTCTAAGTGCTATTCGCTGCTACTGTTTAATAATCTGATGTTTTTCTTGGAGTAAGAAAATGTTCACATTCCATGTCATCGGATAAGGTATATTTCTGGAATTTATCTGCTTATTAAAGTTACCCCTATTCTTCATTGCTAGAACTACATGCATACAAGTTTGGTGACTGAATAATTACCTAATCAAAGATACATTCAGTATCTTGCAGGTTAGGGGCCTTCTTCAGAGTTATGAGAATTGAAATAAAAGTTCGGTATCAGTGTAAGACACCAAAGAAAACAATATTCAGTGAGTAGGTCATTGTGATTATTTGAATATTCAGTACTCCAAGATACATTCAGTGAGTATGTTCTTCATTCAGTGAATACTCGGTACTCCAAGATACTCCAAGTTCAGTACCAGTACCAATCAAAGATGCATTCAATGAGTATGTTCTACATCTAGCACCCATATAACATACTGATCATTTGATACCTTGGTGCCAAACCGTGATTGCTGTTGCGTGCCGTTTGCTATCCATCAGAGAGGAACTCCTGGGCACCAGGGCGTAGGCCTGGAAACTTGACGGAGTGGAAGCTGAGGAAGCGGAGGGACTAGCACTTGGCTTCCCACCGGAGTGGTACCAGAGGGACGAGCGGAGCGGAGGCGCGGCCTTGATCCCTCGGTCGGTACTAGCCTACAGCGTACCCAAAGGATCGACGAGCGGAGCAGCGTGGCCGTGGGATTGAGCTCTGCACGCGCAGAGCAGGGCGACCCCGCGGGAGCCCTCCGACAGGCAGCAGGGTCAGGAGCAAGGACACGCCCCTCCGATGGCGAGCAGAGCAGCAGAGGACGGCAGGGAGGACGGAGATGGGGAAGATTTGAGTTTTAATTTCGAATCTAAAGTCCAGATTTGTAAAGTTTTGAACGTATCCGGGAGTTTTTTGTAAAATGGAATTTGTATAGACCCTGCGGCCGTTAATTCGGGCCGGAGAAATGAACCCAGAAAATACACACACATTCCTCTGCCATTCCAGGGTTCTTGTTACTGTATCTTTTTTTGAAGGGGCATTCCAGGGATTTCAATATGTAAGTGTTGTGTTTGTTTAGAGGATTTGGGTTTTATTATTCTGTTCTTATCTAGTTCCAGAACTCCTATGCGAATTCACCACTGCCGTTTTGCCTCCAAAGAAAGAACCAGCATCTCTTCTACATGAATACTCATTCCTGGTATGTTACCGCTAACCCAAAGCTGATATGAACGACAATGTCGATCAATGTAGTCTGCTGACGAAATAAGGAGGCTTCCTTACCTGCATCATGTGCAGTCATTAACATCATATACTATTTGTATGCTTATAATTATCTCCAATACGATCAGGGCTCACATTCATACATTATTTTCTTCTATTTCCGACGCACAACAGAGTTCCCTTATGCCGAACCCAACAATGTTACACTAGTGACATGGATATCCTGAACATTATGGCAGAGTACAGAATTACAGATTACAAACTCATTTGGACATACAGAAATAATGGAAGATAAATAATTTATACCAACTCATCACTAAGATAAGAACTGGCATTAGCATTGCCAAGAACTACAACCGTAAACTGTCAATTTTCAATCGGCACATTCAAATGTGTGAATCTACTTTGAGTGAAATTAGGCAGCTGTAGTGTAGAACTTATAACTGTTAATGGGCTCATGTTGAGCAGAAACATGTAAGTGTAACACCTTCGGATCGGCCATATGCAAGTTTCAGCAATTCCCGCCAAACCCGCATAGAAACGATTCAAAGGTGCCCACCAGGCACTTTCGTGTGGATGGAAAACGAAGTAATATCATTATACAATAGTCTTCAATGGAACCCACAGAACAAATATATACAACAACAACTCTATGAGTCAAGAATACAGATATACAGTACAAAGATCGAAATCACCTTGAAAATAATACAACATCCGACTACGGACAAGATGCAAATGGGGCTAAGATCCTTGAAGAATAAGCAATGGTGTCCATAACCCTGCCTAGGCCAAGACGGAAGGATAACCCTACTAACGACGTCGATCTCAAAACCTGCTACAACAAAAGGGGCCGACAAAGGGCAAAATAAAAAGGGAGAGGTTAATACACGACGAGTCTTAGCATTTGGCGGTCCTCGCCTACATAGGTATGGTGGACTGAAGCGGCAGCGCAACATGCACTAAACAACCTATAGAGACTTGAAACAACTATCGGCTATCAGAGAGGGATAAGAAAGACCTATTCGGATTCATCCTGATACTATCACCAATCATACCCATCCTGGTATTTCCCCCTCGAGACCAAACGAGGAAGACATGCCGAGGAAACTCACACAGTTGGCAGTTTTATCCATTCATTCCATGGTGGTTATCCAATTTACTAGTCATATCGGATATAAGTCATATTATAACAATAAACTTTAGTTATAGTTGTCTATGATCGAGAACTGTGCTCCAAGTTGTCCATAACCGCGGACACGGCTTCTCGAAAAGATTTAACCCTGCAGGGGTGCACTAAAGTTTCCACACGCACCTACACCCTTGTTGTCAGATCATGTAGGTACAAGATCACAAAAAATACACCCAACGGTATGTCTACGGAGTTTCAGACACGACGTTTCCTAGACCCAAAGCAAGCACCTGGGGCCACCCCACTAAGCTACCTACAACGAAGTCGGCCAGTCTCCGAGACGGACCCAGAGGTTTGTGACAATGGCTGTAAACGACTGGGAACCCTAAAGTGTGACTAGGCTTGTAGATAAGACGAAAACATTCCACATTTGTTCCTAAACAGTACATGCGCTTCACGCGCAATCGTAAATTAAGCAGTAAAGCATTGCATAAGTATATGATAGTAATAAAGCCCCAAACTACTTTGTGGCCTCCAGTACAGTACTTTGAAATCAGGTACTAATCGATGGGGGTGCCCACACACCCCACATGTGGTTAGCGCGCTCGATCTCGGAACAGGTGTCAAGAACTCGGGGTCCTACGGGAAACCAGTGAGCGGTTAAAAACCAAATATTGTCTATTACCCACTGGTGTCTCTGCATTATTTACCTACTTTCAATATTAGTTATTAAACGGTAATTAAAGGCATGATCATCTCCACCATTAAGCATGTGCCAACCACCCAACAACGGTGGAACATCGACGACGTGAAGCAGCACCTGAGCAAACGACTACGACTCGCAAGGCCGACTATCTATCAAACAACAGGTATTAGGAGGTGTCCATGGCAATATAGAGGCTGCAGGGAAGTACAAGACGGAATATATAGCATCGCAAAACAGATAGCAATAGATCAACAGAAGAAAGTAAAGACTAGAAATGTAAAATAGGTAGAAAGGGGGGGGAATGCTCGTCTGAAAACATTGCCGAAAATTCACCAGAGATCAGGTCGACACTCGCATCAACTCATTGGCCTAGTCCGCGAAGAAGCAAAACACTAGCACAAACACCGGATGCACTATTTAATACTATGACAGAAGATCGGGCATGATGCATGTATGATGTATGACATGGCCAAGATGCGATGCAATTAGGCAATATTAAGCAGAATCGGGGTCCCGACATTTAATTAGATGGTTCATGTTGTTTAGATACCCCACAATTTAAATGTTGTCTTAACATGGCAAAATATATCACCGGTTTGCTACACAATTTTAAATGGGGCGATATTAGACTAGATTCGCCCACATATGGCCTCCATATTTAATTTAGGTGAATCGGCATAATGCCTCATACCACTAGTAGAAAACAGGCCTTTCGTCCAGGCCATTAGTCCCGGCTGTGGCTGGGGCCGGGACTAATGGCCTGCGCTGGACGGGCCGAGCCACCCCAATCCATAGGTCCCGGCCCGTTAGACCTCATTAGTCCCGGTCTCAAACCGGGACTAAAGGGCCCTGGCCCTGTCGCTCACTGTGGGCACCCCCTTTAGTCCCGGTTTGTATCTTAAACCAGGACTAGTGATTTGGCCCTATTTATATGCACAGCCCCCTCCCCCTCTCAACTGTTTTTTTCCTGGTGGGAGAGGTGTTGTTGTTGTGCTATTTTTTTTCTTGTTCATATGCACTAGAGGTGTTCGGTGAAATTTCCATTAGAGCGATACGAGTTTAGGTCACACAAGACAGACATGATATGAGGTGCTCGAGACACACTTAAGTTTTCTCATCTTTGTTTTCAAGTGTAATAAAAGGTTAGCAACTATTTTCTCGTTTAGACCGTGCGGTACTAATTTTAGCATAGTGATTGCGTTTGACATATATTTTTATGATACAGATGAGCCATCCATGGATGTACGGTGACCGACGCTCTGTCACTTTCAGAGAAGGCGTGTGTTCTTTTCGAGTTGTGGCCGAGGAGAACAAGAGGCGGGATGGTTTTATGTGTTGTCCATGTGTTGACTGTAGGAATGAGAAGGCTCACACTTCCGCAAGATTCATTCAAAGCCACCTGCTTCGGTCTTGTTTTATGTCCGGCTATAATGTTTGGACCAAACACGGATAAAGAGGGGTTGTAATGGAAGAAGGCAATGAAGAAGAGAACGATGATGACAACTACCGATCTATGTTCCCTGAATACGCTGATACCACAATGGAAGACAATGAAGAAGAAGGAGGTAAAGAACGGGAACCAGACCGGCCCGCTGATGATCTTGGTCGGGTCATTTCTGATGCAAAGTGAGACCGCGACACAGAAAAGGAGAGGTTGCAGTTTGAGCAGATGTTACAGGACCACAACAAATTGTTGTACCCAACTTGTAAAGATGGCCAGAAGAAGCTGGGTAGCACACTAGAATTGCTGAAGTGGAAGGCAAAGACCGATGTGACTGACTTGGGATTTGAGAAGTTGCTGGTACTCATGAAGAGGTTGCATCTAAGAAATAAAGAATTGCCCGCCAGTACATACGAAGCAAAGAAGCTCGTCTACCCTCTAGGATTAGATGTGCAGAAGATACATGCGTGCCCTAATGACTGCATCCTCTACCGCGGTGAGAAGTACGAGAATTTGGATAAATGCCTGGTATGTACTGCATTGCGGTATAAGATTAGAAAAGATGACCCTGGTGATGTTGATGGCGAGCCACCCAGGAAGAGGTTTCCTGCCAAGGTGATGTGGTATGCTCCTATAATACCACGATTGAAACGTTTGTTCAGAAACAAAGAGCATGCCAAGTTGTTGCGATGGCACATGGAAGAACGTAAGAAAGAAGAGATGTTGAGGCACCCCGCTGATGGTCGGCAGTGGAGAAAAATCGAGAGAGACTTCCCGTAGTTTGCTGGTGACGCAAGAAACTTATGGTTTGGTCTAAGTACAGATGGCATGAATCCTTTTGGGGAGCAGATCTGCAGTCATAGCACCTGGCCCGTGACTCTATGTATCTACAACCTTCCTCCTTGGTTGTGCATAAAGCGGAAGTTCATTATGATGCCAGTGCTCATCCAAGGCCCCAAGCAACCCGACAACGACATTGATGTATACCTAAGGCCATTAGTTGATGAACTTTTACAGTTGTGGGCCGAACAGGTTTACATGTGGGATGAGCACAAACAGGAGCCATTCGACCTACGAGCGTTGCTGTTCGTAACCATCAATAATTGGCCTGCTCTTAGTAACATCTCAGGACAGATGAATAAGGGATATAATGCATGCACACACTGTTTAGATGAGACTGAAAGTATATATCTGGATAAATCTAGGAAGAATGTGTGTACCCGTACAATCATCGTTTTCTTCCGCCCAGACATCCCTTAAGGAAAAAAGGCAAGCATTTCGATGGCGAGATCACGGAAGAAGCCCGCCTCAGACTGTGCTGATGTATTTGCTATGGTCAAGGATTTAAATGTAATATTTGGAGAGGGTCCCGGAGGACAACCTGTTCCTAAATATGCTGACGGACACGCACCCATGTAGAAGAAAAAATCTATATTTTGGGAGCTACCCTATTGGGAAGTCCATGAGGTCCGCTCTGCAATCAATGTGATGCACCTGACGAAGAACCTTTGCGTGAATATTCTAGGCTTCTTGGGCTTATATGGGAAGTCAAAAGATACACCAGAAGCACGGGAGGATCAAAAACATCATAAAGGACGAGAAGGCAAGCATCCAGGACAGTTTCAAGGGCCTGCCAGCTACGCTCTTACCAAGGAAGAGAAGGAAATATTTTTTGAAGTCCTTTTCAGTATCAAGGTCCCATATGGCTTCTCGTCTAACATAAAGGGAATAGTAAATATGAAAGAGAAAAAAATTCCAAAACCTAATGTCCCATGACTGCCACGTGCTTATGACGCAATTGCTTCTGGTTGCATTGAGGGGGATTCTACCGGAAAATGTTCGGCTGGCCATTGTGAAGGTATGTGCATTCCTCAATGCAATTTCTCAGAAGGTAATCGATCCAGAAAGTCTATCAGGGTTACAGATTGATGTGGTCCAATGTATGGTCAGCTTCGAGTTGCTGTACCCTCCATCTTTCTTCAATATTATGACACACCTCCTAGTTCACCTAGTCGAAGAGATTAGAATTCTCGGTCCTGTGTTTCTACACAATATGTTCCCTTTCGAAAGGTTCATGGGAGTCTTAAAGAAATATGTTCATAACCGTGCGAGGCCAGAAGTAAGCATCTCCAAGGGCTATGGAACATAGGAGGTAATTGAGTTTTGTGTTAACTTTCTTCCTGACCTTAAGCCGATTGGTTTTCCTGAATCTCGATATGAGGGGAGGCTGACTGGAAAAGGCACACTAGGAAGGAAAACAATGGTATGTATGGACAGGGATTCTTTCAATAAAGCACACTACACAGTTCTACATAATTCCACCTTGGTGGATCCTATATCAAGAAACACAAGATTATTGTATGCTCGGAAAACCCGGGGAAGCCTGACTCCTCGATTAAAGTGGAACACGAGGAAACTTTCGGCAGTTGGTTGCAGAAACATCTCATGAATAACAACACTGTTGAAGATCAGCTGTACTTGTTGGCACGGTTACCATCTTTGACTATATGTACTTTCCAAGGGTACGAGATAAATGGTAATACATTTTACACGATCGCCCAAGATAAAAAGAGCACCGACCAAAATAGTGGTGTCTGCTTTAATGCAACAGATGACAATGAGAAGAAGGACACATATTATGGGTACATAGAGGAGATATGGGAACTTGACTATGGACCTACTTTTAAGGTCCCTTTGTTTTGGTGCAAACGGGTCAAGATGACAGGAGGCGGGGGACATGTAGACAAAAAGTATGGCATGACAATAGTGGATCTCAACAATCTTGCGTACATGGATGAACCATTCGTCCTAGCCAACGATGTGGCTCAGGTTTTCTATGTGAAGGACATGTCTACGAAACCGAGAAAAAGAAATCAGCAAAAGAATACATCGTCCGATGAGCCAAAGCGCCACATAGTTCTTTTAGGGAAAAGAAACATCATGGGAGTCGATGACAAGACATATATGTCAGAATATTATAATAAGTTTCATGAAATCCCGCCCTTCAAAGTGAAAACTGACCCAAGCCTCCTGTTAAATGATGAAGATTCTTCATGGCTACGGTGCAAAAGAAAACAACAACGCTAGATAGGGATGTTGGTGATCTATGTAATATATTAAACCTTTTATGTAATCATATTGTGAATCATATTGTGAGGCAAACATTTTACCCAGATCCACATGCATGCAACATTAGTCATCTTGCTCAATCAAACTGGACGACGACTCCTAGTGCCTAAGATGCAGGAGGTGAAAACCCAAAGAGAAGGAACCATCACACGAGCATAGCTCGGGTGAGATCCCTGAAGAATCTGCCAGGTATCATCGACCCTGGTGTCCAACGCAGCCATATAGCGACGGACATGCTCGTCCTCCTCCCTGAAACGACGACGTACCACCTCCTCGGTGGCCGGATCCCTATGCACCCTTCCTGGACCAGGCGACCTCCACCAAAGAAGCTCCGGGTCGACGACGACACCCGGATTCCTCACCAAGCTACGCGTCCCAGAAGGTACCACCATCCAGTGCCAGTCTGGCGGACCCTAGTCTTGGACATGCCCGGTGGAGCCTAGTACTCCATCATTGTCGCCGAGTCGACTATGAGGATGCAGGATGGGCATCCTAAAGTAGGCAGCTAAGAATGTGTGTATGTGTGGGTGGCCATGATGGTCGCCCTATAAATAGAGGGAAAGGGTTGGCAGGCTGGATTGGACAGCCTATAAATAGAGGGAAAGGCCTATAAATAGAGGAAAAGGCCTATAAATGGAGGGTTTATCTTTAGTCCCGGTTGGAGAAACCAACCGCGACTGAAGGGATTGCGGCAGGCTGGGACATGCTGCACTAATGATAGGGGTGAGTGTCGACATTATGTCGTGAGTATAGACACTATGCTGAGCTACTTGTACTATAAATAGGCATCCTTGTGAGTCCAGTCCTCCAGCCAGTTTGAGGCATCTCCAAGATGGTCTTCAAGATCAGGGACACCACTACGACCAGTTTCAGGAAAATGCTGCCGGAGCCCAGTCCTCCGGCATCTCGAAGAAACTGGTCATAGAGGCACTCCCTAATATGTGAAATTAGGTTAACTCCTAGGCGCATTGATCTAGTTAGAGAAGTTACAAGCTACAAGATGGTCTTCGTGAGCAGGGACACAACTACGCCGGGCCAGTGGAGATGCCACGAGCCTGGGCCTCCCAGATCTCCAAGAAACTGGTCACAGAGGCACTCCCTAATATGTGACCACATGTGCTTGGAGATCATATCTTCATGGTAAGTACGAATCGGGACAACATCTTCATAGTTTGGGAAAGTCGTAGTACGAATCGGAACTAAAGGCCCCCCTTTAGTCCCGGTCCAACCACAAAACGGGACTAACACTCAAGACATTTATTAATATTTAAAAACTGAGACTACGGAATCGGGACTAAAGGCCCCCTTTAGTCCCGGTCGAGCCACAAACCGGGACTAACACTCAATACATTTATTAATATTAAAAACCGGGACAAACCGGGACTAGCTGACACTCAGGACTAAAGTCGCCCCCTTTAGTCATAATCATGCCTAGTCCTATAGTACGCAGCTTCATGGTCTTCTTCGTCATTGTCATCATCATCATGATCGTCACCTGCCACTCCGGGGATCCTCAGCCCAACCATGGCATATACCGGGGCACCTGCCACTCCGGCCTCAGATTCACGACGGGCGGGGGAGGGTCTCCTGGAAGACGATGCCGCTACCGCTGGGCGGGGGAGGGGCCTTCTTGTTGCTCTGTGGCGGGTGGACTTCTGGGCACCGCAGGCGAGGATGGTCTCCCCAGGTGATGTAGCGCATCACGCTGATGATAGTACGGTTCGCCCACCACAGACGGCGGCCGGCTTCGTTGTGGTTCACCGGGGGCGGGCCATCACCCTCGTACCTGGCGAGCTCCCTTTCCTGCCGGTTAGCGAAGAAGGCATTCCAGGTGTCGTAGTTGTCGGGATCCCACTGGGGAACCATCCGCTGCTCCGGCGTGAGCTCGTGGTAGAAGTGGTTCGTGATGGCCGCCTGTCGGGCGGAGCCTTGAGGCATAGGAGGGAAAAGAACCCCTCCAGCGCTCAACATCCAGCCGGCGGGTGGCCGATAGCCTGGTGGTCAAGGGTAGCTTGAGGCGCACAGTGCCTCGGTCTCTTTGAGGGTCAGAATGGCCCAGTAGGCGTTGTCCATTTCTGTGAGAGAGGAAGGTGTGGATGTGCACATAACCATGGCGCGGTCGGCCTATATATATATATATATATATATATATATATATATATATATATATATATATAGAAAGGGCGGGAAAACATGGCGGGAAGCGGTGGGAAATGGCGGGATATATCTTTAGTCCCTTTTAGTGGCTACAACCGGGACTAAAAGCTCGGTTTAGAGGAAAGGGTGGGAAAACTTGGCGGGAAGCGGTTAGAAATGGTGGGAAATATCTTTAGTCCCCGTTAGTGGATACAACTGGGACTAAAGCTTATTCAGAAAATGGATTTGGATTAATTATTCAAATTCAAGAACTTTTCATGTTGAAAGTTTAGTGAGATTCAAAATTATGCAAAAAAAATAGTTAATGCATTTTTAAATTGATAATGGCAAAATGGTTAGACTATTTAAAATAATTATTTTATAAAACAGAAATTGGATTTGGATTAATTATTCAATTTCAAGAACTTTTCATGTTGAAAGTTTAGTGAGATTCAAAATTATGCAAAAAATAATAGTTAATGCATTTTTAAATTGATAATGGCAAAATGGTTAATATTTTGACTATTTAAAATAATTATTTTATAAAACAGAAAATGGATTTGGATTAATTATTCAAATTCAAGCACTTTTCAGGTTGAAAGTTTTCTCAAATTCATAAGTATGCAAAAAGGTATAATTTAAATTTTTTAAATGATATATTCGAATTTTTTTAAAAAAAGCACAGCGCGCGCTAGTTTTGGCCCAGATCACGCAAATTTGGGCCTTTAATCCCGGCCTAGGTTACCAGTCGGGACTAAAGGGTCTGCGCAGCGCGTGAAAATGAAACGCCCCCTCTAGTCCCGGTGCGTGGCACCAGCCGGGACTAGAAGGGTCTCTAGTCCTGGCTGGTGCCACGCACCGGGACTAGAGGGGGGTATAAATAGGGGGCTTCTCCCCCGGTGCGTTCCACGCACCGGGAGAACTTGGAGGCCAAAGACGACGAACAACGCCGCCAAGCTGCCCGCCGTCGACGAAGCCCCCGCGCGCCTCCCTCTCTAGCGCCGACAACTGCCACCATCGAGCCGCCGCGCGCTTATCGCGCTTTATCGCACAAGACCGCGCCTGGCCGGACGCTTGCTAGCGCCACCGCCGCCAACTCCGGCGTGCCACCAGTGCCGCCACGCTAACTCCGACCAAGCTCAAGCTGGCCAGCCACCGCCGGCCGCCACCACCTGCGGTGAGGGTTAGGGTTAGGATTTTAATTAGGATTTTGTTAGTTTAGGATTTTGTTAATTGTATTAGTGTATATATTTAGTTTAGGATTTTGTTATATTAGTGTATATATTTAGTTTAGGATTTTGTTAGTTTAGGATTTTTTTATATTAGTGTATATATTTAGGATTTTTTTAGTTTAGGATTTTGTTATATTAGTGTATATATTTAGTTTAGGATTTTGTTATATCGACGCGGATTTTCTACCCACCATGCTACCTGCGCACGCATGGACTGTCATCCGTTATAGCCATCATATGACCCCGCAATATCCGTATCGTCGGTTGATGGCATTATTCCGCTAACGACGTCCTCTTGCCATCCGTCAAGTTCTATCAAGAATAGGTCGAAGGAAATGTCATTTGTCCTTTCACTTGTGTAATTAGCCACCATCCTCATATTGTTGTGGTTTTCCTTTGTGTCTTAGAAACCATCGTCACCTCGTCGTGGTTTTTGATATGTGCACCGCAATCACTTGTTTTGTGATTTCCAGAGGATGGTATACTCGATACCACATACATTTGTTTATGGCATGTCCGGCCAACTGGCCTCGTTATTTTTGTCGCGCTTTCTATCCTTTTGTTTTGTGACCTATAGCATGTGTGATATGACGCATGTCCTTGGCTATGTGTTTTATCATGTGTGACATGCAGAAAAATGCATGTTGTTGTCCTAAGTTTTAAAGCCAGATGGAGAGAACATTTGTGTGTATGGGTAATACCTTAGGAAGAACTCATCTGTGTCGTAAGTTAGGGTTAGGATGGTGGTTCTCGCGGGAAGCCGCTTAGTCGCCCGCCTCTCCCGCGGCCACCATCATCGGCCACCGCCACCGCACCTATGGGTTTAGGGTTTATTTGTTAAGTTCAAATAAATGTTGTGTGCATTTTGCAGGAACTATGGATCCACCTAGTCCAATCCGTAGAGACCTAGATTCAGAACACTTTCTCGAGGATATGATTCACGATGCCGATGAGGGATCTCCCTCGAGGTATCTGAACTCATCCGGTGAGGGAGAGGAGACCAACAGACAAGAGGAAGAAGCCCATGGACGCGTAAAGCAGACCGATGAGGTATATATGTATGATGTCCGATGATCATCACTAGATGTACCTAGTTGTATATATATTATGTTGACGAATGTTTCTTCTCTTAGGCCTCTACGTCGAGCAAGAAAACCAAGCGTGGCCCAGCCAAAAAGTTGCCCCAGGGTACTTTTTATGAAATTACAGAGGTTTCAGGAGTTGGCGAACCACTGGAACCGAAAAAATAGAACAAATATTTGTACAACAATGCAGAGTTGTTGCTAGAGATCGCACCCCAATCACTGTTCGAGAGTGGAATAAGCCCAAAGTGGCGGAATGGAGTGATGTGTATATCGACGATAAGTTCAAAGAGCAACTGTTTACTGACCTCATGGCACATTTCAAGCTGCCAGAATGTGACACTGATGACGAGACAACTGAAATGAGAAAGAAAGTCAAGCAGTTTGCACTGAAAAAGATGGCCAAACTATTCAAGAACTAGAAAAAGTCATTATGGCAACAGTATTAGAAGGACAAGAAAACTCCATTATTCGAAGGCTATCATTGCGAAGCAGCAGCCTTACTGGGATGCATTTGTGAAGTATAGGAAGTCAGGAGTTGCAGAGGAAAAGTCTGAAAAAACAAGATAAATGCCGCGAAGAAGAAATATCACCATAACATGGGGCCAGGGGGCTACGCGGCTGCCATGCCTAAGTGAGATTCAAAAGAAAAAGAGCTTCATGCTAAAGGGGTCATTCCAGAACCAATTCGCGAAGAATGGGATTTGAGGGCAAGAAACTGGTTCGTTGGGCATGGGAGTACGTATGACGAACTTTCAGGGTACCTTGTTTGCAGTGATGGGATAAAGGTACCCAGGACTGCATGGCTAAAAGTGGTGAAAGATATTAAATATGAAATAAAACAGTTTCACCCTGATAGAGAGAAAGACTTGATAACCTTGGTCCTCCGGAATCGCAAACACGGAGGACGAGTCCGAGGCCTTGACGGGAGTTTCACGTGGGAGACTGGGTTTCCTAAGGACCAAGGTACCTATATAAGCCGAGCAAGAGCAAAGCAGCGACTGTAGGAGGAGGAGGCAGACAAGTTCAACCAGCTGCTAGCAAGACTTGACAAGCAGCAGCAGATCGACGAACTTAGAGGAATAGCGCGCTTGCAAGATCCTCCACTCGATATTACCGCCAACCCATCTCAGCGGAGAAGCAGATGGCGGTCCTGGCTACCCGTGGATGGAATTAAGGAGCAGATATCTTGTGATCTCCATAAGAAATTGAAGAATGTATCTGTAAAGGTGGCGGTCGGATTTTCTTTGCCTTGTCCGTCTGACGCACGTTGGCATGGTCGTAAGATTCCACCTGGCTATGTCAATAGCTACAGCCAGTAGATATGTCAATAACTACAGAGTTGGCGGCCAACATGGAAATTAGTCTTGATGAACTGTTAGGCCCCCAACTCGACCTTATACCCAAGATGCCAATAGCCCCTAAATATGTCGCAGGAGAGGATTTGGTCACCAAAGAGGCTAAAATAACTGCCAACACAAATGCGGAATCTTCATCAATGGTTACTCGGCGGTCATAAAGCAGGGGGAATAATGATCGTAGCCAATGGCCCACCTGCGTACTACTTAAGACCCGAAGAGGTCCATATTGAGTTTCCAGAACTGTTCCAGTTATACCATCTCGACGCCCTGGACAAATCCATCCTTAGATGCTATTGTCTGTAAGTTGTTGAATTCATTGTCTACATGTTCAGTTTTTTAGTTGTTTAGTTCAGAACATGTAATTATCCTTATTATGCAGAATGAAGATCCTGGAATGTAAAAGAAAAAGAATCTACAATATTGGGTTCATTGACCCAGATAAAGTTCATATAACCACGCTAACGGATAACCCTGAGGAGACGGAGGAAAACATTCAAAGGTTTCTAATGGAGCAAAATTTCTTTGATCACATACTGTTTTCTTACAATTTTAGGTAAGGGTCTTACTCTGTTGTACACATTCAATTTTGATTAGTCGATTCTAATAAGTGTAACTGATGAGTTACTGATGTATATATAAATGTTTGCAGCTTCCACTAGGTTCTGCTAGACATTCAACTTGATAAGGGAAGAGTTGATGTCATGGAACCATCAAAGAGAAACCTGAAAGATTTCCGCAGCATGTAGGACATGCTCCAAAAGTAAGTTTCGTGCTATATCGGTATCTTTTGTTGATTTCCTGAGATATCAGGTAATGAATAATTCATTCATTCATTTTCTTCGTCGGGCAGGGTTTGGATCCGGTTCAAGCGCGAGGTTACCGGTGCATTTAGTGAGAAGATGACGTTTAGGGCGGTCTCGGTAAGTAGCACATGATATGTCCATGCATCTCTTTACTTATAGTTTCAATACAATAATGATGCTAGATTATTATTTTGATTGAATTATATTCTTGTAAAGTGTGCGAGGCAGTCACAAGGGTCGAATCTATGTGGATTCTACGTATGCGAGTTCATTCACATGTTTACCACCGAACACAATGATTATAGAGTCGATGTAAGCAATGCATTCAAACCATCATTTTATTGCTGTCATCTTTTGTTATCATGATTGATATTCATATTGATCAACTACTACCAGAGCAACGCATACTACCAATTGCGGAGGAGCTGGCGGGATTTATTGTCAAAGAGATCGTAGACGATGCCGAAGAATTTAGTGTGAATAGGCGCTACTGATCTCCATGTAATCGAACAGACATGCTCTAGTCCCAAGATTTTGTGATCTCCATGTAACTATGTAAATTGTATATATTTGTATGCTCAATATCGTAATACAAGTTAGCTTATATATGCACAAATGTGTATGATATGTGGTGGCATAAAAATATTCAAAACTATGTTGAAATGAAAAATAAGTAAATAAAACAATAAAAAGTGAAATCTCTGCCGCGACAGAGAACCACTAGTCCAAGGTAATGCTCTGCCGCGGTAGAGAAAAGACGCAAAATGCTATCGCGGTAGAGACCCACTAGTCCCGGTCTTAAAACCAACCGAGACTAGTGGGGGTGCACCATGAGCACGCAGGGGCAGCCACATGGACATCCACTAGTCCCGGCTGGTAACTAGGCCAGGACTAGTGGTGGGCCTCTAGTCCTGCTTGATTAGTCCCGGTTCCAAAACCAGGACTAAAGGCCCTTACGGTCCGGGACTAGAGGCATGTTTCCTACCATAATATATATATATATATATATGCAGACATGTTAAATTTAATATGCAACAAATAGGTATCATATATATTATAAAAATAGGAGAGGTCTGGGAAAAAGGGTCACACATGGGGTTCGACAATCTTGAGGTTTCCGAGGGTGGTTCCGTCTCTAGGATCGGTCTTCGGATACCGTGTAGGAGAACTTGGGGTTTCGAGGCTTCGATTATCGATCACAAACTTGGACTTAGCACCAGATGTTCAGCTGGCTTCTCGGGATACTTGTTCGGTTTGTACCTCTTGTTCAACAGGAGGGTTCTAGATAGTGTTACCAGCTTGCAGTACCATCAACGCCAACCGGAAGACCCCTGTCACGCATCACCAGGTACACGGGGAACCTCACATTGCAAACACACGGCACCACGATCGCGTCACCGTAAACCACCACAACACACTGGCAAAACGGGTAAAGCAACAGTAATAAATGGTCAGACTCAATGGCGTGCGGGCGACGACGACGCAGGGACGCTCAGGCGTAGCACCACTGTGTTGGGTGGCTCGGGCGGCTGGCACGCCGGCAGACAGGGTCGCGGATATTGGGCGGAGGCTGCTGTACGGCTGGAGGCGGTGATGGGACTCGGGGGCGACGAGGAGGCATGGGCCGCAGGGTGTGCTGGCGAGCCTACGGGCTCCCATGGCGGTGGGGAAGACGGCGATTGCCTGGGAGAGGTGGAGTCATGAGGCGGGCCGGTTTCAGGGTTAGAGGCGCCATGCGGGACCAACGACGAGGTCGGATGAGACCGACACGAACACAGGCAGAGGGGTTGAGGCAGGCCTATCGGCGGGAGCTCTGTCATAGCGCTGGTGGCTGGGGAAGCTGGGTCCACATCCATGGAGGCGGGGATGCACAGAGGATCGTGGCAGGGGTGGCCTGGCTGCACTCAGGCGAGTCTGGCGGCTGGCGGGGGAGCGCCAGGGAGGAGCGGCGGCAGAGACAGGTAGGTAGGTCGGGGAAGAGGAAAACGCGAGGTCGCGAGCGAGACGGGGGCGTCCGTGAGTCATGGTGGGGCCAGGAGAGGGCGCGTGGTGGGTCTGTTTTGTGTGCAGGCGTGGGCCGGACAGGTTTGGTCGTGTATCGCGACGGTTGGGCGCGTTCAGCTGCTGCGCATGCGTGTGTGCGTGTACAGCAGGCAGCGCGCGACTGTGTGTACCAGGCGGCGTCTGCGTGGGTTGGAAGGCTAGGGTTAGGGTTTGGAGAGGTCTAGGGTTAGGTTAGGTTTAGATCTTTTAGGGTTTAGTTGGGCTGGGTCATAGGTGGTATGGCTCGGTTGGGCCTCTGGCCTAACTGGCTAGACTGCCTCCCGGTACAAAACATTTTTGTTATTTAATATATTGTTTCATTTTAAATCCTTTTATAAATGATTTTTAGACAAAACGAAATATACGGACGGCAGGGAGTTTGATTTGAAATAAGACGGGGATATTTGGGAAACCAAGATAGGCTTTTGTAAAATAGTTTTATTCAAAAAGATGCATGCTGATGTTATGATGATGATGTATAGAGATAACACATACGATTTTCTAGTAGTGGTTTTTGCCGGGGTGGTACAATTCGAAATCACTAACAATGGATCTCGCTCTCGAGATCCGCCTCATGATACGGGGAACAAGGCCGATGATCGGAGTCTTCTCGCTTCGTGTAGATCCTCGTGACACCACTAACAAAGATTCCTTCTTCATCTTGAAATCAGCAACACCACCAACAAGAGATCGTTGCTCACGTTCATCGAGAAAAAACTCCGGAGAGACAAAGACGAAGTTAAAGATCTCAAAAGATAAGACCACCTCCAACTTCCGTGGAAAGAGTAAAATTGCTTGATCCGCCGATTCAATGTACAAAAGCGAATGATAAGAGTAGTCGGATGGTGATCGGTCCATCGCGCACCCAAAGCATTACTCTGCACATGAATAGGAGAATTATGCACCCAACTCTCGGAATTCGACTGAAGATCTTGACAAGCGATGTTTGGAAAACAAAGGGGTGATGCAAGATCTTAAGCGGATCTGACATATATGATGTCTTCACGAAGGAGAATACCGGAAGATACAAAGAAAAATTTTAGTGAATTTTTTATCCACTAAAAGATACAACAGATGAAAGATCCATCAGATAGCATGAAGACCGGATGTCGAAGCACCGTTACAAGAGGATGGAAACGAAATCCTGAAGGTACGATGGAAACCCGACCACGATAATTCCTGGACTCGGAGAAAAGATAAGAGAGCAGATTCACGCAGAGGTGAGAGGGGAATAGCAGAGGGGTAAGCAGTAAAAGCAGAACTAACCAGATCTATACAACCAATTTTCAAAAATAGTTTTGACACTCTATATCGACCGTTAGCTAGGTTATCCTACAGGCTGAACCAGTGGGGGTATCGTAACTGCTGAGCTCTGATACCACTCTGTAACACCCTCGGATCAGCCCTATGCAAGTTTCAGCGATTCTAGCCAAACCCGCATAGAAACGATTCAAAGGTGCCCACCCGGCACTTTCATGTGGGTGGAAAACGAAGTAATATCATTACACAATAGTCCTCGATGGAACCCACAGAACAGATATATACAATAGCGAATCCGTGAGTCAAGAATATAGATATACAATACAAAGATCCTAATCACCTTGAAAATAATACAACATCCGACTATGGACAAGATGCAAATGGGGCTAAGAGCCCTGAAGAATAACCAATGGCTTCCATAACCCTGCCCATGCCAAGCCGGAAGGGTAACCCTGCTAACGAGGTCGATCTCAAAACCTTCTACAACAAAAGGGGTGCCGACAAAGGGCAAAATAAAAAGGGAGAGGTCAGTACTGAGGTCAGTACACAGCGATTCTTAGTATTCGGCGGTCCTCGCCTACATAGGTATGGTGGACTGAAGCGGCAGCGCAACATGCACTAAACAACCTATAGAGACTCGAAACAACTGTCGGCTATCAGAGAGGGATAAGAAAGACCTATTCGGATTCATCCTGATACTATCACCAATCATACCCATCCTGGTATTTCCCCCTCGAGACCAAACGAGGAAGTCATGCCGAGGAAACTCACACAGTTGGCAGTTTTATCCATTCATTCCATGGTGGTTATCCAACTTACTAGTCATATTGGATACAAGTTATATTATAACAGTAAACTTTAGTTATAGTTGTCTATGATCGAGAACTATGCTCCAAGTCGTCCATAACCATGGACACGACTTCTTGAAAAGATTTAACCCTGCAGGGGTGCACCAAAGTTTCCACATGCACCTATACCCTTGTTCTCAGATCAGATAGGTACAAGATCACAAAACATACACCCAACGGTATGTCGACGGGGTTTCAGACACAATGTTTCCCAGACCCAAAGAAAGCACCTGGGGGCCACCCCAGTAAGCTACCCGCAACAAAGTCGGCCGGTCTTCGAGACAGACCCAGAGGTTTCTGACAATGGCTGTAAATGACTAGAAACCCGAAAGTGTGACTAGGCTTGTCGATACCGCGAAAACATTCCACATTTGTTCCTAAACAGTACAGGCACTCCACGCGTAATCGTAAATTAAGCAGTAAAGGATTGCATAAGTACATGATAGTAATAAAGTCCCAAACTACTTTGTGGCCCCTAGTATAGTTTTTTGAAATCAGGTACTAATTGATGGGGGTGAACACACACCCCACCTGTTTTTTAGCGCGCTCGATCTCGGAACAGTTGTCAAGAACTCGGGGTCCCACGGTACACCAGTGAGCGGTTCAAAACCAAATATTTTCTATTACCTCACCGGTGTCTCTGCATCATTTACCTACTTTCAATATATATTTTTTGACAACAAGTGAGGCGCCGGGGGTGCCAAATTTCATTCAGCTCAAATACATTGTACATCATGCAGTACAATACCCTGTGAGTTAAGATTTTGAACAGCTAGAACTATAGGGCAATTGTCATGAGTATGAGCTGAATTAGAGCAGCTAAAGATAGGCCTAGACTGATTCTGCCTAATAGCCTGATGAGCACAGTTATGAGCAACTCCATTAATATCTCTTTTTATGTGGAAAATCCTGGACTGTAGCTCCTTGGAGGCATTCTTGTATACTGCAATTTGTTCCCTGAGTTCCCAAGGCACCTAGGTATCTGTAGTTTTTGTTGCCGCTGCCGCTCTTGAAAGAGTTAGATTATCAGTGAGGAAAGTGACCTGCTGGGTTTTTAGCTGCTCCGCAATTTGAGATGCGAGGAGTAGAGCCATTGCTTCTGTGTGTAGTGGTGAAGGAGATTTTGCCGTTGAAGCTTGAATAAGAACTGTTGCCTTTGTGTGGTCATGTTGTATTTGACAGTAAACTCCAAGACCTGTTAAGATTCTTCCTTGCGAGCCTGGAACTTTCTTTGTTTTCCATGTTGCATCCGAGAAAATTTTGCTCCCTTGAATATCGAGGTATGTCCTAATCGTTTCTCCTTGTCTCGTTGTTACCTCCTGAGATTGGTCATCATCTGTAGCACCTAATCTTATGTCTGAACTGACAAACAACATTGATTTTTGTTGCCGAATAGTTGCTTCATTCTCATCAGAGGTATCCTGCAAAATATTAAACATCTCCAAATTTCTGTTAATTGCATCTGCCCTATGATGGATTTGAAACGGATGACTCTCCTTCCTGTTGAATAAGCATGTGCCAACCACCCAACAATGGTGGAACATCGACAACACGAAGCAGCACCTGAGCAAGCGACTATGACTCGCAAGACCGACTATCTACCAAACAACATGTATTAGGAGGTGTCCATGGTAATATAGAGGCTACAGAGAAGTACAAAGGGGTACAAAATCTAGACCATCGCAAAACAGATAGCAATAGATCAACATGAGGAAGTAAAGACTAGAAATATAAAATAGGTAAAAAGGGGGAGAATGCTCACCTGAAAACATTGCTGAAAATTCACCAGAGATCAGGTCGACACTCGCATCAACTCATCGGCCTAGTCCGTGAAGAAGCAAAACACTAGCATAAACACCGGATGCACTATTTAATATTACGACAGAAGATCGGGCATGATGCATGTATGATGTATGACATGGCAAAGATGTGATGCAGTTAGTCAATATTAAGCAGAACCGTGGTCCCGACATTTAATTAGATAGTTCATGTTGTTTAGATACCCCGCAATTTAAATGTTGTCTTAACATGGCAAAATATATCACCGGTTCGCTACACAATTTTAATTGGCGTCAATATTAGACTAGATTCGCCCGCATATGACCTCCATATTTAATTTAGGTGAATCGGCAATCCCCATACCACAAGATGTATGCAAACATGTTCAATTTAATATGCAACAAATAGGTGTCATATACTACCTCCACCCCAAAGCTTAAGGCCTATATTTTTTTTGAAAAGTCAAACTATGTCAAGTTTGACCAAGTTTTTACCAAAAATATTAATATGCAAATTACATAATCAATATCATTAGATAGATAATGAAATATATTTGCATATGATGTCTACAAAATATCATGTTTATTGATAGTTTTTTCTAAAAGTTTGGTCAAAGTTCAGTTGGTTTGAAAAAATATAGGCCTTAAGCCTTGAGATGAAGGGAGTATATTATAAGAATAGGAGAGGTCTGGAAAAAAGGGTCACACGTGAGGTTCGACGATTTTGAGGTTTCTGTGGTTCGGTCTTTGATACAGTCAAGGAAAACTTGGGGTTTTGAGGCTTCAGTTGTGGATGGCAAACTTGACTTAGCACCGGATGTTCGGCTGGCTTCTCGGGATACTTGTTTGTTTTGCAGCTCTTGTTCACCGGGAGGGTTCTAGGTAGTGTTACCATCTTGGAGTACAATCAACGCCAACCGAAGGACCCTTGTCGAGCTTCACCAGGTACACGGGGAAACCTCACATTGCAAACACACGGAGCCACGGTTGCATCACCGTAAACCACCACATCACACTGGCAAAATAGGGAAAGCATCAGGAATAAACGGTCAGACTCGATGACGTGCGGGCGACGACGACGCAGGGACGCTCCGGCATAGAACCACTATGGCGGGTGGCTCAGGCGGCTGGCGCGCCGGCAGATAGGATCGCGGCTGCTGGGCAGAGGCTTCTGCACGGCCGGAGGCGGTGACGTGACTCGGGGGCGACAAGGAGGCAGGGGCCGCGGGGTGTGCTGGCGGGCCTGCGGGCTCCCATGGTAGCGAGGAAGAAGGCAATTGCCTGGGCGAGGTGGAGGCACGAGGCGGGCCTGGCTCAAGGTCGGAGGCGCCACGCGGGACCGACGAGGAGGTTGGAGGAGACCGGCAGAGACGCATGCAGAGGTGTTGAGGCAAGCCCATCGGCAGGAGCTCTGTCGCATCGCTGGTGGCTGGGGAAGCGGAGTCCACGGCCATGGAGGCAGGGAGGCGCAGAGGATCGCGGCAGGGGCGCCCTGGATGCGCTCAGGCGAGTCTGGCTGCTGGCGGGGGAGCGCCAGGGAGGAGCGGCGGCAGAGAGAGGGAGGTGGGTCGGGGAAGAGGAAAACGCGAGGTCCCGAGCGAGACGGGGGCGTTGGTGAGTCGTGGTGGGGCCAGGAGAGGGCGCGGGGTGGGTCTGTTTTGTGTGCAGGTGTGGGCCGGAGTGGTTTGGTCGTGTACCGCGAGGGTTGGGCGCGTTCAGCTGCTGCGCATGCATGTGTGCATGTACAGCAGACAGCGCGCGACTGTGTTTACCCGACAGCGGCTGTGTGGGTTGGAAGGCGTCTGGCCTAACCAGCTGGACTGCCTCCCCGATACAAAATATTTTTATTATTTAATATACTGTTTCATTTTAGATCTTTTTATAAATTATTTTTAGACAAAACAAAATATCCAGACGGCCGAGAGTTTGATTTGAAATAAGACGGGGATATTTTTTTCGATAAAGGCCGCCTTTTTTATTTTTATAGTAACTTACACCCAGCCTCTACATAACTAGATGCACACAACCGACACGAATCCACAATGTCAAACATAAAAGAAAGATACAAAGAGAATTACATATCAAAATGAGAAATTGTAATAGCGCCTAGGATGCATAGGACAAATCTATCCGAAGATTATGCTGCCATCCATGTCCGGTAAATAAGTCCCGTGCCGTATCCTCTAGCCGCGTACACAGCTCCATGAATAGCTCGCGATATTCCGCACGATGCAAACTCGACCAAGCCCGAAGGGTATGAGTACACATGTAGAGAACCTGTAGAAGAGAACAGTTTATATCATTAAAAACCTTATTATTTCTTTATAGCCATAGCGACCATATAATGGCTATCGCTCCAACCCTAAGAAGATTATTGTACTTCTTATCAATATCATATAACCAATTCCCAAAAGTGTTGGCAATACTACGTGGTGGATACAAGTCTGAAGCTGCTTGGCTGATTGACCATATAGACCGAGCAAAACTACATTGGAAAAATTGGTGTTTGATTGTCTCATCATGGTGACAGAACACACACCCATGATTTCCATGCCAATTTCGCTTAATAAGGTTGTCCTTTGTAAGGATATCCCACGGCGAAGATACCAAACAAATATTTTGTTTTTAAGAGGTATCTTCATCTTACAAATCATCCTATTATCTATCATTGGAATAGCCGGCTGAGCTAAAGCATTGTACAAAGAGCTAACAGAAAAGGACCCATTCTTAGTTATATTCCATCGGAATTCATCTGGCTCGTCCGACAATTGTGCATGTGCCAGACGATGTATCAACATGATCCAAGAGTCAAGTCTAGCACCAATTAGATACCATCTGAACGTTATATTTGGTGGGAATGATTCGAACACTGTGGCAACCGTTTCCTCCTTATAACGTACAATGGAATATAACGCAGGATATTGTTCTCGAAGGGTAGCATTATCTAGCCATTTATCCTCCCAGAACCTTATCTGTGTCCCATTATTAATAGAGAAAGTCCCGAAGCGTAAAAAATGTTTTTTGATGCCATCAGACCAACCCAAAAGTGATTGTTGCCAAGTTTCTAAACCATTTGGGACAATGCTTTTGAACTAATATACTTTCTTTTATCCCTTCCTTATTTAATAACTTGTAGAGCCATTTACTAAGGAGGGCTCTATTCTTAACCTGTAGGTCATGAATACCGAGCCCACCCTGTTCTTTGGGCCTACACAACACACTCCATTTAGCCAGCCTATACTTCTTTTCTCATTGTCTCATTGCCAAAAGAATCTTGATCGGAAGTAATCCAACCTTTTTAAGACACCTTTTGGTAGTTGAAAAAATGAAATCATATACAAAACCATATTACTAAGGACTGAGTTTATGAGCACCAATCTTCCCCCTACAGAGAGAAGTTTGCCTTTCCAACTACTAAAACGTATCTGTAATCTTTCCTCGACAATTTTCCACTCAGCATTTGTAAGCCTTTGGTAGTGTACCGGATTGCCCAAATATCTGATCGGGAAAATGCCGTGGCAACAGCCGAAGAGTTCATTATAAAGACCAGCCTCCTCTTGGGCCTCACCGAAACAAAACAATTCACTTTTATGTAAGTTAATTTTAATCCAGAAAGTTTCTCAAAAGCCAAAAGTATGAGTTTCAGACTCTTGGCTTTTTCAAGATCATGCTCCACAAAAAGAATTGTGTCGTCTGCATATTGAAGTATAGATAACCCCCCCATCGACAAGGTGAGGGATCACACCTTCAATTTGGCCATCAGACTTAGCACGCTCAATCAAGATGGATAACATATCAACTAGTATATTGAAAAGCATGGGCGATAATGGATCTCCTTGTCTTAGCCCTTTCTTAGTCTAAAAGTAGTTGCCAACATCGTCATTGACTTTGATGGCAACACTGAAAGAACATTTCATAATCACTAGTGTTTTGTGTGTTAGATAACAATATCAAGGATTAATTAATGTGTGTTTAAGTGTTGCAGATATCTAACTTGAAAAGGAAAAGGAAAAGGAAACTGCTCTTGGGGAGGCGGATAATCCGCCCCACCCCATTCCTAGAAAGGCGCAACCCCCAGAGAGGGGGCAGAGTATCGGCCGGATTTTCCAGCCTGGCCAGATAATCCGCCCCTCAGGGGGGCCGAATAATCCACCCCCTAGGATCGGCTTCAAGATTGCCAAGGCGTAACCCCCAGAGAGGGGGCGGAGTTTCCCCCGGACATTCCGGCTTTGGGGCGGATTTTCTCCCCAGGCCGGATAGTCCACCCCTTAAGGTGGCAGATAATCCGCCCCTCAAGGAATTTCACCAAGTCAAGACCGGCGCGGCTCTCTGTATGGGGGGCGGATTTTCCCCCATAGTTTCCGTTCTGGGGGCGGACTTTTCCTCGAGGGCGGATAGTCCGCCCCTAGTGGGGGCGGATTACTTCTCCAACGGCAAGATCTAGGCATGGGGTGTTTAAGCCAGCCTTCCCCTCCTGCCAGAACGCTTAATTCATTCGAAAAAGTCAAGATCTGTTCTTCAACCTTCATCCAAGAGAGCTCCACCTTCATCCACCCAAAGGCCCCATCCCTTGGGAATCGAAGGAGGAGAAGTCGATCTTCATCTACTGCAATCAAGCACTTCATCTCCTCTCTATTCATTTGGAGAATCATTGATCTAGTATTTCTTGCAAATATCTAGATCCTTGCTTTTGTTTATATTGATAAATCTTGTTCTTGTGGCAGCTTGTTGTCATTACGGGAGCCCCCAATTCAGTTGTGGGTGTGTGCCCCGGTAGAGTTGTAAAGGCACCGGTTCCCACCTTGAAGGGTACCAATAGTGGAGAAGGTGGATTAGGCCTGTCGTGGCGAGATCCATCGGAGAATAGGGTGAGGCCTATTGTGGCAT
The DNA here is from genome assembly GCA_030063025.1 of Avena longiglumis. Taxonomy (NCBI): domain Eukaryota; kingdom Viridiplantae; phylum Streptophyta; class Magnoliopsida; order Poales; family Poaceae; genus Avena; species Avena longiglumis. The sequence continues at coordinate 166,198,268 of CP125978.1, forward strand.
GGTGGTCTTAGAACCGCCCACCCCTCCAACACAGATGTACTTCCCTTAACAAGGAAGGAACTACGGTAAAACAAATCCCTATGTCTCCGCGTGCTCTACTACGGTTTCCTCGCTCCTCTCTTTACGTGCTTAGTAGCTAGGTTTGCATATAGGAAAATTCTCGTAGTTGGATATCTAGAGAATTTACTTTGTGTCAAGCCTAAACTTGAAAAAGAACTAAAAATTGAGTAGCACCTATTCACCCCCCTCTAGGTGCCCATACGATCCATTTCAATTGGTATCGGAGCCCCGACTCTTAATTCGGGCTTAACCGCCTAAGAGAAGTATGGGTTCCAAGGGAGATGGGAGTGATGCTCCGGAGGTAGTCACCATGAACGATCTCAAGACGTTGGAAACAACCTTGGTTAGTTCAATGGAGGCTAAGATGGAAGAGATGCGTCAATTGATAATGAATCTCTCCACATACGCAACATCACCTCCATCTGCCTCTGTGGCTACCACTCCACAATCCAAGGAAACGGGTAAAAACGATTCCAAAGATAACAAAGTGGTTGGTGACGGCACTACCAAGAGCTCCTCCTCGAAAAAGGATAGTGTTAAGGAAGGATACAATGAGGTTTCCCATGTGTATTCTCCTGATCCACCTATTCCACACCCACATATACATAATAGGGGTGATCCACCCAAACTTTCAGCATCTACTTTTAACCAATGGCAATTTTTGATGAAGTCTCATGTGTGCAGCTCCTCCATTGAGTTGTGGAAAATCATTGAGAATGGTCTTCATGTTGGAGACCCCCACAACCTAACAAGAAGAGAGGTTGCTGATAGTTAACTCAATGCTACGGCTCTACACATGATCGAGCTTGGTGTGGGTGACAAAGACATGGCACACATTCAGCATCTTAGTACAACTAAGGAAGCTTGGGATGCCCTCAACGAGCTCTTCATTAGAAATGAAAGTATGAGAAGGAATAGATATGATGCTTTGAGAAATGAAGCTGAAGAATTTTATATGTTGGATGGAGAAGACCACGAGGACAGGTATAGGAGGCTCAATTCAATAGCCACCACTTTCAGGAATCATGGTGCCTCTCATGTTGATGATGCATGGATCAAGCGCAAGTATGTCAGTGCTCTTATGCCATTTGAGCCCACAGATTTGAAGAGTATCCAAGGAAGGCATAATTACCACCTTATGACATCCAATGAGGTAATGCAAGAAATGGCAGCTTTCAAAGTGGCTGCCAAGAATGCCGAAGATGCTTGTGCACGAGCTATGGGGATGCAAAAGGGGGTCACTGTGGCATTGAAGACAAGTTTGGCAGATCATGATGAAGATGACATAGAAGGTATGGACTGTCCCGAGGATGTAAAAATAATTCATGGACAATACATGGACTTCTACGCTAGAAACTTTTGGAAGGATCCGGCCAAGGCCAAATCTGAACTAGAACACAAGAGTGGAGCATATGGAAGAAAGGAAAACGGTCCCAAGCTGAGAACATGTTTCAAATGTGTAGACCGGCTGCACTTTGTAGCCGAGTGCCCGTATCAAAGTAGGGAAGATAAAGAGGAATAATTATTCTCAAGGAAAAGTCAAAGGCTCCACGCAAGAAACAATTTGTAAAGAAGAATGCTCCTTTCAAGAAGCAACCAAAGATTGTTCTAGTGGCTCAAGAAGAATATTCTTCAAGAAGTGAAGATGAAGACGAGGATGATAACTCTCTAGAGATGGCTGCTATAGCCACCACATCTACACCAAAATCTCTCTTTGACTCTCCGAACGAAAACGTCATCAACAAGAACGCTACTTGTCTCATGTCAAGAGGTTCCGAGGTATCTACTTCTAACACTTCTTTTCCTAAGGCTATGATTGACATGGATGATCCTACTAGTCTTAAGGTTAAAGAAGAGATTATTGCTTTGGACTATTTCTTCACTAACTTGCAAGGTGAGCACAAAATACATTTTGAGGCTCTTATGGACCAGCTGGCCCAAAATGATGTGCTCCTTGAAGATAAGTGCAGAATTGAAAGGGAGGATGAAATGGAAATTGCGTCCTTCAAAAATGCTCTAGAAGAAGAAGAGGCTTGGGCTTCTCTTGAAGAGATGCTTGAGTCTATTGAGGTGTCACATGAAGAAATGGTGGCAAAGCTTGTTAAGGAGCGTGACAATGTAGTTGCCAAAGCAAAGAAGTTAAAGAAAGAAAAGATTGACTTTGGGGCTGCTCATGCTAGACTCACCGAGGAATTGGAGAAACTTGACATCGCTCACAAGGCGTTGAAAAGTGAATTCTCCATTCTCAATGAGTCACATGATTAGCTCCAAATTCGATTGACCAAGTATGATGTTCCTAGCATATCTAAATCAACATATATTCACAAAGAAAATACTAGTGTGGAAGAAGTGCCTGTCAATGACACCACTCCCAAAGATAAGGGTGTACTTGATGAGGTACTTGGCAAGCAAAGGTCAAATCTTTGTCACCAAGTCCAAGAAGAAGAAGAAGAAGACCAAGGGTCAACAATCAAATACAAGCACCGTTGAGAAGAATGTCACAAAATACAAAACTAACAATATTGGTTTTGCAGGGTCTCACAATCCAAATTATGAACTCTTTTGTGATTATTATGGCGATGTTTATGCTTATTATGTTGGTCCTTTTGATGAATATGTTTCTTGGTATATTTGGGTTCCAAAGAACCTTGTTACTAACATGAGAGGACCCATTGAAAAATGGGTACCTAAAACCAAGAAGTAATTCTCTTGCAGGGCTATGCTTCCAGTGGGTCTAAATGGGTGCCGGATAGTGGATGCACTAGTCATATGACCGGAAGCAAAGAGATCATCACGGAGATGCGACCCAATCATGATAATATTACAGTCTCCTGTGGTGATAAGTCTAAATCTCAGGTATTGGGTCTTGGCAAGTGTAGCACCCCGGTAAACCGTTACTAGTAAAATTGCCTGTTGTTTATATTTTGTGCATCATCATGATATCTGCTTGCATATGTTTGCGAAAAGTTATTTTACAAAGTCTATTTTGTTTTCCCAGATACCCCGCCCTATTTCAAATCAAACCCCCGAACCCTTTCGAATATTTTGGTTGTCTAAACCTATTTACGAAAAGAGTTTTATAAAAATAAATAAAATGTTTTAGTGGGGAGGCAGCCAAACGGCAAGGCCCAAAGGCCTAGCCCGCAGGCCACCTACTACCCCGGTTGCCAACCAAACCCTAATTCATGACCACCTCCTGAAACCCTAACCTAAACCCCACTCCCTCACCCAGCCGCCACGCCAATCCCTACCATCCCTGTCCCAACCCAACGCACACAACAACACAACCCACTTCCCTCCCCCTCGGTCAACTGCCAGCCCGACTGCACTCCCTCGACACGCGCCCCCGACCCCACCTGCAAAGACCGAAGCCCACCAACCCGCTCTCTCCTGTCGCGAACCCCATCCCCGAGCGCGCCTGCCGCCGCCCCTCACCATCCTCTCTGGCCGCTCGCTTCCCGTCGAAGCTACCTTCCCCTCCACCAGCGACGCTCCTCTCGCCTGCACCGGCCCGACCCTGAGCTCACCAGCCCCTGCGCGTCCTCGCCCCTCGCCTCCCTGTGAGCTTCCCTCGCTGCTCGCCTCGCTCTCCCCCGTCCTTTCTCCTGCTTCCTCTGGCCAGCGTCGCCTCCCCTCCAGCCCAAGCCGCCACCGCTGGAGGCTCCTCTCCGCCCACCGGCGGCCCCCTTCTCCGCCGCTCGAGCCGGCCTATGGCCTTCCCGAGCGCCGCCTCTCCCTGTCCAGCACCATCTCCCCCGAGACCACCTCCCGCGTCCTTTCTCTAGCAATGCGCAAGGAGCATGCCGCTCGCTCGTTTCCGTCCACGAGGCCGAGCCACCCTTCGCCGTTGCGCGCGTCCAAGCGCCTCCCCTGCAGCAACGCTTGGCCGCCGGCGACGTCATCCTATGGCCACCCGCGTCGCCCCTTCCCTGTCCTCTCCGAGCCATGTGCTGCACTTCTCTGACGGAGCGTCCAAGTCCTCTCCGGCCAACCCGTATGTCTGCATCGTCCCCTTCAAGGTACCCTCCTGGTGATGTTGTGTGTAGCACCTGTTTGTGCTGGTGTTCGAAAGAAATCCTCCTAGGGAATAAGTAGAATCTAGCGGCCCTTGATTGGTATGGAGTGGTGATGATGCCTTAGGTGCACTGTGTTTCCCGTGTACAGATGTGTCGATGCTGTTGCCGCGAGAATATGTGGCGAGGTTGTTTCAGCCGTTTGAGACCCTCCCCTGTTGGACATATTCGCCTCACGGAACCGAAGACCGTGGAATCCCAAGGCCTTCGACACGGAGCACCGAGGCCTGGACCCGAAGACCCCAAGGCCTCCTTCCTAGTTCCGATGACCCGAAGTTTGTTCCAAATTCGGAAAAAGAACCGAATCCCCGGAGACCAAGATCGTCGAACCCTAAAGTGTGGTCCTTATTCTGAGAACCCTATTTTTTATAAATGATATAAATTTGTTGCATATTAAATTTGTCATACTTGAACACATACATGTGGCTTGGGGGAATTATGCCGATTCACTTCATAATTAAATTTGGGGTCCATATGCGGGCTAATCTAGTCTAATATTGGTCCCATTTAAATTTGTGCATCGAATCGGTCATATAATTTTGCCTTGTTAAGACAACATTTAAGTTGCGGGGTATCTAAACAACATGAACCATCTAATTAATTGCCGGGACCTTGGTTCCGCTTAATATGGACTAATTATATCGCCCCTTTGCCATGTCATACATCATAGATGCATCATGCCCGATCTTCTGCCGTAGTATTAAATAGTGCATCCGGTGTTTCCTCTAGTGCTTTGCTTCTTCACGGATTAGGCTGATGAGTTGATGCGAGTGTCGACCCGATCTCTGGTGTATCTTCAGCAATGTTTTTCAGGCGAGCATTCTCCCTCTTTCTACCTATTTTACTTTATAGTCTTTATTTCCTCCTGTTGGTCTATTGCTATCTATGTTGCGATGCTCTAGTTTTCGTACCCATGATATCCCTTGCAGCCTTATATTGCCTTGGACACATCCTATTACCTGTTGTTTGGTAGATAGTTGGACTTGCGTGTCGTAGTCGCTTGCTCAGGTGCGGTTGCGTGTTGTCAAGTACCACAGTTGTTAAAGTAATGTTGCATGTTTAATGTTGGAGATTATCATGGCTTTAATTACCGTTTAATAACTAAAATTGAAGTAGGTAACTGCAGAGGCACCGATGGGTAATAGACAATATTTGGTTTTTAACCGCTCACCGGTGTCCCGTAGGACCCCGAGTTATTGACACCTGTTCCGAGATCGAGTGCGCTAACCACAGGTGGGGTGTGTGGGCACCCCCATCGATTAGTACCTGATTTCAAAGTACTGTACCGGGGGCCACAAAGTAGTTTGGGGCTTTATTACTATCCTGTACTTATACCATGATTTACTGCTTTATTTACTATTGCGTGTGGAGCCCTTGTACTGTTTTGGAACCCCGTACACGTTGCCAGTATCGACAAGCCCACACACTTTCGGGTTCCCGATCGTTCTGCCGTCACAAACCCTGGGTCCGTCTCGGAGACCGGCCGACTTCGTTACGGGTAGCTTAGTGGGGTGGACCCCATGTGCTTGCTGAAAGGACTATATCTTCTCATGATGTTTTTGGTGTTAAAATGACAATCCCAACCGTGTTTTTAATTGTGCTCTTGAGTTTCAGGGGAAACGTCGTTGATGTCTCCTTCTATTGTGTTGGATGCTCTCTTGTGATCTTTTGAAGACGGTGGCCTTTTAGTCTTCTCCTAGTTTCTTTCCGGTTGTCGTTTTTAGGTCATCGTACTATTAAGAGAGGGTCCATTTTGGAAGGCTATGTGAAATCACTTGTTCTTGCACAAACCTATATGCACCGCCACAACCATCCCATTATCCCGTGAGAGAGAGCGTGTTCCTGTTCTGTTGGGGCCTTTTGTGTCTCACCGGAACTTCCGGTCATAGGCCGGAAGTTCCGCTCAAACTTTTCTGCGGGATGTTCTACAGTTTGTTCTGACGCTAGTTGCGCCCCAAGTTCCGGTGGCGGCTCAGTAACCTTCTGTTTTGAAGTGTGCTATTTGCCGGAACTTGGCCGGAACTTGCATCGGAACTTGTCCTGCCAAAAGTTCTTGAGCGGAACTTCCGCCTGAAAGCCGGAACTTCCGGTCAGACTCGCTTCGCGACCCAAAAGTTCCGCCCCTTGTTCTGCCCCAAGTTCCGGTGGAGACTCAGTAACCTTCTGTTTTGAAGCGTGCTATTTGCCGGAACTTGGTCGGAACTTGCTCGGAAGTTCACCGGAACTTCCGGTTGCGCTTCTGGAGCGGGCGTCAACGGTCTGATGACCGTTGGAGCCAGGCTGGGCGGAACTTCCGGCCCCTCACCGGAACTTCCGGTTAGGTCGCGGGGAGGCTGTAACGGTTCAGCGTGGGGGGGGGCTATTTAAGGCACCCCCCTTCTTCCTCCCACCGGCTCTCGAATTTTTCTCTCTCCTCCATTAATGCTTGAGCTTCACCTCGCTAGATCTCTCTCTCTAGCCACTCAAATGACTTGATCTTTTGAGAGGTGAGGGAGGTGACCTAGATCTACACTTCCACCAAAGAAGAATTGATTTCCCCCACCCATCCTTTGTGGATCTTGTTGCTCTTGGGTTTCTTGGAACCCTAGACGGTGTAGGGCATCCTCGGAGCTGAGGCGTGTGTTGTAAAGCTTCAAGGTGTCGTTGAGGGCCTCCAATTGAGTTGTGGAGCCTCCCCCTCAATCTTGGTGTAAAGGTTTCGGTTGGCGCCTTCAAGGTCACCGGTTAGTGGATTGTGAGGCCTCCTTTGTGGGGGATCTCACCGGAGAAGAAGGTGAGGCCTTTGTGGCGCTCGGGTGACCTTGTGTGGCCCCGACACCTCTCCAACGTAGACGTAGATCCTTGGGAGTGAACTACGGGAATTACATCTCCGTGTCCCCTCGCCGGTTACTTCGTTCCCTTCCTTTACTCCTTGCTATTTACTGTTTTTGTTGTTGGTGTTTGTTTTCTTGCTTTAGGTTGTTCACTTAGTTGCATCTCTAGATAATTTCCTTTCTCGTTGAGCCTAAAAGTGAGAAACAAATTAAAATTGGGTAGATTCCTATTCACCCCCCCTCTAGTCGTATCAAGTCGGTACTTTCAATTGGTATCAGAGCCCAGGCTCTTACTTCGGGCTTTACCGCCTAGGAGACTATGGCCGACGAAGGGGGTAGTGAAACTGAAAATCCAAGAACTTGGCCACTATGGATGACCTCAAGCAATTGGAGTCATCCATGATGTCCAAGTTCGAGGAAATGATGACTCTCTTGCAGTCTCTCAAGCCAAACCCCATGGTTGCTATTGACACACCCCAACCCAACGAGGTTCCTCCCATCACATGATTGTCCGCCTCGGTAACTCCCAGTGACACCGCTCACTTGGGACTTGGTTTTGTTGCTCAAACCTCTACCAAGGTTCCAAGTGAGAACATCGAGGAACCCGAGAACCCAACTTCCAAAGGGGAAAATGGAGGAAAGGACTACTCGGCGGTACCCCCACCGCCGAAGTACACTCCGGATCCACCCATCCCCATGCCACACATTATACCTCAAGGAGAAGCACCCATGCTAGATACGCCTAATTTCGCCAATTGGCAATATCTAATGCGCCACATATTTCCAGCTCATCCATTGAGTTAATGAGGATTGTGGAGGATGGATTCTCTCCATTTGACCCAAAGAAGTTGACACGAGGTGAAGTGGTGGACAAGCAAATCAATGCTACAGCTTTGGGAATGATTCAAAAGGACTTGACTCCAAAGGATTTTGCTCACATTCGCCAATTTGACACTGCCAAGGGAGCTTGGGATCAACTCACCGAGCTCTTTGTTGGGAATGCTAGCATCCAAAGCTCCAAGTTTGATGAGATCAACAACGAGTGCGATGGTTTCGCAATGCAAGATGATGAGACCCCTGAAGACATGTATAGGCGCCTTAAGGTCCTTTGTTCCACTATGAGGGACCTTGGGGCTCACTATGTTGATGACAAGTTTATGAAGAGGAAGTTCATTCAAGCTCTTCTCCCATTTGAAGAACAAAAGCTCAAATCTATCAAGGGAAGAACCAACTTTCACTTAATGACCTCCCAAGAAATCTTGAGTGAAGTAATTTCCATGACTATTGCTAAGAAGAATGCGGAGTCCGCTTGAGCTAGAGCCATTGGATCAACAAAAGTGAACCTTGCTTTGAAGGCCAAGGCTATTGAAGTTGATGATGATGATACATCAAGTGAGTGGTCTCAAGAAGATCTCAAATGTGCCTTCAACGAACATCTTTCTCTCGCTTCAAGGGCCTTTTGGAACAAGTCCGGATTCAATTCAAGATCAAGGGACAACTCAAGATTCAACTCACCAACAAGTCTCCCAAAGCAAGGTCATGCTACAATTGCAACGACAAGAGTCACTTCGTGGCCAAGTGTCCCTTTGGGAACCGTGAAGACAATAGTGGTCGTCTCATTCGCAAGGTCAAGTCAATACTTTCTCATCCCTTAAACAAGAACTACGCCGTCAAGAACGCCACTAACAAGGAACGAGCAATTGTCGTCCATGAAGAATATATTCCGAGCACAGATGAAGATGATGATGAAGTTCATGGTGGAGAGATTGTGGTGGTTGCTGCTATTGCCACTACCTCAACTCCACGTCTATCCCTCTTCGACTCGCCAAATGAAAATGTCATCTCCTCCAACCAAAAGTGCTTCATGGCCAAGGCCACCGAGGTATCACCGAAACCCACTCCTCAACCTATATCTAGTGAGCCTTCCTCTCTTGATCTTGTTGGTCTAGAGGTGAAGAAAGAGATGATTGACATGTGTGAATTTGTTGCTACCTTAGATGAAGAAACTAAAAACTGCTTTGAGTCCTTACTTGCACAACTTGAAAATGCTAAAGATGCCTTAGATGCAAAGGAAGGACTTCTTGACTTGCTAAGTAAAAATGAAAGAGATGCCGCCGATGAAATTGCCTCTCTCACTGAAAGTCTTGAGGATGAACAAAATATGAGAATTAATCTCGAAGAAAATGTGTCTAAGCTTGTAGATGATCATAACAACACTTTGACCTCTACAATTAAAGAACGTGACCATGCTCTTTCTTTGATTAAGGTTCTCAAGAAAGAAAATGCTGAGTTTGTGGGTGGTCATGATAGGACTCAAAAGGATCTTGAGAAACTCAAAGAGGAACACAAAGCCTTGGAGAGTAAATTCTCAAATCTTTTTGAGGCTCATGAACAGCTTCAAACTCAATTAACTTGTGATCTTTCTAAGTCTTCCGCTGTGCAAATTATAGACTTGTCTAGCTCTCCTAACCCTTGTTGCAAGCATGAGCATCTCATAGAGGAGGTCAAGGTTTTGAAGGATCAACTTGCCAAGACTAAGAAGAAGAACAAAAAGAACAAGGGCATGGCCCAAGGAGTACCAAATGGCCTAACCCTCTTGCAAAGTGACAACTTTGCCGGAAAGAACAATCCCTCTTATATTCTTTGCAAATCTTATGATGGTCATGTATATGCTAGATATGTGGGGACATCTTACATGCATGATTATCATTGGGCCATTTGGGTGCCAAAGGTTCTTGTCACTAACAAAAGGGGACCCATTGCAAAATGGGTACCTAAAACCAAGGCTTGATTTTCTTGTAGGACTATGCTTCCATGGATCAAAATGGGTGCTTGATAGTGGTGCCACGAGTCATATGACCGGAAGCAAGTCTATCATGACCGAATTGAGACCCAATATTGCCAACACCATGGTCTCCTATGGTGACAAAACAATCTCTCGTGTTTTGGTTTTGGCAAAGTGGTGCTAACCGGATGTATCCTTGGTTGACGCCATGCTTGTCAAAACTCTTGGTTACAACTTACTCTCGGTTCGGCTCTTGCTCTTATGGGTCTTTCTTCTTTCTTTAATTCTCATTCCGTGGTCCTCATGTGGAGCAAGTCTCTCAAGGTGGCTTTTGTAGGATATGTAGAACATGACTTGTATGTGGTGGACTTTTCAGGGACCACTACTCCTCATGCTCTATGTCTCTATGCTAAAGCCGACAAGGGCTGGTTGTGGCATCGCCGTCTAGCCCATGTTAACATGAGGACTTTGCAAAGACTTCACTCCGAGGGCCACATCCTTGGAATTAACGATGTTTCTTTTGCCAAAGATCGTGTTTGCAGGGCTTGTATTGAAGGGAAGATGCATGAAACTCCTCACAAAGCACTCAATCAGATCACTACCGAGAGGTGTTTGGATCTCTTGCATATGGATCTCTTTGGTCCTTCCTCTCATGATAGCCTTGGAGGCAAGAAGTATTGCTTGGTTATTGTGGATGATTTCTCAAGATACACTTGGGTGTTATTTTTCAAGTACAAGAGTGAGACTCAACAAACCGTCATTGACTTTGCTAATGAGGTTCAACGGAAGCACAATGCAACTATTCTCTCCATTCGAAGTGACAATGGCACCGAGTTCAAAAACTATACCTTGGATGAGTTTCTCAGTGATGAAGGAATCAAGCATCAATACTCCACTCCCTACACCCCTCAACAAAACGGAGTTGCCGAAAGGAAGAATCGCACTTTGATGGATGCGGCTCGGTCTATGCTAGCTAAGTTCAAGTCTCCATACAACTTTTGGGCCGAGGCCATCTCCACCGCTTTCCATGCAACCAACCGGCTTTATCTCCGCAAGAATAAGAACAAGACCCCCTATGAACTTCTCACCGGGAAAAAGCCTAATGTTAGCTACTTTCGGGTGTTTGGTTGCAAGTGCTACATTCTCAAGAAAGGAGTTCGGTTGTCAAAGTTTGAATCCAAGGCTCAAGAAGGAATTTTCGTTGGTTACTCAAATCAGTCCCATGCTTATAGAGTCTACAACAAAGCCAATGGAAGAGTTGAAGAGACGAGCAACATGAAGTTTGATGAAAATCATGAGTCTCTTGTTAGGCAAGATGGTTTTTGTGATCCAAGTGATGAAATTCCTCCCAAGTCCATAGGAAGAATGGGTGTGGGTTTCCACCTCCCCATTGAGGATCCCCTTATGGACGAAGGAGAAGGACCAAGCTCTACTCAAGTGGAGCCCTCACTCTCACAAGATCATCTTGCACATCAAGGACCTACTTTCTTAGCACAAGCTCCCTCAAGCTCTTCCGAAGCTTCCCATGCTCATGACTCTCCAAGCTCTAAAGAACAAGCTATTCATCAACAACATCAAGCTCCCACGATGGGGCTCCTCCTCAAGGCACCTCCCACGGACAAGCTCTTCATCAACCTCATCACCCCCCCCCCCCCAAGATGGGGCTCCTCCTCAAGGTCACGTTTCTCCCCACGGTCAAGCTCGTCGAGATCAAGAGCAAGTCAATGATCCTCAAGGATCCTCTCCAAGTGATGACTCCCCCGAAGTGGAAATTGATGAAGATGACCCTCGTGTTCGTGCTTATAGTCAAGGGGGCGGCTCAATTGGTGGAAATGACCAAGTGGTAGCTCAAGAATCTCGAATTAAGCACAAGCCCGTCGTCAAGCCTATCGTCTCACCAAGCTTGTTCGAGATGGCCATATCCTTGATAATGTCTATGGAGATTTCAATAAAGGTTCCACTACTAGGAGGCAACTAGCTTCCTTTTGCTCTCACCATGCGTTTATCTCTCTTGTGGAACCACAGAAAGTCTTCGAAGCTCTTGAACATGATGATTGGCTTGATGCTATGAATGAGGAACTTCACAACTTCAAAAGGAACAATGTTTGGACATTGGTTGATCGGCCTAAAGACTGTCAAAACGTCATTGGAACCAAGTGGGTCTTCAAGAACAAGTGCGATGCGAATGGAATTATCGTGCGCAACAAGGCAAGGTTAGTTGCCCAAGGATACTCACAAGTTGAGGGCATCGACTACGGTGAGACTTACGCCCCCGTTGCTCGCCTTGAATCCATTCGTATGCTTCTTGCCTTCGCTACCCATCATAACTTTAAATTGCATCAAATGGATGTTAAGAGTGCTTTTCTTAATGGTCCTTTGAAAGAGTTGGTATACGTCAAGCAACCTCCGGGTTTTGAGGATCCACTTTTTCCGAACCATGTCTACAAGCTCAATAAGGCACTCTATGGCCTCAAGCAAGCCCCACGTGCGTGGTATGATTGCCTTAGGGAGCTCTTGTTAGACCGTGGCTTCGAAGTGGGCCTCATTGATCCCACTCTTTTTACTAAGAAAGTTGGAGGCCACTTGTTCATATGCCAAATCTATGTTGATGACATTATCTTTGGGTCTATTAACAAAACTTTTAATGAGGATTTTGCCAAGCTCATGACCGACCGCTTCGAGATGTCCATGATGGGGGAGTTGAAGTTTTTCCTTCGATTTGAAGTCAAACAATTGAGGAAAGGGACTTTCATCAACCAAGCCAAGTACATCCAAGACATGCTTAAGAAGTTCAAGTTTGATCAAGTCAAAGGTTCCAAGACTCCCATGCCAACTAAGGTTAATCTTGATCTCTATCCCAAGGGTAAGGAGGTGGATCAAAAACTCTATCGATCGATGATTGGTTCTTTGCTCTATCTTTGTGCATCCCGACCGGATATTATGTTGAGTGTGGGTATGTGTGCAAGATTTCAAGCCGCACCAAAGGAAAGTCACATGGTGGCTGTCAAGAGGATCTTTCGATATTTAGTTCATACCCCAAACTTTGGGTTGTGGTAGCCCAAGGGAGCCAGCTTTGATCTCATTGGTTACACGGACTCGGACTGGGCTGGTGATAAAGTGGGAAGAAAGTCAACCTCCGGAGCTTGTCAGTTTCTCGGAAGATCTTTGGTTTGTTGGTCCTCGAAGAAGCAAAACTGTGTGTCTATGTTCATCGCCAAGCCTGAGTACATCTCTCGCCAAGAAGTCATGTGCTCAATTGCTATGGATGAAGCAAACATTAAAGGATTTTGGACTATCTTTTGACAAGGTGCCTCTTCTTTGCGACAATGAGAGTGCCATTGCTATTGCTCACAATCCCGTGCAACACAACCGGACCAAGCACATTGAGATTCGTCATCATTTCATTCGGGACCATGTTGCTAGAGAAGACATTTCTTTGGAGTATGTTCCCACCAAGGCAAATCTTGCGGATCTTTTCACGAAGCCTCTTGATGAAGCAAGGTTCCGAGAGTTAAGGCATGAGCTAAATATCATTGATTCGAGCAATGTTGCTTGAGCCCTTGCACACCTACCCGTGTCTCAATGTGTATCTTGTTTGGATGTAGGCATGGATTTAGGGGGAGTGTAGTTCCTCTTATGAACAAACACTATCCCTATTATGCGCACATTAAAGTTTTCATACTCTATAGTCTCTAAAGGAGACCATCTGATCTTCATGATGAGTGTTGGTAATGAACCCAAGATATATCTTCGCGGTGTCAAGCCATTTACTCTTATATAAGGTGGCTTCGGCCACCGACTCGTTTTTATTTGGTTCTATGACCTTTTTTTCTTATTTTTCTAGGTTTTTGCTGGTTTTGGTTCTTCAAAGTTTGAGCTATATATCCCAAGCTTTTCCTTACCTCAAGCCCTCTCTATTCCCTGCACAAGTTCTTCCTTGTTGTCCTATCCTGAGATGGTCTTCCTGGCATCAGCGGAACTTCCGGTCAGTCTGACCCAGAAGTTCCGGTCCCTGACCAGAACTTCCGGTGGTGCTCCCTGTCCTATATAAGGTGGGCCCTGGGGGAAAACGGGATCTTCTTCATTTTTTTTCCCCAAGACCCATCTTCTATTTGGAGCGCCGCCGGCCAGGACCTCTCCACGAAGGAGCTCCGACCCCTTCGTCTCCAACCTCTCCTCCGCAGATCTGCTCCGTGGGATACTTCCCCACCTCGATCTCCCGCCATGGACTCCGGTATTTGCCCTCAACTCCCTCCATTAATGGAGATCATGCTCTCACCATGGCTTGAGTTAGGGCACACCTTGTATAGGCTAGTTCTTTGGCTAGAACTTGTTGGAAGATCTTGGTAGGTCTAGGGTATCATGCTTGAGTAGATTGGTCCAATACATCCTAGAAAAATCTGTGCACTTGTGGTTTTTTAGATCTACATCTAGTGAACTCCTGTTTGGAACCATCAGTTCGTGGCCTCACCGGAACTTCCCGTGAGCCACGACCGGAACTTCCGGTGGACCATTTTCACCGGAAGTTCCGGCGATTCAGCGGAAGTTCCGGCCACAATGCAACTTTTTCTGTTTGTATTTTTCCAATCTATTTCTTTTGTTTCCTCTTCCGAACTTGTGCACTTATCCCACCTTCCCTCCCTATTCTTGTGCTTTCTTCTGAAGGGAAGGAGATACTCGCCAAGGCAAGCGTGCCCGCCGACCATCCGCTGACATTCCTCCTGAGATTGATGAGGAAGATGCTGAGGTTGTGCGTCCAACCGCTCAGACTTCTTGCCAGAAGGTTGCTGCTGCTCGCCGTGCTGCTGCTGCTGCTGCAGGGAAGAGGCCTGCTCTTTGTGGCATCCCGCAAAACCACTGCTAGAAAATCGCGTTGTTTTTGTGCATTGCATCGTCATCATCTGGCATTTGCTTGCATAAAACTATTTTTGAAAAGCCTGGATTTGTTTTCTAAACGCCCTGTCTTTAATTCAAAACCCAAAACCCGGTCTCCGGATTATTTTGTTTTGTCTGCCATTGGTTTGCAAAAGCCCGGTTTAACAAATAAAATATTTAATTATTTTGTGGGGGCAGTCGAACGGGCCGACCCGACCCAGTCGACCACCCCCAGAATAAAATCGGTCCACCTAAACTAAACCCATTTCCCACCCAATCCTAGTCTACCCACCAATCCCCTCCCTCCACCTCACCCTCTCCCCCAATCCCTATCCACCTGCCACCTCATCAATCCACCCCCACTTCCCCCCTCCTTCTCTCACCCCAGTCCCACCTACCCCCTCTCTCTCTCCCTCACCGGCCCGGCCCCACCTCGGCCCCACTTGCCAGCCTCCCCCACTCCCTTCCCTCTCTCTCTCCTGAACACCTCACCCCCACCACAGCCCCGCCCCTGGCCCGACCCCACCTGGCCCGCCTGGGACCCACCTCCCCACCTACCCCCGTCCTCCCGGCCGACACCGCGTCCCCAACCTCCTCTCTCCCCGTGCCTCCCTCTCCTCTCCGGCGCCGGCCACCACTGGCCTCCTCCTCACCTGGCCACACACCCTCCGCTCGCCTGCCTGCGCCCTCCTCACTCGCCTGCGCCCTCCTCTCCCGCTCACTGCCCGCCATGAGATCACCGCCCGGCCCTCATCACTCCTCCGCCATGGCCCGACCGACCTCACTCCGCTAGCCCGGCCGAGGCCGTCTCCGCTCGGCTCGCCTCCCCCAGCACCGGACCGCCTCCTCGCCGGCGACCCCGAGCCGCCCTCGCCCCGCGGGCCCTTCTCCTTCCCCTCAGGCGCCCACCTCCACCGCCAAGCAGAGCTCCATCGCCCGCTCCTCTCTGCCTCGCTCCCGCTCCCGCCGGCCGCCTCTGCACCTCCTCTCCTCCGCGCTCGCGCCGCTCGCCTTCTTCCTCGTCTCCGGCAACCACGTCGCCCCGCCCGGAGCGCCGTCGCCCGTCACCCAGGCCGCCTCCCTCGCCCCGCTCTGACCCCACGTCCCCGCCCGCCTCCTCCTCCACCTGCCCGGAGGCCGCCTCCTGGCCGACGACGAGCCCCCGCCGCCCGGCCGCCCGTGCTCCCCGCCGTCCTCCGCGTGGGCCCAAGCGCCGTCGCGCCTCACCCCTCCTCCTGCCGCAACCTCGACCTCGCCATCCCCTGTCGCCTCTACAGCGTCACGGACCCGGAGCTTCTCCATGCTCGAGCACGCGCGCATGGTGCTGCTATCCAGACGCTGCACCGCCACATTACCCTACTCCCGTCACGCCTCTACGCCAAGATCCTCGATGTCGTGTTGAGTCCAACAACCAAACACGGAGAAGGTTGACAAAGCGTCAAGTTCCCCTTGTCGACAAGATCGGCTCGATGCTGTTGGATTAGAAGACTGTACTTGGTGGAAAGCGAAGGCCCTGACGCAGATCCCAAGCTCGCCACCGGCGGACAAGATGGTACCCAAGGTCTTCCACATAGAAAACCCCAAGATCTCCTTCATGGAAATCGAAGCCGAACCCGGAGACTCCGTCACGGAGCATCAAGTACTTCCACTCGGACGCCCCACGGACTCGGAGAAACCCTCGGACGCCAAGTTCGCCTCATGAACCCCGAAGACCCGAACTCGAAGACCCGGACCCGAAGACCGCCAAGATCGCCACCGGTACGACAAGCACTTCGCCACGGAACGCCAAGTTCTACCTCCCGAACGCCAAGACCGAGTCGATGGCGCAGACCCGACAAGGGCTTCCCGACGACAAGAACGACACCGACCAGGGCGAATCCGATGCCCCCGACGCCAACCAAGTCCTCCTTCCCGGAAGCATTGACGCTCGTGCGACAAGATCTACTTCCCCAATCCGAAGGCCTACTCCGTTGTCCGAGAACGATCCCGTTGAACCCTGAGACCGACCCCGAACCCCCGGACCAAGATCTGCCGAACCCTAATGTGTGACCCCTTTCTCGAGCCCTATTTTTATAAATGTAATATATACTTGTTGCATATAAAATTGCCATGCTTGCATGCATAGTGTCATGTGGTTTGGGGGCCTTATGCCGATTCACCATATAATTAAATATGGGGCCCATATGCGGGCAAATCTAGTCTCATATTGGCCTCATTTAAATTTGTGTAGCGAACCGGTGATATATTCTGCCTTGTTAAACAACATTTAATTTGCGGGGAAGATAAATAACATGAACCATCTAATTAATTGTCGGGACCCCGGTTCCGCTTAAGATGACCTAATTGCACCGCACCCTTGCCATGTCATACATCATACATGCATCATGCCCGATCTTCTGCCGTAGTATTAAATAGTGCATCCGGTGTTTCTTCTAGTGTTTTGCTTCTTCGCGGATAAGGCCGTTGAGTTGATGTGAGCTTCGCCCCGATCTTCGGATGAACCTTCGGCAATGTTTTCAGGTGAGCATCTCCCCCTTTCCACCTATCTTACTTTTATAGTATTTATTTCCCTCCTGTTGATCTAATGCTATCTGTGTTGCGATGCTCTAGATTTCGTACCCGTGATATCCCTTGCAGCCTTATATTGCCTTGGACACACCCTATTACCTGTTGTTTGGTAGATAGTTGGACTTGCGCGTCGTAGTCGCTTGCTCAAGTGCTGTTGCGTGTCGTCAAGTGCCAAAGTTGTTGTTGTATTGCCGCATGTTTGGTGTTGGAGATGATCATGGCTTTAATTACCGTTCACTTTATTTACTGCTTAACAACTAAAATTGAAGTAGGTAAGCAGAGGCACAGGTGGGCAATAGATGTTATTTGGTTGTTAACCGTCCACTTGTGTCCCGTAGGACCCCGAGTGCTTGATACCTGTTCCTTGATTTTTCGCGCTATCCACATCCGGGAGGATTATGGGACCCCCCTGAGCCAGAGCTTGATTCATTCTTATTTCTTTGGGCCACAAACTAGTTTGAGGTTTTATTTACGATCCTGTACTTATGCCATGCTACTGCTTTATTTACGATTGTGCGAGGAGCACCTGTACTGTTTAGGATCGTGGCACGATTCCGCGGTATCGACAAGCCCAGTTTTGGGTTCCCAGTCGTTTATAGCCGTCCCCACAACCTTGAGTCCGTCTCGGAGCCGGCCGGCTTCGTTGCGGGTCTACTTTAAGGGGTGGCCCCCTGAAATAATTCTGAATCCTGTGATTGCTTTGTCGTGAAGGCCTCGTTGGGTTTTGATTTGGTTTTTCCGAGGTTGATCGAGTGTGTGTTGCTATTGGTGCACCCCGGCCGGGAAAAACTTTCTGAAAGCCGTGTCCGCGGTTATGGACGACTTGGAGCACAGTATCTGGATCATAGACAACTATAACTAAAGTAGTGCTATAAATTTGACTCTATAATGACTAGTAATCAGCTTCACTATAATGGAATGGCTACATAAAACTGCCCACAATTGCTTGTTTGGTTTGTCGCTTGCGACAATTGTATCTGACTAGTAAGTATTGCAACTACAACGGAATGGATAAATAAAAGTACCAACAACTGCTGGGTTTTGGGATATCTCATGCTAATTGTATTTGACTAGTAAGCGTCGCCACTACAACGGAATGGTTAACTAAAACGGCCCACTGCTTATTATATCAGGATGATTATCTACACCTGACTAGTAATTGCTGCAATGATAACTGAATAAATAAAACTGCCAACTGTGTGTGTTCCTCGGTTGACTTCCTCGTTGGTCTCGAGGGGGAAACACCAGGATGGGTTTGTTTGATGATAGTATCAGGTTGGTTCCGAATAGGTCTTTCTTACCCCTCTCCGATAGCCGCCGGTTGTATCGAGTCTCTATAGGTTGTTAAGTGCATGCTGCGCCGCTGCCGCTTCAGTCCACTATACCTATGTAGGCGAGGACCGCCGAATTCTAGTCTCGCCGTGTACTGGCCTCAGTACTGACGCTCCTCTTTTTCCTTTGCCCTTTGTCGGCACCCCTTTTGTTTAAGAAGGTAGTGAGATCGACGTCGTTAGCAGGGTTACCCTTTCGGCTTGGCCTGGGCAGGGTTATGGATGCCATTGGTTATTCTTCAGGGCTCTTAGCCCCATTTGCATCTTGTCCGTAGTCGGACGCTGTATCATTTTCAAGGTGATTTGGATCTTTGTATTGTATATCTGTATTCTTGACTCTTGGAGTCGTGTTGTATATATCTGTTCTGTGGGTCCCATCGAGGACTGTTGTGTAATGTTATTACTTCGTTTTCCACCCGCACGAAAGTGCCTGGTGGGCACCTTTGAATCGTTTCTATGCGGGTTTCGCTAAAACTTGCATAGGGTCGATTCTGAGGGTGTTACACTCTTGCTTAGAAGGCCACTGCTGCTGGGCCAGACATGAACAAAGCCAAGATTTCCAAGTGGTCTCAGAAGGCTTACTCTGGATTCAGGGCTACAGATCCCTACCTCTTGCCTCGTGATCATCTTTGCTTGGACCCTCATTTTCACACCTGCCGTCAGGAACAGATTTATGAAGAAATTTATGCATCAAAGAAGAAGTTCGTGGTTGCTCCTCAGAAGTACATCGATGTGCCTCACATGTAAGAGAAGCAAGTCTACTTTGGAGAGGCTCTTGATATCTGCCAGAAGTTTGGGCTAATTCCCCTCATGGAGCACCGTCAGAACTTTGATGTGACTGCTATTTCTCAGTTCTACTCCACTCTGTTTCTTCACATGCAGTCCTCTACTGAAGGTGTGATGAAGTGGATGACCAGGGACGTGTTTCTTACCGCTACTTGGGCTGAGTTTGCTGAGCTTCTTGGCTATCCCATTCATCCTGGCCGCGGGGCAAATGGTTGGCGTGTTCATGGTCCTGTAGCTGCTGATCCTGAGGTCCTGGAGCCTATCTACATTGAAGGATGGGGAACTGTTGGGTATGTGAATCATCTGCTGCCAGTTTTTGACATCATGCGCAGGGTGTACTTGAACACCATATCTCCCAAGGCTGGCAACTTTGATCAGTTTCATGGATATCAGGTTGACCTCATGCATCAGACTTATCTTCGCCGAGACACTGACAGGTCAATGGATGTTATGCACTTCATCTACTCAGAGATGTGGGCGGCTCTCATTGAAAAGTGCTCCTGCATCTATGCTCCCTACATTCAGACTCTCATCAATCACAAGTGGCTCGAGAAGACTGGCAACCCCTTCCCTCAAGACAACATCACCATTCATGAAGAGAAAAAGTTCCGTGTGAGTAAGCACCGAGCCTCGTTTCGGAAGAAAAAAGAAGCTGCTCTCAAGAAGGCTCAATATGTTGCTAGTGGTCCCTCCTCTGCTCCTGGCGGCTCTAGTGCTGGTGGTCCTTCTCTCCAGAGGCAGCCATCTTTGGGCAAAGAAGCTGCTTGGGAAAGTGAAGAAAACTTTCTTCTTTCTGCAGGACCGCGAGTATCAGGCTTATGTTGATCAGCGTCACAATATTCAGCGCCAGAAGGCCATCATGGCAGCCCTCAACATTCCTTGCTCACCGGTCTCTAGCTCTATCACTGCTCCCAAGGAGGATTGGATTCGCAACAACTGCAACTGGTCCGAAGATGAGTCTGAGGAGGAGGTCACTGGTCCGCCTGAGTCTTCTCCTCCTCCCCCTTCTCGTGGCTGGGACGAGTAGATTGATCTCTTCTTCCTTTTTGGTGTCTTGCTGCCAAAGGGGGAGAAAGATTTCTATTAGGTTGTCTATGGGATTTGCATGGGTTGAGTCGCGAGCCTGTTCTTGCCTTTGATCTTTTTTTACTCGCGAACTCTCTAGTTTATTTGTGTGCTTGTGGTTTTATGTCCGTGAACTTATGAGTGCTTGTGGACCATGTGTTATGTTATGTTTGAGACTATGTGGTATCTTCGTGGTATCTTATACAATGCCATGAGTGTGGTATCTTGTTGTCATCCTATGAGCTGTTGCTATGGTAGTGGAGCCTCATTGCTCTTATTGTTATTATTACTCCGTTTGTCTCCACCACATTTAGTTGGTTCTGGTATGATCTCTATCCCTTTTGTACCTTGCACTTGTGCTATCTTTGCAATTGTTAGGGGTAGCCTCCGTGTATGTGTGCTAGTCCTGTCCTTAGAGGTCTTCTCTCTACCTTGCACACATACAGGGGGATCTTGCCCCGTCCATTGCAAAGATTGTTTTGTTTCTATGCAAATATGTGGGATTGTCATCTATCACCAAAAAGGGGGAGATTGAAAGGACTATATCTTCCCATGATGTTTTTGGTGTTAAAATGACAATCCCAACCGTGTTTTTAATTGTGCTCTTGAGTTTCAGGGGAAACGTCGTTGATGTCTCCTTCTATTGTGATGGATGCTCTCTTGTGATCTTTTGAAGACGGTGGCCTTTTAGTCTTCTCCTAGTTTCTTTCCGGTTGTCGTTTTTAGGTCATCGTACTATTAAGAGGGGGTCCATTTTGGAAGCCTGTGGGAAATCACTTGTTCTTGCACAAACCTATATGCACCGCCATAGCCATCCCATTATCCTGTGAGAGAGAGCGTGTTCCTGTTCTGTTGGGGCCTTTTGTGTCTCACCGGAACTTCCGGTCATAGGCCGGAAGTTCCGCTCAAACTTTTCTGCGGGCTGTTCTACAGTTTGTTCCGACGCTAGTTCCGCCCCAAGTTCCGGTGGCGGCTCAGTAACCTTCTGTTTTGAAGTGTGCTATTTGCCGGAACTTGTCCGGAACTTGCATCAGAACTTGTCCTGCCAAAAGTTCTTGAGCAGAACTTTCACCTGAAAGCCGGAACTTCCGGTCAGACTCGCTTCGCGACCCAAAAGTTCCGCCCCTTGTTCCGCCCCAAGTTCCGGTGGAGGCTCAGTAACCTTCTGTTTTGAAGCGTGCTATTTGCCGGAACTTGGTCGGAACTTGCTCGGAAGTTCACCGGAACTTCCGGTCCGTTTTGACCGGAACTTCCGGTTGCGCTTCTGGAGCGGGCGTCAACGGTCTGATGACCGTTGGAGCCAGGCTGGGCGGAACTTCCGGCCCCTCACCGGAACTTCCGGTGAGGTCGCGGGGAGGCTGTAACGATTCAGCGTGGGGGGGGGGGCTATTTAAGGCACCCCCCTTCTTCCTCCCACCGTCTCTCGATTTTTTCTCTCTCCTCCATTAATGCTTGAGCTTCACCTCGCTAGATCTCTCTCTCTAGACACTCAAATGATTTGATATTTTGAGAGGTGAGGGAGGTGACCTAGATCTACACTTCCACCAAAGAAGAATTGATTTCCCCCACCCATCCTTTGTGGATCTTGTTGCTCTTGGGTTTCTTGGAACCCTGGACGGTGTAGGGCATCCTCAGAGCTGAGGCGTGTGTTGTAAAGCTTCGAGGTGTCGTTGAGGGCCTCCAATTGAGTTGTGGAGCCTCCCCCTCAACCTTGGTGTAAAGGTTTCGGTTGGCGCCTTCAAGGTCACCGGTTAGTGGATTGTGAGGCCTCCTTTGTGGGGGAGATCACCGGAGAAGAAGGTGAGGCCTTTGTGGCGCTCGGGTGACCTTGTGTGGACCCAACACCTCTCCAACATAGACGTAGCTCATTGGGAGTGAACTACGGGAATTACATCTCCGTGTCCCCTCGCCGGTTACTTCGTTCCCTTCCTTTACTCCTTGCTATTTACTGTTTTTGTTGTTGGTGTTTGTTTTCTTGCTTTAGGTTGTTCACTTAGTTGCATCTCTAGATAACTTCCTTTCTCGTTGAGCCTAAAAGTGAGAAACAAATTAAAATTGGGTAGACGCCTATTCACCCCCCTCTAGTCGTATCAAGTCTGTACTTTCACTTGCTTTAGGTCTGGGAAACGTCGTGTCCGAAACCCCGTCGACATACCGTTGGGTGTATGTTTTGTGATCTTGTACCTACCTGATCTGACAACAAGGGTGTAGGTGCGTGTGGAACCTTTGGTGCACCCCTGCAGGGTTAAATCTTTTCGAGAAGCCGTGTCCGCGGTTATGGACGACTTGGAGCACAGTTCTCGATCATAGACAACTATAACTAAAGTTTACTGTTATAATTTGACTTGTATCCGATATGACTAGTAATCAGCTTCACTACAATGGAATGGTTAACTAAAAGTGCCCACTGCTTATTATATCAGGATGACTATCTATACCTGGCTAGTAATTGCTGCAACGGTAACTGAATAAATAAAACTGCCAACTGTGTGAGTTCCTCGGGTGACCTCCTCGTTTGGTCTCGAGGGGGAAATCCCAGGATGGGTATGTTTGGTGGTGTTATCAGGTTGGTTCCGAATAGGTCTTTCTTGTCCCTCTCTGATAGCCGATAGTTATATAGAGTCTCTATAGATTGTTTAGTGCATGCTGCGCTGCCGCTTCAGTCCACCATACCTTTGTAGGCGAGGACCGCGAATTCTAGTCTCGCCGTGTACTGGCCTCACTACTGACCGCTCCCTTTTTCCTTTGCCCTTTGTCGGCACCCCTTTTTGTTTAAGCAGGTTTTGAGATCGACGTCGTTAGCAGGGTTACCCTTCCGGCTTGGCCTGGGCAGGGTTATGGACGCCATTGGTTATTCTTCAGGGCTCTTAGCTCAATTTGCATCTTGTCCGTACTCGGACGCTGTATCGTTTTAAATTTGAATTGGATCTTTGTATTGTATATCTGTATTCTTGACTCTTTGAGTCGTTGATGTATATATCTGTTCTGTGGGTTCCATCGAGGACTATTGTGTAATGATATTACCCGCACGAAAGTGCCTGGTGGGCACCTTTGAATCGTTTCTATGCGGGTTTGGCGGGAATCGCTGAGACTTGCATAGGGTCGATTCTGAGGGTTTTACAGCAAGGTTGTGGTCACCCACGATATCTCTCTCGTGGTCGTCATGCTTGTTGAGAGCCTCAGTTACAACTTACTTTCTGTTCGTGCCCTTGGTAAGATGGGCTTTGCTATTTTCATTGATGATGATTTGGTGGTACTCTTGTGGAGCAAGTCTCTAAAGGTCGCTTTTGTTGGGTATGCCGAAAATGACCTGTATGTGGTGGAATTTTCGGGGAAAACCACTTCGGGTCCGATGTTCTTATTCAGAAAGGCCGACGTGGGATGGCTATGGTATCGCCGTTTAGCCCATGCCAACATGAGAACTTTGCATAGTCTTCACAAGTGTGGCCACATCTTTGGACTACAAGACAATGTTTCCTTTGCCAAATATCGTGTTTGCAGGGCTTGTGTTGAAGGCAAAATGCATGACTCTCCCCACAATAGGAAGACTATTTTTTCTTCAAAGAGAATCTTGGAATTACTTCATGTGGACTTATTTGGTCCTCCATATCATGCCAGTCTCAATGGGAAGAAATATTGCTTGGTCATAGTCGATGATTACTCAAGATATACATGGGTTTATTTCTTCAAGCTAAAGAGTGAGACTCAACAAACGGTCATTGACTTCGCTAATGAGTTTCAATGTCAACACAATGTTCCCATCTTGGCAATAAGAAGTGACAACGGCTCCGAGTTCAAGAACTACACATTGAATGAGTTTCTAAGTGAAGAGGGGATAAGACATCAATATTCCGCTATGTACACCCCTCAACAAAATGGTGTAGCCGAGAGGAAGAACCGCACTTTGATGGATATGGCTAGATCGATGTTGGCTGAATTCAAGTATCCTTACAATTTTTGGGCTGAAGCCATATCCACCTCTTGTCACTCATCAAATCGGCTGTACCTACGCAAGATTTTGGACAAGACTCCATATGAAATACTCACCGGTAACAATCCCAACATTTCGTACTTCCGGGTATTCGGTTGTAAGTGTTTCTTTCTTATCAAAGGTGTCCATTTGTCTAAATTTGAGTCTAAGGCTTTAGAAGGTATTTTTGTTGGTTACGGTGCCAAATCCCACACTTATAGAGTCTATAACAAGCTCTCCAGAATTGTTGTGGAATCTTGTAGTGCGGAATTCGATGAAAATGATGGCTCCCATGTGGGGCAAGTTGGTGTTTGTGATTCAGATGCTGAAATACCCCAGGATGCCATAAGAATAATGGGCGTGGGATTTTTTCTCCCCATTGAGGAACCCCTTGTGGCGAATCGGTAAGGACAATGCTCCACTCAAGTGGATCCCTCATCTACACAAGATCAACAAGCCCCTACTTCTAGAGAACCCTCTGCACCAACACCGCAACTTGCTGAAGATCATCGGTCCTCTGGAAAAAATGGTAGTCCCAGGCCGGACTATCCGCCCCCTCCAAGGGGCGTACTGTCCGCCCCTGGCACTCCAACTCACTCCAGTGGACTTCAAGATAAACAAAACAGCCAAGAAAAATCCAGGCCGGATTCTCCGGCCCCAAGGGGCAAATTATCCTACCCTGGAACTCCTAGTTCTGCCAGGGACTCTCAGGAAGAATAAGTTGCAGCCACATCTCCCAGGCCGGATAGTCCGGCCCCACCCATGGGCGGATTGTCCGGCCCTGAAGAAACTATTCAGCAACAAGCTCCTGTTATCATCTCAGATCAAGATCAAGGGAAAGGTAGTAGACAAGACAAGGATCCAAATGCTGAATCAACTCCTTCTAGAAAAAATAAGGAAATTGAGGCTCGACGCAAGGCTCGTGCTGATCGGAACCTTGAGTTAAGGGCTCACACTCTTGACAAGGTTGTCGGTGATCTAAGAAGAAGGGTGTCTACTAGAAGAGAACTTGCCAGCTTCTATGGTCATCAAGCTCACATTTCAATGGCTGAACCAAAGAATGTATTTGATGCTCTTGAAGATCCCGATTGGGTGGTTGCCATGCATGAAGAATTAAATAACTTCGAGCGCAACAAGGTTTGGAAGCTCGTAGAGAAACCCAAAGAGTGCCACAATGTTATCGGCACCAAGTGGATTTTCAAGAACAAACAAGATGAGAATGGCATTGTTCTGAGGAATAAAGCAAGGCTAGTGGCTCAAGGATTCTATCAAGTGGAAGGAATTGATTTCAGGGAAACTTATGCTCCTGTGGCTCGTCTTGAGTCCATCCGTATCCTCCTTGCCTATGCCGCTCATCATAATTTTAAATAACAGCAAATGGATGTTAAGAGTGCTTTTCTTAATGGTCCACTACATGAGTTGGTATACGTCAATCAACCCCCGGGATTTGAGGATCCCAAATTTACGAACCATGTCTACAAACTCGATAAGGCGCTCTATGGCCTTAAACAAGCCCCACGTGCGTGGTATGAGCACCTTAAAGAGCTTTTGTTAGACCGTGGATTCGACATTGGGAAAATCGATCCCACTCTTTTTACTAAGAAGGTTAATGGGGAGCTTTTTGTATGCCAACTATATGTAGACGAAATTATTTTTGGCTCTACTAACCAAGATTTTAACGATGAATTTTCAAAGCTGATGACTGACAGGTTTGAGATGTCTAGGATGGGAGAATTGAGGTTCTTTCTTGGATTCGAGATCAAACAACTTAGAGAGGGAAATTTCATTAATCAAGCTAAGTACATCCAAGACATGCTCAAGAGGTTCAAGATTATGGATCTCAATAGCGTTGCTACTCCAATGCAAACTAAGTGTCATGTTGATCTTAATCCAAAGGGTAAAGACGTGGACCAAAAGGTATACCGATCCATGATCGGCTCTCCTTTTACCTTTGCGCATCTAGGCCTGATATCGTGTTGAGTGTAGGAGTGTGTGCAAGGTACCAAGCCGCTCCTAAGGAAAGCCACCTAGTGGCGGTCAAGAGAATCCTCAGATATTTGGTTCATTCCCCAAATTTTGGTTTATGGTATCCCAAAGGCTCCAGTTTCTCTCTATGTGGTTACACTGATTCAGATGGGGCTGGTGACAAAGATGATCGAAAATCAACTTCTGGTGCATGTCAATTCTTGGGCAGGTCTCTAGTGTGTTGATCTTCAAAGAAACAAAATTGCATATCACTCTCAACCATCGGAAGTGAATATGTTGCTGCTGCAAGTGCTTGTACACAATTATTATGGATGAGGCAAACTTGAAAGGAATATGGTGTCAATTGTGACAAAGTGCCTATTTTATGTGACAATGAAAGTGCTATCAAAATTGCTTACAATCTGGTGCAGCATACAAGAACAAAACATATTGAGATTCGCAATCATTTCACTTGGGATCATGTTGCTCGTGGCGATATTGCACTATCTTTTGTGAGCACGAAGAACCAACTTGCTGATATCTTCACGAAGCCTCTTGATGAAGAAATATTTTGTTATTTGAGGAATGAGCTAAATATCATAGATTCAAGGATCTTGGCTTGACTACCCTTGCATACTCACTTACTCTTCTTCATGTATTTGTCTTAGATGCGGGCATAGACATAGGGGGAGTGTGGTCCTAATTGATTGGGCTAACCCTCCCCCCATAATGCCAAAAGCAAGAAAAATCATTTCCCTTAATATCATTTTGTGATATGTGGGTCATCGATGAACATTGGTTTTGAACTCAAGATACATCTTCGCGGTTTCATGCCATGCGCTCCAACATAGTGGCTGCGGCCACCGCCCTCTTCCTTGATTAGAGTTGGTTTCTATTGGCTCTCTTTCGGATTCTCTTGCATATCTCTTGTTCTTATGGAAAACACACCCAATATTGGCTTTTAGTTGATTTGTTCTTGCAATTTTGGGTGTGTAGTACCATTGTCTAGGGCGTTAGCATCGCTCTTCTTCCTTTTTGGCGTTTCGATGCTAAAGGGGGAGAAGTAGTTCTATTAGGTCACGGATTTGCATGGGTCGGGCGCAAGCACTTGCCTACTTTTCATTCGTTTTATTTGCCTACTTGTGCCCTTTTAGTGTTGAACTTTGTGTGCTTGGTTTGTATAAGACTTTGTCGTGTGTTACTTTGTGCTCGTGTATGGATCTTTGGAATTCTGGATTTATCTTGTGGAACTACTCATATGGAATTCTGGATTTATCATATGGAGTATGGTATTGTATTGATGGCATATGGAATTATGGAATTATCTACTGATTGCATCAATATTATGGGTTTCAATCCCGGTGGTATGACTTTGTTTCCTAACTCACCTTGTTTTAATTGTCTTTATTATGAAATTGTCTTGCTCTTTAGTGTGTGCATTTGTCTGCAAATGAAAATTATAAATATGCACATATTTAGGGGGAGCCTCTTTCATTTCATTAAGGTGTTGTTAGTAGGTTTTATTGCAAATCCTAGTATTGTCATCTAACACCAAAAAGGGGGAGATT
Organism: Avena longiglumis; assembly: GCA_030063025.1. Lineage (NCBI taxonomy): Eukaryota > Viridiplantae > Streptophyta > Magnoliopsida > Poales > Poaceae > Avena > Avena longiglumis. The sequence goes on from CP125978.1 coordinate 166,226,127, forward strand.
GAAAGAACATTTCATAATCCCTAGTGTTTTATGTGTTAGATAACAATATCAAGGATTATTTAATGTGTGTTGAAGTGTTGCAGATATCTAACTTGAAAAGGAAACTGCTTTTGGGGGGGGCGGATAATCCGCCCCACCCCATTCCCAGAAAGGCGCAACCCCCGGAGAGGGGGCGGAGTATCGGCCGGATTTTCCATCCTGGCCGGATAATCCGCCTCCCCCAAGATCGACTTCAAGATTGCCAAGGCGCAACCCCCAGAGAGGGGGCAGAGTTTCCCCCGGACTTTTCGGCTCTGGGGTGGATTTTCTCCCCAGGCCGATAGTCCGCCCCCTCAAGGAATTTCAACAAGTCAAGACCTGCGCGGCTCTCTGTATGGGGGGCGGATTTTCCCCCCGGAGTTTCCGTCCTGGGAGCAGACTTTTCCCCCAGGGCGGATAGTCTGCCCGTAGTGGGGCGGATAATCCGCCCCCAAACTTCTCCAACGGCAAGATCTGGGAAGGGATATTTAAACCAGCCTGCCCCTCCTGCCAGAACGCTTGATTCATTCTAAAAAGTCAGGATCTGTTCTTCAACCTTCATCCAAGAGAGCTCCACCTTCATCCACCCAAAGGCTCCATCCCTTGGGAAATCGTAGGAGGAGAACTTGATCTTCAACTATTGCAATCAAGCGCTTCATCTCCTCTCCATTCATTTGGAGAATCACCGATCTAGTATTTCTTGCAAATATCTAGATCCTTGCTTTTGTTTAAACCTTGTTATTGTGGCATCTGGGTGTCATTACGGGAGCCCCCAATTCAGTTGTGGGTGTGTGCCCCGGTAGAGTTGTAAAGGCACCAGTTCCCACCTCGAAGGGTACCAATAGTGGAGAAGGTGGATCAGGCCTGGCGTGGCGAGATCCATCGTAGAATAGGCTGAGGCCTATGGTGGCATGGTGGTCTTAGAACTGCACACCTCTCCAACGCAGATGTACTTCCCTTAACAAGGAAGGAACTGCGGTAAAACAAATCTCTGTGTCTTCGCGTGCTCCACTACGGTTTCCTCGCTCCTCTCTTTACGTGCTTAGTAGCTAGGTTTGCATATAGGGAAATTCTTGTAGTTGCATATCTAGAGAATTTACTTTGTATCAAGCCTAAAATTGAAAAAGAACTAAAAATTGAGTATCACCTATTCACCCCCCCTCTAGGTGCCCATATGATCCATTTCAAACACTACCTCCGACTACAAAGCTATCGATCAAGGAACGCCATTCCGCTGAAAATCCTTTCATTCTAAGAGATTGTTGTAGGAAATACCATTTAACTTTGTCATAAGCCTTCTCAAAATCAATTTTAAGTATTACGCCATTCATTTTTTTTCTATGAAGCTCATGAACCGTTTCATGCAAGGTATCCACACCGTCGAGAATGTGTCTACCTTGCATGAAGGCGGTTTGCGAAGGCCTAACAACATGATCAGCCACAGAGTTCAACCTGATAGTAGTGACCTTGGTGAAAATATTGAAGCTAACATTAAGAAGACAGATCGATCTATATTGTTGGATCCATTCTGCTTCATTAACTTCAGGTAGTAAGATGATTTCACCAAAGTTCAGCCGAAACAGATCAAGTTGACCCACATGTAAAGCACTGAACATATTCAAGAGATCTGATTTGATTACATCCCAAAAAGTTTGGTAAAAATCATCGGGGAAACCATCTGGACCAGGTGGCTTATTATGCTCCATTTGGAAAACAACTAATTTGACTTCCTCCTCAGAATATGGAGCAGTCAGATAGTTGTTTTTCTCCGCAGAAACTTGGGGTACATCATTAGTTTGGGATTCATCCAATGAGAAAGTGCCTTCCTTCGGATCCCCAAACAAACCCTTATAATAATTCATAATGTAAGAATTTAGCTGCTCGTGTCCTTCAATCATCTCATCATTATGCCTTAAGGAATGAATACGTTTCTTCTTGTGTCTGCCATTGGCTACACTACGGAAGTATCTAGTATTAGAATCCCCATGCAAAATAAACTGTGATTTAGAACGTTGATACCACTTGAGTTCCTCTTCGCGCAGTAACCGGGAAATCTCCGCATTTGATTGGATTTTTAGCTCAATTTACTATGGAGTATGCAACCGAGCTTCTGCCAAAGCTTCAAGGTCATCAATAGTAGCTGAAAGTCTAAGTTTTTCCTTTTTAAGAATACCAGCGGTATGACGCGCCCAACCCCCAAGATGTTTTTGTGTCAAACGCACTTTATTATTCCATCTTTGAATTGCGGTATTGCCAGCAACCGGTCTTTCCCAAACTACTTTCACCATATCGTGGAAAACATCACGAAGCAGCCATCCGAGCTCAAATTTGAAAGTACGGCCACAGCGTTGAGATGGTAAACCAGTGGTTAGCAAAATGGGAGAATGGTCTGACAAAGCCTCAATACGTTCTAGAGCGCGTAACGAAACTAGAGGGAAGTGGTCTTCCAAATCTGAGTCCATCAGTACACGATCAAGTTTTTTGTATGTTGGTTTCGACAAAGAATTCATCCAAGTAAATTGTCTACCGATCATGTTTACTTCCTTCAAGTCAAGACTGTCAATGATATTGTTAAAAAGGAAGGGCCAATGATCGCCGAAACGGCCTTTGCTCTTCTCATATGGGAACCGAAGCAAGTTAAAATACCCCTATAAGAATAGGGTATGGATTATCTTTTGCTAAGTTCACCAATTCTCGAAGGAAATCAGCCTTGAAAGCCTCTTGATCCGCACCATACACAGCAACCAGACTCAAGACGAAATTATCAGTTTTATTACGGACGTGAAGTTTTATATGAAACTCCCCTTCTGCAACAACTAATATATCCATGGTGTCTGCTCGCACGCCAAGTAAAATGCCCCCAGACTGTCCCCTGGGTGGATGAGAATGCTACACAAAATCTATACCACCCGATAGGCGGTCTAGTGTAGTTTGAGAAAATTATCGTCTACTCATTTCGGAGATAGCCACAAAATCCAGATTGTGTTCCCTAGAACAGAGTGCAATGTGTAAATGTTTAGCTAAGTCTCGAAGACCTCTGCTATTTAAAAACATTCCATTCATTGGGAAACAATAATAGATTTAGGCGCAAGATCTCGTTACGAGATTTGTTACATTTTTTTCTAGAAGTCGATTTACGACCAGAAGCAGTTAGCTCATAAATTGAGTTTAACCTATCTTCGTCCAAACCAACTTCAAGAACTTCACCTACTAGATGAGATAGGATCTGACCATCTGTTGAGATGTCTGTATCCTCATCATCAGAGTAGGTGGAAATATAAGAGGCCAAGGCTTTTGGAACAACCGTTAACCGGTCAAATTCCATCCGCTTCAAGACCTTAGCAGAAATAGAAACATCACTTACATTCTTACCTAAACTAATTCCAACAGAATTAAGCTTAGAATTAATGCTAGTCGATGAAAAAGGAATACATGACTTAGATGAAGAGGGATTACCAGCCGTGCTGAGATTCTTCTCCGCCTTCCTACGCATGGCCTTCTCTAAAGAATCCACATCCGTAGCCGAAGCACCGTCGGCTCTCAACGGGTGTCTTGCACTCCTGTGCAGCACCAACATCGGAGAATACTTGTGCAAAGAAGTTGTCGTAGTGATCCACACATGCTGATTGTCCTCGATGGCAGCATACGTCGCCGACTCCAGCTTGGCCAGCGACATCATAAGATCCACGAGCAAAGGTTCATCCCCACATCCTAGGCCAGCCTGTGGCCCAAGATCAGAGGCAAACAGTCCCAGCGCCGTACTCTCCTGAGGGGCCTGCTGCGAAGTGGGCTGCACCTCCTGCGACGCTCACGCAGAAGATGACAAAGAGGGCCGAGCCGCAGGCGATGAGGCCGGCTGAGCCAAAGTAGGCGAGACAGAACGGCCCGCGGCCGGCGAATCGGTGAGCATCACTACACCCAACAACGTAGATGCATCGGAGATGCCCGGAGAAGAGGGATGCACTGCATTCGGTGTAGAAGAGGGGGTCAGCGAAAGAGGCTCGACAGAGCAGGACACCATAGTGGCGTGAGAAAACTCTAACGATCGAGGTTGTGTCAAACCAACGCCACCCAAGGCCAAAGATACAGTAGTAGAGATCACCCCAGGCCGCTGAAAGTAAGAGCGAGAGAACCGTGCAACAGCAACAATGGCTTTACCCCTGGGAGTCTGAGGACTATGTGTAGGGGTTCGTAGCATGGAAAACAAAAATTTTCTATCGCATACAAACAAACAAGCCAAGATCTATCTACTAGATTGTAGCAACGAGTCGATGGAATAACTTACCCTCGAAGATTCCAAAGCGGTTAATGAGAGCAGATTCTCGTGGGTGATGTAGTCGTACTCTTTCCGATCTCAAGATCGCGTAGACGATCCTTCCGCCAAGGTTCCTGCAGCGCTTCCAGATCGGTCACACGTTCGGTACTGACGATGACCTTCCTCTCCTTGTTCCAAAGAAAGCGGAGGTTGTAGCACTCTCCTCGCGATTCCGGCAGCACAACGGCGTGGTACCAGAAGTAGAGGGGAGATCCCGCAGGGCTTCGCCTTAAGCCGGAGCGAGTATGGTGGAGTATGAGAGAGAGCTATTAGTGGTCTAGAGATTAGACACACCAATTAGAAGGATCTAAACCGAAGGCTAGGGCAATTAGAAGCTCTAAACCAAAACGGTTCTAAACCGGAGATTAGAGGATAGGAACTTGTGTGTCTAGAGGAGGAGGCCCTGCCCCTCCTTTTATAGGTGGGAGGGCGGCAAGGGAGGGAGTCCCTCCCCAAGTCGGCCTTGGTTGGCGCGCCGGCTTGGAGGGACTCCTCCCCCAAGTCGGTTCCAACCACCTCTTGCTTGTTTCCCACAATTTCCTATTTTAGCCGTTTGACTTTCAAACTGGTCGTTTGACTTTTCTGTTTGGGATTCAATTTAATAATTTATTTGGAACAGCGAGAACACTTAGTACATGATGCAATCATTCCAATATGCAATGACACATTCATGTACCCTCCCCCCCGGAGTGCCGGACAATCCAGAACCTTCTAGAACATTCCCGATGAAAACACCGGAATCATTCCCGAACTCCGAAACGGGACTTTCCTTATATGAATCTTATTCTCCGAACCATTCCGGATCACCTCGTGATATCCCGGATCCCATCCGAGACTCCGAACAACATTTGGTCTCTTTCTCATAATACCATAACTACTCAAACAACGTCGAATCCTTAAGTGTGTCTCCCTACGGTTCGTGAATTATGCGGACATGATCGAGACACTTCTCCGAACAATAACCAATAGAGGAATCTGGAAATTCATATGGCTCCACATATTTCTACGATTACTTATGATCGAATGAACCACTGACATACGATACCAATTTCCCTTTGTCTCACGATAGTTTACTTATCCGAGGTTATGATCGCCGGTATCTCTGCATACCTAGTTCAACCTCGTTACCGATAAGTACTCTTTTCTCGTTCCCTTGATATGTGATCCCTTGTGAGCCAGTCCCATGCTTGCATGCTCATTGGATCCCATTCCACCGAGAGGGCCTAGAGTATATCTACCCGTCATATGGATGGACAAATCCCACTCTTGATCCATGTGTTTCAACCAATACTTTCCGAACACTCAATGCCACCTTTATAGCCACCCGATTCACGGTGTGGTGTTTGATGTCATCAAAGCATCCATCCGGTAAAGGTGATATGCATGATCTCATGGTCGAAGGAATTAGGTTACTATGTATCAGAAAGCATATAGCAATTGAACTATTTAAATGACTTGATCTTTATGCTACGCTTATCTATAGGAGTATGTCCATCACATCATTCTCCTAATGACATGATCCTGTTGTTACTAACATCTCTACGTTCATGATCAGGAAACCATGATCATATATTAACCAACAAGCTAGTTTAACAAGAGGCTTTACTAGGGACTCTTATTTTAGTTTACAAATCACACAAGTATTAATGTTTCTGGTTAATACAATTATAGCATGGTATGTAAAAATTTATCATAAGTGTGAATATATGATAATAACCACTTTATTATTGCCTCTTGGGCATATCTCCAACAGTCTCCCACTTGCACTAGAGTCAATAATCTAGTTTCAAACCTTTGTGTATTCAACACCTATGGCTTTTCGGTGTTGTATGTACACGATTGCTAATGGTCAACTGATCTCCGAATCTGACACTTCCAGGTCCGTGTGTAATTGCATGTCTTTGCGTCTCTACGCATCACTCATTCTCTAATGAGATGGCTTTGTATAAATTTGGTCTTTCGGTGTGACCTTTAGCTCTTTGGGGTTAAAACATGTTGATAATATTGTCGCACAATATATCTTCATAGTATTATCCCACTATGAACTACACCTAGTTTGATAACAAACTACTTGACACGAATGCCCTCTTTTGATGCTAAAATAGCAGTCATATACTTAGCCTTTTGTTGTAGTATCAGTCACAATGTCTTAACTTTGGAACTCATCCAAATCCATTATGGAACTCACTTTCCATTATATTGTGCCACCCTTAGTTTAGATCGAGATAAACTTAATTTGTACTTTGTGACAAAACTAGTATCAATGTAGTACTTTTCCAATGAACTAACCATCTATTTGTCACTTCTACAAATATTATACTCTTAGTTCTTCCAAAAGATCATAAGAATATCTTTACTATTGTCCAATGATCATATTTAATCATTCGGTATATGCTCACAACATTTAGAGCATAGGACATATCTGGATTTGTACATATCACAGTATGATTGATATAAATACTCTTTGTGATTTCATACATCAAGTATCAATCTATACTTGATTATTTGTTTCACTTCACCAAATGTCAATACACTTGAATATATCATCAACATTTGAACTCTTTCAATCCTTTCTGTGCGACAAGAACCTTTCTTGTAGTTTCTATATTGAACTCATTCAATATCTCGTCTATGTACTTCTGGCACAACCATATTAGCGTCTATTGATGCCAAATATTTGGGTTTTTCCTAAGTCTTTCATCGGGATGAAATTCTTAATATGTGTTAATAAAAGATACATTATTTCCAATCAACAATATGTATTCCACATAATGTATTAGAAACATGTCTTAGCGCTCCCACTTAATTTCTTGCAAATGCAAGCATCTCCATCGTCTCTGATGAACTTTTAAACTCCTTTAATAGTTTCATCACAGTGAAGATTCCAACTCCGCGATGCTCACTTTAACCATTGAAGTTTGCATATGCTTTTAGCATCCTTTTGAATTAACAAAACCCTATGGACCGTGTTATGCACATGTCCTAGGTAACGATTCTATTAGAAGAACTTGTTTTGTTTATTCAACTACCATATAACAAATTATATGTAGTGGTTGCTACATTAATCCGTCTAGACTAAATATCACTATGAAAGATCAAATCTTGTCATAGTCAACCTTTGAACATTTTGTGAACTCTTTCCCAACATGTCGACTATTTCATAGATGTAAAACATCCATGTCTATTTCTTTATAGATCCAGACACAACTGTAAGGTCTTACACCTTTCTCGAGGGTCCTTCAAGTTCAAAACTTGATTTCTCGTGTATGGAACTATCACGGATTTTATGGCTTCAAGCCATTGACGGAGTCAGGGCCCATCATCGCTTCTTTGCATGTAGTCGGTTCATTATTCTCAAATAATGATTCAACCCTCAAATCTTGGTATTTAATTGTTTACCCGATCTACTTGTTTCAATAGGAACTTAGATCTCCGTGACCACAACCTTTGAGGCACGTGAGCCATGAGCATTGTTGCTGCCTCCGGAACACTTTTCGGTGCTGCGCAACTTTGCACATATAGCTAAGGTTCCTTTAACCTTATCCAAGTTATATTGTCCTCCCACTTTTCTTTTCACGAAAAATTCCTTCCCAAAGAAACTTGACGTTCTAAGCGACAAACACTTTTGTCTCTGGTGTTATGGAGGAATACTCAACATTTATACAAAGACAGGTTCATCCGACTTTGGTTGCAAACATCTTTCTTATGCATAGCAAACCATTGTTTAAGAAAGGACAACTTGGGTTTTATCCCAAACCATAACTTTATATGGTGTCATTTCAACGGATTATGATGGAGCTCTTTTCAGTGGAAAAACGGTAATCTCTAAAGCTTTTAATCATTAAAATATAATGACAATTTTATGAATTATACCTTTGATCTTACCATGTCAAACAAGGTTTAATTACATATCTCGAACGCTCCATACCCTTATGGTGTTTCGGGAAATGCAAATCCACGGAACGATTCCTTAAATCTTAGGTATTATGCTAAACTCTGTAACTCAAATATCTTCCTTTATGATCTTTATCATAAACTATTTGTATTCTTGTTACTATGATTTTGCACTTCATCTTGAAAGTCTTTGAACTTTTCAAATGTTTCATACTTCATCCTTATTAAGTAAATATTCATATATTCACTCAAAATTTCGGAAAAAGCAAATGAAGTTAAAATCCATCGCTCTTGACTACACATAATGGACTTCGTACAACAATATGTACAATTTCCAATAAGCTAGTCTTCCATTCCCTTTTGGCCTATGAACGAAGTTTCAATTATCTCTAGGAAAGTTTCACAAGTGTCATTTGATCAAAAATCAAAAGACTCCAAAATTCCATCCACATGGAGTTTCTTCATGTTTTCTTTCCAGTATAATTTAAACGGCGATGTCACTTCCTAAGTGATCTTTCAATCAATTTGTCTTTCGACATCTTTAGCACTAGTTTTATGGATGTGATGTCTCCAACAAGATTTGCGAATCATCCATCTTTTATGGATTACGGCAATTATTTGAACAACCCTTTTGTTCTCATAATACCTGATAAAACAAATCTTGAAGGAAAGCTTTGATGTTTAACGAGCAACACAATAACCCTTTATTTGTTCTCGATGAACATCATCACATATTCTTTTGATAGTTACTTAGGCCATTGTAGTTCATGAATTGTGTTGTTTCGTATGACGATTCACACCAACAAATTCAGTATCAAATACTTGAGAACCACATTGTTTAACAAGCAAAGAATATAGCCATAACATGTATATCATCTATATACTTAAGCTGAACAATTCTAGTCTTTTCCTTTCTGCCATATACTTATGAGATTTTCTTTCAATATTTCCTTTTCTGTTTGAAAGAATCTATCAACATCAATAGTGGAGTCATACATATGACATATAGTCCAAAGCATGTATAGTTAAATACCAATGTCTTCGGACTTGCACTTTGAAGTAGATCACCATCATCAAATGTTTGGTGTTCTTTCAAATTCCTTTCTTTAGTAATCTCTTGGTGTAGTAAACATTTTACCTACATCAAATATTCACCCTTATCATGGAATTATCCATGATCAAGCTACTTTTAGCTTATAACGGTGAAACATGAGTATAATGTTGCTCTCCAAATCCTTTTGGACGATTAGGACAACTAGTGTCTCCAACCTTTTGCAATTTCTCATCAAATATGAGAACATGACTTTTGCCATATTATACTCTATCATGTTGTAACCAATACTTCGTTTCAGATATCACAATATCTTCCACACATCATGGTTTCAAACAATTCTTCAGATCCTAGATAACCTTGATATTAAGAGAATCCTTTGAATATCAAGAATCATGGAGACAAACATGATACTTATATACTAACACTTGGAATTGTTACTCTTGATTTAATACTAATTATTAAACTTCATGGAGTAACGAACTTACCTTGAAAGTTTGCAATAGGACTTTTAAACTTTAGATTAACACTTCAAAACAATACGATACCGTTCAGAAAGTAACTAACCAGAATTCTATAGTTCTATCATCTCAACTATAACTAAGCGTAAGGTGGTAAACGGATGCCAATGACTACAACAACTATGCAAATTCACTTTGATTTAGTTTATGATAAATTGAGTTCTAATTAATAATTAAATTAATCTAGGTGAACTCCCACTCAAAACAACATCCCTCACATTGTTTTAGTGATCACACGAACCAAATCCACCACATCAAAACCGATCATCACGAGAGTTGATATAGCTTCAATGGCGAACAATCAACATGTTCATCATATCTACTATATGACTCATGCTCTACCTTTCAGTAATCCGTGTTCCTGAGGCCATGTATGTACATGCTAGGCTCGTCAAGATCAAACCTTAGTTTCCGCATGAGCAAATATGTCTTGCTCACGTTGTATACACTTGTAGAATCTAACACACCCGATCATCACGTGGTGCTTCGAAACAACAAGCTTTAGCAACGGTGCTAACTAAGGGTGAACACTTTATGACTTGAAATTCATGTGCATGAGGGATCATCTTATAATGCTACCGTCATCTACTAAGCAATACAAGATGCATAAAGGATTAAAATCACATGCAATTCATAATATGTGATATGATATGGCCTTTCTTCTTTGTGCTTCCGATCTCCATCTTCAAGCACGGACATGATCTCCATCATCACCGACATTTGCATCAAGGTCAATGATGCTTCTCCATGGTTGTCGTCCACCGGCTTCAACTATTACAACTACTTTGAATAGACACGCGGGTCTTAACAGAAATTAAAGACAACCATATGGCTCCTGCCGGTTGCCTACTTACAATAAGGAACATTCCATACATCATATATAATCACAATCATGGCCATATCACATCACTGCACACCTGTGCAAAACAAAGTTATACGCCTCTACTTTCTTTGCATATTTTACGTGGTTTGGGGCTTTCAATAAGTGTCGTTCTAACTTACGAACAAGAACCACAACATTGATACTAGTATTGTCAATCACCCGTTGTAAATTGGATCTTAACTATGCTAGGAGAAACAGGCACCCGCAAAGCCACTTATGCAATACAAGTTGATGTCAAGCGTGGAGCAAGTCTCATGAACGATGTCATGTAAGGTTAGCCCGGGATGCTTCATCCCAACATACAGCAAGATGCAAAGTACACAAGAACAAATCGACAATAAAAGCATCAACAACCACAATGACTTGAAATTCTACTCGTGCAACAGATCTACATATAGACACGGCTCTGATACCACTGTAGGGGTTCGTAGCATGGAAAAAAAATTCTATCGCATACAAACAAACAAGCCAAGATCTATCTACTAGATTTTAGCAACGAGTCGATGGAATAACTTACCCTCGAAGATTCCAAAGCGGTTAACGAGAGCAGATTCTCGTGGGTGATGTAGTCGTACTCTTTCCGATCTCAAGATCGCAGATTCTCGTTCCGGCAGCGCTTCCGCAGTCGGTCACACGTTCGGTACTCGACGATGACCTTCCTCTCCCTTGTTCCAACAGGCAGCGGAGGTTGTAGCACTCTCCTCGCGATTCCGGCAGCACAACGGCGTGGTACCGGAAGTAGAGGAGATCCTGAGGCTTCGCTAAGCCGGAGCGAGTATGGTGGAGTATGAGAGAGAGCTATTAGTGGTCTAGAGATTATACACACCAATTAGAAGGCTCTAAACCGAAGGCTAGGGCAATTAGAAGCTCTAAACCAAAACGGCTCTAAACCGGAGATTAGAGGATAGGAACTTGTGTGTCTAGAGGAGGAGGCCCTGCCCCTCCTTTTATAGGTGGGAGGGCGGGGGGAAGTCCTCCCAAGTCGGCCTTGGTTGGCCCGGCTTGGAGGACTCCTCCCAAGTCGGTTCCAACCACCTCTTGCTTGTTTCCACGCTTTCTGTTTTAGCCGTTTGACTTTCAAACCGCCGTTTGACTTTTCTCTTTTGGGATTCAATTTAATCCTTTATTTGGAACAGCGAGAACACTTAGTACATGATGCAATCATTCCAATATGCAATGACACATTCATGTACCTCCTCCGGAGTGCCGACAATCCGTAACCTTCTAGAACATTCGATGAAAACACCGAATCATTCCCGAACTCCAAACGGGACTTTCCTTATGTGAATCTTATTCTCCGGACCATTCCGGATCACCTCGTGATATCCGGATCCCATCCGAGACCGAACAACATTCGGTTTCTTTCTCATAATACCATAACTACTCAAACAACGTCAATCCTTAAGTGTGTCTCCTACGGTTCGTGAATTATGCGGACATAATCGAGACACTTCTTCGAACAATAACCAATAGAGGAAACTGGAAATTCATATGGCTCCCACATATTTCTACGATTACTTTGCGATCGAATGAACCACTTACATACGATACCAATTTCCCTTTGTCTCACGATAGTTTACTTATCCGAGGTTATGATCGCTTGATCTCTGCACACCTAGTTCAACCTCGTTACTGATAAGTACTCTTTTCTCGCTCCCGTGATATGTGATCCCTTGTGAGCCAGTCACATGCTTGCAAGCTAATTGGATGACATTCCACCGAGAGGGACCAGAGTATATCTATCTGTCATATGGATGGACAAATCCCACTTTGATCCATGTGTTTCAATCAATACTTTCCAAACACTCAATGCCACCTTTATAGCCACCCGATTCACGGTGTGGTGTTTGATGTCATCAAAGCATCCATCCCAGAAAGGTGATATGCATGATCTCATGGTCGAAGGAATTAGGTTACTATGTATCAGAAATCATATAGCAATTGAACTATTTAAATGACTTGATCTTTATGCTACGCTTATCTATAGGAGTATGTCCATCACATCATTCTCCTAGTGATATGATCCTGTTGTTAATAACATCTCTATGTTCATGATCAGGAAACCATGATCATATATTAACCAACAAGCTAGTTTAACAAGAGGCTTTACTAGGGACTCTTATTTTAGTTTACAAATCACACAAGTATTAATGTTTCTGGTTAATACAATTATAGCATGGTATGTAAACATTTATCATAAGTGTGAAGATATGATAATAACCACTTTATTATTGCCTCTTGGGCATATCTCCAACACTATGATTGAAAGGCGTGACCACAAACACTGGCAAAGAAGAAACCTTGTTGACCTGAGGACCTCCCACAACTATTTGGGTACACGCATTATCAATTTCAATCTGATTCTCCTGAGCACAAGAAGTGGTATCATTAGTAGAAGGGTCCTTCTCCTTCTGTCCAGTACCATTGTCCTCATCTGAATCATCTCCCTTATGCCTCCAGAACAGAGGGGTAAAAGTAGGGTCAGGGGAGAAGTCTGGGGTCTCCGCGCGAAAAGTAAAGTCATAACCTTTCAACTTCAGAGTAGTTGTAGTACCAATGTAAGGAACTTTAGTATCCACACACTTCTGCAGCGCATTTGGGTTCATCATTGCCACACAAATACGCACAATATTGCAACTATATAGCATCGGAAAATCTACATCCACTGTCGTACCCAGAAGAGAGCCAACCGCCCATAGGCCATGGAAGTGCCGGATGGTATGAGGAACACCCTCCACATGAACCTGAAGGGAATATGCCCTGAGAGGCAATAATAAAGTGTTTATTATGTGTATTCCAAGTATATGATAGATGTTTATTTTGCATGCTATAATTGTATTAATACGGAAACGTTAATACATGTGTGTTTAATAAACAAACAGAAAGTTCCTAGTTATGCCTCTCTCATAAACTAGCTCGTTGATTAACAAGATGATCAAGGTTTCCTGATCATGGACATTGGATGTTGTTAATAACGGGATCACAACATTAGTGTAATGATGTGATGAACATTCATCCGAAGTATAGCATTACGATCAAAGTCATTGAGTTTATATTGCTATGACAACTTACGAAGTGATCCTAATCCTTAGACCATGAGATCATGTCAATCACTAACACCAGAAGAGTTTCTTGATAACATCAAACGTCACACCGTAACAGGGTGATTATAAAGATGGATTCATAACTAATAAAGTGTTATGTTGAGGCTCATAGATCGAGAGTGGAATTTGTTCATCCCGATGACGGATAGATATACTCTGGGCCCTCTCGGTGATATCACATTGATTAGCTTGCAAGCAAGTGATTTGATCACTAGAATGTTATATATCACGGGAACGAGAAAAGAGTGCATGTCGGTAACGAGATCAAACTAGGTATGGAGGTACCGATGATCGAATCTCGGACATGTAATATATCGTGAAACAAAGGGATTAAGATACTAGCGTAAAAGGTTCCGACGATCACAAGAAAGTCATCGTTGAATGTGGGAGTCGATGGGTCTCCAGATCCCGCTTCTGATTATTGATCCGAGAGGGGTCTCGATCATGTCCACGTTATTCACGAACCGTAGGGTGACACACTTAAGAGACACCGACATCCAATTGGAGCAAATATTTCATGCCGAAAGAATGAACAAGCGCAGGAATTTATTTCACTAGATACCAAAGTTTTGGTGAAATTGCATAAAGTGGTTATGCATGTGAAATAGAATTCTAGCAAGGGGTTATTTGTGAATGTTTGTCATTAAAGTAATTGACAAAATTCTGAATAAAATAAAAGAGTTTTATTTAATGAGAGTTTGCATTAAATTTGGTGGAAATTTAATGGGATTATTGAGTGGACTTTTGAGTGGAGGGAATTTAGAGGAGTTTTGTGAGTGGAGTGTCCACCCACATGAAGAGGGGAGGGCAGCCCCATGAGCGCCACCCCTTGGGTTCCCCCCTCCTCCTATAAAAGGAGCCCCTCCTCCTCACTTGTCTCTCACACCTCCTCGTGAAGGATCTCTCTCCCCCTCTAGAATTTATTCCCCATGGTCTCGGACTAGCGAGATACATGTTTCCGGTGGCTATTCGGCAAGAAAGAGTTGTGCTTCCGCTGCATCGCTGGAGCGAGGAGGCGGAGGTTGCTCGGTGCCTCGAACGTGTGTGCGAGCACGGATGCGCTGCTGATTTGCGGCGCTAGGACTTCCTCTCGATCTTGAGATCGGCAAGAGATCGTCTACATCAACCACGAGTTGAACTCGTTAAGCTTTGTCGGTCTTCAAGGGTATGTTCTCTACGGATATACATCCGCCCGTTTTTTGTATCTAGTATATAGATCTTGGTATATAGTTCACATCGTAGGAAAATTTTTGTTTTCTATGCTGCGAACCCTACAAAGGGTATCGAGCCGGATCTATGTAGATACTTTACAGGTAGTACACATATGAGTATGTGGGCGATGATGATCATGTTGTTGCTCCTTTGTTGTGATTTTGGATATTGGTGGCATAGTGGGATGAAGCGCGGACAAACTTTACATGTCCTCACATGAGACCTGTTTCCACGCTTGACATGCAACTAGTTTGCATAAGTGGCTAGCGGGTGTCTGTCTCTCCTACTATAGTCAATATCTATTTTGCAAGCGAGTTGTCAACAATTTTATTATCCTCGTTGTGGTTCATGTTCGTAGGTAAGAACGGTTCTATCTCGAAAGCCCTAAGCCACGTAAAACTTGCAATGGATAAATTAGAGGCGTCTAGTTTAGATTGTTGCTGGGCTAGTGTTATGATATGGTAGTGTTGTAAGTAGAAGTATGAGATGATACTCTTACAACACACATAGCGTGTAAAATCCATAGACCTTGGATTTACACATATAGGTATGATAGTGATCATACCACGATGCACTGATAGAGATCATCCAAGGGAACCATATAATTTCACTAATAAACATATGATGTTTGGTTGCATCTTATATTGCTTGATTAGCGCTTTGTTAGCATAATAAGATGATCCCTCATTTAAATATCAAGATAAGAATGTGTTCTTCCTTTAGTATGCACCGATTATGTTTTCGTCGCTCCAAGACATCACGTGATGATCGGGTGTTCTTGGATCCACGACCATGTTTCTGGTGGTAAACAGGTGCACACGCAAATACTAAGGTTCTAACTTGGCGAGCCTAGCATGTACAGACATGGCCTCGAACACGCAGAAAGGTTAAGCATGAGTCATATAGTTGATATGATGCCCATTTGATGCTCTCCTTTGAAGCTATACCGACTCACGTGATGATCGGACTTGGTGTAGTGGATTCGGTTCATGTAATCACCAAAAGGACACGAGGGATGTCGCTTTTGAGTGGGAGTTCATTCGTAATATAGATTAGTTGAACTCGATCTATCATACACTTAGTCTAAACTTTACAAATTCTGTTGTAGATGGCACCACCTGCTTTTAATTTCAATGTGTTCATGGAGAAATAGAAACTAGCAACGAACGGTAGCAACTTTACTGAATGGGCCATGAATTTGAGGATTCTCCTCTCACGCACAAAAGCAATATGTGCTAGAAGCGCCGTTAGGCCCCACCTTTGATGATGCCCTGACGAGGAGAAGAATGTCTACCGGACTCGTCAGAGGACCACAACTTAGTTCATTGCGGCATATTGTATGGGCTAGAGCGGAACTTCAAAGCGTTTCAAAGGCAATGCATTTGATACAATGGGTGAGTTGAAAATGATTTTGACACATGCTGCTTTGAGAGCTACAATGCTTGTAAAAGTTCTTTAGTCGCATGATGGAAGAGCCTGACTCCGTTAGTGAGCATGTACTCAAGATGTCGATTCTACCGATAAGCTTGTGTCCTTGGGAATAACGATTCCCATTGACTTAGGCATCCATCGTGTTCTGCATCTACGCCACCTAGCTATAAGAGCTTGTGATGAACTATAATATGCAAGGCATGAAGAAGTCTCTCCCGAGCTTACATCAATGCTTAAAAGCTGCGAAGTGGAGATCAAAAGGAACATCAAGTGTTGATGATCAATAGGAACACTGGTTTCAAGAAAGACAAGAAAGGAAAGCGGAAGGGAAAGGCGGCAAGCCTGTTTCCGCTGAAAAGAAACCCGAGTTGGACCTAAGTCGATTCCGAGTGCTACTATTGTAAGGGTATCTGGGCCATCGAATCGCCCCAAGTATCTGGCGGACAAGAAGGCCGGCAAGGCAAAAAAGGTATATATGATATACATGTTATTGATGTGTACTTGACTAGTGCTCGCATGATGCTTTGGGTATTTGATACGGTTCGATTGCTAATATTTGTAACTCGAATCGAATGCGGAACAAGCGACCGCTAGCAAGGGTGAGGTCAATATGCGTGTCGGCAATGGATCAAGCGTTGATGTAATCGCCGTCGAACGCTGCCTCTCCACTTACCGTCGGGATTAGTTATAAACTTGAATAAATGTTATCTGGTGCACCTGACCGAGCATGAACATTGTATCTGGATCATGTTTGATGCAAAGTGGTTATTCATTTAAATCGAGAACAATGGTTGTTCCATTTATATGAATGAAATCTTTTATGGTCATGCCGATGATGAATGGTTTATTTCTTAGATCTCAATGATAATGTTACACATATTCATAATGTTGATGCTAAAAGGATTAAACTTAATGATGATATATCCGCATATATGTGGCAATCGCCGTCTAGGTCATATTGGCATTAAGCATGAAGAAGCTCCATTCGGATGGACTTTTGGAATCACTTGATTATGAATCATTTGATACATGTGAGCCATGCCTTATGGGCAAGATGACTAGAAACGCCGTTTTCGGTTCAATGGAGCAGGCGGCATTTATTGGAAATCATACATTCGATGTATGTGGTCCAATGAGTGTGTCGGTGAGGTGGATATCGTTATTTTGTTACTTTCACGGATGATTTGAGTAGATACGGTTATATCTACTTGATGAAACACAAGTCTGAAACCTTTGAAAAGTTCAAGGAATTTTAGAATGAAGTGGAAAATCATCGTAATAGAAAGATCAAATTTCTACGGTCCGACCGTGGAGGTGAATATCTGATTCTGAGTTTAGCACTCACATGAAAGAGTGTGGAATTGTTTCACAACTCACACCGGAACACCACAGCGAAATGGTGTGTCGAACGTCGTGTCGTACTTTATTAGATATGGTTCGATCTATGATGTCTCTGACGGACTTGCCATTTTCATTTTGGGGTTATGCACTAGAAAGCTGCTGCATTCACTTTAAATCGGGCACCATCTAAATCCGTTGAAAAGACACCGTATGAATTGTGGTTTGGAAACAAACCTAAGCTATCATTCTTAAAGTTTGGGGATGCGATGTTTATGTGAAGAAACTTCAACCGGATAAACTCGAACCCAAAGCGGAAAAATGCATCTTCATAGGATACCCTAAAGAAACTATTGGGTATTCCTTCTATCAGATCCGAGGGCAAGGTTTTTGTTGCCAAGAATGGATCCTTTCTAGAAAGAGTTTCTCATGAAAGGTGTGAGTAGTCGGAAGGTAGAACTCGAAGAGGTTGTGGAACCTTCTCTTCAAAGTATGGCGAGTAGCCGGAAGTTGTTCGGAGTTGGCTCCACACATTGAAGAGGGAACTAATGATAATGATCATGAAACTCGAAGAGAGTACTAGAACCTCGCAGTCAAGCAGACGCGTCGACTCCCGGTTGCGGAAATCTGTCATGAATTTTATGGTTGATGAAAATAATGACCTGCGACGTATGAAGAAGCGATGATGAGCCGGATTCCAACAAATGGTTAGAAGCCATGAAATCCGAGATGGAATCCATGTATGAAAATCAAGTTTGGAACTTGGTGGAATTACCTCACACGAAAGGCCGTGGAGAACAAATGGATTTTCAAAAGAAAAGCGATCTTGATGGTAATGTGACCATCTATAAAGCTCGACTTATGCAAAGGGGTTTCGACAAATTCAAGGAGTTGACTACGATGAGACTTTCTCTCCGTAGCGATGCTAAAGTCGATTAGGATTATGGTAGCAATTGCTGCATATTTCAATTATGAAATATGGCGGATGGATGTCAAAACCGCGTTTCTCAATGGTAATATTGAAGAAGAGTTGTATATGATACAACCAAAGGGTTTTGTCGATCCTAAGGATGCTAACAAGGTGTGCAAGCTTCACGATCCATCTATGGATTGAAGCAAGCATCACGGTTGGAATCTCCGCTTTTATGAGGTGATCAAAGAGTTTGGATTTGTCCAAACTTATGGAGAAGCTTGTATTTACAAGAAAGTGAGTGGGAGCAATGTGGCATTTACGATATTATATGTGGATGACATATTATTGATCGAAATGATATAGAACTTTTAAACAATGTTAAAAGTTATCTAAATAGCAAATTTTCAATGAAGGACCTAGGTGAGCGTCATACATATTAGGCATAAAGATCTATAGAGATAGATCTAGGCGCCTAATAGGGCTATCATAAAGTACATACCTTGATAAGATTTTAAAGAAGTTTAAAATGGACCGGAAGTAAGAAGGGGTTCTTACCTATGTTGCAAGGCAAGACATTGAGTAAGACTCAAAGTCCGGCTTGGCGGAAGAAAGAGAGATAATGGACAAAGTCCCTATGCTTCAACCATAGGCTCTATAATGTACGCCATGCTATGTACAAGACGGATGTGGCTGCTATTAGTTTGACTAGTAGGTAACAATCGGATCCAGTGTTGAACAACTGGATAGCGGTCAAGAATATCCTTAAGTACTTACGAAGAACTAAGGATATGTTTCTTGTATCTGAGGTGAAGAAGAGCTCGTCGCTAAGTGTTATGTCGACGCTAGCTTTGACACCGATCCGGATGACTCTAAGTCCCAATCCGGATCGTATTTCTCATGAATGGCGGAGCGGTTAGTTGGAGGATCTCAAACAACCTGTGGTAGCGGGATCAACAACGGAGGCGAATATGTTGCTTTGCTTGAGCGGCTCGAGCGATTTGGATGAAGGAGTTCATATCCGAACTAGGAGTTGTGGCAACGCATTGGACCCAATGGTGATGTATTGTGACAACAATGGTGCCATTGCCAATGCCAAAGAGCCAAGGTCTCACAAGCATTCCAAGCATATTAGCGTCGGTTTCACTCCATCCGAGCATGTCAAGGATGGAGATATAAAGATTTGTAAAGTACATACGGATCTCAATGTAGCAGATCCGTTGACTAAAACTCTTCCTAGAGCAAAACATGATCAACACCAGAACTCAATGGGTGTTAGATTTATCACTATGTAACTAGATTATTGTCTCTAGTGCAAGTGGGAGGCGAAGGAATATGCCCGAGGCAATAATAAAGTGTTTATTATGTGTATTCCAAGTATATGATAGATGTTTATTTTGCATGCTATAATTGTATTAATACGGAAACGTTAATACATGTGTGTTTAATAAACAAACAGAAAGTTCCTAGTTATGCCTCTCTCATAAACTAGCTCGTTGATTAACAAGATGATCAAGGTTTCCTGATCATGGACATTGGATGTTGTTAATAACGGGATCACAACATTAGTGTAATGATGTGATGAACATTCATCCGAAGTATAGCATTACGATCAAAGTCATTGAGTTTATATTGCTATAACAACTTACGAAGTGATCCTAATCCTTAGACCATGAGATCATGTCAATCACTAACACCAGAAGAGTTTCTTGATAACATCAAACGTCACACCGTAACAGGGTGATTATAAAGATGGATTCAGAACTAATAAAGTGTTATGTTGACGCTCATAGATCGAGAGTGGAATTTGTTCATCCCGATGACGGATAGATATACTCTGGGTCCTCTCGGTGATATCACATTGATTAGCTTGCAAGCAAGTGAATTGATCACTAGAATGTTATATATCACGGGAACGAGAAAAGAGTGCATGTCGGTAACAAGATCAAACTAGGTATGGAGATACCGATGATCGAATCTCGGACATGTAATATATCGTGAAACAAAGGGATTAAGATACTAGCGTAAAAGGTTCCGACGATCACAAGAAAGTCATCGTTGAATGTGTGGGAGTCGATGGGTCTCGGATCCGCTTACGATTATTGATCGAGAGGGTATCGATCATGTCCGCGTTATTCACGAACCGTAGGGTGACACACTTAAGAGACACCGACATCCAATTGGAGCAAATGTTTCATGCGAAAGAATGAACAAGCGCGGGAATTTATTTCACTAGATACCGAAAGCAGGTTTTGGTGAAATTGCATAAAGTGGTTATGCATGTGAAATAGAATTCTAGCAAGGGGTTATTGTGAATGTTTGTCATTAAAGTAATTGACAAAATTCTGAATAAAATAAAAGAGTTTTATTTAATGAGAGTTTGCATTAAATTTGGTGGAAATTTAATGGGATTTTTAGTGGACTTTTGAGTGGAGGAATTTAGAGGAGTTTTGTGAGTGGAGTGTCCACCCACATGAAGAGGGGAGGGCAAGGGGGCAGCCCCATGCCTGCCACCCCTTGGGTTCCCTCCTCCTATAAAAGGAGCCCCTCCTCCTCACTTGTCTCACACACCTCCTCGTGAAGGATCTCTCTCCCCCTCTAGAATTTATCCCCCATGGTCTCGGACTAGCGAGATACATGTTCCCGGTGGCTATTCGGCAAGAAAGAGTTGTGCTTCCGCTGCATCGCTGGAGCGAGGAGGCAGAAGTTGCTCGGTGCCTCGAACGTGTGTGCGAGCACGGATGCGCTGCTGATTTGCGGCGCTAGGACTTCCTCTCGATCTTGAGATCGGCAAGAGATCGTCTAAATCAACCACGAGTTGAACTCGTTAAGCTTTGTCGGTCTTCAAGGGTATGTTCTCTACGTATATACATCCGCCCGTTGTTTGTATCTAGTATATAGATCTTGGTATATAGTTCACATCGTAGGAAAATTTTTGTTTTCTATGCTGCGAACCCTACAGAACCCGCACCTGAGGTAGTACAAACTTCGGCTGAATATCCTGCATCTCCCAAACACTGATAATAATCCGAGCATTGTGGGAAGGGACCGGCATCTGTATGCCATCAACACGCTGTAAGTCGTCAAAAGAAGGGAAGCTTACAAGAAAAGAATCATCACCATGTGGAAGGGCCTCCCATTTCCACTGAGTGATGGGAGGGAAAATACGTGTCATCTGAGACTCAATGACAGCCGCAGGCACCACCCCGCCAACCATAGTCACCTTAGCCGTAGGTGTGCACTTTGGAGCCAAATTTTCCTTGAAAATGCTATCAGGCAACTGATTGAAAAGAGTATCTTCCGTACCATTCCCTGCCACGATCATCGTAGGCTTGGGCAATTTCAGCGTTGGACAATTGGCAGTGGGATGAGCAGAATTGTTACAAACTAAGCAGTAATGTTGAACCAGATAGTTTTTGGAAGCATGAGTATCTTGATACGTCCAAAACGTATCTACTTTCCCGAACACTTTTGCTATTGTTTCTCCTCTAAACTTGTGTGATTTGGATACAACTAACACGAACTAACGCTGTTTTCAGCAGAATTACCTTGGTGTCTAGTTTTTGTGCAGAAAATGAACTATCAGGAAAAATCCCAGAAAATATGCCAAAAATTATATTTCACCAGAAGACCCACGGAGCCAAAAGACGAGACAGAGAAGGGGCCTCGGGGGCCCACACCCCTGCCAGGCGTGGGCCCACCACTGGCCGCGCCTAGGGGGGTGTAGCCACCCTAGGCACCCCCTCGTCCTCCCTCTGCGCCTATAAGTTGCCTTTCGACCTAAAAACTGAGGGGGTTCGATAGTTTTCCAGAAAGAGTTCCGCTCTGCCGCCGCCGCCACCAGAAACCAAGATTCGGATCCAGAAACTCCGTTCTGGCACCCTGTCGGGACGGGAAATTTGGAGAGGATCATCGTCATCATCATCACCAACGCATCTCCATCAACCATCGATGTTCCACTCATCCATGAGTGAGTAATCCCCCGCTGTAGGCTTGGAGATGGTAGGGATTGGATGATTTCTATCATGTAATCGAATAAGATTTGTTAGGGCATAGTGCCTAGTATCTCTATTAGTACTATTTGACTTTGTTGCAACTTGTTGTGCTTAATGCTTTGTCAGGGCGACTTTGATCTTGCAACTTGTTGTGCTTAATGCTTGTCACTAGGACTACAAACCATGATGATCTCTCTTATTATTGAATCATTATGATAGTATTTTTGTGATCTTATACGCAGAAGTGTGTACATATATCATCGTCAGATCAAGGCCCCAAAGTGAAATAATTGGGACATAACGGGAGGATGGATGTGGTGTGAGGATCACATGTGTTCAGAGTTGTGAATGCTTTGCCGGTGCTCTATTAAAGGGCACACTTAATTTGTTCCCTAGAGGCCCCGCTTCCATGGGCTGGCTGGACAGAAGATGTTGTGCAAGTTCTCATTGCGAGCACGTATGACTATATTTGGAGCACATGCCTAGGATTTTTTAGTACTTGGATGCTTTTTATTATTTATCTGCAATGCCCTAGATCTTGAAGTTACATGTTTAGACTCTTCCATACAACGCCCATACATCCATCCCTATGCCTATCGCACTCGAATCCTACTGTTACCGTTACTGTTACTATTGCTTATGTTTCACTGCTGTTGTTGCTTTGTTGTTGCTACTGATAAACTTCTGTGAGCAAGAACTATTTCCAGGTGCAGCTGAATTGACAAATCAGTTGTTCAGGCTTGCAAGTATTCTTTGGCTCCCCTTGTGTCGAATCAATAAATTGAGTAATACTACCCGCGAAGACTGTTGCAATCCCCTACACTTGTGGGTCATCAAGAGTATTTTCTGGATCCGTTGCCGGGGAGCATAGCTTTATTAGTAAGTTCACTTGGATCTATTATTGTTCACTACTACTCCTTTCATCATGGGGAAGTCTCGTGATGGAAAGTTCCCTATTTTACCATCCACTACAAGAAGAGGTACAGTACTAAACACCTCTGCTGCTCTTGATTCACCGTATGTTATAAGTAAGCTTGTCACACCACCACCGCATACTCATGCTACACACACTGCTACTACTGCTGAGTCTGAAACTGCTTTTGATACTCATGATGTTACTTCTATTGTGCTTGATGCAAGTGGTTCATTAGGTCCTTTTCTAGATGCTACTATGGCTAGTCTAGGAAATACCGAAACTCCTAGTGAAGACACTGTTACACCTATTAGCTCACCTCAGTCTAGTGAGAGTTATGATATTAATGATGGTTACATTGAGTTCACTGATGATTTTGTTGAAGAGTGCCGAAACACACATGGTACTAGTGCTATTAAGAGTCTCCTTGCTAGACGTACTATTATGCCTAAGTTGTCCTTTGATCCTAAGTTTGCCACTTCTCTCATAGATATTAAAGATAAAGATTATGATTTCTCTCTTGATTTATCTTATTTAGATATTGTTGAAAAAGAGCCTTTCTGTGGGACTGAAAATGAGAGTGTTGTGGCTCATATGAATGAGCTTTCTACTATGAGTGCTTCATTCTCTGATGATTTTAAGATGCGCAAGTACTTTGTTACTAAGATCTTCCCTTTTTCACTAAAAGGAGAAGCTAGGGCTTGGTTTAATAGATTACCTCCAGGTTCCATTGATAGCTCTGATTGCTTCTTTCTTCCAGAAATATTTTCCTCCTAGTGCTAGACATGCTGCTTTGCAGAGACTTTTTGATTTTAAATAGGGAGAAGAAGAGAAATTGCCTGAGTCATGGACAAGGTTATGTGCCTTGATTCATGCATATCCTGGATGTCCATTACCTAAGAATTAGCTTCTTGATATTTACTATAATGGACTAACTGATGATTCTAGGACCTACCTAGAAAGCTTTGCTGATTGTGTTTTCAGGAAAAGGACTCCTATAGATGCTGAAGAATTAATGGCTAAAATAAGCAAGAATTATGATGATTGGACTTCAACTGAGCTAAATACACCTGAGCCTATTACTCCTGAACCAATTGTGCCTGAACCAGTTCCAACACCAACACCAAAGAAGAGGGGAGTTATTGCATTAACTGATGAAGTGATGAAGGAAGCTAAGAAGTGTCTAAAGGAGAAAGGTATTAGAGCTGAATATGTGAAGAATCTACCTCCTATAGAAGAATTATGTAAGCCAATTCCCCATTCATCTACTATTGAGGTACACTCTCTCCAACACTTTGATGAAGGTGATATTCCTTATGGTAAGCCTCTTGATCAATGTTTAGAGGAACTTGAAATTTTTATTGTAAAACAAGGTCATTTTAATAAACAAGTTCAGAATCATTTATTGTAAAACTCTAGAGCTATCAATGAGTTGAAAGATACTGTGGAAAGAACTTCTAATGATATTAAAATGCTTTGTAAACAATTTCAAATGGTTCAAACTAAACTTGATCAACTTGCTAAGGTACAAAAGGACATGCTAGTTAATGCTTTAGGAGATAAACATGCTTATGGAATTAGAACTAGGAGTGGTATAGGTACTCAAGACCCTTTATATCCTGAAGGACACCCTAAAAGAATTGAGCAGGATTCTCAACAAGGTGAGAGTAGTGGTAGTCCTCGTAAAAGAAAGAAAAATAAACATATAATAGTTGAGGAACCACTTGAACCTGTTGTAGATCCTAATAGTATATCTGTCTCTGATGCTGAAACTAAGAGTGGTAATGATAAAAATTATGCTCCTGATAATGAATAAGTTGAGGAAGAACCTGAAAAGCACACTAAGAACACTAGGTACACTAAGGAAGATTGTATTGCTAATAAACATGGTAAAGAGAGAGACCTTGGGTGCATAAACCTATGCCTTTTCCAGGTAAGAAACACAAGTCAAAGGAGGAAGAACACTACAACAAGTTTTGTGAGTGGATGAAACCTTTATTTTTGCAAATTCCTTTGACTGATGCTATTAAGTTACCTCCTTATTCAAAGTATATGAAGGATATTGTCTCTAATAAAAGAAAGATTCCTAATGAGGAGATTTCTACTTTGCTTGCTAATTACTCCTTCAATGGTAAGGTTCCAAAGAAACTTGGTGATCCACGTATACCAACTATTCCTTGCTCTATTAATAATAATTATGTTAGAACTGCTTTATGTGATTTGGGAGCTGGAGTTAGTGTTATGCCTTTTTCTCTCTATAAGCGACTTTAGCTAGAAAAGTTGATACCAACTGATATATCTTTGGAAATGGCTGATAAGTCAACTACTATTCCTGTTGGTATATGTGAGGATGTTCCTGTTCAAATGGCTCGTAATTTCTTGGTTCTAACTGATTTTGTTGTGCTTGAGATGCCTGAAGATGATAATATGTCTATTATTCTTGGGAGACCTTTTCTTAATACTGCAAGTGATGGGGATACGCCTACTGGGGTATGCTCAGCGGGACGTTTCCGACTGGCCCAAGGGCTGGCGAGTGGGCCTGCATAACGGCGAGTGGATCAAAGCCCAGCGAGGTACCAAGGATCGAAGTTGAAGGCCAGGCGGCGGATAGGCCAGTCGGACTAGGTTAAATGATTACGAAGTTGTAACCAAGTCGGTTGAGATATGTAAACCCTAGGGAGGTGAGCCTATATAAACCTCCCTATGGGCGAGTAGAGACACGTTCCTCATACACCCAAGCAACTCGCCTAGTCGCCGAGTTCGCCCATTGTAAACACCTCCATAATACAATCTAGCAGAGTAGGTCTTTACCCTCCGGGGCGAACCAGGTAAAACCACTGTCTTTGCCCTCATCTCGCACCGCAGATGGCTGGCCTTGCCCTTCGTTCTACTACTACGCCGATTGCGGCATCTGCCGTGGTCATTCCACGGCTGGCGCCCGTGGGGCCGGTCTGGCGGTGTTCTGGGCGAGATCAATCTGCCCATCAACGAGGCGGTCGCCGCGCGCATGATAGCGATCGGCGAGATGCTCCGGATCTTGCCGAGCAGCTACGTCCGGCGCGACCCGTCACACACAGGTAATCTTGCCCGGTCGGCACGATCAGCCTCTTCGTCGGCCTCACCGTCGCCATCGCTCGGAGGACTCGGCTCGCATCGCGAAGTCGCCACTGCCGATCGGCTCTCCGAGCCAGATCCGCACGATCCACCGCCTCGCCTCCGGTACAACTCGGCCCACAACGTGGCGAGAACTCGGCGCCGCAGAAGCGGCCCTCACCGGCGACGCCGACTCGGCGACCCGGCGTCACTCGCGGATCCATCACCGTGGCCTCATCCGCGGGCTCCATCGTCAGGTCTCCAGCGGGAGATTTGAGGACCCTCCATCCTCGGGATCTTGAATTCGACTCGGGTCGGAAAATTCGCCGACCTCCACGGCGGTGCCGATCGCCATGCCGCGACCTACATGGCCACGGCACCGATCCGCCGGAAGACCCTTTCTCCACCCGATCCCTCCTAACACGGCGGCGGAGGTCGAGGAACTCCGCTGAAGTTGGCGGGCGACGCAAAGAGCGAGCGCGAAAAATTTCGCCTCGGCGGTGTGACAACAGAGGCATCACGCTACCACCAGCAAGGATCAGTCACGCTGAACCCCACCGTTCAGGCGCCCTGAACCCGACGGCGAAAGCGACGGCGCATAGCGGCCGCGA
Organism: Avena longiglumis; assembly: GCA_030063025.1. Lineage (NCBI taxonomy): Eukaryota > Viridiplantae > Streptophyta > Magnoliopsida > Poales > Poaceae > Avena > Avena longiglumis. Next base: position 166,253,416 of record CP125978.1, read on the forward strand.
TCTGCGAGCAGCGCCACGGAGGAAGCAACAACCGCCCGGAGATCGGCGCGATGGGTGCCCCACCACCACCCAACCGCACCCCTCGAGGACAAGCCGCGGATAATCGTCTCCTCGCGGGGCGAGCGCTAACGGCCTCCACTTTTTCTCCACCCGATGGACAACCTCGTGGCGAGCGGCAGCCGATAGCATCACGGCCCACGGCGGCGCCTTACAAATCGATGCGTCGGGGCCCTACTCACGAAGGCCGTGGAACAGCAAAGAGCATGCGCCGACTCGCAAGGGCAAGTATACTCGCGCTCCTCCGGAAGCAGGGCGGCCTCAAGCGGCCGTCCAGCGGTGGCAAACACCCTCAATTGCCCGCCACCAGAGCCACTGCAGCTCCAACGCCGACCCGATGCGGCCTCTCCACCAACGATCCCAGGCGGCGACCAACCGTCGCCGCTAACGGAGAACCAATCGGCGCGCACCCACATCATCAACAACCAAAACTGGCGCGCCGCAGCCCGATGACTTTCTGCGGCACCCTAACTACTACGCCGCGATGGCGAGCCTATGGGGTCGCCGATCGACTAGGGCCTAAGTGCTTCGGACCAATGATCCGAGGCGAAAAGTACCCACCAAACTTCAAGGCGCCAAAGGAGATCGAAAATACGACTCCTCGTCGACCCATGGCAGCTCGACACATACCTCATGGCAATGGGGATCGCGGGTCACATGTGACCTACTACGCCCGTTACCTCCCACGATGATGGAGGGCGTGCGGCAATGGATCAACACGCTCCCCGGGACGATGCTCGACTCACAGGAGGAAATGCGAGACGCCGTCGAGCACTTGAGTGCTCCTACACCCGCCACCACCATCGAGGACCTGGAACGATGCGTCCGGGGACCCCGCAGTCGACCATAGCTGGGTCCAACGGTGGCAAGAGCTCTGGTACAGCGGTCGGCATCCACGGACACCGCGATCCATTGCTTCAAGACCTCGTGCGCTCACGAGCCTCTAGTCGCCAAGCTCAAGCGACACGCCCTCGACAACATCCCGACCTCCTCGAGATCGCCAAGCGATGCGCCGAGGAGGATCCCAACCAAGACGCCGACGACGAGTCCGGAGGGCAACGCCAGCCGGGCGCAACGACGGTGGCCGCCCGAACCGACCTACGCTACAGCGGCACTTCGCCTCACGAGCAAGCGCGCAACGACGGGCGAGTCGACTTCGTCAGCTAACGCTGCACGCTGTAGCGACCCCAAGAGCTACCGCCGGCGGAGAACAGCGGCGACGGCGGGAACTACAAGAACAAGCCAGGTTCGACCCCGGCCCTCCTTAACCAACCATGTGCGTTTCACGGCGGGGAAGGAAAGCCACGCACACCACCGCCGACTGCCACACCCTCAGGGAGATCGAGAAGGCACGGCATGCGCGGGAAGACACCGACAACAACCCGCCGAATGGTGGAAAATTCGGCAACGTAGCCGGCTCGCTCCATACCTTCACAGGCTTCAACACGAAGCGCGAAGAAAGGTCATCGCCAGCGCCGTCGTCAACGCGGTGGCCCAAGCAGACGTCCCCGGTTCCTCAACTGGTGAACAGCCCATAACACAGCGGCAAGACCACTCGCCACGCGCCAGTACCGGGGCGAGTCGCTTTGGTGGTCAAGCCCAAGGTTGGCGACTCTGGCTCCCAAGACACCGATGGACGGCGGCAGCTCCATCAACATCCTCTACCTCGACACCTTGAAGCGGCTCCCGCGATCGATGGTCGAACCACCCACACCACGTTCCGGCGTCCCGGTCGGGCGTACCCGATCGGCAAGGTCACACTACCCGTCACCTTCGGTACTCCGGCAAACTTCCGCACCGGCGGATCGTCTTGAGCTGGTGCCATTCGGCCCTACCACTGCGTCCTAGGGCGCGGTTCGCCAAATTCATGGCGGCGCCCCACTGGCGTCTGGCGATGAAGCTCCGGGCCATGCGGAGTCATCACCATCAACGGCGACCCGACATGGCCGCGAATCTGAGCCAAAGGCGAACTTCGCCGACGCCGTCATCGCGGCGAAACTAATCACGCCGACGAGATCGCCAAATATGCGGCGGGGTTAACAACGACGACCCCACGATACTCAAGAAGCCAAACTCGAGGGCGCAAACACCTCAACCTTTGAGGCTACGACGCTTTTCGCACCGTTGAGCTGGTCCCAGCGACTCCAGGCGGTGGTGACGATCGGTATGAGCCCGGCATAAGAAGGCGCTCATCGAGTTCCTCCGTGAGAACAGGACATCTTCGCATGGAAACCCTCCGACATGCCTGGTGTCCCTAGGGAGCTCTGAGCACAAATTAAACGCCGACCCCAAAGTGCGACCCGTCAGCGATCGCTGGCCCTTCAACGAAGAACGCCGTCGGGCAATCGCCGAGGAAGTGCAGCGTCTACTGCCCGGCTTCATCCGCCAATTAAATACTCAAGTGGCTGGCAAACCCAGTCCTGGTCGAGAAGAAGAACGGGACCTGGAGAATGTGTATCGACTACACAAACCTGAACAGCGCCTGCCCAAAGGAGCAGTTCGTCCTACCGCGGATCGATCAGATAATCGATTCTACCGCGGGTTCGGAGTCGCTGTGTTTCCTCGACGCCTACTCTGGGTATAACCAGATCAAAATGGCTGTCGAGGACGAGGAGAAGACGGCGTTCATCACGCCATTCGGAGCCTTCTGCTACACCGCCATGACCTTCGGCCTCAAGAACGCCGGAGCAACCTACCAGCGGTGCATGCAAGAATGCCTCGCGAGCCAAATTGGCCGCAACATCCACGTTTACATCGACGACGTGGTCGTGAAATCCGCTCGCCAAGGCGACCTACTCGCCGACCTAGCAGAGACCTTCGCCAATCTGCGAAGGTACAAGATAAAGCTCAATCCTAACAAGTGCACCTTCGGTGTACCCGCCGGGCAACTACTGGGATACGTCGTCTCCAAACGAGGGATCGAGGCAAACCCAACGAAGATCGACACGATCGCCCGGCTCGGCAAACCCGAGTGCCTGCGCGACGTCCAGAAGCTGGCCGGGCGAGTAGCGGCTCTCAGTCGTTTCATCCCCCGCCTGGGCGAAAAGGCGATGCCCCTATACCGCCTGATGCGCAAGAACCCCACCTTCGATTGGGACAAGGAGGCGGACGGCGCTCGCGACCTCAAAAAGGTGCTACTCGCGCACCACTACTCGCCGCACCGTGACAAAGAACCCATGCTGGTTTACGTCGCGGCGTCGACAACGTCGTCGGTATTTGTAATGGTCGTCGAGCGACCAGAGGAAGGAAAGGAGCGCCGGTCCAATGACGGTGTACTACATCAGCGAGGTCCTCACCGAGTCGCGCCATGATACCTGATACCAAAAACTGGTATACGCGGTCTTGAGGCTCGGTGGCGCTGCCAGACTACTTCGAGGAGCACCCGATCACGGTCGTCTCCTCACCACTACAAGATATCATCCGCAATCGCGAAAGCCGGGCGAGTCGCCAAGTGGGCCGTCGAGATCGGCGTCCACAACATTAAATCTGAGCCACGAAGGCGATTAAGTCGCAGCACCGCGGACTTCCTCGCCGGAGGAGGCCCAGCAGCCAGAGAAGCCGCCGTACCTCCACTCTGGAGCCTGCACGACGGGTCCAAGAACGCAGACGCGGGAGGCGGGATAGTCTTGACCTCACCAAAAGGCGACAAGCTCCGCTACATCCTCCGCCTCGAATTCACGCCCTGCACCAACAACATGGCTGAGTACGAGGCCCTTCTCCACGGCATGCGAGCCACAAAGGAGATGAGCGTCAATCGCCTCCGATGTTACGGAGACTCCGACCTCGTTGCGGGGCAAGTTGCCGGCACCTGCGACGCCGTCTCCCCCACCATGGCGGCGTACCGCCAAGAGGTGGACAAGGTGGGCGGCCACTTCACCGGCTACTGTCGAGTGGATCGACAGAGAAAAACGAGGAGGCCGACGCCTCTCTCGCATTGGGTCGGCTCGACTCGCACCACCGGCGTGTTCCTCGACACAATCTTCACGCCATCGGTCTCTCCCGAAGGAGATCGACATCGAGTCCCGCTCCAACCAGAGCAGGCAGCCTTGGTCGCACTCATCACCGAGCGACGACGGACCAAGCCCTACATCGCCTACAGGCGGCACCACCGGCCAGCAGAAACAAATGCTCGAATGATCGCTCGCCGATGCAAGTCTTACACCATCGACGGCGAGCTACACAAGCAGCGTCACCGGAGTGTTCCAACGTTGCGTCCAACCGGCTGAAGGGCGCAAAATCCTCCACGACATCCACTCAGGCGACTGCGGCCATCACGCCGCCGCTCGCTCCCTGGTCGCCAAGGCCATGCGACACGGCTTCTATTGGCCCACGCGCACGCCGACGCCGACATCGTCAGCGATGCGCGGATGCGGCACGCCAATCGACGCCGCGTCGAGCTCGGCGCTCAAAACAATCCCCATCACCTGGCCATTCGCTGTGGGGCATGGACATGGTAGGCCCCTTCAAGAAGGCCCCTCTGGTTACACCCACCGCTGGTCGCGTCGACAAATTCACAAAGTGGGTAGAGGCCAAGCAGTCCGAAATGCGACGGAAACCGCCACTAAGTTCCTACGCGAGCTCATATACCGCTACGGGTTCCCCAACATCATCACGGACAACGGCACAAACTTCGCCAAGGAGCAATGGCGAATTTTGCGAAGAGCACCACATCCGGCTCGACCTCGCGTCGATCACACCGGAATCCAATGGCCAGCGGAACGAGCCAACAAAGCATCCTCCACGGCTGAAGCCGCGACTCCAAGTACCACTCGAGCGCACCGGATGCTGGGTTGACGAGCTCCCTCCGTCATCTGGGAATCCGCACCTCGGTCAGGTCGACGGATTCACTCCCTTCTTCATGATCTACGGCAAGGCGGTCATGCCCACCGACCTCGAACACGACTCGCCGCTGGTCGTCCACTATCTGAGGCCGAAACAAGCTGGCCCGCCAAGACGGGCTCGATCAACTCGACGAAGCACGCGACCTCGCCCGATCGCGCCCGCCATCTATCGGCAAGGACTCCGCGCTACCACGGCCGATGGGTGAAAACCCGCACCTTCCAGAAGGCGACACGGTGCTACGCCTCATCCAGACAAGAAGGGCATGCACAAGCTCTCCCCTCCGTGGGAAGGCCCGTTCGCCATTGGGCGCGTACTCGGCAGCGACGCCTACTACCTCGTCGACGTCCGCGGGGACGGCGAACTCGACGTCAAGCGGCCATGGAATGTAAATCTCCTCCGGAAGTTCTATTCCTAGAACCCCACATATGTACTCCGATCGCTATGAATAAAAGAAGCGGTTACGCAAAATTCGTCTACTCTCCATGCCTTGTGCCACTGCTTTTCGTAATTAACGTCATGCTAAAAATCTGAAGTCAACCCTTGGTACAGCGACCGCACGGCTAAGTAGTGCGATGTAAGAGCACCGAGTCATTTCAGTCTTGCATCGTCCACAAAACGCCAATCCGGAGCTCCCATCGGAGTCGCCTAGCACGACTGGTTTCTGAACCAAGACAAATCCTCGCTTCTCACGGCGACCACGGTCCTCCGCATCCTCGGCATAGCGACTCGAGCGGCTAAGTACCACGCCGGGGATGCATACCGGTTCGTCTCGATCGGACGAAAACGCCAAGTAAGAGAGCATGCCTAGGACTCGCACGCGATCGACCCACCGGGCAGGCAGAGTGACGCTCACACCAACGCTCGGTCCTCAACCACCCTCAAGTCGCGCCTTGAACTACCAAGTACCACGCCGGGACTCGGCCACCTGCCCGTTCACGTCGGAAAACGGTAAAGTACAGAGCACTCAAGGGAGTCGCCTTGCGACTGGCTCTCCGAGCCCGGGCGAGTCGACTAAACCAACAACACACATGATAAACAATAAAACATCATATATGAGGTGAACCCCACAAAAGGGCGGACGCGCTCGGGGACTCACCCAAAATCAATCCAAAAACACGCAAACATATAGCAAAATGAACACAACGTTCCATTCAATCGCATATCGCATTGTCTTACATTACAAAATATGCCTACTCGGCAGAACTGCTGCTAACACATCTAGGCAAACTACACTACTCTGCAGGCTTCGACGACGAGGCGCCAGCATCCCGGCGCCTACGGATGAACGCGGTGTACGGGTTCGACGGATACGTCGTCAGCTCGCCCGCCATCGCCGAGCGGAAAGGTTGCTCAACCTTGAAGTCGCGATGCGGCGGCTCGGGGTCGTTCGGCGCGACGACCGTTTCCTGGTAGGGAAGGAGGTCGCCCATCGCCCAGACGCGCTCCGAGTACGCGGCGGCACGTTCCTGCAGCTTGAGAACCTCGGACAGATCCACCGCGCCAGTCGATGAAGGGTACCCACTCGTCACATCGTCGAGATCGAAGTCTTCGGGGAAGTGGGCGAGTCCAAGGCTCAAGGCCGTCGACGCTCCGCGACGAAACGCCGACCGCGTCATGAACTCTACGACCGCGGGCGCCTTCTCCAAGTACTCCCACACCTCAACGAGGTCACTGGGAATAACCTCGGTGGGCGACATCTCTTGGAGGTAGGCGCGGATGCAGGTCGCCGAGTCGACGAGCATGCTCACGCACTCCCTCGCGTCAAGAGAGTCCGCTTCTTCTTGGCAGCCAATAACACGACCTGCGAGAAGAAGACAAGTATGAGTACCATGGAAACTACAAACAATACAATCTTAAGACAGGGAAGACGCACTCACCAAGCAATGGGCGGGCGAGTCCCGTGATGAAACTTTGAAGCGATGTATGGTCGTCCTGAAGCCCAACAATGAGGGCTTCAGACGCCTTTCGGTCGTCCTCCGCGGCCGCAATGGCGGCCTTCGCTCGCCCGTTCGCCGAGCTTGCTTCTTCTTTCGCCTCCCGCAGTTCGCGCTCGAGGTCGGCGATCTTACGCTTTCGGCACCTAACGCAGCGCGCCTCGATTCTCCGGCGAGGACAAGCTCTGGCGAGCCACCTCCGCTGCAGCAACAACTCAAGCTCCTTGTTTGCTTCCCGGAGGCGGCCATTCCTTCTCAAGACGCTGCCGCCAGCTAATCTGCCGACTCTGGCCGCAGCCTGTACATCTTCAAAGTCAGCACATGAAAATTTCTCGTGCCCACCCGCTAAAATTTAGCGGTGCGCACTCGAGGGAGCGATCACGAAAATTTCTCAGTGCCCACCCGCTAAAATTTAGCGCGTGCGCACTCGGGGACTGGCGATCACGAAAATTACTCAGTGCCCACCCGCTAAAATTTAGCGGGTGCGCACTCGGGGACTGGCGACCACGAAAATTCCTCAGTGCATACCCGCTAAAATTTAGCGCATATGCACTCGGGGACTGGCTTTGAAAGCACAAAGCAAGTAATTATAAGAATCAAGCCGCTAAGCACCGACCTGATCCTCGGGACCGGAGGTACGGATGGCCGCACCAAGCATGCCGTGAAGTTGTACGCGTCCACGACGCAAGAAGCGCGGCGTGTGCCCGCGACGTTGGTCGGTTTCAGCGTCGTGGTCCTCGGAGCGGGCTCGGGTCGCAGCCCACTCGCCGTGGCCGCCTTGGTCACGAAACGGGAAGGTAACCGAGGCGCCCGCCCGGAAAGTCGCTTCCTCCGATGCAGGCAAAACGCCCTCGCCGTGGGCGGTTGCCTCATCAGGTCGGCCCGGCGCCGCCAGCGTCATCAGAGACGGTGACGACATCGTCGCCCTTGGCCTTCTTGCTGCCTTCCGTTGAGGCGGCGACCTCGTCACTTTTCCTCTTGCGGGAAGGGTCTTCCTCGCCAACAAGTGAGGATACCTTGGCCACGGTCGGGTGACCCATCTTTTTCACTCCGGTCCTGCACATTGAGTCAAATCAACAAAAGACAATCAAAGTACCAAAGGAAAATAAGGAATGCCGAGTGCACTCACTTGGCGACTGGAATGAAGCGCAGCCCTGTCACGAAGGCAGCGGTTTTCCGATTCAGGCCTGTCGGCGACTAAGCCCAGCTCGGGGCGTCGGGGCCTAGGATCTGACGGCTTCTTCGATGTTGACGTAGCGGTTGGCGCCTCGGCACCTTGGCGGAGGCCTCCTCGTGGGTTGGGGCCACGCGGAACTTCCTTGCGGGCGAGGCCACCGCTCGGGACCTCCTTGCGGCGAAGTCGCCACGACCGAGCCTTCCTAGCCGGAACCCGCGAATGGCGGAGGCGGTGAGGCCAGTGAGCTTCAGAGGCGCATCTAAGCGGTTGCCGCCGAACTGCGCGTCACCGGCGAGCTCGAGCATCGAGCTGCTCGTTGAGTGTGGCGGTGAAGCCACCTTCGGGGCTTCATCTTCCTCCTCGGGGCCCTCGCCTCCTTCTTCTCCTTCTTCTTCTTGGGGAGTGGCTGGCGCCGAGGTGGTCTCTGAGTTCGTCGTCATCGTCATGACGCCGAGGCTCTGCTCGCCTCGATCTCGCTACCGACGTTGCCCTTGGTCTTCGGACCATGGGGCAATCTCCTCTTCGGACTCGTCCTCGTCGTCCTCGTTACCCTTGGCGGAGGCGACTCGCTTGTGTCTGGGCGGATGGCTCGGGGCTCGTCGTCGGCGGTGGTAACCACCCTTCCACCACTTGGAACAGCGTGTCAAACACGAACAGAGTTAGAGTTACGCGATCGCACACGCGGCGATCGCGAACGAGATAAAAGGATTACCGTCGGAGCCGGACGCTTCGCGGTGCAGGGAGGCACCCCAGCCTGCGCGTCCGCGTATGTTGCTTGGGTGATCTTCTTCAGCGCTGAGAGGTAGTCCTCCAGCTTCCACTCGGTGAGGCAGGCTTTCGTCGGGTCTCCTCGGCCCGTGTACTGGTACATATAATGATCGCGTTGGGCGAGCGGAACGAGCCGTCGTCCAAGCCAACAATTGTACAGGTTTACCGTCTGGAGCCCCTTCTTCTTCAGACCGCGGATGGTGGAGCATCTCGTCGACGACCATCCTGGTCGTCGGGGAGTTTGCCGACCGGAGATGGCGTGGCTCGTAACGATTAGCCGAGTACCGCGGGATCGCCGCTTCGCCCTCCGGAGTCGCCTCGGTCACGTAGAACCATGACTTCTTCCAGTCGCTTGCCGCTTTGGCTGGCAGCATCAGGTCGAAGAAGGAGGCTTTGGATTTGAGTTGGAAAGTCAAGCCGCGGCTAGCATTGGCCGCCGCCTCTCGCGGCTGATCCGTCCATGGAACAGATCTTGCCACGGGAAAATAGGGCGGCAGCAAGTAGCACTCGCATGAGCCACGAAGATGGTGCTGCTCGATACTATGGGGACCAGATCCGAGGCTGGATCCGTAGTAAACTGAAGCGCCGAAGAACAAGGATGTGGGAACCTAACCCCGCCGAGGTGGCTAGTGAAGCACGAACTCTCTCTCGCGGGTTGGGGTGGTTTCCCGCTGCGAGATCGCCAAAGACCGGCCCAGTGGATTCCGGCCTCCTCGAAGGAGGCCAGCTGCACCCTGGTGCATTTGGATCTACCCCAAGGTTCGGTGGAGAGGGCCATGGCTGAGGATCTGTTCGGAGGTCGGAAGATTGCGGGTCGATTGGATCGCGGAATCAAAGGAAGGAAGATGTGCGTACTCGGAGAAAATGGTGGGCGGTTGGCTTTACGATAGCCTACCATTCCTCTTATATAGTGGGAGTTGCCCGCCAAGTCAGGGGGCCGTTACCGCGCGATGATTACGCCAGAAGTTACCGTTGAGTTACCTTAACGGCTAGTTTGACCACGCCTGACGGTCCAACTCTAGTCACTCGGCTCGTTAAGTCACTCGCCGAAACCGCGTCCCGTTGGCTCGACTCGCCCGGGACGCGACTCGGTTTACCGGATTTTTTCCTTTATACAGGAGCCCGCCGACGATTCGACTGGATGCCAACTTGAAGCCGTATACTCCGACTGCCAGCAGCCACTCATGCCTAATCAACGACGGCCTCGGGGACTACTGATGGGGATACGCCTACTGGGGTATGCTCGGTACGGGCGTTCGACCAGCCCAAGGTGGCGAGTGGGCTGCATAACGCGAGTGGATCAAAGCCCTCAATGAGGTACTAGCGATGGAAGTTGAAGGCCCAGTGCAGATAGGCCCAGTCGGACTAGGTTAAATGATTACGGTTGTAACCAAGTCGGTTGAGATATGTAAACCCTAGGGGAGGTGAGCCTATATAAACCTGCCTATGGGGCGAGTAGAGACACGTTCCCTCATACACCCAAGCAACTCGCCGCCTAGTCGCCGAGTTCGCCCATTGTAAACACCTCCATAATACAATCTAGCAGGAGTAGGTCTTTACCCTCCGGGGGGCCGAACCTGGGTAAAACCCTGTGTCTTTGCCCTCATCTCGCACCGCAGATGGCTGGCCGCCCTTGCCCTTCGTTCTACTACTCGCTGCCGATTGCAGCATCTGCCGTGGTCATTCCCACGACAGCAAGTGCTGTCATTAATTGTAATCAAGGGAAAGCAACATTCAATATTAATGACAAAGAGCATACTATTTATTTCCCCAAGAAAGTTGCTAGAAGCTATTGCCTGAATTCCATTGAAAATATTGAGAGCATCAAGGTTGGAGAAATATATTGTCCTATTCCACAAGAAAATTTTGAAACTATTATGATTGAGACCATTGCTATCAAGTATGAGGTAACATAATCACCTTGTGGAATGCAAAGTTTTGTTTCATATAAGATTGTTTTGGTAACAAGACTTGGTCAACCTTGTTAACAAAAGGATTTTAATGAACAAAATAATGTTTTCACTATGGTTATACTTGCTTTCATTTACTTTTATCCTTCCTAGTCTTTCCCTTTTTTGCTAGATTTGGTTTTTTAGTTGTTTGTTTGTTAGAGATTCTTAGAGCTTCTGTAGTTTGGCTTTTGGTTTGCTTTTGCTTCTTCTGAAAAAACTGTTTCTGCGAGAAAATCAATTTTCATAACCTAAAAATTGGCCAAAAATAAAGTTTCCTAAAACCCCAAAGAAAATTAAAATAAAAGTTTTCCTTGAAAAAAGGGGCAGAGAGACACCTGAAGTTACCCAAGGGGCCACCTCAGGCCACCAAACCCATGGTAGGCGCGGCCTACCTGTGGGCGGCGCCTGGGTGGTCTAGCCCACCTCGGCCCCTCCAGGCTGCCTCCTCAAAGCCATCTTCTTTCTCTCTCCCGAAAAACACCGGAAAACTTGCTTAATCTCGAGTTCTTGTTGTTCTTGCTCGTGATTTTTGATCTCCTTGTTCAGCCCATCTTAAGTACTGATTTTTTGAGGGATTGCTCCTTGGTATGTGCCTCCTCCACTTGTCTAATTAGATTTGTGATTGGTAGATTGTATCTTGAGTATTTTGCTACTATAGGTGTCAGGTTATTTGATCTTTCATGCTTGTTCTATGCTTAGAAACTTTATTTTGATGCGTGTGTAGCCCTCTAGCAAGTTCCTATAGTAGTTGATCATCATTTATCAACTTGGAAATCACTTGGTTTGATGTTTGTCTAAAAATTTCAGCAAGGAAGATGAGTACCTATCCACTGAATCAATATGACTTGATGGTGTCTAAGCCAATGAAGGTTCATCGTGAGGAGGCAGTTTTTCCTTCCATATACCCATGCCATGAATTTATGAGAAACACGGGAGTCTCCCAGGATTTCCAAACCTTGATTGCCAAATGCAGGATTGGAACACTTTGTTGAAGGTGAACCATTTAATTTGTTAAGCTAACCATGGCTTTTGTGCAGGACTTCCGGTTCACTTGGTCTACATCTAATCCCATGGTCCATTAAAAAATATATAATATACCTGTCGACCTGCCTTTTGCTGATTTCTGTGCAGCAATTAGAGTACCTCAGTGGGGATCTTGTGAGAAGATCAAGGAGAGGCCCAAGTCACTTATGGATTTATATGCTGAAATTTTCCAAGGTTTCGACTTCTCAAAGGAAAGTGATAAAATTTAGAACATTCAGTTCCCAACTATTAGATACTTTGCCTATTTCATCACCAAGTGTGTTCTTGCTAGAAATTTGTCTTCTTTTGATCTAGATTTTATCGCAGCTACTCTGAATAGGAGTAGATCCTATAGCCTGGGTGCTTTGATAGATCACTGTCTCACCACCAAATGCGAGAAGGATGGAATTTGTGGAGGTCTCATTGCTTCTAGGTTGCTAGCTTTCCATGGTTTAGAGCCTCATTATTCAGATTATCAGTTCCCCATAGAGAGGCTTGATCTTGAATCCATGATTCAGCATGGTTTTGTTTAATTGGGGTCTAATGTGAGAAGTTTACCGTATGAATTATCTTTTTCCCAGCAAGCTCGGAGAAAGGGTAGGACTGAGAAAATAGTTTATTTGCCTGCACCTGCTTTGTTTAATTTTGATAACATGCAAGGATGGTCGCTTATGGAGGAGGAGGTTGACACATATGTGGCAGAGCTCTCCCAGCAAGAGGAGAATGTTGAAGAGGATGCCGAAGTCAATTAGGTTCAGCCCTCCAACTTGGGAGAGTCTTCATACCCGCATCCCTCATTTGATTGGGGGCGCGTCTTCTTCTTCATCGCAAGCGCCTGACTATGATCATTCCTATGATGACCCACCAGCATGGGGTTACTACCCACGCTATTGAGCCCCACTTAGGCCAAATATCCTAATCTTGGGGGGAGGTATACCGACATCACACTCATATATATCATGTTCAGTCGGTTCTTTGTATATCCATTGTTTCGCTTCCTTTTTGGTTCTTGTTGCTTCTTTCTCAAAAACACCAAAATACCAAAAATATTTTTGTTGTTTCTCTTGGTTTGTTTCTTTGCTTTTTGGTTTTGATTTGCCTTAAAAGAAAAATCCAAAAAGATTTTGCTTTGTTTGCTTCTTTTTTGGTTTGCTTTTTCTTTGTTTGGTTTTGCTTTGTTTGCTTTCTTTAAAAAAATGAAAACACCAAAAATATTTGTTGTTCTTCTTTGGTTTTGTGAGTACTTTGCAGGGTTCAGCCGTCCTTAGTGGATTTTGGTTTCATGTTATTATTCAAGTCACACAAGTGAAGAGCAATAATGAAGATTAAGACAACTTGAGGTGTGGTAAGAGGCTGCTAACGAACTCTATTTATTTCATTTTTGTACATATACTCATCATTGTGAGCATGCTTAGCCTGTTTGTGTAAGGTGTATGTCATTATGGATTCTTATAAGTTCTTGCTTGTTGGTGATTAGCTCCAGCTTGATAATAGTTTGTAGCATGTCATATGAATGTTTGCTTGCATTGTTTTGTTCATACTTTGGTATGATATTGTGGTATCCTCCTCTAAATGTTCATGTGAATCGATTAGGCACATGATCATGCATGCATATGACTAATCAATAGTCAGTAAGCCTCGATGATTTATTTTGCATCAGAGTTCTTGTATCACTTTCATGTCATAATTAGTCCTGTTTTGTTGCAAGCATGGTTATGACAATTATGGCTCTCTCGTTTGTCGCTCCCTATCTATTGCTGGCCTTCACTTGCACTAAGTATGAGCTCTACCTGTGTTTCCAACACCCCAAAACCAATATTCCAGCTGTGTCCCCTATACCTACCTATCATCATCATTTGCTACTTCAGTGCATATTCAATATGCCTTGTTTTCTTCCAAAATAAAATGTTTGTCTGTTTTGAGAAAGTTAGTTAGTGAAGCTCTCATGAACTTGATGGCACACTTTATTCCTTGATCTTAATAATCCCGAACCATTATGACCTGACCATGAAAGTTATATGCTTGCAAATTATATGCTGGGAGTCAGCAGAACCGTGCTGTCACGGGGAACACTTTCAACACTTTTTGGATATCCTATCCAGTTGATACTTTGCTCTTTTGTTTATGGATGTCGACGATGTGAAATAAAAGGGGAGCTTGTGATTTCATGGAGTATATACATTGTGTTAGAGAAACGCCTGGGCCGCTAGCCTAAGCCATGCCTAATCATGGTGGAAACTTGCAGCATAGCCATAATGAGCATTCTATGAAGCATCCTCAATAAAAAGCTATGCATATAGTAAATAAAAAGATCGCTGAGATGCTCATTGTCTGCTTGCCTTGTCATTTTGATCACGGGATATCTCTTGTATCATGTGCAAGGGGTACCCCATTGGCGGTTCTCTATGATATGCATGTATTTACAATGACAAGAACTTTCAGGTAACCAAAGTTGAGTAGCATGCGGAGCGACCCTCGTACTCAAGGGACTTGTGATTTCCAATTTATGGTCTGTCAAGCATATGATTCAGAGTGGACCTCACTTTCACCTTAACCATATGAAGATGCCTATGATAGGGGCAATGAGAGCTCAAAGCTAATGAGTACCTTCCTTTCAGCATTTGGAAGCCTTTCAAACTTTCCAAAAACCGTTTTCACAATCTTGTTGAGTCACCACTTATTCTATGAGCACCTTCTTGAGAGCATAGTTGTCATTTTTGTGTTTGTTCTAAAACTTGGTTAATTATGTCATGACTTTGATGCTTGTATCTCTGATATCTTTATCTCTAGTCTTCACTTGAACTTCAGAGATGCCTTGGCATTTATATTGTGCTCTACAAACAAAGGCAGGCGAGATACCACTCTATCATACCTTATTATGAGCATTGCAATGTTGCTTATGTTTATGTTCCATGCTACTTATTATTATTGAGTTGGTTTCTCTTCATAGCTTGCAATAACTATTGAGTAGACTTAGTTGCATACTCTTTATTATGAATTTTTTAAGCATCTACTCCTGTGCTGAGATTATTTACATCATATGAAGCAAATGTGTTCGTGAAAGTTCTTTTATTGCACTCAGTTTTCAACTGAATTGCTTGAGGACAAGCAATAAGCTAAGCTTGGGGGGAGTTGATAAATCCAAAACGTATCTACTTTCCTGAACACTTTTGATATTGTTTCTCCTCTAAACTTGTGTGAATTGGATACAACTAACACGGACTGACGCTATTTTCAGCAGAATTACCTTGGTGTCTAGTTTTTGTGCAGAAAATGAACTATTAGGAAAAATCCCGAAAAATATGCAAAAAATTATATTTCACCAGAAGACCCACGGAGCAAGAAGACGAGACGAAGAAGGGGCCTGCGGGGCCACACCCCTGCCAGGCGTGGGCCCACCACTGGCCGCACCTGGGGGGTGCAGGCACCCCCTCGGCCTCCCTCTGCGCCTATAAGTTGCCTTTCGACCTAAAAACCGAGGGGGGTTCGATAGTTTTTCAGAAAGAGTTCCACTCCGTCGCCGCCACCAGAAACCAAGATTCGGATCCAGAAACTCTGTTCTGGCACCCTGCCGGGACGGGGAATTTGTAGAGGATCATCGTCATCACCAACGCATCTCCATCAGCCACCGATGTTTTCCTCATCCATGAGTGAGTAATCCCCCGCTGTAGTCTTGGGGATGGTAGGGATTGGATGAGTTCTATCATGTAATCGAATAAGATTTGTTAAGGCATAGTGCTAGTATATCTATTAGTGCTATTTGACTTTGTTGTAACTTGTTGTGCTTAATGCTTGTCACTAGGGCCCGAGTGCCATGATCTCAGATCTGAACTTATTATTGAATCATTATGTTAGTATTGTTTGTGATCTTATCTGCAAGTTGTGTACACATATCATCGTCCGGATCCAAAGGCCCCAAAGTGACAATAATTGGGACAACCGGAGGGGATGGTTGTGGTGTGAGGATCACATGTGTTCACGGAGTGATAATGCTTTGCTCTGGTGCTCTATTAAAAGGAGCACCTTAATTTCCAGTAGTTCCCTAGAGGCCCCGCTGCCACGGGCTGGCTGGACAGAAGATGTTGTGCAAGTTCTCATTGCGAGCACATATGACTATATTTGGAGCACATGCCTAGGATTGTTTAGTACTTGGATGCTTGTTATTATTTATCTGCACTGCCCTAGATCTTAAAGTTACATGTTTCGACTCTTCCATGCAATGCCCGTCCATCCGTCCCTATGCCTACCACACTCGAATCCTATTGTTACCGTTACTGTTAATATTGCTCCTGTTTCACTGCTGCTATTGCTTTGCTGTTGCTACTATCAAAATGTTGCTACTCATAAACTTCTCTGAGCAAGAATTATTTTTAGGTGCAGCTGAATTGATAACTCAGTTGTTAAGGCTTGCAAGTATTCTTTGGCTCCCCTTGTGTAAAATCAATAAATTGGGTAATACTACTCGCGGAGACTGTTGCGATCCCCTACAATTGTGGGTCACCATATCTCCAGAACATTTCCAGCACTTCACCATCTTCTTTGTCTTGCTCGGATCAGCCTTACCAGAAGAATCCACTACAGCAACTGCGGGTGTTGAGACAGCAGAAAACATCGGCACCGACATGCTCATGGCGGGGGAACAAACATCATGCCCAGTGCTTGGGGCATCTGTGGAGGCTGAAACTGAGGCTGAAAAAGCTGTTGCGGAGGCACCGCGGGTGGCTGCGACTATGGTACCTGCACATTCTTCTTCTTCTTTCGTTTATTCCGAGTCACCACCGGATCAGAAACGACAGCGGGAGGTTGCGCAAATTGCGGGAACATCTGCGCATATTGCTGAGGCGGAATTATTGGCGGGTAGACATGCCTAATAAAATTCATCGGTGGCTGTAGGAACTGCCCCAGAGGCTGAGCAGCGAACCCGGAAGGACCCGTAGGTCTAAACAGGGGTTGAAGAGGCCTGAACGGAATTGGATTAACCATCCCCGGTTGACCCCCTCCTGGCAGAGTAGACGCCGGCTGCTGCAACAGATTGACATGTACGGGAGCAGTAGCAGCAGGCCCGCCCCCCACCGGAGGCATGGTCGGCGCGGCCGACGCAATGCTTCCAAGCCCCGCCGTCGTAGACGGCTGAGGCACACCGGCCATGACAGCGCGAGCGAAAGACGACGACCCCGGCGACCAGGGGTTGCAGGCGGTTGAAGCGCAGACCAGGAGCGATGAGGAAGACGGCGGCGCAGAAACAGGGACCGACGGCTGGGTGGGCGATGATGAGCGAAGAGCGGAAGTATCGAGGGGTATAGGCCTCCGAATACGCGTTGCACGTCTACGGGCCGACCCCGACCCCGCTAGGTCACTTGCACGGACCCGGGAACCGCCAGGCACAAACCGATCGAGGGACGGTTCCTAGAAGACGGGGATATTTGGGAAAACAAGATAGGCTTTTGTAAAATACTTTTATTCAAAAAAGATGCATGCTGATGTTATGATGATGTATAGAGATAACACATGCAATTTTCTAGTAGTGGTTTTTTCCGGGACGCTACGGTAAGCAAAAGCATGACAATTCTTCAACGTGTCATCTAGGCACCAGCAGTTTAGGCTCTGTTCATCTGAGCATGAGGGTTTTTTTTTTCGCGAAAACATAAAAACCTTGCGTTTCGATTCATTGATAAAAAAATCTATAATTACAAGTCATAGAAAGGACTAACACCTCACCATACAACTCAGCCCAACATCTAGCCTAGGGGAGAAGCTGGCTCAGTCCTCGTGCTCCCGCAGTCGCCCACGAGCTAGCCTCGGCCTTGATCGTGTCCAGGGGCGCTTTTCCCTTCTGAGCATACCTCTGGTTCAATCCTCATCAATCTGTATGGGAAACTGATCATCATCTCTTGAATACCTTACATGACTCCGCGTGAATGACTCTGTGCCTCTTATCGCCTCAAATCGAAGAATTTTGTGCATTGTTTTTTACCTACTAGCTTGCTGACCCTTACCTGTCCATTGAGTAGATACTCTTCTACCCCCTATTACAATTTCAGAGCATTTCAATTATGACTGACAATTTATGATGCCACTTGTGATTACATGAACATTCTTTTCTGTGTGGTCTTTTTTACATCATTCTGTCATGGTTCCAAAATCATGTACTCCTACATTGGTATAGAGATGATTTTCATGACACACCTTTGAAACATTACAGGAATTGATACTACCATAATGTTTCATCCAGTC
Source organism: Avena longiglumis (assembly GCA_030063025.1). Classification (NCBI taxonomy): domain Eukaryota; kingdom Viridiplantae; phylum Streptophyta; class Magnoliopsida; order Poales; family Poaceae; genus Avena; species Avena longiglumis. The sequence goes on from CP125978.1 coordinate 166,271,403, forward strand.
TGGTTAGTTATGTCATGCCACATAGCCTCATACATATTCCTTGTGTCAGATGTGATAGGCCGAAAATAGTGAATATGCAGACAATCTTGCAAACAACTAGTTGGATAAATAAGGAAATACATACAAGCAGAATAAATACTGATTTTCCGAACAGAACGAGAGTAAACATGCAGTATATTCAGAATAGATACCGTTTTATCTTGCATGTGCACAAGTAGATACTTTTCCCCCGTTATAATTTCAGAGCATTTCGATTATAACTTGGACGATTAAATCATGCTACTGGTGATTTTCGTGATAAGGATATCTGTCTTGTATGCTTCGTTATGTTAGCTTTCAAATTCTGGATAGATCCACTTTTGCATATTTTGTCCCCGGGTTTACAAGTTTCACTCAATATACTATCTATGACAACTAAGAGATAATAACTTTTGCATTTCATTTTCATTCAGATAGTAGATGGTAAGGTAGTGCCTGATGGTAAGGAGTACTCCCTCCGTTTCAAAATATAAGATGTTTTAGATTGTAAAGAAAATATATTTAGACTTATTTTAGTGTGTAGATTCACTAGTATCTTTAACGGATCAGGCAGGTACAACTAACCGTCAACTGTCACAACATTTCAATTTAGGAAAACTTTCAGATTTCTTTTGTACATCCGTTTAGCCTATATCTGACTGTCAACTGTATATCTTCCAATTATGCATCAGTCTTGTATATATATTTCTGTTAGATAGATCTCAACGTGACGAAGCCCAACGGTCCGTCACGCCCCTATCCGCGCCCTGATCGGGGGCGCCCAACCCTATCTGGTTGGTGGGCACCTGTCGCCGCGCTATATAAAGTGGTGGGGGGTTGGCAGCGCACGGTACGAGGTTGACCGCTGTGCCAATCACCCCACCTACACCCCTAACGATCTAGGGTTAGCGCGAGCCGACGGGAATCACCGCCACCACCACACACCCACGCCGTCGCCCTCCTTTCTCCCCATGGCTAACGACGGCGGGTCCAACTCCGGGACTAGTTCCGGCATCCCCTTTGGCTCGTGCCTATCGAGTCAGGGAGCAGGTAGTTCATCTCCTCTCCGATCTCTCTCTCTCTCTCTCTTTCTAATCTAGATAGACAAGGTAAAGTGCTACTGCTAGATCTAGACTAGTTACATGGCAAAGTTAAGTTTAACATTGGTATCGGAGCCACAGTTACTAGATCTTTCGGTGCAAAAAGAAAAGATAAACCTAGAAAAGAACACACCCTCCGGGGCAAAGAGAAAAGAAAGAGAAGAAACTCAAAAGAAACCCTAGATCTCGCATGCAAAACCCAAATCCCAGATCCCGCAAGAAAGAAACCCCAAACCCCAGATCTAACCCTAGATCCCCATACATCCCCATAGACCCCCAGAGATCCCCAAAATAAAAGTCAAAAAAAGGCACTACTAGGTAAATAGCCATTCGTGGCGCACCTGAAAAGAGCATCTGTGGCGCACTAGCCGTGCGCCACGGGCCTTGCGCTACGGCTATCTCCTAGCCGTGGCGCACTGCCTAGTGCGCCACGGATGTGTCGAGATAGGCGTAGCGCACCTGCTAGTGCGCCACGACTATGTGGACAGGTGCGCTACGTGTAGGATCTTCTATGGCGCACTTCCCAGTGCACCACTAAGCTTCTGAGATGCGCTTTAGGTGTAGTGCGCCACAAAAGGTAGGTCATGTGCGCCACAGGTGTTTTATTGTTTTTTCTAATTTCCGAGCCAGATTATATACAATATTACAGGCAGATATACACACACAGATACAAGATATATAATATATATATAAATACACAATTTGAAAAACAAGATTGAAACAAATACATATAGATAAGTCTCATACATGAATACATAGTATAAGTTACATTGTTTCGATCAAGTTACAAAGTAGTTGGTGACATGCGAATACATGTGTCGATCGAACAAGTTAGAGCTCGGAAGCTCGCCTAGACATCTGAACTAGCTAGACACAAACGCGGGATAAACAACCAAAGAAGATAAGCATGATCACCGCCGCGACGAAGGTGTAGGTCTTCTTCCGGTTCCTTGTCCTAACTCCCGCTAGATAGCGCGTGTATCTAGCTTCCACCTCCGCCATAGTGTTCTACCCTTTGTAGCTATTGCCGCTGAAACGGTGCACCTGTCTCCGGCAGTCTTCCTAATCATCGTAGACTCCAGGAACCCGTCTCTTGTACACGACGTACCACGTCATCTATAAGTTGACAATAATAATTAACCGATGATTAAAAAAACATATATAATTAAAGTCGCATATGAAGATACACTTATATAAAGTACTCCTAAATCAAAAAGACCAAATTCAAAAGTATGCCTCATATATAACTAGGTTGTTCGACACAGGAATATGCTACGATGGAACCGTCTGCCAAGTAGGATGCACAACACCTGGACCTGTGCATAGCACAAGGCGGACAATCCCATCGCAACATATTCACATATATAGTGTGCCACGACATTTCAATCATCGGCATTATTCTCGAAAAATACCAAAGTAAATCGAAAAGAATGCCTCATATATATATATATATATATATATATATATATATATATATATACATAGGTTGTTGGACATAGGAATATGCTACGATGGAACTGTAAGCCAAGTAGGATGCACAACATCTAGACTTGTGCATAACACAAGGCTTACAGTCCCGTCGTAGCACATTCACATATATATTGTGCCAAGACATTTCAATCATCGGTATTATTCTCGAAAAAGACCAAAGTAGCTCGAAAAGAATGCCTCATATATAACTAGCTAGGTCGTTGGACACAGGAATATGCTACGACGGAACAGTTAGCCAAGTAGGATTCATAATTCCTGGACTTGTGCATATCACAAGGCTAACTATCCCGTCGTAGCACATTCACATATATATTGTGCCACGACATTTCAATCATCGGCATATTCTCGAAAAAGACAAAAATAACTCGAAAAGAATGCCTCGTATATAACTAGCTACGTCGTTGGACACAGGAATATGCTACGATAGAACAGTGAGCCAAGTAGGATGCACAATTCTTGGACTTGTACATATCACAAGGCTTACTATCCCGTCGTAGCACATTCACATATATAGTGTGCCACGACATTTCAATCATCGGTATTATTCTCGAAAAAGACAAAAATAACTCGAAAAGAATGCCTCATATATATACATAGGTCGTTGGACACATGAATATGCTACGATGGAACCGTGAGTCAAGTAGGATGCACAAGACCTGGGCTTGTGCATATCACAAGGCTCACAATCCCATCGTAGCACATTCACATATATAGTGTGCCACGACATTTCAATCATCGACATTATTCTCGAAAAAGAGTAAGGAAAAAAGGACCAAAGTGAGCAAAGGACCAAAGAGTAAGCAAAAAAACCAAGCATTGATTGATATATAATAATAATAAGCAAAAGAAGTAAGCGATGATTCATAAACCTAATAAGATAAGTATAGTAGCATGTACACTTGTCCACACACACAATGGTCATCTATAGTTTGTAACTACAACTAGGCCAACATCAAGCCTTCTGGCTCGGCTTAGGGAACGGGAGGACGCCTTGTCTCATCATGAACTTCCTATAGTCACCCTGCATCTCTAGGCGATCTTCTATGTCACGGTTATTCGGGATATTTCCTCCGTAGAAGATCCCCCCCGAAGTCATGACATCACGAAAGATGATTGCCCCAAACTACTGCTGGATGCGATACATCTCTTGTCTAATATCTGAATCAGTGATCTTGGCCTTTGCTTCGGCCCACTGTTTGAGATGATCTGGCAGCGTAGAATTCTGCTGGTCAAGTAGGAACGCCCTCATGTGATGGAGTCCGTAGTAGGCTTCCTTCTTACTGTTTTCCGGCTGCTTCACGCAGGGGAACTCCGTTACGTGGTTGAAGACGTGCCTGCCTAACTTGACCTTCGTACGCACGAAGGTGGTGCCTTCCGTCGAGGCAAAGCTAGTGAGAGCATCATCCAGAACTTTCTTGATCTTGTCGTAGTTTTTCTTCTTTTCTAGACTCCCCGAGTCGAAATACGTGGCGTGGGAATGCTTCGGCGATAAGGAGATGAGCGTGCAGTGTGCATATCTGCGCAAAAAATTCAAATGGAATGTGTTGGAAAAAGAATGATGATGATCTAATAAAGCCAATCGACGGTGGCGAGTGAATAACGACTTACTCGGGAAATTAAGGCACGAGAATGTATTCCTTTGTCTTGTTCGCCACGAGGATTATTTTTAGGTACGAGGCCACGATACGTCGTTCGGCGGGGGAACCCAAGCAGCCGTCACGCATGTAGTAGGGGTCCACTATAGCGATGCCCGGTGTGTTCTCTCTAATGATCTGCATGGCGGTGAGAGAAAAGACGGACCATGGTATAGTGCAGCGGATATAGGTGGAACATATTGAAGATGTCGTCGAACCGCAGGAAGAACAGATCCGCAGGGCATTGTCGACGGCCCAAGCTGGTGGCACCTTAACCACGAATCGGGTGCGAGGGATCTTTCTCCGATAGAAGGCGTCTCTCTATCGTCAAGACGCCATGCACACTCTGCAGTTCCGAACTGGCGAGCTTCCGCAAATTCTTAGGTAGCATGGGCTCACCTGCCACATGAATCCTCCACATAATACCCTCGGGTCTTGGTGACCCGTCCCGAAACCTGATCAGATTCGCAGTTGTTGACGCCACCGGCTGGCTCGAGCTGCTAGATTTTCTTTGCCTGCCCTTTTTTCCTTTTGGAGAGCGGGCAGGCACCGCAATCTGAGTACCGGCCGCCCTATGTAGTGTGTCAGGGCTTAGAATGAAGGGCCGGTTGGTTGTATCAGCTGGCTCTGTAAAGGCGCAAGCTGGAGGCGTCTCCTGAGAACCAAACAGACGCTTGGTGATAGTGGCTTTCTCTATGGGGCCACCAGCTAGGTCTTTGTTGATAAACTGAGTGTTGAAGAAGTGATCATTCCAGTCTTCGTCGTCCTCGGCCGGATCCTGCGCCATGTGCATATCATCAACATGATCATCCGACCCCCCGCGTGGAGCTGACGGCGAGGGCGGTAAGGGGGCCTTGCCACCGCTTGTCGCTGGCATGACAGGCGGTGCTGTTGTCTGTGGCATGATGGCCCCCGCCGTCCCCAAACGGATCATGCTCTTTGGCCATAGCAAGAATAAGCCGAAGCAAGTTCTGAGGACAAACGACTCTTCTTCATCCGCTCCTAGGGGTTGAATGGGAGGTTCCAGGTCGTCGCAGCCCCTTAGCACCCGACTAATTTTAACCCCGTGCATGCTATCTGACATCGGCCTTGAGTGGAATGTGCACTGCAAGGGTTGAACGATGGTACCCTTGGCAACATCCCTCAGCTCGTTGTTCACGTATCATAAGAGAGTGCAAGGAACATCCGTCTGCGGAAAACATGTACGGCGTCGTCAGAGATGCCATAAGAGTAATAGATGGAATGAAAGGCGGTAATTAAAGCAATTTGTTTACCGTGATGGCGTCGAGATCGGCTAATATAGACGCACCGCATACGGCGACGGGCGTGCAAGAGACGGAAGGGCTGCTTGATGGCGCGGTGCTGGCCGCCGGTGTATTCTCCCTACCAATGGGTGCTTGGAGCTCCGGTGCCGCCGCGACGCTGGCAGGGGGGCACAGATAATAGAAGTAGTAGTAGCTCAAGTAGCATAGAAGTAGTAGTAGCACAAGTAGGGTGGACATATAATACGTGGATGTTCCAAACTAAGAAGAAGAGCAAGCACAACAAGGACAACATCAAGCAGAGCAAACACAACACAGCAAGCATATTGCTGTCATTTGTACTATTTCAGTTCTGTGAACAAATGAAAACAAATGACCAAGTGACAGCAAGCAAATGAGAATACAACAATCCTTGTTGTCATTTTTACTACTTCAGACTAAGGACCAAGGATTTCTATACTAGAAGATCATTACAGCAAGTACAACAAGCGAATGACCAAGTGATGACAGCAAGCAAATCAACACATATAGACTATTCAAAAAGAACAAGTTCCATTCCTGGTTTTCCATAAGGACCAAACCACACAAGCAACACCTACTGCTACCAAACTTCACAGAATAAAAAAAGAAGTTAGCATCTGGACGAAAAGGTACTCAAACAACATTAGTACCTAAACTATGTTGGCATTCATATATAACATCTTCAGCAGTTTCATAAACCAAGGAAATTAAGTTCAGAACATAAACAGGCGAGTGCCTTCAAATCAGGTAAGTAACCAATGTTCTATGAATTGTTAAATTTATTTCATCAGAAAAAAGAGAAATGGCACTGACAAAAAAAAGGATAGATGGAGGTGCTTGAGTACCACTGCCCAACAGAACCTTAGGTACAGTAATAGATCTCCCTTGCAAAAAAAAGTACTAGTGTAATATACCGCAGACCATGTCCAGAACCCAGCATGGGGAGGACAGTATGAAATTAGAAAAAAGTACTAGTGTAATATATATTATGCATATATACTGCATAATATATAGCCGGGGAGGGCAGTATGAAATTGATGCTGCATATATAACTGGGTCAATTAACGATGTCGAAAGCAAACATATGAACCCTGTGGAATAAAGTTGGTCAAGTTAAGCAAACTTGGCATGTAGAATATCACCTAATCAAAATACATAGCAAGAAGCAATTGAGAGAGATGCTTGAACTAACAAACTGATTTGTTTCAGAACAAGTTGAACTACTGGCGATCAACATGTATAATATACTAGTACATCTCTGTATATACAGTATGCCATCTACAAGGCACAGGTGACTTCTGCCATATTAGAGAACTCCTACCCATGTACCCACACATTAATATTTCTATCAAAGAAAATCAAGGAAAATGACTCCTGAAGTAATCTGCCTAAGTCTTGGTCTAATTCGTTCGTCAGTTTCTGCATCTTCTTCAGTAAAATTCTAGAGTTTTATCTCAAATTTGGGAACAACACACATCTAGAAAGGCGCAGAGGATAAACCTAAGGCCAAAAATGAAATTATCGTTCGAGAAAAACAAGCTCACGCTACTACTCACGAAGATCATTATCATTCTAGACTGACTCACACTACTCACCATGAAATTTCCATGACCCGCAACGAGACAATGGAACCAACTGGAGGAGATAGGCTTGAATCAAGAGAGCATGACATGGAGCGAGGCCTACTGAACCCTAACCATGGCCTGTAGAGAGAGGGGAGAGAGGGAGAGAGAGGGAGAGTGGGAGAGAGAGGGAGAGAGGGGAGGGGCGACGCTCACCTCTGACGGGCGGACGACGACGGGCGGACGACGGCGGACTCCACCTCCTGAGATGAGCGCGGGCCTCCTCCTCCTCGGACACGGGCGGACCTCCTCCTCCTCGGACGCGGGCAGGCCTCCTCCTCCTCAGAAGCGGCGGCTGCTGGTAGATCTGGCGAGACAGCGGATCGAGAGCGGCGGCGGATCGTGCTCGATCGGGCTGAGATATGGAGAGATGGGGATGAGAGAGGGGGGTCGAGCGCACGTGTGGATAAAGCCACTTAGGCATAACACACTGGGGCATAGTGCGCTACGGATATCTGTAGCGCACTATGGGCTAGTGCGCTACGCCTATCGGCTTCTAACTACTGTATAAGAAAACTGCAGCCCCACTATCTAACAACTACACTAGCCTATCCCACTGGTTCCGCCCTTAGCTCTATTCTAAACTTGTGAGAACCTAGGTTCAAATCCTGGTGCCCACCTTTTTTGTTTTATTTCAAAAATACTTTTAAATGTTCCAAAAAATGCCCAAAAGTGGTGATATATGCCATAAAAGTTTTGTTTTGATTTTAAAATACTTTTAAATATTCCAAAAATTCCCAAAAGTGATAATATATGTCATAAAAGTGGTACAAATATGATTCAAAGTATAACTAAATTTCATAAGAACAGATCCATGAATATTACAATCTTTTTCGACCACGCGTTTTACAATATTTTTTGAGCTAGCGTTTTATAATCTTTTTCCCTTCTTTGTCGCGGTTGAATAATTTAGCCCCAGCACTTTAATGTTTCTTCTTTCGAACGGGCTACCTTTTTTGGGTAGGGTTGTCCTTTTTCTTCTTGTGATGTATGTTGCTGCATCGTAGTCGTCATCATCTTCAATCTTTGGATCGCCGTACTGGTCGAAGTCTTGCTCGTTGGCGACTCCATCCATTCCGATGATGTTTCTTTTTCCTCTCCTCACGACAACACGACTAGGCTTTGTCAGGTCGGTAATGAAAAAACATTGGTCCACTTTGGTAGACAGTACCCACGGTTCATTTTTCGCGGCCACGTTTGCACCGGCGGCCTTGGATTTGGCTGCTTCGGGTATAACCATGGTTGTGAAATACCAGTATTCTCTTTCGACGCTCTTTGCCCATCTGACACGGAACATCGGCACCTTTTCTCCACAGTAGTCGAGCTCCCAGATCTCCTCGATTCTTCCGTCGAATCTTTCCTTCACGTTGTCATCGGTGTAGAATTCCAACGTTACGCCTGAGTTCTGATAATCACACTTGTTGTCCTTTTCCTCCGTGTAGAATGTGTAGCCGTTGATATCATACGCCTGATAGGTCACCAGGTTTTGCATCAGTCCCTGCGACAAGGTGAATATGATGTTTTCCGTGTCAGAAGAATGCGATCGCGGGGGATTATCAAGGAGCGTCTGCCTAAACCAACGCGTGAAATCTGAGTTGTGCTCTTTGATTATTTCTCCCTGCGTCCTCTATATGCCCTGGTCACTGTACTTCTTCTCGATTAACCTTTTGTGCTTCTGTACCCAAGGATCGACCAGTTCTAAATGCTGTAGCGCGCCGAGGTTTGTGTAGGGTTTCGTAGCATGGAGAACAAAAATTTTCTACCGCATACAAACAAACAAGCCAAGATCTATCTACTAGATTGTAGCAACGATTCGATGGAATAACTCACCCTCGAAGATTCCAAAGTGTTTAATGAGAGCGGATTCTCGTGGGTGATGTAGTCGTACTCTTGCCGATCTCAAGATCGCGTAGACGATCCTTCCGTTAAGTTCGGCGCTCCCGCAATCGGTCACACGTTCGGTACTCGACGAAGACCTTCCTCTCCTTGTTCCAAAGCAGGCGGAGGTTGTAGCACTCTCCTCGCGATTCCGAAGACAACGGCGTGGTACCGAAGTAGGGGAGATCTCAGGCTTCGCCTTAAGCGGAGCGAGTATGGTGGAGTATGAGAGAGCTCCTCGGCGATCTAGGTTTTAGACACACCAAGGAGGAGGTACTAGAGCCGGCGGCTAGGGGTTGGGGCACCCCAAGTCGGCGGCTAGGGCAACCCTAGGAGGAGGCGGCAGGGAGGTGGTGGCGCCAAGCTAGGGTTTGGAGGAGAGGTACTTGTGTGTCCTAGGAGGAGCCCTGCCTCCTTATATAGGTGGAGGGGCCGGCGGCCAGGGAGGAGTGGAGTCCTCCCAACTCGTCTTGGGTGGTGCGCCGGCTTGGGAAGGAGGGACTCCCTCCCCAACTCGGTTTCCCCTTCCTCCTCTTTTCCTCTTTCCAAATTTAGCCGTTTGACTTTTCAATTTAGCTATTTGACTTTTCAAACTAGGATTTGAATTAATCCTTTATTTGGAACAGCGATGACACTTAGTACATGATGCAATCATACCAACTTGATACAACACATCCATGTACCCTTCCCCTCCGGAGTGTCGGACATTCCGGAACATTCTAGAACATTCCCTATGAAAACACCGGAATCATTCCCCAACTCCGAAACGGGACTTTCCTTATATGAATCTTATTCTCCGGACCATTCTGGATCTCCTCGTGATATCCCGGATCCCATCCTGGACTCCGAACAACATTCGGTCTCTTTCTCATCATTCCATAACTACTCAAAACAACGTCGAATCCTTAAGTGTGTCCCCCTACGGTTCGTGAATTATGCGGACATGATCGAGACACTTCTCCGAACAATAACCAATAGAGGAATCTGGAAATTGATATGGCTCCCACATATTTCTACGATTACTTTGCGATCGAATGAACCACTTACATACGATATCAATTTCCCTTTGTCTCACGATATGTTACTTATCCGAGGTTATGATCGTCGGTATATCTGCATACCTAGTTCAACCTCGTTACCGATAAGTACTCTTTTCTCGTTCCTGTGATATGTGATCCCTTGTGAGCCAGTCACTTGCTTGCAAGCTAATTGGATGACATTTCACCGAGAGGGCCCAGAGTATATCTATCCGTCATATGGATGGACAAATCCCACTCTTGATCCATGTGTTTCAACCAATACTTTCCGAACACTCAATGCCACCTTTATAGCCACCCAGTTACGGTGTGGTGTTTGATGTCATCAAAGCATCCATCCGGTAAAGGTGATATGCATGATCTCATGGTCAAAGGAATTAGATTACTATGTATCAGAAAGCATATAGCACTTGAACTATTAAAATGACTTGATCTTTATGCTATGCTTATCTATAGGAGTATGTCCATCATATCATTCTCCTAACGATATGATCTTGTTGTTAATAACATCTCAATGTTCATGATAGGGAAACCACAATCATCTATTAACCAACAAGCTGGTATTATATAGAGGCTTTACCAGGGACTTCAAATTAAGTTTACAAATCACACAAGTATTAATGTTTCCTTGTTAATACTATTATAGCATGAATGTAAACATTTATCATAAACACAAAGATATAATAATAACCACATTTATTATTGCCTCTAGGGCATATCTCCAACAGTTTGCTCGATCAAAGTCTGCGCGTCGAAAATCGAAGTCTGCATGCAGTATACGATGACCCTCTCGGTGACCAGATCCGTCGAGTTTGCCAAGGTGCCTGTTGACGGGAAGACCGACAGGGTTCTCGATGTCTAGATAATTCGTGCAGAAAGAGATGCACTCTTCGGCCAGAAAGCCCTTGGCTATGCTTCCATCCGACGGACCTTGCGAACGTATCCTTTGATGTGTCCGTTCATCCTTTCGAACGCCATCATGCTGCGGAGGAACATCGGCCCGAGTTGTACGATGTCCTCCACGACATGGACTAGCAGATGCACCATAATGTCAAAGAATGCGGGTGGGAAGTAGACCTCAAGCTCACATAGTATCACCACGATCTCCTCATGTAGCCTCCCGAGCTGATTCACGCCAATCGACTTCCTAGAGATGACGTTGAAAAACTTGCAGAGGCCAAATAACATTTCATGGGCGTGCTCGTCCATTATCCCTCTTAGTGCGACCAGAAGTACCTGCGTCATTAGCACGGCACAGTCGTGAGACTTCATGCCACTGAACCTCTGTTTCGCCTCGTCTAGGTATCTTCTTATCTTGCCCGCGTAGCCGTAAGGAAATTTGACTCCTAGATGGCACTTGAAAAACTGTTTGATCTCATCCTGGCTTAGAGTGAAGCAAGAAGGAGGGCAGTAGTATTCGTTCTTCTTGAACTTTTTACCCTTCCGATGACCTTGTGTCGTCTCCGACTCATGATCATCGTCATCTTCCTGATCATCAGGAGTAGTGCGTCCTCCGTGAAGCTCCTTCCGGATACCCAAGCATATCAGGTCGTGCCTTGCTTTTGGACCATCTTTCGTCCTATCTGGCATGTTGATTATGGTGGCGACCAGACTCTCACACGCATTTTTCGTGATATGCATGATGTCGAGGCTATGAGGCGTGCGGAGAAACTTCCAGTATGGCAACTCCCAGAAAACAGACCTTGTTTTCCATACCTTCATCAGCGGCTTGTCTTGTTGCTGCCTCTTTCGCTTCTTTCCAGGCTTAGGACAATCTTTCCAGTTTTTCAGCAACTCTTCCACTTCTTCGCTGCTCCTATGCTCTGGGATTCCTCGGGTCTCGGATTTGCCATCGAACAGGTCTCCACGTTTTCTCCATGGATCATTCTTGCCGAGCCACCTCCGGTGCGCCATGAACACGGTTTTCGATGACCCTAGATCTTTCTATAGTTGGAGATAGCTTGTGTTATCCATGCACCTAACGCATGCGCATAATCCTTGGATAACCTACCCCGAGATATACCCGCAACCTGGATAGTCTTGCACCGTAGTGACCAACGCGGCTCTCATAGTGAAATAATCTTGTGCGACGGCGTCGTAAGTATTGGCTCCAGATTCCCATAACGTGGCTAGATCCTCTTTCAACAGCCCGAGATACAGATTGATGTCGGTACCAGGTTGTTTCGGCCCTTGAATTAGCATACTCATTTGTATGTACTTCTTCTTCATGCACAACCATGGAGGGAGGTTGTACATCCATACAAACACAGGCCAAGTGCTGTGCGTGCTGCTCTGGCTACCGAACGGATTGAGTCCGTCGGTGCTTGCACCAAGCCTAATGTTCCTCGAATCTCCACCGAAATCTAGGAATTAGAGGTCCAATGCTTTCCACTGGCTAGCATCTGAAGGGTGCGTCGGCAGCTCATCCTTTTCGGGGTCATCATCATCATCTCCTGTCTTCTTCCTTTCCGCATGCCATCACATGAGCTTCGCTTCCTTAGGGTCCGCGAAATAGCACTGCAGACGAGGAGTGATAGGAAAGTACCATACCACTTTTCGAGGTGCTTTCTTCCCTTTCTTGTATCGACTCACGCCGCACACCGGACATGTGGTTTTCTCCGCATCCTCGCCCCGATAAATGATACAATCATTGATGCATACGTGATATCTAACGTGCGGTAGATCGAGAGGACAGACAATTTTCTTGGCGTCCTCGATACTAGTTGGACATGTGTTCCCCTCCGGGAGACGATCGTGCCAGAATGCCATCATATCGTCGAAGCTTGCGTCGCTCAATTTGTGTTTTGCCTTCACCTTCATAGCCTTGAGCGTTACATTCAACCGGGTATCATCGGTCTTGCATCCTTCATATAATGGAGTAACCGCGTCTTTCTCAAGTTGCGCAAGCTTGGCTTTCTCTCTAGCGGCAGCCCTGGCGTTACTCGTCTGCTTGAGAAGCAGCTCTTGCACATAAGGGTCCCGTACCCAACCTGACGTTGTTCCATCGTAAATGCGCTCCTCCCAAGATCTAGATCATCATCATCCGGTCGCTTCCGCACCTTTACCATCTCCAGAGACTCTTCATCATCTCGCCTGCTCGCCGTGATGATGATCATCGCCATGTTGGCCACCTTCACCGCTCCATCGCCTTCGCCATTGCTTATCCAACGAGTGTATCCATCCATGAAACCATGGCGGAGCAGGTGCGCCTGCAGATTCCCGGAATCTGGGTCGATCACCCAGTTGAGTTTGCATCTTCTGCACGGACATCTTATATCCGTCTTGTTATTTCGTATCATGTCGGCCGTTGCACATTTCAAAAATCTAGCCACAATGCCTTCGCTCATTATGCGGACCATTTTTGCCTGCACGGTGTACACGGTACAATTAGAAGTCTATTAGAACCACATAATGAATGCATGCATGCAATGGTCGATAGAAAATTTTGGCATGACCTATCCTAAAATTAGGACCATTGCGAAATGACAAAGTCTTGCCAAAATGGAAATGAATCAACATTTTGGCAAAACAAATGGCAACTTGTTCACATACAAACACAAGAGAGAGAGACCGATCCATACACACATGAACATATCATTATCCTCTCCATACACACATGCATGAGCATCATCGATACTCTCCATATACACACACATATGACCATTGATCCTCTCATACACACACCATGAGCATCGATCATCTACATACATATGAGCATATCATCCATATACACATGAACACATCCTTACATGGACAACTTACCGAGATGAGAGACCAATCGCGAGAAAGATGGAAAGGAGAGGTGCGCGCGAGACCGGAGAAGGAGATGAGAGACCGGAGACCTTCCTCTATTACTTATGTAACATCCAAGGCAAGTTCTACATGCTAAAAATGGTGAATGGGTGGAGAAATTGAGGTTGAAAGGAGAAGATCACGACTAGATCTAAGGAGGAAGAAGAAGGGGAAAGTGAAGTGTGGGGTGGTGGATGGTCACACATGTGCACATAAAGTGCAGCTGTCAAAAAAAATCGCCAAATCCGTGGCGCACTCTTCCCTAGTGCGCCACAGGGAGTAGTAACATCCGTGGCGCACATGCCATAGTGCGTCACGGATGTGTCTGGCCATTTCATAGCAGAGAGGGGCATGCGCTTAGGCGTAGCGCACCCCCTCCATGTGCGCCATAGTTGAAACTAACAACCGTAGAGCACCTACCCTATGTGCGCTACGGATGTCTGGCGTGCGGCCAACAGGGCCCTGGCCCACACATATCTATGGCGCACTATGGTCATGTGCACCACGGTTGTTCTAGTTATTAGTAGGACACTGCCCATAGGTGAGCCACGCCTGTTTTAGCTGTGGGGCACTTCAACCATGTGAGCCATGGATGTGCTGATTACCTATAGCCATTTTCCTAGTAGTGAGGGGGGGGGGGAACCCACCGGCCACCGCCGGCAAAGGGCACCGCCGCCACTCCTCTTGACGGTGGTGCGCCCACCCTCGGGTGGACGCACCATCGGCAAGGGGGCAGGGGCGCCATGGCTCCGGCTGACGAAAAGGACAAAGGGGTGAGGGGGCTCGCGGCGAGCTCGTGCCGGCGGCACCATGTCGCCAGCGAGCACACGGCTCACAGGCAACAGTGAGCTCAGGGAGCCCGTGAGTGGTGAGAGAGAGGAGGGCGCCGCCGGCACTGCCGCTGGGCGGCCACCTCGCCTTGCTACTACACCATGCCCCGCAAGTGAGCAAGGAGAGGGAGGGGCCCGCCGGGCGGCGCCGCCTCGCCTCGGGCCGAGCTGCGAGAGCCGCCGGAGTGGAGGAAGAAGGGGGTATGGGGAGGGAGGGGCTCGCCAGCCGGCAGCTGCCCGGCCACCAACCTCCACGCGCCCGAGAGGGGCCAGGGCGGGGTGGGCCAGCGCCACGAGAAGGGCCAGGGGTGGGGGATGACTAGGGTTTCACAGGGGGCCGCGGCGCTGGGGGATTTAACCCTTCGATCGGCGCAGACAGCCGCCCGATCAGAACCCTAGCGAGCGGACGGTCCAGATCGGCGGCGGCGGCTGCGTCTTTGGCAGCGTGCGTTAAGCGGGCCAAAGTGGGCGGCGTTGCGGTGGCGGGCTGATACAGGCCACGCTGCAGTGCTCTCTGCTGTGCGCGGGCGGCAGCTAGCGGCAGCGCAGGTGGCCGCATGGGCCACGGCGACGGGCCTGGCTCGGCTGCTGCAGTTTTCTTTTTTTTATTTTTCCAGAACAGTTTTCTTTTAGCTGGTTTTATTGTTTTTGCTTAGTTTTTTAAGCATTTTTTCAAACAGTTTTCTCTAGTCATATTATTTCAATGAAAGTTTGTCTAGAGAATGGAATAGATGCAGAATTTGTCTGTAAAGTCTTAAAAGTTTATGAATGTTGTAATAATGTTTCCGCTGCAAATAGTTGATTCAAATTGCATGAATGCAATAAAAGTGTATTAATTTTTGTTTTAAAAGATGTGACAAAGTAATTAAAGATGATTGTGTCCCATGTTATTAATTGACCAACGTTATTAATAAGCATTATCATGATCTTTTTCATTGAGTATTAAAGGTGCATTTAATTTTATTTCTACCCAACGGTAATGTAATTTTAAATGGCACAAACAATTGCATGATTAATTTATACCAACGTTGGATTACGCATACAGTTGTTTTGGTTATCTCACATCTTTTGTGATTTTCAGGAGGTCTCAACCTCATGAGCTGCTTGAAGGACATCCCACTGCTAAGGGGGGACAACTACTCCGAATGGAGGAAAAAGGTTGATCTGGCGTTTGCGCTTGAAGTGGACTGGTGGTTGACACCAAGCAACCAGTCAAGCATGCTGACCCTGTGAGGGGCGATGCTGAGGAAAGTGCTGCTTTTGAAAAGAGAAAGAGGGACCATGCTCCTTTGGAGCTGGCCTACTCAATAGACAATCAAAAGTGGGTGAACGCCAATAAAAAATGTTTGGCTTTTGTAAAGAACACAATTGAGAACGCTATAGTGGGCTCAATTGGAGAGTGTGCCTCCGTGGGAGAATACCTTGCAAAGATAAAGAGCCAGTTTACTGGCTCTTCAAAGATGTATGCAACTCAGCTGTTAAAACATCCAGTGACAGAAAAGTACACGGGAGGGCCACATGGCATAAGAGAGCATATCTTGAGGATGTCAAACAGGACGGCCAAGCTGAAGCCCATGGATGAGGAACTCGAGCTAAACCTGCACTTCTGGTGCACCTGGTCATTGCCTCTCTTCCACAGCCATTCGAGAACTTCGTAATCAACTATAACATTTCCCCTGAAAAGTGGGACATTGAAAAGAACATAGGGATGTGTTCCCAAGAGGAGGAAAGGCTGAAGGCTCTTCACGGTGGTTCCTTGAACTTCGTGAAGGACAATAGGAAGAGGAACTTCACCAATAGTAACCATGGTGGCTCACCTTCCAAGCCACATGGCAAGGGCCCACAGCAGCACCAGCATCATTACCAGCAGTCCACCCCTGGGGAAAAAGACTAGTGCCACCACTACAAAAAGGTTGGCCACTACAGGAAGGATTGTCCAGTATGGCTGAAGTCCATAATGGCCAAAAACGGTAAAGATATAGTCTCTTTTGTTAATGAATCTCTGTATGAAAAGTTTTCTAGATCTACTTGGTGGATTGACTCTGGTGCAACTGTTCATGTTGCCAACTCTTTACAGGGGTTCCATTCGACAAGGATTTTGCAAATAGAGAAAGACTCATTGAAGTGGCGAATGGGATTGAAGCGGAAGTGGAGGCTGTTGGCGACATTCCTCTGGAGCTGGCTGATGGCTCTTCTATTTTGCTTAAGGATGTTCTTTTTGTTCCTTCCATTCATAGAAATTTAATAAGTGTATCGTGCTTGGACAAAGATTCGTATGAGTGATATTTTGGACATGGCAAATGTGCCATTTGGTTGAATGATACTTGTGTGGGTGTTGCTACACTACATGACAAGCTTTATTTATTATCTTTGCATGAGAAAGTATTTTCTGTGTGTGATGTGAATGAACAAGTTCCCTTGTCGAACAAAGAACAAAATAAAAGAAATCGAACTCTTGACTCATCGAAGTTATGGCACTGCAGATTAGGCCATATTTCGAGGGGAAGAATAGAAAGCCTCGTTAAAAATGACATTCTTCCTCCGTTAGAGTTCTCAGACATAGAACAATGCATAGATTGCATTAAAGGAAAGTATGTAAAATAAATTAAAAAGGGTGCAAACCGAAGTATAGCTACACTAGAAATAATCCACACGGATATTTGTGGACCGTTTCCGGTGAAAAGTGTGGATGGCTATGATTCATTCATAACATTCACGGATGATCACTCCCGATATGGTTATATTTATCCAATTAAAGAAAGATCTAAAGCATTGGATAAATTTAAAATTTTCAAAGCTGAAGTAGAAAATCAGCATGATAAAAGAATTAAGATAGTTTGGTCCGATCGTGGGGGGAGTACTACGGTCGGCATACTCCATATGGTCAAGTTCCAGGACCTTTTGCAAGGTTCCTACAGGAAAATGGAATAGTCGCCCAATATTCTATGCCGGGCGAACCTCAGCAAAACGGAGTAGCTGAAAGGCGTAACCGTACCCTTATGGATATGGTGCGCAGCATGATGAGCTATTCCACCCTCCCATTGGGATTGTGGATGGAGGCGCTTAAAACTGCCATTCACATTCTCAACAGAGTACCAAGTAAGTCGGTGCCCAAAACACCATATGAATTGTGGACAGGCAGAGTCCCCTCTCTGCACCACTTGAGGGTCTGGGGGAGCCCAGCCGAGGCAAATGTTTTCAATCCAAACATTGCAAAGTTAGACCCAAAAACAGTATCTTGCCACTTCATTGGCTAGCCAGATAAATCAAAAGGCTATCGTTTCTACTGTCCCGACAGATACACAAAGTTTGTAGAAACGAGACATGCAGTCTTCTTGGAGGACGAATTGATGAGGGGGAGCACGGTAGCTCGGGAAATTGATCTTGAGGATAAGAGGGTGCATGCACCTAATCCGATGACTCAGGAGCCATTTTTCTCGCCACCTGTTGTGCCACCATCTACAACCCCTAAGGTTGTGGTGCCGGCACCTATTGTGACTCCACACGTGACAACAATGGGCGAAAGTTCGGAACCTGTCCACCAGGAGCCACCTGAACCCATTGTTGAGGACAAAAGGGAGCCAGAACAGCCTCATACTGTAAATGTGCCTGAACCCGAGGCAAGAAATGAGCAAGAGTCTGATGAACTCAGAAGGTCTAAAAGAGAACGAAGACCAGCCATTTCCAAAGAAATTTACAAAGTCTACAACGTAGTTCATATGGAGGGTGATCCTACCTCATATGAAGAAGCCATGAGTAGCCCTCACTCAGCCAAGTGGGTGGAGGCAATGGAAGATGAAATGAAATCAATGAGTTCCAACAATGTTTGGGACTTAGAGGAAATTCCTAAAGGAGCCAAAACAGTAGGATGCAAATGGGTCTACAAAACAAAGTATGACTCCAATGGGAATGTAGAAAAGTACAAAGCTAGACTTGTGGCAAAAGGCTTTACGCAAAGAGAAGGCGTAGATTACAATTAGACTTTTTCTCCGGTCTCATGTAAGGACTCCTTCAGAATCATCATGGCACTAGTTGCACATTTTGATTTAGAGTTACATCAAATGGATGTTAAGACGGCATTTCTAAATGGAGATTTAGAAGAAAATGTTTACATGAAACAACCCAAGGGTTTTTTCATGGAGGGGAAGGAACATATGGGATGCCGCCTAAAGAAATCCATTTATGGGTTAAAGTAAGCCTCTAGGCAGTGGTATTTAAAGTTTAATGATACAATTAAAAGATTTGGATTCAAGGAAAATGTTGAGGACAACTGCATTTATGCAAAGTTCAAAAGTGGAAAATATATTTTCCTAATTCTGTATGTGGATGACATCCTGCTTGCCAGCAGTGAAGTTAGTCTACTACTAGAGACAAAGAAGTTCTTGTCATCAAATTTTGACATGAAAGATCTTGGTGAAGCCTCTTATGTTTTGGGCATAGAAATTCACCGAGATAGAAAGAATGGAGTGTTAGGACTATCACAGAAAGCGTATTGTGAAAAGATTCTAAAGAAATACAATATGCATGCGAGTAATGCAACACCTACTCCCATAGTCAAGGGCGATAGTTTTGGGAAATTCCAATGTCCAAAGAATCAATATGAGATTGATCAAATGAAGACAATACATATGCTTCGGATGTTGGAAGCTTACAGTATGCACAAGTGTGTACTCGCCCTGACTTAGCTTTTATCACCAGGGTACTCGGTAGATATCAAGAGAATCCAGGCATAGAGCACTGGAAGATGGTAAAGAAAGATTTGCGTTATGTGAAAGGCACAAAAGGCCTCATGCTAACATATAAAAGATCTGATTCCCTAGAGATAAAAGGGTATTCAGATGTGGATTTTACGGGAGATAAAGACGACAGAAAGTCCACGACAGGGTATGTCTTTACTCTCGCAGGAGGTGCTATTTTGTGGAGAAGCGCCAAACAGTCGATAGTTGCATCATCTACAATGTATGCAGAATTTATAGCATGTTATGAGGCCATGGGACATGCGTTATGGTTAAAGAAATTTTTACCCGACTTGAAAGTGGTTGACGCATCAAGAGCCACTAAAGATGTCTTTGTGACAACGAGCCCGCAGTATTCTATGCTCACAACAACAAGTCGAGTAATGCTACAAAGTCTATAGATATAAAGTATTATGTTGTGAAGGACAAAGTCCAGGATCAAACTATAAGACTTGAGCATATAAGGACAAAGGATATGCTTGCGGATCCGCTAACGAAAGGCTTACCACCCAATGTGTTCAAGGAACACATAGCCGACATGGGTTTAATGGAAAGCCTATGATTCCTGGACTACAGAGGCCCAAAAGTAACAGGATTTGTTTCAAAACAGGAAGGTATATAGTGGCTGTCTGATTCTATCGGTATCGATATGTGATGAAATGAGTAAAGTACAAAGTTAAAAGTAAAGTCGAGATCTAGGGGAGAATGTTAGATAGATCTCAACGTGACGAAGCCCAACGGCCCGTCACGCCCCTATCCGTGCCCTGATCGGGGGCGCCCAACCCTATCTGGTTGGTGGGCCCCTGTCGCCGCGCTATATAAAGTGGTGGGGGCTGGCATCGCACGGTACGAGGTTGACCGCTGTGCCAATCACCCCACCTACACCCCTACCGATCTAGGGTTAGCGCGAGCCGACGAGAAGCACCGCCACCACCGCACACCCACGCCGTCGCCCTCCTTTCCCCCCATGGCCAACGACGGCGGGTCCAGCTCCGGGACTAGTTCCGGCATCCCCTCTGGCTCGTGCCTATCGAGTCAGGGAGCAGGTAGTTCATCTCCTCTCCGATCTCTCTCTCTCTCTCTCTCTCTCTCTCCAATATAGATAGACAAGGTAAAGTGCTACTGCTAGATCTAGACTAGTTACATGGCAAAATTAAGTTTAACAATTTCAGCACGCCACATAATCATTAGCTTACGTAGCTGTATGTTGGTAAACTTAAGAGGAAACTTGTTTGTTGTGGCTGTATGTCGGTAAAGCTACAAATAGTTTCACTGGGATCACATGGTTGAAAAATATCCTTTATTTGGAAATGCAGAAATGTTATCAAGACATAGCAGTCTTGGTGAAAGGACGGGTTGAGGAGTGAAAGCATTGAAGGACAAGAAAATAGACACCCATTCCTCTATGTGCCATTCCAGGGATTTTCATTTTTTTATGGAACATGTCAGAGATAGATCCTCGGCACAAAAGACAGGATTAGTGGCTTCATCTGCTAGTTGCTGTTGCTAATGTTTCTGCCTGTAATCACGCTGGCGTTTCTTTAAGCCTCTTCCTATGACTATGGTCATATGAGCTCAGATGACTCTCATATTCATGTGCCACATTGTGGAGTAACATCTTCAGTCTCCTCAAGTTCAACATTTATAACCTCCGAACGTGAACATTTAATATCTTAAATTTCATGCAAGAATATAACTTAAATTTCAGAATTGACCCTTGTAGTATTAAAAAATGCACATAAATCATTCAATCTTTGATAAAACACTTGGCATTAATGGTACACGAGGCTTTCAACTTTTCAAGGGCATTATTATTTGGAGCGAACCCTTCAAGCTTCTAAATTATATTGCAGGGTACCAGCCCTGTCGATGGGCATGATCGAAATGATCGACCAAACAGGGCCCCCGTTTTCCAAGGGGCCCCTCGATGACATGTAGGCTAGTACGATGTATGCAGTATACGGTCCATCTTATCAAACTGTAAACCGCACAACCACATAAACGACCTAGGGTTTTCTCTAGGGTTTGGCGATTCCGGCGGAGATTCTGATTGCTGTCGGGAGATAACCGATCTACCACGCCCCTCTCCTTTGTTGTGGCTATCTACTCGGGCTGATAACGGGGCTAGCTGTAGGGTTCGCAGCATAGAAAACAAAAAATTTCCTATGATGTGAACTATATACCAAGATCTATCTACTAGATACAAACAATGGGCGGATGTATATCCGTAGAGAACATACCCTTGAAGACCGACAAAGCTTAACGAGTTCAACTCGTGGTTGATGTAGACGATCTCTTGCCGATCTCAAGATCGAGAGGAAGTCCTAGCGCCGCAAATCAGCAGCGCATCCGTGCTCGCACACACGTTCGAGGCACCGAGCAACCTCCGCCTCCTCGCTCCAGCGATGCAGCGGAAGCACAACTCTTTCTTGCCGAATAGCCACAGGAACATGTATCTCGCTAGTCCGAGACCATGGGGATAAATTCTAGAGGAGAGAGATCCTTCACGAGGAGGTGTGAGAGACAAGTGAGGAGGGGCTCCTTTTATAGGAGGAGGGGGCACCCAAGGGGTGGCCACGCCATGGGGCTGCCCCTCCTCCTTCATTCATGTGGGTGGACACTCCACTCACAAAATGCCCTTTAAATTCCCTCCACTCAAAGTCCACTCAAATTCCCATTAAATTTCCACCAAATTTAATGGAAACTCTCATTAAATAAAACTCTTTTATTTTATTCAGAATTTTGTCAATTACTTTAATGACAAACATTCACAAATAACCCTTGCTAGAATTCTATTTCACATGCATAACCACTTTATGCAATTTCACCCAAAACCTGTTTGGTATCTAGTGAAATAAATTCCTGCTTGTTCATTCTTTCGGCATGAAACATTTGCTCCAATTGGATGTAGGTGTCTCTTAAGTGTGTCACCCTACGGTTCGTGAATAATGCGGACATGATCGAGACCCCTCTCGGATCAATAATCGAAGCGGGATCCGAGACCCATCGACTCCCACACATTCAACGATGACTTTCTTGTGATCGTCGGAACCTTTTACGCTAGTATCTTAATCCCTTTGTTTCACGATATATTACATGTCCGAGATTCGATCATCGGTATCTCCATACCTAGTTTGATCTCGTTCGACATGCACTCTTTCTCGTTCTGTGATATAACATTCTAGTGATCAAATCACTTGCTTGCAAGCTAATCAATGTGATATCACCGAGAGGGCCCCAGTATATCTATCTCATCGGGATGAACAAATTCCACTCTCGATCCATGAGCGTCAACATAACACTTTATTAGTTCTGAATCCATCTTTATAATCACCCTGTTACGGTGTGACGTTTGATGTTATCAAGAAACTCTTTCGGTGTTAGTGATTGACATGATCTCGTGGTCTAAGGATTAGGATCACTTCGTAAGTTGTTATATCAATATAAACTCAATGACTTTGATCGTAATGCTATACTTCGGATGAATGTTCATCACACCATTACACTAATGTTGTGATCCCGTTATTAACAACATCCAATGTCCATGATCAGGAAACCTTGATCATCTTGTTAATCAACGAGCTAGTTTATGAGAGAGGCATAACTAGGAACTTTCTGTTTGTTTATTAAACACACATGTATTAACGTTTCCGTATTAATACAATTATAGCATGCAAAATAAACATCTATCATATACTTGGAATACACATAATAAACACTTTATTATTGCCTCTCAGGGCATATTCCCTTCACTAGCGTGTCTAGCTTCCCAGCCTTGGGAGATCGTTGTCTGGCTTAGGGTTTCGGCGGAAGGGCAGGTGTTGTTTTCTGATCGCCATGGCAGAGAGCTCTAGGGCGAGGGAGGGAAAGTCGAGGAAGGAGGTGGATGTTGATGATTTGCTAAAAAAAACCTCACGCTGCATGGGGAGGATCGAACTCAATGATGTTTTTCTCGAAAAGGAGGAAATTCAGCGCTGGACGGCGACAAAGTGGCTCGCGGCGGCGAAGGTGTTGACACGGAAACCCTATAGTGTACACACACTGAAGAACACTCTGATGGCGGCATGGAACCCAGCGCAAGACGTGACCTTCCATGAGGTAGAGCCTAATCTGGTGGTTCTCCAAGCTTTTTGCCTCGGTGACTAGAAGAGAATCATGGAAGAAGGGCCTTGGCTCTTCTGCAATTGTGCCCTAATGGTGGAACCTTTTGATGGAACCACCCCTATGCCAACTGTTATCCCAAGAGGGGTGCAGGCGTGGGCACAGATTCACAAGATACCGCCACTTTCCTGCAGGAGGGAAGTACTGGAACAACTCGCAACCAGAGTGGGGGAGGTTAGCAGAACTGAAATAGCAGCTGTTCGGACCAAGAATGGTGTGTTCCATTGTGTGCGTGTGAAGCTCGATTCAATGAAGCCGCTCGTTCGGTTTGTCCCGCTCACGATGGAAGGGATGGAGCGTGTCTTCTTGCAAGTCAAGTATGAGAAGATGCCGAAGCACTGCGAGTTTTGTGGACTCATGGTACATACTTATCTCGAGTGTGGAACTGGAGAGCACGAGGAGGAGGAACGTCGCTTTGGTCCGTGGATGATTTCGGAAGTGATGTACTGGAAGCCTGGAACACCAGGTGCACGAGGTCGCAATGACACTCGGAAATTTTGAAGGAAACAAGGCTAGTATACCGGCAGCGGGGCAAGGCGGCGGTATGGGTGAGAGGAATGGGCGCAAGTGGGTACCAAGAACATCAAGCAGTAGCCGCAAGCGTAACTCTGGGGAGGCAGGGCTAGGCTCCGATCCTCCGGGCGAGCTGGATGATACAACTTCGAGTCCTCTGAAGCCTAATTTGGGTGGAGGCGAGGATGCACAGGAGAAGCACACTAACGGGGTGCGCAAAAATCTGAATATGGATGTGGCGGAATACGAAGGGAATGTGACTGAGCGTGTAACTCCACCGCCAACACAGTATGTGACCCCAAGGGAACGAAATAAGCAGAAGAATGCGATGGATGCTGAGAATGGGCATGTTGCTGAAGCTATTATTCAGCCTATGCAGTCTGTTGGTAGTCAGAAGACGGGTGTACAAGAAGATGTTGCCACGGAGGCGGCTCCCACTAAGGAGGGCCGCCAGGCACAATGAGTGCCATGACCTACAACTGTCGTGGTTTGGGCGGAGCTGCGACAGTCAAGGAAGTTCGTGACCTGGCGAAGAAATACGCCCCCACCGTGTTATTTCTTTTGGAAACTCTGCTGAGTAGGACACGAGTGGAGAGTTTAGCTAGATCTATTGGCTTTGATAGATGCTTTGCTGTTAGTAGTACTGGGCGCAGTGGTGGCCTGGAATTATTTTGGAATAATAATATATCCATTGAGATTTTGCCTTACTTATAGTACCATATCGATGCGATTGTGAAGGAGGTGGGGAAGGAACCGTGGCGTGTCACGGGTGTCTACGACGAGGCACAAATGAGTGAGAGGTTTAAAACCTGGACATGTTGAAGTTTATTCGCTCGTCTTTGCCTTTACCCTAGGTTTGCCTAGGGATTTTAACGAAGTACTACATCGGCATGAAAATGTCGGAGTGCAGGAACAGAGCTATGCTCAGATGGAAGGTTTTTGTGATACAGTGGATGTGTGCGGACTGCAGGACCTGGGGTATCAGGGCTTAAGCTAGACTTTTGAGAAGAAAGCGGCTGGAGGTACCTACTACAGGGTGAGATTAGACCAAGCTTTGGCTACGGGAGACTGGTGTAGTCACTTTCCTTTAGCGACAGTCAAGCACTTGACGGCGGCGGCCTCAGACCACTGTCCCATACTCCTAACATGGGAGGAGCAGCTGTCGAGGACGGGACAACGGACAACACGGAAGCTGTTTCGATATGAGGTAATGTGGGAATGGCATAAGGAGTTTGCACCAATGATTAAGCAGGTGTGGGATCATTCGGGAAAGGCAACAACACTCCATCAGCTACACGAGAAGATCAAGGAAGTTTCTGGCTCGCTCCATCACTGGGGGGTAAACACGTTCGGCTCAGTACGCCAAGAGATTCAGGGCCTGCGCGATGAGTTGAAGAGATTACGAGAGGATACGGCCCGGGTGGGCCGACCCATGTGGAGCTGAAAATAGTCGAGAGGTTGGTGGAGCTCGATCACCGCAAGGAGATTATGTGGCGCCAAAGTTCGAGGATTCAATGGTTAGTGGAGGGGGACAAAAATACACGTTTCTTTCATCTACGGGCTAGCCAACGTAAGAGGAAGAACAAGATCAGCCAGCTTCGCAAACTAGATGGCGAAGTGACAGATGACCCATGTGCTATTGCAAGTAATACCACCAAATTTTACCGTGACCTGTATAAGTCAGAGGGCACCGAAGACATGGGGGTGGTACTAGATACTGTTCCTATACGTGTGACATGAGAGATGAATAAGGGCCAGATCGATGTCAATACTAATTCATAGGAAAAAGAGGCTCTTTTTCAGATGTTCCCTACCAAGGCACCGGGACCAGATGGCCTGCCCTGCCAACTCACTTTTTTCAGCGCCATTGGGAACTCTGCGGGAGGAGGTGACTAATATTGTGTTGAGAGTGCTGTGTGGGGAGGATGACCCGACGACCTTCAACAAAACCTTCCTGGTTCTTATTCCGAAGGTGGCCAAGCCAGAGGAGCTTGGTAAATTCCACCCTATCAGTCTATGTAATGTTATCTACAAAATCGCATCCAAAGTGCTGGCGAATAAATTGAAGAAAGTTCTGCCTGAAATTATTTCAGATGAGCAATCTGCCTTTGTTCCTTGGAGGTTGATTACAGACAACATAATAACGGCATATGAGTGCTTGCATTTTATGAAGAGTAACAAAGCTTTGAAGCACAAATTCCGTGCCCTCAAGTTGGATATGAGGAAGGCTTATGACAGTGTGGAGTGGGATTATCTTAAGGCTATCATGCTGAAGGTGGGATTCCATCCATCATGGGTGAGCATGGTTATGAGAATGGTCACTACGATGTCTTTCTCAGTCTTGTTTAATGGGGAGTGGCTTGAGGAGTTCAAGCCCTCTCGAGGCATTCGTGAGGGGGATCCAATATCGCCGTATTTGTTCTTTTTAGCAGCAGAGGGCCTTTCGTGCCTTTTAAAATCTAGAAGTGAGTCATCAAACCTTCAAGTCCTAAAGGTGGCCCCCACTTCCCCAACACTAAACCACCTCCTTTTTGCAGATGACAGCCTGCTATTCTTCAAACCAAATGGAGATAGTGCTCATGCTGCATGAGACGTACTGGATGCTTACTGCCTTGCCTCAGGTCAGCGTGTTAATCTGGACAAATCGTCTATTTTTTCAGTAAGCGTTGTCCTATCGGTGAAGCAGGAATTGAAGATTTTGCTTGATGTTCAGAATGAGTCGCTAAATGAAAAGTACCTAGGGGTGTCTTTTAATGTGGGGCGATCAGTTAATGGGGCCTTCACATACTTGAAGGATCGCATTTGGAAGAGGATCCAGGGGTGGTTGGAGCAGTGCCTGTCGGTAGCGGGGAAGGATGTGTTGATCAAATCAGTTGCGATGGCTATCCCAGTCTTCTCTATGGCTTGCTTCAAGTTGCCAAGGGGCTTATGCCAACATATCAACTCGCTGATAAGGAGTTTTTGGTGGGGTTCTAAAGATGGCAAAAGGAGAACATGTTGGGTTTCGTGGGAGGAGATGACGAAACCGAAATTTATGGGGGGGGGATAGGGTTTCGGGACATCGAATTGTTCAACCTAGCCCTCTTGGCTCGGCAGGGGTGGAGGATTCTACAAAACCCCGACACATTGAGTGCACATATGCTCAAGGGCAGTCTATTTACCTAGCACGAGTTTTTTGGATGCTAATTTGGGGTCTCACCCATCTCAAGTCTGGCGCGCTATAATGGAAGGGAAGGCTGTTCTATCACAAGTCCTGATTCGAAGGATTGGGACGGGTGATGAGACTCACCCGTGGAATGACAATTGGCTACCGCGGGAGGGGGCGCTGAGACCGTATGCATGCCGAGAGGCTCCTAATCCGCCCCAGCGAGTGTCTCAGCTGATAAACAAGCAACACGGGAATGGGACGTGCACAAACTTAACACTTTCTTTTTACCTATGGATGTGCATGCCATTCAAGCAATACCGATCAGCACTAGGGTCCAGTCTGACTTTTGGGCTTGGAACCATGAAAAGAGTGGTATATTCACGGTGAGATCGGCCTATCGGATGATTGTTGCCACTAAGGCAACAAGAGAAGCTTGGCTTGAGGGCTGGACCAAACTCTGGAATGTTCAGGTACCGGCAAAGCTGAGGGTTTTTCTGTGGCGTTTGGTGAAGCATTCCTTATCTACGACTGATACGCTGCAATGGAGGAACATGGCTCCGACGAGCACTTGTGCAATTTGTGGAGATGATGACTCATGGAGGCATTCCCTAATTGCTTGTACCATGGCTAGGTGTGTCTGGGCCCTAGCTAATGAGGAGTTGACCGAGCACATCAGCCAGACACAGGAGCCGGATGCACGTAACTGGTTGTTCGGAATGATAGACAGCTTACCTCATGAACAACTGATTCGTATGTGCGTCACCGCATGGGCAATTTGGCATGCAAGACACAAGGTAATTCATGAGGGGATTTTCCAGAGCCCGCTCATCACACATTCTTTTATTGACAGCTTCATAGTTGAGCTGAGGGAGTTTACTAAACCGGCAAGGATGGGGAGGGCGCCTCCACAACGCCACCCTAAGTGGATCCCTCCTAGTGGGGGTTTATCTAAGCTAAATGTGGATGCATCCGTTTCAAGGAATAGGAGATGGCCATGGTCCACAGGGGTATTACAGACCCCAAGATTCTTGAGGAAACGGTGGTCAGGGAAGGATTGAATCTGGCAACTGATATTCTCCTCCAAGAAATATGCATTGCGAGTGATTGTCTCAATGTGATCAAGGCACTCCGGGAGAAGAACTTGGAAAGGTATAACAATGTGCTGCATGAAATAACGATGATGGCGGGTAGCTTCTCCAAGGTGTCTTTTGTGCACGAGAACAAAGCGTCAAACTCTGAAGCTCATGATCTGGCACGTTTTGTGCTTGGCTTCCCTCAGGGGCGCCACTCTTGGTTTGTTAATCCGCCCGATGGGTTTGTACTCCACGACTTATAAATTTTGAATAAATAAAAAGGCAGGATGGTCCTCAAAAAGAAAAAAAGAAAACTGGAAACCTAGAACTGCCTGGCCTCACGTTTGGCGATCGATCAACTCTCCCGATCGACGTGTTCCTCGTGATTGACGCCCCGTCGCCTGCTTTCTTCTTTGTTGGCTCGCAAATCGTGACCGAAGTTGAACGCCCGCCTTGGCTCGCGATCGATGTTTCAGGTTCAGGTCATCAGGTGTTGTGTTATCCTTGCTAGTTGCCTCCTTGGTCCTTTGCCAGCTGAATTGGGAAGCAGTGAAGCACTGAACTACCAAAACAGTCAAACAACTGATCTAACCGGTCACAGATTTTAGTGATTTCCTTAATTCCCTTTTCACTAGTACCGTGGTACGTATCCTGCCTGATCCTCCAGAATTTGGTGAAGAAGCAGATGGATCAATTTAACAATTTTTCATTGCCCGACCCTATGTTTTCCTTGTCCTTGCCAGCAGCTCGCCCTATCTTCGTCGTTCGCCGGTGAGCCTCCCGATTGGCGATTTTGTTCACGTGTCAAGGTATGAATGCTGCAACTTGTCTATTCATGTTGATTTTTTTTATTTTTTTTGTTAATCTATAAATTTGTGAAATAGGACGAATCTTGAGAAGAAAGAACAGAGTGTCAATCTGGTGGTGAAAAGAAGAAGAAAAAACAAAGATTAGAAGCAGCAAATCAGCCTCAAAAGGGTGTTCTAGATAGATTTGTTGTGAAAGACTCAAATAAATTCTGAAAATCAAACTCCAATTGCTAATTTTGATGTTGGTCTCCGTGATGACGTGGTAGAGTTTGAGGCTCACACTCCAGAATATGATGAAGGTGATGATGCTAATATCCGCGATGATGCAAATACTGGCGATAAGCACGATGATGCTTATATCGACAATGAAGGTAATAATGCTAGAAGATTTTATTTCAAGATTTACTAAATAGATGATGTTTTTTTGTAGAACATGAGGTTCATTCATTACTTTAGTTCTATATTTACTCTTTTACAATGGATACTTGATATATTTGTGAAGAATGTAAAAAAATACCACAATCTAAAGTTATATAATTAAGTGAACACATGATTTTGTTTTACAAAATATTGAGTTTAGATCCATTTTTGTAAATCGCACTGAGGCCCCCAAATCCTGAAGATGGGCCTGCAGGGTACTAAGATATTATAAACATGTCTCGGTAACTGGGAAGCCTTTAAGAGAATGGAAGCTTAATGCCGGGAGTTCTTTGATCCTCGTTGCGGTTGACCTTGTGCAGTAAGGAACAACGTACACGACTGAGGGCATTTACAATAGTGATGAGTCAGCTGTCTGTAAGGGGAGGTTATAAGTGATTTTGATGATGTGGAGAAGAGAAAGAGTGAGACTGTCTATAAAGTTGTAGACAGTCTATGGAAATCTTATAGACAGCTTATAGACGGTAATTTTGTTGTTGTATGAGTGATGTCTATCACATAGCTATGACTAAAAATAGATATGTCACAGATAGACTGTTGTACAGGTTGTCTATAAGTTTTATTACAGACATCACCTGTCTAAACCAATGCTCATGCTCTGAGCGAGCAAACGGTTCTACACCATGAAGCATTGATTCAGAACCGCGTATATCCGAATATTGGCATGAGGTGCTCCAAGTCAGGGTGCAGGTGGGACTGCCCGCGGGAGGCCCGCATACGCCCGCACAGTCCCACACAATTTAAGTGGGTGTCCTACAGGATCCCACGAAACTTATACAGGTGCCCACTATCCCACGTATGTCCACGTATATCCGTAAATACGTTACTTAATTGTTTCTTGTATAATATTTATAAAAATATTTTATTACATAATACGATTAACATTTAGCACTTCAATGTATTAATTGTTTTTTCTACTTTCTGAGTGACTCGCCATTCTATCTACTAGACATAATATTTGCTTGATTGAGAAACTTCTACTCCTTCCGATCCAAATTAACGTCTCATATTTGGCTAGATTCGAATGTATCTAGTACTAAAATATGACTAGATATATTAAAATCTAGACAAATTTAAAAATATTAATTTGGATCAAAGTAGCTTTTTTGATGTTTGTTCGATCGCGGGCTTTCCATGGAACCCACCATTTTTTCTTGTTTACCCGTAGGTGTCCCACATAGTCTCTTATGTGGGCTTGAGTAGTGGGCTCCGTGGACAGCCCACTCCCACCCGCACCTGAGCTCCAAGTGATAGGTTGGCTCCTTCGACATGTGATAAAGAGGCACATGAATCAGCACTGGTGATAAAGGAGTTAATAGATAAATGACAATAAAACTGTTTTTGCACATGGGAAATTTGCTTTATTTACAGATCTGTTAAATGAGGCAAAATATATAAAAAGCACCCGAGCGAGAACTAAACTTTGTCACCATGGTTGGTAGCATAAGATGGATCCTTGGTCAGTTCCAAAACGTAGCTGGAAAGTGAGCAAGATAGATGAGATCAACATTTTCAGAAAGGATAAAGTGAGCATAGAGTTTCAAGGTAGCATGGATTATTATGTGAACTTGCAGCCTAAAGGTAAACCCGCGCCAGAGGTACTCCTCCTCCCCCGAGTTCGACGGCGGGTTCAACCTGAACATGCTCCCCTACACTACGCCTCACCCTCCTACGGCCTTGAACGTTGACATCAACATCCCCTACTGCACCTCTCCAGTGTACGCTGACCCTCCGTCGTCCATGCGCCACAGCCCACTCCCCTTCGCCGGCAGCTCATCGCCCGCAACCTTCGGCTAGGTGAACACCCACAACATGTTCGGCAGAATGTCGGTCAAGGCGTACATGAAGGACATGATCGCCTTAGGTTCGGTGGCGGCTAGCAACACCTCTTTCTTCACTCGGGAATAGTCCCAGGCCGATGCTGAACACGGCATCGAGTCTCAGGATTTCGCCGAGGGCCAGGACAAATAGACGCAGGCCGATGACGTGGAGGACGCCGAAGGGGATGCCTTGGCTCTGGCGAAAGCCAAAGGAAAAGGCAAGAGGAAGCCGTGCACGTCGGCGTAGGAGCCCCAGATCAAGTGGATGGTGCTTGAGGACCTTTGCCTCGCCGACGCCTGGAAATCAGTGAGCATGGATCCCGTCACCGATGCCAACCAAAACTCAGACAATTACTAGAAACACGTGAAGCTAGAGTTCGACGAGCATAACCTTTGCGACCCGAAGTATAGAAAGATTCACATGGAGCGAGGGAAGAAATCCATGACCAACCATTGGGGTCTCATCCAGCAAGCGTGCAGCAAGTGGCACAGCTGTCTCGAGGAGGTCGACCGCACACCCATTAGCGGTGAAAGAATGGATAACAAGGTACTTCTCCACACACCCATCAACCATTGGGGACTCATTCATGCATGTCCTAGCATAATTTGCCTTGCCTTTGCAGCTCCTCTGTGCACTCGGACTCTATCTGAACGACACCAAGACGGAGCAAAAGTTTCACCATGTGTTTTCCATGATAGAGAAATGCGAGAAATGGCTGGACACTCGTGTGAGCCTCGCCAAGGACAAGGACGACATGTACAACCCAGAGGCTCCTCCCCCTGCTGCCAGCGAAGGAACGCCGGAGCTCGGCCAGAAGAAGGCGAAGATGCTAAAAGCCGCAAGAACTCTCGCGGAGCATCTCCATGCTTCAATCGAGAAGTGTATAGCCGACACCAAGACCCATGCCGAGAAGAGGGAGGAGAAGGCCGACGAGAGGCGGGTGCAACTACTACAGAACCAAGACCACAAGCTCGACCTCCCCAACGCAAACTACGCCGCCAAGAAGAGTAACACGGATCTCCAGTTCCTCATGGCCGGCAAAGACACCTCGACGATGAGCACGCCGGTCAAGGCCTGGTACATGGCGTGCCGCAACGCCATTCTCCAGGAGGACAACGCCGCTAGCACATCAAGCTCCGCACCGACCGCTTCCGCCCCCATGGCTACGCCAAGCTCTGCTTCCACCTCCTCCAACCAGTTGGCCGACAACGCTGCCGATACACCCATCCCCGTCGCACCGGACACACCGGAGGATGCCATCCCCGTCGACGACTGATCGCCGTAGCGTTTTACCAAGTTCTATAATAATTTTGTCGCCGAACTTTTTAGGCGTACTTCTGTCGAACACCTTGGGCAAAAGAGATTTCGCCAGCGGGAATCAAAATATTCAAATATCTCGCTGTTTTTTTTTGCTTCGTCTGAAAACTCGACCTGAAAACGCGAGTGAAAAACTCGACAATTTTAGATCAAAAGTTATGTTCGGCGTTATCTAAATTCGGATTTCGTTCTAGTAAATGCCTAAGAAGTGAAGATGCTCTAAGAGCATCTCCACTCGTTGGGCGAACCCAGGGCGAAAACCAGACTAATTTTTGGCCGGACGAATCGCGTTTTTGGCCTGGGTACGCCCAGTTTTCCACTCGCGTACCCATGCCGAGTTCCCAAGTTCGGCTAAATTCAGTTAAACTCGGCGAAATATGGGCGAATATAGGCGGAATTTCATTAAAGTAGGCAAGGGGCACATAGTATATCGGATTTCATAACTAGAAAAGACCGCCGCCGTGGTCGACGCCGGACTGCGCAACTACAGGCCGAGGCGGGAGTTGTTGTCGGCCTCGATGTGCGCCATGACTCCGGCGAGAGTCTGCCCTCGAACGCTCCACCAGCGGCGGCGGTAAGCCGCATTGTTACGTGGTGGCGGCAGCGAGCCCGACGGTCCGTCGTGTCGGGCGAGTTCCTCGAGGCGCCTGTCGGCGAAAAACTGCCTCTAGAAGACAAGGTTACCCTGATCCTCGGCGAGATCCGGGTCTTGCACGGCGGCGATAGCGGCCTAGATCTCTCCGGCGAGTTCTGGGTCTTGCATGGCGGCGATAGCCGCCTGGATCTCTCCGGCGAGGTCGTCTTCGTCCGGCACCGGCGGAACGGGGATCCCGCCGGCGCTGAGTTTCCAGCCTACGGGAAGACGAGTGTCCGGCGGCGCTGTATAGCGCGCCTCGCGGAGCAGTCGGGCTTCTCACGGCGACAGCATGTGTCGGCCCTCGGCCATGGCTTCTCGGCGGAGTTGAGGAGAAAGAAATGTGCGAACGTCCAAAGTTCGCCGGAGTTGTTGTGGTGTGAGAGACTGTGAAGAGAGACGGCGAGATGTACGACTTTTATAGGCCGGAAGAATGGCGGGAGGGGTGTAGTGGCGAGGGCGGGAAAAGGAAAACGGCGGGAAGGATGGCGGCGAGTCGTCTTCTGTCGCTGACAGGCTGGTCCACTAGCCGGAATTCGCCTCGTCCGGCATCTCCAGGGCGTACCCGGGATCCTGCGTTCGGCCTGGATAGTCCGGACCAAAGATGGCCCAAATCCAACTAAAAAAAGTCACTGGGTACATGACTGAACCTATTTTCGGCGTTCGGACTGAATTTCGGTATCCAGATGGTCTAACAACCTACTCGAACAAATAAAAAACCTGCATTTAACACTGCGACTGTCCACGTAGCAACCACCTAGTGCGAACTGTGACCCAGGGAAAAAGCAGTACTAGTACTGATGGTAACAGTTTGAAAAACGAAAAAGTTGCAGGTGTCACTTGCCTCGAACAGCTGTCGCGACAAGGCAGAGGATCCATGGCGACTGGGACGCGTGTGAGACGGATCCAGCAAACTCCATGGACCGGGAAAGAAAAACAAATATCTTAGGCTCAATAATTCGACGTCACGTAGCGCGAGATTCCACAATTATTGGCCAAGTGCCGACCTCTCCTTTGTTTCGTGGTTTGTCGCCTGGTTTCCGATGCTTCTCGAACTTCTTCTTGCGTCTCGTTACTACGTGGCGTAAAGTGGTGCCCGTCTTCTCCAAGTTTTCATTGTGCATTTGAATTTGAGTAAAATACTTCAATACTTTATAAAACAGGCAATTTTGTCTTATTTTATTTAAAAAGGCGAAGAGAATTGACCGATTCATTAAAGATACCAGCAACCGTTACAAATGCACCAATATCGTCATGAAGCACGACCATATTAGACACCACCACCATCGGCCGATATGGCCGCCCACATAGAGCACACACACCACGAAAAAGAAATGCCATTGTTCACCGAGCATCATCGTCATCACTCTTCCACGAGACAACGACTTCGACTTCACATTCAACGACCCTGACGAAGCCTCGATGCAAGGGACGCCGAACCCATGTCGGCCCATGCCAACAATCAGCCACACACACCGATGGAAGACAGCTCTGACTTTGATGGCGAGCTTCCCAAGAGAAATATGTGGAGCTTGCGCCGACCGAGTCCTCTGCAAAGACCAGCGGCCGCCGGTCATCGTCACCTCCTAGACATGCTCCACCGCAGTTTTGACTCCACAACAACATAGCGGGCGCAAAAGAACCCATCGGACACGCCGAACAAACCGACTACCGAAGCCCCAACCGCAACCCAAGCTTAGCTCGACGCAACATTATCACCAAGCTGCACATCAGCACCCTTGATGAGCCATCTTAGCACCCACACCGCGGACCAGCCACCATCCTATAGTCACCAAGCTTCAGTCGACTCTGATGATGCCCCCAAGAAGGAGAAAGACGTGTAGCGCCTTTATCGACCTACCACGTGGGTCTGAGGTTTCCCTCTGAAAGACCACAGAACGAGGGGAGGAGCCCTCAGCGACGCTTCCAACAAAGTTTGCGGCACCCACACGTGTCACCGCTGCCGGTTCCGACCAAGGCCAGAACAAGGATTTCTGCGGTGACCAAGCATACCACTGCATGTGTAGTACACTATAGTCATTGACATGACATCTACAGAACACCGTTTCGTAAATATCACATCCCTCAGAGTGGTACAATAGAAACACTGCGGGTCCATATTACAAATGTATACACATTATTATTATTATTATTATTATTATTATTATTATTATTACTACAATACCGGAAGTTCAAGACTTCCAAAAGATCCAACTTACAAACCAAAATATAAAGTCTTCAGCGGAAATTTTTAAAGGTAGCAACTCCGACTAGAAGTTGAGCTCAGCAGCTTATTCTATAGAGTTCATGCTGCTCGGCTCCGTTAGTTACTACTAACTAGTTACTTAATTTGACTCGTTCTCATTGACACCCTAGCGGATCTCGTAATCCACTCCTTCAACTCCTCCGGACAGGTCAGGTTCCTCGTAGAACACATATTTTTGACATTCGGCTGCATACATTGGTACGTCTTCGGGATCCTCAGAGTCTAAGCAAGGGATCAAAGGAAAGAATGAGTAACAGCGTTACCCAACAAGTTCATTATATGCAAGGTGGGAAGTTTGATGCTCTAACTAC
Organism: Avena longiglumis; assembly: GCA_030063025.1. Lineage (NCBI taxonomy): Eukaryota > Viridiplantae > Streptophyta > Magnoliopsida > Poales > Poaceae > Avena > Avena longiglumis. The sequence goes on from CP125978.1 coordinate 166,307,315, forward strand.
CACCTCAGATTATAAATCCTTGGCACTTTGCAATTTTTGTAAATCTTTTTTCAAAGATTAATTTTATTATGAAAATCTATGACCATCAGCCTTCACAGGTTGACCAGAACTTTCATGAAGTTCCTTTCCTGCTGTGTTCGTCGCTCCTTCCCGGAACAGGGAGTAACAAGTTACAGTTCTTACACTCTGCAGAGGTGCGTTACATTACCCATGAGAGATCAACTCCTTGTTGCACAACCTGGCGTACTTTCCCGTCCACAGTTCCATGATGTGGGGCCCAGTAGTTGGTCCAAGCCAATCACTGCCCCCTTCGCGACCCCGCATGCCTCCTTGGTGTATACCCTGCCCACATAATGAATTACGGCAATGGTTTGTACAAACCGTTAGATGCCAGAACTATCGTGGGACGATGAGGGTTCCCACCCATATGCTGCATATCCTCTACAAATTACCAATTAATATGCACGCTACGAGGATAACAGCCATGACCTGCACATCCGGCTTCATGCAAGAGGAAGAAGATACAGCTGACTTCTTTGTCCCATTCCAAATCTCATGGCTAACGCGTAATATACGGCGCTAGAATCACTGTTGTCAGGGGTTATTAAGTCCCTACTTGATCCTCATTGTTGCAAATAGAACCCTAAGTTCTATTGCTCCATTATATCACCACTTAGGATGATATCTTTGATTTCTTTATTTGTGAAAATAATATTTTCTTTCTTTTATAATATATATGATAACACACAATTTGCATACTTTGATAAAGACTCTTCAAAGGACATGAGCAAGTGATGAACTTGCCTTGTGATGGCAAGGTAGTGAAGTCTGATGCTTGCACTGGACCTTGAGCTTCTATGTCTACAAAAACATCATTATTGCCTGGTAAGGACAATATTTAAAGAAGCAAAATAATTATGCAAGTAATGTAATGCATTATTTAATTTTTTTTGCATTTACCCCCCAAAGTTCCTTTTTTGTAATAAATGATTTATAAATATTACTTTTTAATATTTATATCATATATTGATTTATTTTATTTTACTTCCCTTTTATTGGACTTTTATTGATTTAATAATTCTTTTAAGAATTATTAATTATACATTAAAATTGTGATTAAATATTTATTTAGTATTTTTCTAAAATACTAAAATATTAATACATAATGAAAGTGAATTTTAATTAATTTTATCATCTTTCAATAATTTTGTAAAATTCCATAAGGAATATATAATTTACAAAATTCCTAATAAAATTTAATTGTCTAAAATTTTATATTTCATTTTATTTGGATAGAGTGGATTATTGTGAATCCAAAAAATATTTTATTTATAATTTTTGGACTTTTATTTTATTTTGTAGAATTTTATTGAGGTTAGGGGCATTTTGGTCTTTTCCAATTGATTAAACAGTTTTTAACAATTTGGGCTGGCCTTTTGGGATCATTGGGCCAGTGTGGCCCAATAGGGCAGGGTCAAAATCACCCCGAGGGGTTTTGGCCCACCCAGCCCACTCTCTCTGCCTCCTCATCGTTCTCACCTTTCCTCTCCCTCGACCCCGTGGGCTCTAGCGCCATCGCTGGCGATGGCTGCCGTTGAGGTTTCCCCTGGCTGCTGTCGTGGTGCAGGGCGAGGTTTGCGACTATGCTCGTTCATCTAGTCCATCTCGATTTGACTCTGGGGCTTCTCCGTGGCCAGATTCACCCCGTTCTCAAACCCTAGGGTTAGGGAAAGTCTTTGCCGCCCATGTCCCGCCTTGTGGTGGTGTCTTGCTATGGTGCCAGTGGTGGTACAGATTCTGGCGCCACAGGTGCTCCTCGTGCCATGTTCGTCGGCCAATCTGCTTCCTCTTCAATTCGTCAGCGAGGACCTTCGGTGAGTTTGATTCTTTTTCCCCGATGCTCTCTATGCTTGCTGATTATATGCTAGATGCTGGCAGTGTTCTCTTTTGCTACTATCTGATTCAGAATAGGATGATTATCCATTTAGGGTTCCTGTTATGTGAATGATCATGTAATAGATGATTTGAATCATGTTTGGTTTGTCTTTACACATGCTAAATGATTATTGGCATGAGGCTTGTTGGTAAAAATGATCTATAATGTTTCTGGTGACTTACTAAATGATTTGATGCTTGGGATTGCATCTAATTCAGATGATGTAGTTGTTTGGAAAGCATGCTTGGTAAAGCTAATGACTTGATAGCTTTCCACTATTTATTTGATTCATGGTTATGATTATGATAATATATATCTACTGTCTTAGTGCTGTTAGCTTGGGAATTAACATGTGGTTTGAGATCATTATGATCTCAAATAGTGAAGTGTATTATAGGAATATCCTAGTTTTGATTCCTATTTTACAGGAAAATGGTTAGTTAGTTGATTGTCTGAATCTATGATGATTTACTATCTTTCCTGATTCATATTGGATTGTTCTTGTGACACCATCATGTATGGCACACAAGTTTGATTCAAAACCATGGATTCGGTTAGTTTATTCTTAAGACAATCTTGGCTTTGAAAGATAAATATAGATGCTCTTATCTGAATTTCCTAAGACCAGTGATGTTGGTCTGAGGCTTAGGAATTCAAATCTTATCTAATTGGTTCATCTAGGTAGTTCTGGTAGTAGTACCAGTTATTCTTGATTGAATCAAAGCTTGGAAAAATGATAGTGAGCTTGATCATGTTATGGATCCTATGGATTTGTTCCTAAGGTGCTACCCTTCCTTTAGGGGTGTTCCTAGAAATAGATCATAGGTATATGCATGATTGAATGGTGAAATTTTGTTGGACAAGCAAAGCAAGGATGTTGCTCTGAGCTCTGGTTGAACCTTGGTACTTAGTGGTTTGCCTTTAAGTTTCAGAAATCCCTATGATGGATTCACCCCTCTTGGGTGCTTTCTGAGGTTTTGTTTTATAAAACAACACATGTTTCTCTCTGAATAAGATGATTAGATCATGTGAAGGTTTTATGAAACTCACCACAAAATCTGATGATGGTGTAGTAAGTTGGTGATGACGATCTTGATCTGGTTTTGCTGGACTACTTTGCTTGGTCTTGAGCTGGCCTGCTCCTCCTAGCTCCTGGGCTTGATCTTGCTGTCCACCTGATTCATCCCGCTCCTTATGTCACCATCCTGGTGATGTTTGGTTGATCCTTAGTTGATGTGGTTGCTGGCTGTGGTGCTTGGTTTAGCTGCTTTCTACACTGGCTGTTCTTGTGTGCTGTGCAGTGGGGTGATGCACTAGTGCCCCCCACGGTTGCGTTGTGGTTTTGTGAGATTTGGCTGTGCCTATGAGGTCGACAACACACTATATGCATGCTGGTGTGTGTCCTGCTATGCACTTGTGGATATGTTCGGAATCTGGATATTTACTTTTACCTGGTTACTTTTATCTCGCTGGTGCATTTGTCCCTCTTGGCTGTCATCTGACTTCTGGCTTTGAATTTATGAAAGATGGAATCTTTCCTATTGGTGAAACTTGCCCCTTTTATAACATTTCTCAATGATGAATTTGTCAAGTGCATTTCACTGACATATCTGAGAGAAATAATACTAACACTAATCTTCTTTTGTTTTTATTTAGTCTTGTTTTGCAGGTACAAAGACAAGATGAAGATTTAGTTTAGATTTAGATATAGGATAGTTAGTAAATATTCCAATGTAATTTTCCTATTCTTTTGTAATTTTCTTTTATTATTCTTGTAATCTTTAATTTATTCAGTTGTAATAAAGATTATATTATTATTAATAAAGAATATTCCTATTCTTTGTATATTTAATTTTGTAAGTTGTGTGGATGATTCAAATAAGTTATAATTTTATAACTTGATTATATATATATATATATTGATGATAATAAATACAGCTTATATTCATTATTGTTTTTCATTAAATAGAATTCAAGTTTTAATATTTATCTCTTAATTGAATTAAGATTCAAAACTTATATCTAATTCACTTGAATTATAACTCCAACACTCAAGCCTTATATTTTAAATTCATTTGAAAACACATAGCTCCTTAAGATCATCTCAAAGTTAATAACAATCATCCTTTAAGACTAAACCTAATCTCAAAGTATGAAAGAAACATTGATCACTTAGGTTTTTATTTGGCAAAAATTTTACCCACATTTTCACAGATCAATGCATGCAACAATCCATATTCCTAAATCTACCCTTCGTTAGGTCCTAAATGATGGGATGTTACAGACTTCCCCCCCTTAAATTAAACTTTGTCCCGAAGTTTGTGGAGATGTACCTGAATAGTTTTGGATAAGCTTTTATTAAATCCTCTTCTTTTTCCCAAGTGGCTTCCCTTTTAGGGTGATGTTCCCACTGTACCTTGCAATATTTGATTGCTCTATTCCTTAATATTTTCTAGTTTTCTTCCAGAATCTTACACGGCTTTTCAATATAAGTCAGGTCTGCTTGTAGTTCTATCTCTTGATGTGTGATTGCACCATCTGGAACTTTCTAACATTTGCGAAGTTGTGACACATGGAAAACATTATGCACTTGAGCCAATCTTGATGGTAACTCTAAAGCATAAGCTATAGTTTTGTTTTGACTCAGTATCTTGAATGGTCCGACATATCTTGGACTCAATTTCCCTTTAACTCTGAATCTCTTTACTCCTTTCATTGGACTTACTTTCAAATAGACCATATCTCCCACTTCTGGATGCCATGATCTTAGACTTTGATCTGCATAACTTTTCTGCCTGCTCTGGGCTATTTTCAGTCTGTCGTTGATTGTCTTGTCTCTCTTTGATATAATCTGGCGCAAATTCTTTGCTGCTTCCAGGTTCATACCAACATATTGGTGATCTACACTTCCTTCTATATAGAACCTCATATGGAGCTGTCTTCATACTACTCTGATAGCTATTATTATAAGAAAATTCTGCCAATGGTAGGTGATCTTCCCATGTTCCTCCAAAATCTAATGCACGAGCCCTTAACATGTATTCTAGAATTTGATTTGTTCTTTCAGTTTGGCCTCCTGTCTCAGTATGATATGTCGTGCTAAAATCTAACTTTGAACCAAGTGCTTCATGCAATTGCTTCCAAAATGTTGAAGTAAACACTGATCCCCTATCAGTTACGATCTTTTTGGGTATTCCATGTTTACTTACTATCTCTTCGACATATACTTCAACTAACTTCTCAGCATTATCCTTTTGGTTCACAGAAATGAAATTTGCACTCTTTGTAAGTCTGTCCACAATTAACCATATCATATCCTTCCTTTTTGGTGTCATGGGAAATCCTGTGATGAAGTCCATACCTATTTCCTCCCATTTCCATTCAGGAATTTCCAAGGGTTGTAATGGTCCTGCTGGACTTTGATGTTTAGCCTTTACCCTTTGACAAGTATGGCATTCAGATACATATTTAGCAATATCTGTTTTCATGTTATTCCACCAGAATAGTTCCTTTAAATCCATATACATCTTGGTACTTCCCGGATGTATAGAATATGGTGTACCATGTGCTTCTTTGAGTATGACATTTCTGATCTCAGTCACATCTGGAACACATAGACGGTCTTGGAACCATAAAGACCCATAATCCCCAAGGCGAAAAACTGATTTTTTTCCCTTGAGATATCCTCCAAATTTCCTCAGCAATAAAAGGATCTTCTTCTTAATGTCTAAAAAATTCTTGCTTAAGATCACTGTCCTGCTCTGCAACTACCTGCATAGTAGCTAATCCTCCAAGAACCTCTATTCTGATGAATTGAAGTTCTAATCTTTCCAAGTCCATTTGTAACTCTTTTGGTAGCTCCTTGTTGCTAGGCTGAGTATCTACACTCTTTCTGCTTAAAGCATCTGCCACAACATTTGCTTTCCCTGGAGTGTAGTTGATTGTTAAATCATAATCCTTGATTAGTTCCAACCAACGCTTCTGTCTCATATTCAATTCCTTTTGAGTGAAGAAATATTTGAGACTTTTATGGTCTGTGTATAACTCACATCTGGCTCCATAAAGAAAATGCCTCCATCCTTTCAGTGCAAAAACTACTGCTGCTAACTCTAAATCATGAGTTGGAAGTTGACTTCATGTGGTTTCAATTGTCTTGAACCATAAGCAATCACTTTCCGATCTTGCATTAACACACAACCCAAAACCTTCCTTAGATGCATCACAGTAAACGGTGAAATCCTTCCCTGTTTCTGGAACTGCTAAGATTGGAGCTGTGGTTAATCTTCACATTGAATGGTGTATTCTTCCTTAATAATTTGGAAACTTGCTTCACATTTCTCATCCCACTTTAATGGTGTATTCTTCCTTAATAATTTGGTCATTGGTCCGACTATTTTGGAGAAACCTTCAATGAATCTCCGATAATAACCAGCCATCCCTAAGAAACCTCGAATTTGCTTCACATTGGTCGGTGCAGTCCACTCTAGTACTGAATGAACTTTAGATGGATTCACAGCAATCCCATCCTTACTGATCACATGACCGAGGAATTCTACCTCATCTAGCCAGAACTCACACTTATTGAACTTAGCATAAAGCTTATGTTCTCTTAAAGTTTGCAATGCTATTCTCAAATGGTCAGCATGCTCTTCCTTATCCTTGGAATATATGAGAATATCATCAATAAAGACGATGACAAAATTGTCCAAATATGGCATGAAAATCTTGTTCATCATATTCATGAATATTGTCGGTGCATTGGTCAAACCAAATGGTACTACCAGATACTCATGCTGTCCATATCTTGAGAAAAATGCTGTTTTTGGAACATCTTCCGGCTTAATTTTTATTTGATGGTATCCAGATCTCAAATCGATCTTTGAAAATACTCCAGACCCTTTTTCCTGATCAAACAAATCTTGTATTCTTGGTAAAGGATACTTATTCTTGATAGTCACGTTGTTCAGATTTCTATAATCACCACACATCCGTCTTCCACCATCTCTCTTATCTACAAAGATTACTGGTGTTCCCCATGGAGATACACTTTCCTGTATAAATACTTTTCTCGCTAACTCATCAATTTGCTCTTTGAATTCTTTCAACTCTTTGGGTCCCATTTAATATGGGGCTTGAGATATTGGTGTTGTACCAGGTATTAGGTCAATGGTGAACTCTATATCCTGGTCTAGTGGCATTCCCGATAACTCTGTTGGAAAAACATCTTCGAATTCATTAACTATATGAATCTCATCCAATTTAACTTCTTTCATTGAATTCAACTGCAGATCCACCATGATATGACTGTGCTTATCTGCTTGGTAAACTATCCTTGCTCCACTTGGAGTTTTGATTGAGACAGTTTTCTCCTCACAATTTATCGAGCTCTGTGTTCCATCATCCAATCCATTCCCAGTACTACTGCAATTCCCTTCAAAGGAATCACATAAAGGTCTGCGAAATATGTACAACCATAGATCGAGATAACCTGATCTTGTTTTATGTGGCGTACAATCACATTTCCTCCTGTCGTAACTACGGTCATAGGACTTTCTAATGTTGCCCTTCTAATCCCGAACTTATCACAAAATTCTTTAGAAATGAATGAAGTAGTTGCACCAAAATCAAATAGAACTTTACCGGGATTGGTAAGAATATTGAGCGTACCTATCACTACATGCTCCGAATTATCCACCTCCTCGAGAGTTGCACAGTTCAGTTTTCCGGTAGGTCAGTTTCTCTTGCCATTGTTGTTCTTGCCATTATTTCCTCCTTTATTGGGCTTTCCATTACCTCCACTGTCTTGTCCTCCTCCCTTGGTAGGCCATACTCCTGGTGGTTTGCTCGGACAATCTAGCTTGATATGCCCCTTCTGACCACAACCGTAACATATCACTACAGGCTTTTTGCATTCCCTCTGGAAATGCCCTAGAATTCCACAGCTGTTACAAATAACATTCCTTCTCGGATTGGATTGATTTCCACCACTTCCCTTGTTATTGTTGTTATTATTATAATTTTTATTATTGCCATAATTCCTATTCCGAGGTTTGAACTCCAGGTTGGGTTTAGGTTTGCTTGCCTGAATCCTCCTGGTTTCCTTCTTGGCTCTCTTCCTCCGATCCTCTTGGACATTTTTGTAGTCATCTTCAAAAGTAATGGCTGCATCCAACAACTGCTGATAAGTTTGCTTATTGTCTAACCTTAGCTGCATCTTCACAAATGGATTTAATCCACGCAAGAAACGCTTCTTCCGCTTCTCTTCAGTGTTGACATCCTCCTCGGCATAACGAGAAAGTTGGCTAAACTCCCGGATGTACTTCATGACACTAGTATATCCTTGCTGAAGCTCCTCAAATTCTCTCCGCTTCAACTCCATGACACTTTCCGGAACATGGTATTCACGGAATCTCTGCTTGAACTCCTCCCAGGTAAACTCCCTTCCTAGCTGTTGCATGGCTAACTGATTTTCCCACCATGATGCTGCAGGTCCAGTCAGCAGATGAGTTGCATACCTCAATTTTTCCTCATCATTACAACCTACAGTTTTCAGCTTCCTTTCAGTATCTGCTAGCCAGTCTTCTGCATCCATTGGTTCAGGAGCTGATGCAAAAGGTAATGATCTTGCATTCTGGAAATCAGATAGACTCACTCCTCCACCTTCAGGTGCCCTCTGATTTGCTCGTCCCAGCAGCTCTTCCATGAATTTGTTCTGGGTCTCTTGCATCATTTGCATGCATTGCATAAAATTCTGCTCCATTAACGGCCTCATTGGTGGTGGTGGTAATGCTTCTTGGTTTGCTGCATCTGCATCGGCCTTTTCCTTGGCCTCTCACTCGATCCGCTGCTGCTCAGTTTCCATTCCTACTCCCGAATCCATGACCCTCTAGTCCTGCAACATAAAGCGAATACTCATAATTACATCATGCATATGTGTTCTGAGCTCGACTTTACGCACAGAACTAGTCACACAATGAAGATCCAAAGAAAAATCCAAATATGCATTTCACATATTTTACATAATATCATAATGATACAAAGTCATCACAACATATACCATATAGATATCATTACAAAACTTCCTTATTACTTGGGTACAATACACAGTATTTGATACTACTGGCTGATTGTCTACTTCTAATAGTAACTACGTTCATCGTACATGCCTGATGTACAACCATGATGATGTGTTGTTTGTCGCACAGTTTGTGGAACATATGGCCTTCCAGAAGGAACATACTCTGTATCTGAAGTGTCAGGACTTGAGTCATTACTCAACCTGAGCACATTGACTCCCTCCAGCTCAGCTGAAAAAGTCTTCAGAAACATATTCAACATTATCTCCAGCCTGCATCTCCTGAGCTTCATTTCTTGAGTTGTCAACAGGATACGCAGATCTTGCTGCTCCCCAGGTGCTCTCGTTGTCAACACCCAGATTTTTAATCCCAGATGCCTGTTATGCCATACATCGCAATCCCAGGAATACCATTTTGCGAGACATAACAGAATTGGATACCATAGTACATCATCCATTACAAACCGTACATAAGTTCTTACACAAATAGGGATCTCATGATCCAGTTCTTAATACAACTTCAAGCAGCGGAATACGTAATAATAACGGTAGCGTAGGCGAAGCTCCATCTTCGGGGTCATAGGCAATGCTGACGATGGGAGATGATCCTAGTTGTCGTAACCTTCCTGGGGTCCATCCTCCAGGTACTCCTCTTCATAGTCTGGCCACGGGAATAGCCAGGGACAAAGCCATGAGTACTCTTTAAGTACTCGCAAACTAATACTAACAAGTGAAAGGGGTTTTTGATAATAGGACACTAGGCTCTAGGGTTGTTTTGCAAAAGCCATATTTACCTCTACTAAGTTCAGAAGCAAGAGAAACTAGTCACAATTTTATAACTCCTAAGTAGGAACTTGTATTTCATATCACAACCCTGTTGTGGTCAAGTCAAGGTCTCAATTCATTTCACAAGTCTTTTGAAAACATCTGACGGGGAAACAGTATGGCCACTCCAACTGTCCATAACCGCGGACGCGGCTATTCGAATAGTTTGACACTCTGCAGAGATTGTACACTTTCACCACAACATTCGATACATCCGTCAGGAACAAATCCTGAATTCACCATACTCAGTATGCGGATAATCAATCCTAACCTTTCAATTACACGCCCTAGTATAAGCACCTCTCCTGTGAGTTTGGCCTCCCAACCATGACCAACTGTCATCTTGGGTACTGCATAGGTGGACAATCTTCACAAGGTAGCCTCAGCTCAGACCTTGGCCGTGAGGGAACTAATACTAAGGTATATAAGTTTCCAGTCAAGCCCTACCCAATTCTTGGGTATTGTGGTTGTACAATAAAATAGGAATGGTATCGCATCCAGACAACCATCAGTTTTATAAAGGGCTAAGGCTCATGCCTCAACATTTTCGTCACCAAAATCATCTAGTGCTTGGAAACACATGTCAAAACATTTCAATAGAATGATCCATCATTCCAAGGTTTTCATAACCATTTTTCCACCAAGTATTCCCATCTAAAGTTCATCAAGTTTTATGCTTAGCACTAGCATCTACAGGTGGGGGTAGCACTAATGTGGGGTGGTAAACAAGTGGAGTTTTAACTAAGTTCAATCTCATGCCTTAGGATGACATCAAGATTATCTAGCTTAGGCCAAATTTTATGCTCTTTATGCAACCTTCATTTATCCTTCTAGAATCTACAATTCATTTAAGTAAACTCTAAGTAATAGCTTTGATAAAGAAATAAAGTATAAAGCTTGCAAGTAAAACTAGGATTGGTTTATCAAGTGGTTATGATCATATATGCTTTAAGGCATATATTTGGCATGGTAGCAAGCAAGTATTAGCTTGCATAGGTCAACTTGATTAGTAAGGCTTGCTAAGTTAATAGCTTGCAAGTATTGGCTTTCCTTGTGCAGAGCAGTGGTTGAAGTTCTCCTCGGCTTCTTCTTCGTAGTATCCTCCTTTCTCCTCGTATCCTTGGTCGCTACTAGCGTCTATAAATAAATACGATGTCCACAATCACCAAACAATACTTAACTACTTGCAATCATCACACAAAAGGGTCTTATAGATGATCTAGCATCATCACTACCCTTACAAGATTAAAGCTTGGTTTAATTCCTTTTATTTTTAGAAAAGTAATTTCTACTCATTGAAAAACTACTTAAGATTTAATATTCTCCAAACCAAACATGGGATCATGTTGACACATGTCATCACCACATATTTTAGTCCATGGGTATGTGATTTAAAGCGGTGTCATAATTTAATAAGGTTTTTCTCTTTTATTTTAATTAATTAAAGTGGCTAGAAATGCCTATGTGGCATTGTTTTATTACTTGGTCATTATTTCTGTAAGTAAACCTATATATTTTTATATATTCTGAAAGGTATGGTTAAATGTGATTTTTGAGAGTTGGAATAAACTCAAAAGCTATTATGGTTTAAATTTGAAAAATGTTTGAATGCAGAAAAGCTTCTGCCTTGTTATCTTTACCATGGATGACCTACAGATCCAAATGACTTGAATCCAACGGGCTTGGATTAAGCATTCCCAGACCTTTATAACAAAATTGGTTTCATTCCATTTGGTTCACTGAATCGACCTGGGTTGATTTTTGAAACTGGGTACAGAAGTGTGTTTGAAATAAAATGGAAAAGGTTAAATTCAAATAACTGGGCTGCGCGGGAAGCGATACTGGGCTGGCCTGCTAAGCACAGTGCTTACGTGGGCTGGTTAAGTGGTTGTTCCACGCGTCAGTGAGACAGGGGGTGCGAAGCGGTATGGGGCGATGTGGGGCGTTCGATCTGGTTCTAATCCAGCGGCTGAGGGTCATCGTCGATGTTGGGCAACGCCGGCGAGACAGAAACCTAGCGCGGCGATGGGGTCGTTGGGGCTCATCGGGTTCAAAGCGGTCGGCGAGGTGGGCGAACGACGAAGTCGACGACGGCGAACCTCCTGGTACCGGAAGCTTCTCCTGGGGCGGCTCCAATCGCTGGCGCCCTTCTTCTCCAGAGGCGGCGGGCTCCGGTGAAATTCCGGTGAAGTGCTGCTCGCCTTGCTCCGACAACGGGGTGGGACGATCAGTGAAGAGAGGGGAGTGAGATGGTGCGCTCAATTCGGCTGGGGGTGGCCTCTATTTATTGTGGCGAGAGGGGACCGACGGGGCGCAAGGTGAGCTCGTCGTGGTCGACGGTACAGACGGCTATCAGCGTGGGCGATGGTAGGGGGCGGTGCGATGCTCCCTGGCGATGCTCAACGACACGGTGGCGAGACGTGGGGCGGTGTGGTTTGGTCGGAACACGACGGTGCTCTGCGCGTGCCCGACGGAAGAGTTAATGGCGCACAGCGCGCGTGGTCCGCGCGGCGGTGAACGAGCGTGTCTGCGGGGTTGCTGGGATGGTGGTGATCACGTATGCACGCGGCGAGGGCGGTGCGCGGTCTATGGGCGTCGGTCGAGCGTGGCGCACGGGGCGTGCTCTCGGCATGGTTGTTGGCGAGCTTGGCATGGTTCGTGCGTGTGGTCCAGTGGCTGGCAGGGTTCGAGCGCTGGACAGGGAGTGGCGGTGGGGTGTTGGCTGCCTCCTAGACATGTTGTTTAGGCTTGGTGCTTGCTCTGTCTAGCTAGCCATTGTCGGCTGGCAAGGTGATGCTCGGTTTGGCATGGCATGGGGCAAAGGGTAGGGTCTAGGGTTTATCCAAGCACTGGTTGGCACTGGGGGAGACAAGGGTGATCAGTGGTGAATATTGCTTAGCCTAATTACTGCTCCAAACAGTGAAGTTAGGCCAGTTTGATTTGTTTCTGCCAAGTGTTTGATGAAATGGCCACAAGAATTCAAGTTTTGAATTTTGAAAAGATTTTTGGTGGGTGTGCTAAGTTTGTGCTGGTGATTCTGCAGATGCTTGGGTTTTGAAAGTTGAGCTTGTTTGAGTGGTTTTTGAAAAAGTGGGATCTTCCCATATGATAAAGATTCAATTTTGAACTGTCCTTTAAACTATGCATTTGAATGTTTCTGGATGATCACAAAGTGGGCCTTGATACTTTGTTATGAGTAGAATCAAGGGGTGCAAAGATCCAGAAAAGTTTCAGTTAAGTTCTGAAAGTTTGAGACAACCAAAGTAGGCATGGGAGTTAAATGGGTCAAAATGACCATTCACTCATTTATCTTTCTTTTAATTTATTTGTCTTTGAGAAAAGTTTGGGAATTGTTTAGATGATGTTTATTTCACCTAAGCATCCATTTACAAGCAAAGTAACACACAAACAAGGTGGTTCAAAAGAATTCAAAATGAAATGCATACTCTCATGTATGCCTTCCTATTTTTATTTAGAAAAGTTTTTGGTTAACCCTAATTTTGATGGTTAGAATTTGTTGATCCAAGTTTAGTATTTTTGGGATGTTACAAACCTTCCCCCTTAAACAAAATCTCGTCCCGAGATTTGAAAAGGGACAAAAAAGATTACCTACGATTTGAAGAGATCGGGAAACTCCGTCCTGATGTGATCTTCGCGCTCCCAGGTAGCTTCCTCTTCTGTGTGGTTGCTCCACTGAATCTTGAGAAACTTGATGCTTCGGGTTCGGGTAGTTCTGAAATCTTCTTCCAAAATACGGATGGGTACCTCGGGATAGGTCAGGTCATCGTTGATCTCTATGGTCCGGTGATCGATGTTCTTGAACACTTCGGTCTTCTCTGGGACTTCGAGACACTTACTAAGTAACGAGATATGGAACACATTGTGGACAGCTGACATCTCTTTGGGTAGTTCCAATTGATACGACACTTCTCCTTGATGGTTCAGAATCTTGAAGGGTCCGATATATCTGGGGGCTAACTTTCCTTTGAGTTGGAAACGCTGCATTCCCTTCAATGGCGACACTTTCAAAAATACAAAATCTCCTATGTTGAAACAGAGGTCTCTACGTCTCTTGTCTGCGTACCTCTTCTGTCTGGACGGGCGGTCTTGAGGTGCTCACGAATCTTGTGAACCTTCTCTTCTGCTTCTCATAGGATGTCGGGTCCGAAAATCTGACTCTCTCCTACTTCCGACCAGTTCAAAGGGGTGCAACACTTCCTTCCGTACATGAATTCAAATGGGGCCATTTGCAAACTAGCTTGATAACTGTTGTTGTACGAAAATTCTGCAAACGGCAGACAGTCTTCCCACTTAGATCCATATTCTAACACGCATGCTGTCAGCATATCTTCGAGTATTTGATTTACTCGCTCCGTTTGTCCATCGGTCTGAGGGTGATACGCGGTGCTAAAATCTAGGCGGGTTCCTAAACCTTCTTGAACTTTCTTCCAGAATCTCGAGGTAAACTGAGTTCCTTGATCCGATACCATGTTCTTGGGTACTCCATGCAGACTAACTATTCTAGCGATGTACAACTCCGCTAGCTTCAAACTCTGATATGTGGTCTTGACGGGCAAGAAATGGGCGGCTTTGGACAATGGGTCAACTATGACCCAGATAGAGTCATTTCCCCTTCTAGAAGTAGGCAGTCCAGTGATAAAGTCAATTCCAACGGAATCCCATTTCCATTCTGGAATCTGCAAGGGTTGCAACAATCCAGCGGGTTTTTGATGTCCTGCTTTGACTCGCTGACATATATCACACTTGGCGATATAGCTTTCGATTTCTCTCTTCATCTTATGCCACCAAAATTGCTCTTTTAAATCTTGATACATTTTAGTTCCTCCGGGATGGATAGAATAAAGAGTATCATGAGCCTCCTTCAGAATCACTTCTTTCAACTCCGAATCTGCTGGTACACAAAGGCGTCCTTTGTACCACAGAACTCCTTCTTTGTCTTCGGTGAATCCGGGTACTTTGCATGTACCGATACGACGCTTGATTTCGTCAATACTAGCATTTCCCTTCTGCGCCTCTTTAATCTGACTGATCAAAGTGGGCTGGAGTTCTATGCTAGCCAAAAATCCTTCACTCACTAATTCCATTCGAAAATCTTCCATCTCTTTGTGCAAGCTTGGTTGCTCCTTTAAAATCATGGAGTTCAAGCGGCATGGCAATCTGCTAAGGGCATTGGCTACCACATTGGCTTTACCAGGGTGATAGTGAATGTCTAGGTCATAGTCCTTAATTAGCTCAATCCATCTTCTCTGTCTCATATTCAGCTCCTTCTGAGTGAATATATACTTCAGGCTCTTGTGATCTGAATAAATCTCACAACGGTTTCCCATTAGGTAATGCCTCCATGACTTCAGGGCTAGAACTACGATTGCGAGTTCGGGGTCATGGGTTGGGTAATTTTGCTCATGTTGCTTCAGTTGTCAAGATAGATAAGATATAACTTTGCCTTCTTGCATTAGCACACATACGAGACCAATCTTGGATGCATCACAATGCACATCGAAGGGCTTCGTGATATCTGGCATGATCAAGATTGGGGCTGAAATCAATATCCTCTTGAGTTCTTGAAAACTCGCTTCACATTTGTTGGTCCATTCGAACTTATTGTCCTTCTTCAGCAATTGGGTCATGGGTCTGGCGATACTCGAGAATCCTTTTACAAACTTGCGGTAATATCCCGCCAATCTGAGAAATGCACGAACTTGGGTTTGAGTGGTTGGGGTTTGCCAATCTTCGACATCTTCTACTTTTGCAGGGTCAACGGAAATTCCTCCGGCTGATACAATGTGACCGAGGAATCCTATGTCCTGTAACCAGAATTCACATTTGCTAAACTTTGCATACAGCTGATGCTCTCTAAGGGTTCCAAGAATGGTCCTTAGGAGTAGCTCATGTTCTTCTTCTGATTTCGAATAAATCAGAATGTCATCGATGAAAACAACGACAAATTTATCCAGAAAGTCCATAAAAATCTTATTCATGAGGTTCATGAAATAAGCGGGGGCATTGGTTAATCCAAAACACATGACTGTATACTCATACAATCCATATCTGGTGGTAAAGGAAGTCTTTGGGATATCCTCTACATGAATCTTGAGTTGATGATAGCCTGTTCTAAGATCAATCTTAGAAAACACTTTGGCACCGGTCAACTGATCAAACAGATCTTCTATCTTGGGCAAGGGGTATTTGTTCTTGATGGTGACATCATTCAACTTCCGATAATCCGTACACAAACGGTTACCTCCATCCTTATTGTCCACAAACAAGACAGGTGACCTCCATGGTGACGCACTTGGTTGAATCAATCCAATTTCCAACATGGAATCCAGTTGCTTATTTAGTTCTGCTAACTCCGACGGGTTCATACTATATGGTCTCTGGGCTATGTGTCCAGTTTCGGGGATTAGTTCAATGATAAACTCGATATCCCGATCTGGGGGCATACCGGGCAAAACATCTGGAAATACATCGGGGTATTCACAGACTATCCGAACTTGGTCAATGGTAGGTTGGGCTATACTCTTGTTGCACTTGAATTGGCGAGGTAAGGTTTCAGATATATGCTCGAGTGATATTCCGGCTGTACTGGTCATGGTTATGGCTTTCTTGGCACAGTCAATCAATCCTTTATGTTTGGACATCCAATCCATTCCTAGTACTACTTCCAAACCTTTAGTTCCGAGTACTATCAGGTTAGCATAAAAACCTATGCCATGGATTCAGATAGGGACGGCTTTGTAAATTTGCCTAGCCTTGGTGGTTGATCCGGGAATTTGAACAATCATGACATGCTTCAGTTTGGTTGGTTGAATTTTACTAGTGCAAGCAAATTCTTTGGTGACAAATGAGTGCGAAGCACCAGAATCAAACAACACTCTTGCAAGTACTGAATTAACAGAAAACATACCCAGCACGACGTCTGGCGCTTCCTGAGCTTCTTCAGCATGCATGAGGAAAAGACGGCCATTGCGGTTGAGTGAATTCCCTGGGGCAAACCTTCTTCCGGGATGAACACGACGTTGTTGCTGAGCTGGGACATTGGCATTGGGTGCTGCGGCATTCTTCTTGTTGGGGCACTCGTTGGAATAGTGGCCTTTATTTCCACAGTCATAACAAGTCACTTGCGACTTGTCCTTAGCTGCTACAGGCACAACATTGCTTCCAGTCGTCGAGGCAGTGTTGGTGTTGGTGGTAGCATTGTTGTTGTTGAACTTGGGTGGGGCACGGTTGAAATTGCTAGCGTTGCCGGGGTTGTTGTGATTCCCTCCGGGCCTAGGGTTTCCACGGTTGGGATAGGTCGGACGGTTCATCGGGGGTCTGTTGGTTCTTGGGGCAAATCCTGGGGATGGGTTAGGGCGATACTTTGGGGTCTGATGGGTTCCTGGCTAATGCATCATGCGATGCTTGCGGTTCTCATTGGCTTGGTTGATCTTTCCTTCCATCTGGATAGCAGAGTCGACAAGGGCTTCAATATCAGCAAAGGGGATATTGACTAGCACTATCTGCATCTCATCATGCAGACCATTCAGGAATCTTTCTTTCTTCTTGGCTTCGGTGTTGATCTCATCCGCGGCATACCTAGCTAATGACAAGAATTTGTCACGGTATTCCACTACGGTCATCCTTCCTTGCTTCAGTTCTCTGAACTCGTCTCTCATTCTCTTGATCAAACCCGGTGGCACATGGGTTCTGCTAAACTTGACCTTGAATTCCTCCCAAGTCATCATCTGGCCTCCGGTCATTGCGCGAACACTGTTCCACCATGCCTTGGCATCTCCGGCTAGATAGTGGGTGGCGAACAGAACTTTCTCGTTGGCTTCCACTCCGGCGACTTCTAGGTTATTTTCCATGGTTTGCAGCCAATCATCAGCGTCTAAGGGCTCTTCCGACTTAGTGAAAACAGGTGGGTTAGTATTCTGGATATTCTTGAGCTTAGATCCATGGTTGTCCTGATTTCCGTGGCCTTGGTTGTTGTGGGCTAGCTGGGCTATCTGCTGCAGGGTGGCTAGGTTGGCTTGACGTTCCGCTCTTTTAGCTTCACGGTCAGAAGTCAACATTTGCAGGATCTGCAACATCGGGTCCGGGGATGAACCACTTCCTCCGCGTGGCATCTGAAGATTGAGATGGATCATGAGAAAAGAGGGAAATTTCAAAGGTTCTGGGATTTTGAAAAGTTTTTAAAGTTTTGACTCAGATTTTTCTAGCAACTTGCTTTTGATTCATTCATTCATTCATTCATAGCACACGATACAACACACACCACAACAAAGAAAAACAGATGGTTTTAATAACCATTCTGGAAACTACGATATAGTGGGACCGAATACTACTCACTACGCTAGTTCTCAAGTGCTACTACTCCTCGGAATCTGTGGCTTCATCATCCTCATCATCATCGATCAAGGCGAAATCATCCTCATCAGTGAAGAAATCCATAGTCTGATCTTCCAGAAAATCATCATCATCGCTAAGATAGGAGTAGGGGTCTCCACGAAGGTCCTCTCCGTCATTCTCCCTTTCTTCCAACTGCATGTCTCTCTCGTGGATGGTCTCCTCCAAAGATGAGATACGGTGGCAAAGACGGGCAATAATGCGCTCCTTCTTGTCGAGCTGATGGCAGCGAGACTTGCGATCCTTTGCTAGCATGGCGATGGTTTGGTCCTTCGTCTTGATGATGGCAGACTTGTGGTTGGAGTAGTCACGACAGTTATCCAACTCCTGCTGACGATCGTACATCATGATGCTAAGGTGGTCCAATTGGGTCTTCAGCTCGTGATGGTATGGGGCTTCTAGTGGTTGTCCATTAGCATCACGCCTTGGGCAAAACTCAAAGCGGGTTCCCTTGATCTGATTGATACTCTGCCCACACAGACGGGAAAGAGCTTCCTGCATGGCCCTGGCAAGTCCGTCGAGCCAGTTGTTCTCTCTTAAGGTAAACTGAATTCCCTCAGCAGTGGGAGATTCAATCTTTCTCGGAGACTTGCAAAAATTAGCCACTGCAGATCTTCTCCTCCTTGATCATTGAGCCGAGCTCCGAAGAACTCGGGGTGCGGACGCTCCAGAAGTTCCGAAAGCTGGTCCAAATCCCTCTCAAAGATAAGGTCTCCTCCATTCCCCAACTGATAAAACTTGCTATACTTCACGTCCATCTATAAGAATATAGGATGAGTAAGTTAGTAGAGTGATCAAGTGTGTCAAAATTTTATGTATTTTGCAAGAGTTTTTGAGGAACATGAATTTTCATGAAAGAATCAAAGGGATAAGAATGAGAATAAGTTTTTGTATATATTTGTTTTCTTTGGTTTTGAAACTAAGTTTTTGATTCAAACGTCCAGTCTAACTAGGGTCTCCTATGGTCAGGATGGCTCTGATACCAACTTGTCAACACCCGGATTTTTAATCCCAGATGCCTGTTATGCCATACATCGCAATCCCAGGATTACCATTTTTGTGAGACATAACAGAATTGGATACCATAGTACATCATCCATTACAAACCGTACATAAGTTCTTACACAAATAGGGATATCGTGATCCAGTTCTTAATACAAATTCAAGCAGCGGAATACGTAATAATAACGGTAGCGTAGGCGAAGCTCCATCTTCGGGGTCACATGCAATGCCGACGATGGGAGATGATCCTAGTTGTCATAACCTTCCTGGGGTCCATCCTCCAGGTACTCCTCTTCATAGTCTGGCCACGGGAATAGCCAGGGACAAAGCCATGAGTACTCTTTAAGTACTCGCAAACTAATACTAACAAGTGAAAGGGGTTTTTGATAATAGGACACTAGGCTCTAGGGTTGTTTTGCAAAAGCCAGATTTACCTCTACTAAGTTCAGAAGCAAGAGAAACTAGTCACAATTTTATAACTCCTAAGTAGGAACTTGTATTTCATATCACAACCCTGTTGTGGTCAAGTCAAGGTCTCAATTCATTTCACAAGTCTTTTGAAAACATCTGATGGGGGAACAATATGGCCACTCCAACTGTCCATAACCACGAACGTAGCTATTCAAATAGTTTGACACTCTGCAGAGATTGTACACTTTCACCACAACATTCGATACATCCGTCAGGAACAAATCTTGAATTCACCATACTCGGTATGTGGATAATATATCCTAACCTTTCAATTACACGCCCTAGTATAAGCACCTCTCCTGTGAGTTTGGCCTCCCAACCATGACCAACTGTCATCTTGGGTACTGCACAAGTGGACAATCTTCACAAGGTAGCCTCAGCTCAGACCTTGGCCGTGAGGGAACTAATACTAAGGTATATAAGTTTCCAGTCAAGCCCTACCCAATTGTCGGGTATTGTGGTTGTACGATTGATGGGGATAAGCCTACCGGGGTATACCCAGCAAGACGTTTCCGACTGGCCCAGGAACTGGCGAGTGGGCCTGCAGGAGGCGACTGGATCGAAGCTTGGCGTGGATCCAAGCGACTGGAAGCCAAAGGCCCAGGAGAGTAGATAGGCCCAGTCGGATTAGGTTAAACGAGTACCGAAACCTTAACTGATTCGGTTGAGATATGTAAACCCTAGGGAAGGGTGATTCTATATAAACCTCCCTACAGGGAGTGTAGAGGATATGTTCCATCGTCCACCCAAGTAACTCGCCGCCTAGCCGTCGAGCTCGCCCCATTGTACCTCCATCATAATATAATCTAGCAGGAGTAGGTCTTTACCCTCCGGGGGGCCGAACCTGGGTAAAACCCTGTGTCTCCGCCCTCATCTCGCACCACAGATGGCTGGCCGCCCTTGCCCTTCGTTCTACTACTCGCTGCCAATTGCAGCGTCTGTCGTGGTCATTCCCACGACAGTGGCGCCATGGGGCTGGCGGTCTGGCGGTGTTACGGCGAGATCCAATCTACCCATCAACGAGTCAGTCGCCACCGGCCGCATGATAGTGATCGGCGAGATGCTCCAGCTCTTGCCGAGCAGCTACGTCCCGGCGGCGCGACCCGTCACACACAGCATGATTTTGCCAGTCGGCACGATTAGCCTCTTCGTTGGCCTCACCGACGTCATCGTCTCGGAGGACTCGGCTCGCATCCGCGAGTCGCCGCCACGCGACCGGCTCTCCGAGAGCCAGGTCCGCACGATCCATCGCCTCGCCTCCAAGTACAACTTGTCCCACAGCGACGTGGCCAAAAACACATGACCACGGAAGACGGCCCTCAACGGCAGCGCCGACTTCGCGACTGGCGTCACTCGCCGGATCCATCACCGCGGCTTCGCCCGCGGGCTCCATCACCCAGGTCTCCAATGTGGGAGACTTCGAGGATCCCTCCATCCTTGGGATCTTCGACTTCGACTCAGGGTCGGAAAACTCCGCCGATCTCTGCGACGGGACCGGTCGCCACGCCGCGACCTACATGGCGACCGCACCGATCCGCCGGAGGATCCCTTCTCCACCGATCCCTCCTAACGCCACGGCACGGAGGTCGAGGAACTCCGCTGAAGTGGCGGAGGCGTCCGCAGAGCAAGCGGCGAAAAATTTCGCCTCGGCGGTGACGGCGAGGTTGTCACGTTCCACCAGCGAATCGGTCGCTTGAACCCCACCGTCGGTATGAACCCGACGACGAGAACGACCTAGCCCTCGTGGCGGCGCGTGTTCTGCGAGCAGCGCCACCGAGAAAGCGCCCGGCCCCCACGAGTCGGCGGCGATGGCGCCCACCTCCACCGCGCACCCGAGGACCAGCCTCGGATAGTAGTCTCCTCACGGGCGAGACGCGACGACCTACCACTGTTCTCCACCGATGGACAACCTCGTGGCAGGCGGCAGCCGACAACATCACGACCACCGGCGGCGCCCTCAGATCCGATGCGTCAAGGCCACCTTTCGCCAAAGCGGTCGAGCAACAAAATGCAAGGTCGACTCACGGGTGGATGTACTCGCGTTCATCGGGCGATGAGCGGCCTCAGCGGCCGTCCATTGGCGGCAAACACCCTCAACTGCCCGCCACCCGAGCCACTGCAGCTCCAACACCGACCCGCGGACGCGACACTCTCCACCAACGACCCCAGGCCAGCGACCAACTTCGTCGCCGCCAACGGTCAGCCCGTCGACGCCTGCACCCACATCATCAACAACCAGAGTTGGCGCGCACGCCAGCCCGACGACCTGCGACACACCCTAACCAATCGCCGCGAAGGCGAGCCAATGGGGTCGCTAAGCCGACTCGGGCCCCGGTGCTTCGGACCGATGATCCGAGGCGAAAAATACCCAGCGAACTTCAAAGCGCCAAAGGAAATAGAAAAGTACGACCCTTCGTACGACCCCTCCATGTGGCTGGACACCTACCTCATGGCGATGGGGATCGCAGGCCACACCGAACTGCTAGCCCCCGCTACCTCCCCCTGATGATGGAGGGAGCATGCAGGCAGTGGATCAACACTCTCCCCCCGGATAGCATCGACTCTTGGGAAGAGATGCGCGATGCCTTTGTGAGGCACTTCGAGGGTTCCTACACCCGCGCCACCACCATCGAGGACATGGAGCGATGCATCCAGGGACCCCACGAGTCGACCCGAAGCTGGGTCCAACGGTGGCAAGAGCTATGGTACAACGCGGCCGGCATCCACCCGGACACCGCGATCCACTGCTTCAAGACCTCGTGCCGCTACGAGCCCTTGGTCGCCAAGATCAAACGAGCATATCGCACACTCGACAACATACCAGACCTCCTCGAGATCGCCAAAAGATACGCGGAGGAAGACCCCAACCAGGAAACTGACGACGAGTCGGGAGGTCAACGCCGCCTGACGGCAGCGATAGCAGACGACGTCCGACCCTACTTCTGACAACACTTGCCTCAGCGGCAAACGCCGCAGTGATGGGCGAGTTGACTTCGTCGCCAATGCTAGGCACGCGCAGCGCGAGCCCATGAGCTTCCGTCGTGACGGAGGACAATGCCGCGACGGCGGCAACTACAAGGCGAAACCAAGGTTCGACCCCGCGGCCCTCCTTAACCAGCCTTGTGCATTTCACAGCAGAGAAGGGAAGCCCGCCACGCACACGACCGCCGACTGCCACTCTCTCAAGGAGATCGAGAAGGCACGGCGAGCACGGGAGGGCCCCGACAACAACCCGCCAAACGGCTAAAAATTCGGCAGTGTGGCCGGCTCACCCCACACCTTCACAGGCTTCAATACGAAGCGCGGGAAGAAGGTCATCACCCGCGTCGTCGCCGTCAACGCGGTGGCCCAGGTGGACGTTCCCCAGTTCCTCAACTGGTCGGAGCAGCCCATCACCTGGAGCCGCCAGGACCACTCGCCACGCATCGAGTACCCAGGCCGAGTCGCCCTGGTGGTCAAGCCCAAGGTGGGAGATTACTGGCTCCCCAAGACATTGATGGACGGCGGCAGCTCCATCAACATCATGTACCTGGACACCTTCAGGCGACTGCGGCTCCCGCAGTCGATGGTCGAGACGACCTACACCACGTTCCACGGCATCGTCCCTGGTCGGAAGGCGTACCCGATCGGCAAGGTCACGCTGCCAGTCACCTTCGGCACACCAGCAAACTTCCGCACCGAGCGGATCGTGTTCGAGCTGGTACCCTTCGACAGCCCCTACCACTGTGTCCTGGGGCGCCAGGCGTTCGCCAAGTTCATGGCAGCGCCCCACTACGCGTACAACGCGATGAAGCTCCCCGAGCCACGCGGCGTCATCACCATCAACGGCGACCCCGACATGGCCGCCAAGTGCGAGGCCAAAGGAGCCGAACTCGCCGACGCCGTCATCGCGGCAGAGGCCAACCACGCCGACGAGCTCGCCAAGTACACGAGCGGGGTCAACAACGACGACTCCACCATACTCAAGAAGCCCAATTCGGAGGGCGCCAACACCTCAGCCTTCGGCAGCAGCGCACACCAGCACGTCGAGCTGGTCCCGGCGACTCGGCGACGGTGACGATCGGGACGGGCATGAGCCCAGCATAGGAAGGCGTGCTCATCGAGTTCCACCGTGAGAACAGGGACATCTTCGCATGGAAGCCCTCTGACATGCCTGGTGTCCCTAGGGAACTCGCTGAGCACAAACTCAACGCCGACCCCAAAGTGCAACCCGTCAAGCAGTCGCTGCGGCCCTTCAATGAAGAGCGCCGCCGAGCCATCGCCGAGGAGGTGCAGCGTCTACTCACTGCAGTCTTCATCCGGCCAATCAAATACTACAAGTGGCTGGCAAATCCAGTCCTATTCGAGAAGAAAAATGGGACCTGGAGGATGTGTATCAACTACACAAACTTAAACAGCGCCTGCCTGAAGGAGCAATTCGTCCTCCCGCGGATCGACCAAATAATCGACTCCACCGCGGGCTCGGAGTCGCTATGTTTCCTCGACGCCTACTCTGGGTACAACCAGATCAAAATGGCTGTCGAGGACGAGGAAAAGACGGCGTTCATCACGCCATTCGGAGCCTTCTGCTACACCGCCATGACCTTCGGCCTCAATAACGCCGGGGCGACCTACCAGCGTTGCATGCATGAATGCCTTGCGAGCCAAATTGGCCGCAATATCCACGTCTACATCGACGACGTGGTAGTGAAGTCCGCTCGCCAGGGCGATCTACTCGCTGGCCTGGCGGAAACATTCGCCAACCTGCAGAAATACAAGATAAAGCTAAACCCCGGCAAATGCACCTTCGGTGTACCAGCAGGGCAACTACTGGGGTACGTCGTATCCAAGCGGGGGATCGAGGTGAACCCCACCAAGATCGACACAATCGCTCGACTCGGCAAACCTGAGTGCTGCGGCGTCGAAGCTGGCGGGCGAAGTCGCGGCTCACCGCTTCATCCCCGATTAGGCGAAAGGCGATGCCCCTATATCGCTGATGCGGAAGAACCCCACCTTCCGGTGGGACAAGGACGGCGCACTCGCGACCTCAAGAAGGTGCTACTCGCGGCACCGCTACTCACCGCCCCACGACAAAGAACCCATGCTGGTCTCGTCGCGGCTTCGAAGCGTCGTCGGCGCCGTCATGGTCGGCGGCAGAGGAAGGAAAGAGCACTGGTACAACGACCGGTGTACTATATCAGCGAGGTCCTCACCGAGTCGCCAATGTACCATAATACCGAAACGGGTATACGCGGTCTTGAGCACAACGGCGCGATGCCGCACTACTTCCAGGATCACCCGATCACGGTCGTCTCCTCAACACCGTTGCAGGACATCATCCGCAACCGTGAGGCGACCGGGCGAGTCGCCAAGTGGGCCGTCGAAATCGGCGTCCACAACATCAAGTATGAGCCACGAAAAGCGATCAAGTCGCAGGCTCTCGCGGACTTCATCGCCAACTGGGAAGAGTCCCAGCAGCCGGAAAAGCTGTTGTACCTCCACTACTGGAGCCAGCACTTCGACGGCTCCAAGAACGCAGACGGCGCAGGAGCAGGGATCGTGTTGACTTCCCCGAAAGGCGACAAGCTCCGCTATGTCCTCTGCCTCGACTTCACCCCTGCACCAACAACATGGCCGAGTACGAGGCACTACTCCACAGCATGCAAGCTGCCAAGGAGATGAATGTCAACCGCCTACGCTGCTACGGGGACTTCGACCTCGTCGCTGGGCAAGTCGCTGGCACCTGCGACGCCGTCTCTCCCACCGTGGCGGCATACCGCCAAGCAGTGGACAAGCTGGGCGGACACTTCGCAGGCTACTCCATCGAGTGGATCGACAGGCGGAAAAACAAGGAGGCCGACGCACCCTCTCGCATCGGGTCGGCTCGACTCGCACCACCCGTTGGCGTCTTCCTCGACACGATCACCAAGCCGTCCGTCTCTCCCCCAAGGGAGATCGACATCGGAGTCTGCGCAACCCAGGCAGCCACAGTTGCACTCATCGCCGAGCCAGAAGACTGGACTAGGCCGTACATCGCCTACCTGCAGGGAGGCACCTTGCCGGCAGACGAAACAGACGCCCGTATGATAACGCGACGCTGCAAATCCTTCATCATCATCGACGGCGAGCTCCACAAGCGCAGCGTGACCGGCATGTTCCAACACTGCGTCCAACCCGCCGAAGGACGCAATATCCTCCACGACATCCACTCCGGCGACTGCGGCCACCATGCCGGAGCCCGCTCTCTGGTCACAAAGGCTATGCGACACGGATTCTACTGGCCCACCGCACACGCCGACGCCGTTAAAATTGTCCAGCGGTGCGCCGGGTAACAGAAGTACGCCAACCAGACACACGTGCCGATCTCAGCGCTCAAGACAATCCCCATCACCTGGCCATTCGCCGTGTGGGGCATGGACATGGTAGGCCATTTCAAAAAGGCCTCCTTCGGCTTCACCCACCTCCTGGTCGCGGTCGACAAATTAACAAAGTGGGTGGAGGCCAAGCCAGTCCGGAAATGCGATGGGAAGACCGCCACCAAATTCCTACGCGAGCTCATATATCGCTACGGGTTCCCAAACAACATCATCACGGACAACGGCACCAACTTCGCCAAAGGAGCCATGGCCGAGTTCTGCGAGGAACATCACATCCGACTCGACCTCGCGTCATTCGCCCACCCGGAGTCCAACGGCCAGGCGGAACGGGCCAACCAGAGCATCCTCCACGGCCTGAAGCCGCGGCTCCAAGTACCACTCGAGCGCACCGCCGGGTGCTGGGTCGAGGAGCTACCCTCCGTTATCTGGGGTATCCGCACCTCGGTCAACAGGTCGACAGGGTTCACCCCCTTATTCATGGTGTATGGCGCCGAGGCAGTCATGCCCACCGACCTCGAGCACGACTCGCTAAGGGTCGTCCACTACACGGAGGCTGCGAACGAACTCGCACGTCAGGATGGACTCGATCAACTCGACGAGGCACGCGACCTAGCTTGCTCCCGCACTGCCATCTACCAGCAAGGACTCCGTCGCTACCATAGCCGGCGGGTGAAAACTCGCACCTTCAGAAGGCGACAGTGCTGCGCCTCATCCAGACAAGAAGGGCATGAACAAGCTCTCCCCCATGGGAGGGACCATTCGCCATCGGGCGAGTACTCGCAACGACGCCTACTACCTCACCGGCGTCCGCGGAGGCGGAACTCGGCGTCAGCGACCATGGAATGTAAACCTCCTCGGAAGTTCTACTCCTAGAATTCCACATATGTATCATCCGAAGCTATGAAATAAAAAATATTGGTTACCACAAATTGTGCCTACTCTCTGTATCTTGTGCCACTCGCACTCGTAGTAACAGCACCAAGCTAACTGCAGGAGTCAACCTCTGGTACAGCGATCGGTACGGCCAATTAGTGCGCTACGAGGGCACTGGGTTACCCCAGGAATCGTAACGTCCACGAAAAACGCCTACCCGGAGCCCCATTGGAGTCGCCTAGCTCGACTGGCTTAACGAGCCAAGACAACTGCCTTCGCTCCTCACAACGACCATGATCCTCCGCGTCCTCGACACAGCGACTCGAACGGCTAAGTACCACGCTCGGGGACTGACGACCAGTTCAGCGCGAGCGACTAGGGAAAAACGCCAAGTACGAGAGCGTGCCCAGGACTCGCCATGCGACTGACCCAACGGGCCAGGCAGGAGTGATGCGCTCACTCTGACGCGCCCAGTCCTCACCCACCCAAGAGCCGCGACTAGAACCACCAAGTACCACGCTCGGGGACTCGGCTACCCAACCTCGTTCATGCAAGGGAAAGCGGTGAAGTAAAGAGCACTCATGGGAGTCGCCCTGCAACTGGATTTCCAAGCTCGGGCGAGTCGACCTCAATAACAAAACGCTCAAAACCACAAACACATAAACAAACGAGGTAAACCCCATAAAAAGGGCGGACGCGCTCGGGGACTCGTTCAACCCTCAATCTCAAACGCAAGACAATTCACAAAATAACACGATATCCCATCATAGCAGATCAAAGTTGTTGCACAATACATGTTGCGCCTAATGGCCGAACTGCTACTAACGCCCCAGGGCACAACGTTTTACTCCACAGGCTTTGATGATGACTCGCCGCCACCCTTGCGGTTGCGAATGAAGGGAACGTACGGGTTCGACGGGTACGTCGTCAGCTCACCCGTCATCGCAGCACGGAAGGGCTGCTCGATCTTGAAGTCCCGGTACGGCGGCTCGGGGTCGTTGGGCGCGATGATCGTCTCCTGATAAGGAAGGAGATCGCCCATCGCCCAGACACGATCGGAGTATACCGTGGCATGGTCCGTCAGCTTCAGCACCTCGGCAATCTCCACCGAGCCCGTCGACGATGGGTAGCCACTCGTCACGTCATCCAGATCGAAGTCCTCCGGGAAGTGTAGGGTTTCGTAGCATGGAAAACAAAAAAATTCTACCGCATACAAACAAACAAGCCAAGATCTATCTACTAGATTGTAGCAACGAGTCGATGGAATAACTCACCCTTGAAGATTCCAAAGTGTTTAACGAGAGCTGATTCTCGTGGGTGATGTAGTCGTACTCTTCCCGATCTCAAGATCGTGAGCGATCCTTCCGTGGCTGCGTTCCGCGAGCTCCCTTGATCGGTCTGCGTTCGACTCGTGAAGACCTTCCTCTCCTTGTTCCAGCAGCGGAGGTTGTAGCACTCTCCTCGCGATTCCGGTAGCACAGCGTGGCGTACCGGAAGTAGAGGGAGATCTCATGAGGCTTCGCCTTAAGCCGGAGCGAGTATGGTGGAGTATGAGAGAGCTCCTCGGCGATCTAGGTTTTAGACACACCAAGGAGGAGGTGCTAGAGCCAGTGTCTAGGGTTTGGGGCACCCCAAGTCGGCGGCTAGGGAAACCCTAGGAGGCGGCGGCAGCTGCAGGAGGTGGTGGCGCCAAGCTAGGGTTTGGAGGAGAGGTACTTGTGTGTCCTTGGAGGGAGCCCTGCCCCTCCTTATATAGGTGGAGGGGCCGGCGGACAAGGGGGAGGGAGAGGAGTCCCTCCCCAACTCGGCTTGGAGGGGGCGCCGCCGTTTCGAGGAGGGAACTCCTCCCCAACTCGGTTTCCCCTTTCCTCCTCTTTTCCACTTTCCAAATTTAGCCGTTTGACTTTTCAATTTAGCTATTTGACTTTTCAAACTAGGATTTGAATTAATCCTTTATTTGGAACAGCGATGACACTTAGTACATGATGCAATCATACCAACTTGATACAACACATCCATGTACCCTTCCCCTCCGGAGTGCCGAACATTCCGGAACATTCTAGAACATTCCCGATGAAAACACCGGAATCATTCCCCAACTCCGAAACGAGACTTTCCTTATATGAATCTTATTCTCTGGACCATTCCGGATATCCTCGTGATATTTCGGATCCCATACGGGACTCCGAACAACATTCGGTCTCTTTCTCATCATTCCATAACTACTCAAAACAACGTCGAATCCTTAATTGTGTCTCCCTACGGTTCGTGAATTATGCGGACATGATCGAGACACTTCTCCGAACAATAACCAATAGAGGAATCTGGAAATTCATATGGCTCTCACATATTTCTACGATTACTTTGCGATCGAATGAACCACTTACATACGATATCAATTTCCCTTTGTCTCACGATATGTTACTTATCCGAGGTTATGATCGTCGGTATCTCTGCATACCTAGTTCAACCTCGTTACCGATAAGTACTCTTTCCTCGTTCCTGTGATATGTGATACCTTGTGAGCCAGTCACATGCTTGCAAGCTAATTGGATGACATTTCACCGAGAGGGCCCATAGTATATCTATCCGTCATATGGATGGACAAATCCCACTCTTGATCCATGTGTTTCAACCAATACTTTCCGAACACTCAATGCCACCTTTATAGCCACCCAGTTACGGTGTGGTGTTTGATGTCATCAAAGCATCCATCTGGTAATGGTGATATGCATGATCTCATGGTCAAAGGAATTAGATTACTATGTATCAGAAAGCATATAGCACTTGAACTATTAAAATGACTTGATCTTTATGCTATGCTTATCTATAGGAGTATGTCCATCATATCATTCTCCTAACCATATGATCTTGTTGTTAATAACATCTCAATTTTCATGATAGGGAAACCACAATCATCTATTAACCAACAAGCTAGTATTATATAGAGGCTTACCAGGGACTTCAAATTAAGTTTACAAATCACACAAGTATTAATGTTTCCTTGTTAATACTATTATAGCATGAATGTAAACATTTATCATAAACACAAAGATATAATAATAACCACATTTATTATTGCCTCTAGGGCATATCTCCAGCAGTCTCCCACTTGCACTAGAGTCATCTAATCTAGATTACATGGTAATATACCAAACACCCATGGCAGTTTGGTGCAGGTCATGTTTTGCCCTTGGGAGAGGTTTAATCAACGGATCCGCCACATTCAGATATGTGTGTACTTTGCAAATCTTTATATCCCCATCCTGGATATGTTCTCGAATAGCGTGAAAACGTAGCTTGATATGCTTCAGCTTCTTGTGTGACCTTGGTTCTTGCGCATTGGCTATGGCGCCCATGTTATCACAATGAATGACATTCGGTCCGGTAGCACTAGGAACCACACCCAGCTGTAATGAACTCTTTCATCCATATCGCTTCTTGTGAAGCCTCCAAGAAGCCATGTATTCGATTCAGTTGAAGATCTTGCCACAACGCTTTGCTTTGCACTCCTCCATTCTTGCTGCACCATTCAAAATAAATACGTATCCAGTTGTGATTTAGAATCATCGGATCGGTTTTCCAACTAACATCGGTGTAACCATTAACAACGAGCTGTTCATCACCTCCATAAGAAAGAACCATATCCTTAGTTCTTCTCAAGTACTTAAGGATGTTTTGACCTTGTCCAATGATCCACTCTGGATCACTTTGATATCTGCTAGTTAAACTAACGGCATATGCAATGTCGGGTCTAGTACATAGCATGGCATACATTAGAGATCCTATGGATGAGGCATAGGAGTCTTACTCATCCTTTCTCTATCTTACGCTGCGATGTCGGACTTTGAGTTTTACTCAAGGTCGTATTGGGCAACATGGGCAAGAACCCTTTCTTGCTATCTTCCATTCCAAACCTCTTTAGAACTTTGTCCAAATATGTACTCTGTGACAATGATATTTGGCGTTTCGATCTATCTCTATAAATCTTTATGCCTAATATGTAAGCTGCTTCGCCAAGATCCTTCATTGAAAAACTATTATTCAAATATTACTTGACACTATTTATAAGGTCTACATCATTCCTAGTCAATAATATGTCATCCACATATAGTATTAAGAATGCTACAGAGCTCCCACTCACTTTCTTGTAAATACAAGCTTCTCCATAAGTTTGTATAAAACCAAAACTTTTGATCACCTTATCAAAACGTTGATTCCAACTTCGGGATGCTTGCTTCAATCCATAGATGGACTGTTGAAGTTTGCATACCTTGTTAGCATCTTTAGGATCGACAAAACCTTTGGGTTGCATCATATACAACTCTTCATCAATGTCTCCATTGAGGAATGCTGTTTTGACATCCATCTGCCATATCTCATAATCGTAATATGCAGCGATTGCTAACATAATCCTCACAGACTTTAGCTTCGCTACCGGTGAGAAAGTCTCATCGTAGTCAACTCCTTGCATTTGTCGGAACCCTTTTGCGACAAGTCGAGCTTTATAAACGATAACATTACCATCAGCATCTGTTTTCTTCTTGAAGATCCATTTGTTCTCGACAGCCTTCCGGCCATCCGGTAAGTCCACCAAAGTCCATACTTGGTTTTCGTACATGGATCCAATCTCGGATTTCATGGCTTCTTGCCATTTATTGGAATCTAGGCTCATCATCGCTTCCTCATATGTCGCAGGGTCATCGGTGTTGTCCACCAACATGACACTCATAACAGGATCATACCAATCAGGAGTGGTACGAGTTCTCGTTGACCTGCGAGGCTCTGTAGCAACTACAACCGAAGTTTCATGATCATCATCATTAGCTTCCTCTCTTATTGGTGCAGGCACCACAGGAACTTCTTCCGGTGCCGCGCTACTCGCAATTTCGAGAGAAGGTTCGACAACCTCGTCGAGTTCTACTTTCCTTCCAGTCACTTCTTTCGAGACAAATTCCTTCTCTAGAAAGGATCCATTCTTGGCAACGAAGATTTTGCCTTCGGATCTATGATAGAAGGTATACCCGATAGTTTCCTTCGGGTATCCTATGAAGACGCATTTTTCCGCTTTGGGTTCAAGCTTGTCCGGCTGTAACTTCTTTACATAGGCTTCGCATCCCAAACTTTAAGGAACGACAATTTAGGTTTCTTCCCAAACCATAATTCATACGGTGTCGTTTCAACGGATTTAGATGGTGCCCTATTTAAAGTGAATGCGGCTGTTTCTAATGCATAACCCCAAAATGATAGCGGTAAATCTGTAAGTGACATCATAGAACGAACCATATGTAAGAGAGTTCGATTACGACGTTCGGACACACCATTACGCTGTGGTGTTCCCGGCGGTGTCAACTGCGAAAGTATTCCGCATTTCTTCAAATTCTCGCCAAACTCGTAACTTAGATATTCACCTCCACGATCAGAACGTAGAAATTTAATCTTCTTGTTACGTTGATTCTCTACCTCACTTCGAAATTCCTTAAACTTCTCGAAAGTTTCGGACTTATGTTTCATGAAATAGATATACCCATATCTACTCAAGTCATCCGTGAAGGTAAGAACATAACGATAACCACCGCGCGATGCTACACTCATTGGACCACACACATCGGTATGTATGATTTCCAATAAGTCTGTAGCTCGCTCCATCATACCAGAAAATGGAGTCTTAGTCATTTTACCCATCAGACATGCTTCGCATCTATCAAGTGATTCGAAATCAAGTGATTCAAGAAGTCCATCGGAATGGAGTTTATTCATACACTTCACTCCAATGTGACCAAGACGACAGTGCCACATATAGGTCAAGTTATCGCTCGATTTCAAACGTTTAGCCTCAATGTTATTAATATGTGTATTTCCACTATCGAGATTCAATAAGAATAGACCATCTATCAAAGGTGCATGTGCATAAAACATATTACTCATATAAATCGAACAACCATTATTCTCGGATTTAAACAAGTAACCGTCTCGCAATAAACAAGATCCCGATATAATGTTCATGCTTAACGCAGGCACCAAATAACAATTATTTAAGTATAAAACTAATCCCAATGGTAGATGAAGGGGTAGCATGCCGACCGCGATCACATCAACCTTTGATCCGTTTCCCACGCGCATCGTCACCTCGTTCTTCGCTAGCTTCCGTTTATTCTGCAGCACCTGTTTCGAGTTACAAATATGAGCAACCAAACCAGTATCAAATACCCAGGCACTACTACGAGTACTAGTGAGATACACATCAATAACATGTATATCAGATATACCTTTCTTCTTGATGTTGCTGTTCTTCAAATCTACCAAGTACTTTGGGCAATTCCGCTTCCAGTGACCTTCTCCCTTGCAGTAAAAGCACTCAGTATCAGGCTTGGGTCCAGCCTTGGTCTTCTTCATCGGCGTGGTAACTTTCTTACCACCCTTCTTGAAGTGTCCCTTCTGCTTAGACTTTCCTTTCTTGAATTTGGTGGTCTTATTGACCAACAACACTTGGTGCTCTTTCTTGATCTCCACTTCTGCAGACTTCAACATGGCAAAGAGTTCTGGAAACGTCTTGTTCATGTTCTGCATGTTGTAGTTCATCACAAAGTTCTTGTAACTTGGTGGTAGTGATTGGAGGACACGGTAAATCCCCAAAGCATTAGGAATCACTATACCCAAGCTTTGAAGTTTGTTTGCGTGCCCAGACATCTTAAGCACATGCTCACTTGTGAGCTGCCCTCTTCCATCTTGCAGTTAAAGAACTTTTCAGACGCCTCATAGCTTTCAATTGCCGCATGAGTCTCAAAGATCAATTTGAGATCCTCGACAATATCATATGGGTCTGAATTATCAAACCTTTTCTGAAGCTCCGATTCTAAACCATAAAAGATAGCACATTGAATCGTAGTCTTGAGTCTTAGAGTGAGGTAAACATTCTTTACTTCATCGGAAGCATCACCGCAGTGGGTCACCCAATGTGCATCCAGCACATAGGTCAAATTACCAGCTGTGAGGACAATCCTCAAATTGCGGAACCAATCCGTGAAGTTGATTCCATTGTTTTTCAACTTTTCTTTCTCTAGGAACGCATTAAAATTGATGGTAGGGGCTGCCATTGACAACATATTTGCAATAGTTTAGACTAAGTTTATGACAAATTGAGTTCAAATTAATATTAAAATTAATCTAGGTGAACTCCCACTCAAAACAATATCCCTCACATTGTTTTAGTGATGACATGAACCAAATCCACCACATCAACACCGATCATCACGAGAGTTGATATAGTTTCAATGGCGAACAATCGACATGTTCATCATATCTACTATATGATTCATGCTTTACCTTTCGGTGATCCGTGTTCCGAGACCATGTCTGTACATGCTAGGCTCGTCAAGATCAAACCTTAGTTTCCGCATGAGCAAATCTGGCTTGCTCACGTTGTATACACTTGCGGAATCTAACACACCCGATCATCACGTGGTGCTTCGAAACAACAAGCTTTAGCAACGGTGCTAAGTAAGGGTGAACACTTTATGACTTGAAATTCATGTGCATGAGGGATCATCTTATAATGCTACCGTTGTCTACTAAGCAATACAAGATGCATAAAGGATTAACATCACATGCAATTCATAATATGTGATATGATATGGCCTTTCTTCTTTGTGCTTCCGATCTCCATCTTCTAGCACGAACATGATCTCCATCATCACCGGCATTGCATCAAGGTCAATGGCGCTTCTTCATGGTTGTCGTCCACCGGCTTCAACTATTACAACTACTTTGAATAGACACGCGGGTCTTAACATAAATTAAAGACAACCATATGGCTCCTGTCGGTTGCCAACTTACAATAAGGAACATTGCATACATCAAATATAATCACAATCATGGCCATATCATATCACAAAGACACCCGCAAAACAAAGTTAGACGCCTCTACTTTCTTTGCATGTTTTACGTGGTTTGGGGCTTTCAATAAGTGTCGTTCTAACTTACGAACAAGAACCACAACATTGATACTAGTATTGTTAATCACCCGTTGTAAATTGGATCTTAACTATGCTAGGAGAAACAGGCACCCGCAAAGCCACTTATGAAAAACAAGTTGCATGTCAAGCGTGGAGCAAGTATCATGAATGATGTCATGTAAGGTTAGCCCGGGCCGCTTTATCCCAACATCCCGCAAGATGAAAAGTACACAAGAAGCAATCGACAATAAAAGCATCAAGGCCCACAATGACCATTGTGTTCTACTCGTGCAACAGATCTACATATAGACACGGCTCTGATACCACTGTAGGGTTTCGTAGCATGGAAAACAAAAAATTTCTACCGCATACAACCAAACAAGCCAAGATCTATCTACTAGATTGTAGCAACGAGTCGATGGAATAACTCACCCTCGAAGATTCCAAAGTGTTTAACGAGAGCGGATTCTCGTGGGTGATGTAGTCGTACTCTTCCCGATCTCAAGATCGTGACGATCCTTCCCAAGCTGCGTTAAGCAGCGCTCATGATCGGTCACGTTCGGTACTGACGAAGACCTTCCTCTCCCTTGTTCCAAGGCAGCGGAGGTTATAGTACTCTCCTCGCGATTCCGGCTGTGGCGTGGTACCGAAAGTAGAGGGAGATCTCGCGAGGCCTTAAGCCGGGCGAGTATGGTGGAGTATGAGAGAGCTCCTCGGCGATCTTGGTTTTAGACACACCAAGGAGGTGCTAGAGCCGGCGGCTAGGGTTTGGGGCACCCCAAGTCGGCTAGGGTTTGGGGCACCGGCTAGGGCAACCCTAGGAGGCGGCGGCAGGAGGTGGTGGCGCCAAGCTAGGGTTTGGAGGAGGTACTTGTGTGTCCTTGGAGAGCCCCTCCTTATATAGGTGGAGGGCCGGCCAGGAAGAGGAGTCCCTCCCCAACTCGGCTTGGAGGGGGCGCCGCCGATTGGAGGAGGGAACTCCTCCCCAACTCGGTTTCCCCTTTCCTCCTCTTTTCCACTTTCCAAATTTAGCCGTTTGACTTTTCAATTTAGCTATTTGACTTTTCAAACTAGGATTTGAATTAATCCTTTATTTGGAACAGCGATGACACTTAGTACATGATGCAATCATACAACTTGATACAACACATCCATGTACCCTTCCCCTCCGGAGTGCTGGACATTCCGGAACATTCTAGAACATTCCCGATGAAAACACCGGAATCATTCCCCAACTCCGAAACGGGACTTTCCTTATATGAATCTTATTATCCGGACCATTCTGGATCTCCTCGTGATATCCCGGATCCCATCCGAGACTCCTAACAACATTCAGTCACTTTCTCATCATTCCATAACTACTCAAAACAACGTCGAATCCTTAAGTGTGTCTCCCTACGGTTCGTGAATTATGCGGACATGATCGTGACACTTCTCCGAACAATAACCAATAGAGGAATCTGGAAATTCATATGGCTCCCACATATTTCTACGATTACTTTGCGATCGAATGAACCACTTACATACGATATCAATTTCCCTTTGTCTCACGATATGTTGCCTATCCGAGGTTATGATCGTCGGTATCTCTGCATACCTAGTTCAACCTCGTTACCGATAGGTACTCTTTTCTCGTTCCTGTCATATGTGATCCCTTGTGAGCCAGTCACATGCTTGCAAGCTAATTGGATGACATTTCACCGAGAGGGCCCATAGTATATCTATCCGTCATATGGATGGACAAATCCCACTCTTGTTCCATGTGTTTCAACCAATACTTTCCGAACACTCAATGCCACCTTTATAGCCACCCAGTTACGGTGTGGTGTTTGATGTCATCAAAGCATCCATCCGGTAAAGGTGATATGCATGATCTCATGGTCAAAGGAATTAGATTACTATGTATCAGAAAGCATATAGCACTTGAACTATTAAAATGACTTGATCTTTATGCTATGCTTATCTATAGGAGTATGTCCATCATATCAGTCTCCTAACGATATGATCTTGTTGTTAATAACATCTCAATGTTCATGATAGGGAAACCACAATCATCTATTAACCAACAAGCTGGTATTATATAGAGGCTTTACCAGGGAC
Organism: Avena longiglumis; assembly: GCA_030063025.1. Classification (NCBI taxonomy): domain Eukaryota; kingdom Viridiplantae; phylum Streptophyta; class Magnoliopsida; order Poales; family Poaceae; genus Avena; species Avena longiglumis. The sequence goes on from CP125978.1 coordinate 166,344,320, forward strand.
TTCAAATTAAGTTTACAAATCACAGAAGTATTAATGTTTCCTTGTTAATACTATTATAGCATGAATGTAAACATTTATCATAAACACAAAGATATAATAATAACCACATTTATTATTGCCTCTAGGGCATATCTCCAACAGGAAGTGGGCGAGCCCAAGGTTGAGCGCCGTCGCCGCCCTGCGCCGGAACGCCGACCGCGTCATGAACTCGACGACCGACGGAACCTTCTCCAAGTATCGCCACACTTCGACGAGGTCGCTGGGATCACTTCCGTGGGCGACATCTCCTGAAGATACGCCCGAATGCAAGCCGCGGACAAAGTGGCCGAGTCGACCACAGTGGCCACACACTGCCGTGCGTCGTACGACTACGCCTCCTTCGCGCTGTCGATGATCCGACCTGTGGACAGAGAGTGGCAGTGAGTACATCAAAGTTCACACAATGCAAATATTATAGGCAGAGGCAGGCACATTTACCAATCAAAGGACGAGCGAGATCCGTGATGAAGCTTTGAAGAGAGGAGTAGTCGTCTTGTAGCCTAGCAACAAGGGCGTCAGAGACCTTACGCTCCTCAGCGGCGGCCGTAACAGCAGCCTTGGCCCGCCCATCCGCTGAACTCGCCTCCTCCTTCGCTTCCTTAAGCTCGCGCTCAAGGTCGGCGATCCGCTTCTCAGCCGAGCTCAACGCAGATTGAGCCGCCGTCAATTCACTCGCCGGGACAAGGCCCTAGCGGACCTCCTCTGCCTTCACAGCAATCGCCTGGAGTCCCTTGTTCGCCTCCTGGACGGCGACAAGTTCCTTCTCCGCGCGACATTTCGCAGCAAGCCGGTCGGCTGATTCACGCTGCAAACCCTGTGCAAAAGTCAAACAAATAACAAAAACGAAATCCTAAGTGCTCACCCGCTGAAATTCAGTGACTGGACACTCGGGGACTGGAGATAAAAAATCCTAAGTGCCCACCCGCTGAAATTCAGCGACTGGACACTCGGGGACTGGAGATCAAAAATCCTAAGTGCCCATCCGCTGAAATTCAGCGAATAGACACTCGGGGACTGGAGATCAAAAATCCTAAGTGCCCACCCACTGAAATTCAGTGACTAGACACTCGGGGACTGGGCGCGAGAAATAAAAACAAAACACCAAAAGAATCTGACGACTGCAATTTAGTGGCCTGATCCTCGGGAACTGGACATACCTGGATGGCTGCACCAAGCATGCCATGAAGCTGTAGCGCGTCCACGGATGCGAGAAGAGCCGGAGTGTGCCCGCGACGCTGCTCGACCTCCATTTCGGCGACCCCAGGTATGCGGCTCGATGGCGTGGTACCACTCGCCATAGCCGCTCTGGCCATGAAGCGGAGGAAGGTCGCGATGGATGCGCCAGCACCAAAAGAGGCCGGCTCGGCCATCCCAGGCGAGGAAGCACCCTCCTTGATCGTCAAGGCCGCCTCCACCGCAGGATCACTCGGAGCAATTGTTGTGTCGTCAGACACCATGAAGACATCGTCGCCCTTGGCCTTCTTGGCACTGTCTGTGGGGGCAGCGACCTCATCAGCCTTCCTCTTCCGAGAGGGGTCCTCCTCGGCGATGACTGGCGGCACTTTGGCCACGGACGGGTGGCCCATATTTTTAACTCCAGTCCTGCAAATTGGTTACATGAGCAAAGTGGTCCGAGTACGACGAAAAGCAAGGCAGGAGAATAAAACTCACTTGGCGACTGGTATGAACTGTAGCCCCGTGCGGATGCTAGCCGGCTTCTCCAGTTCGGGGCCCAGCTTCCGACTGAGGCCCATCTCCAGAATATCATGCGCCTGTAGCATCCCAGTTGTCTAACACCTGTAATGCTACTTGTTCTAGTAATAAAAAGGGCCACTTCCAACATATAATTGTTGCATCATCACCATGTCATGCTCATGTCATCATGCCACCTTGCATTTGAGCATCATATAAAACCCCTTCTTGTTTGGTTCTTATCTCATGTGCATTATTAATTGTAGTTGCCTCTTGATATTGTATTTGGTTCTTAATATATTGTTAAATGCCCAAGTTGAGTTGGGGGCATATCTCTTTTAAACTCCACCACCTTTCTTTCACCACCTTATAATTCCACCATCCAATTAATATGAGCTTGGAATTTTATTGAGTTTACCTCTAGCTCATGTTGGTTGGTTGGACTCCACCATAATCTTATGCTTGGCCTTTGCCCACCTTTTGGGAATGCAAGGAATAATGCCACATGAATTAATGTTGTTTTCACAATATAATTACATGGCAATTATTGTTTGCATGGGCCATGCAAGTGCCACCTTTTTTTTCTTGACTTTTGAATGTTATTTGGTTTTGCTTGCAAGGATCATCTCTCCTTTGCTTAACCTTGTTTTGGCTTGTAGATTTCTTCACCACACCATCTACCTCTCTATCCCCCTATAGCTAAAACCTCTATCCCCATGCTCCATGCATACACATGTGATCATGTGTGAGCATAAGCCTAAAACCCATCCTCTCCCTACCTCTCTTCTTTTGATCTTGCTTGACCATGTTTGGAACATACATGCTTCAAATCCCTAGCTTGAACCCCCTTCTCTCTATCCTCTACCTAGCTCCCTCTCTCCCTCCCATGCCCCATAACCATCCTAGATAAAACCTAAGCTACTCCTAGTCCAAACAAAAACCCTAATCCACCCCTCTCTCCTTAACCCCACCTATTTCTAAACCGAACCCCCTAGCTAAACCCTAGCTCGCCCTCTCTTCCATGCAGGCCCCACCCCAGCAACCTTCTACCATCTACCCCACCCCACATGACCGAGGACACCCCCAAACCTAACCCTAGCCCGAGCCCCTCCCTTTCCCTCTTTTCTCTCCCCTGGCCTAAGGGTCCCTCTAGTCTTACACCTTGAGCTCCACGCCCCTGGCCCCACAGCACCTGCGGCCCCCTCCCCATGTGCCTGCCTGAGCGATCATGAGGAGAAGGAGCGGTGGTGCCGTGGCCACCTTTTTCCCTCTGCCCCTCCCCCACGCAAACCCCACCTGCCCCCTCTCTTCTTATCCTCTCCCTCGCCCTCTAGCCGTCCCCAGATCCGCCAGGGCTTTGCCCTCTTCTCCCCTTCCTCTCCTCGCCATCTACCTCGCCATCCACCGCAGTCTACCCCTGCCCCATCTACCTAGCGGTGGCGTGGGCCTGCGGCGTCGAAGCCCGGAGGTCCCCTGATCGCCCGTTTGCGTCGCCAAGGAGAAGCCCCAGAGCCTGGGCGCCACGCCAGAACCCTAGCTCCCCAGCGTGCGCCTCCGCCGATCAAGCGCCGAACCATCTGCACTAAAGACACCCGCGGTGAGCACCCCTGCCTCCAGACATACTCCGTTCCCGTCGCTTCACAGGCCGGCGGTCTTTCGTCGAGCAGCCTCCGCGCCGGAGTTCGCGGCGTCTGCTAACACGCGCCGCGCATAGCCCTATCTAGCACGCGCCCACCTCTCGTCACCTAGCCCAGCCCACCCATGATGTAGCTTGTCTGCTGCGCGCCCGATCCTGGATCGAACTCCCATGCGCGCAGCGTCATGGCGTCGCGTGCTCACGGGGTTTAGAGGAAGAAAAAGCGATCTTGCGTTGGCCACTGCGAATACCCCCCTCTTTTGTTTTGCCAACCCGCGGTCCAGCCTGTGCCCACCGGCGTCGGTGGAAGTTTTCTAAAAAGGGTCCTCTTGTTTTGTTTATTTAACCCGCGGTCCTTCTCCCTCTCAGCCACTGGCGTGTGGGTCCAGGTGCGCCTGTCCCCACATGTCTGTGACCAGGGCTAGATTAGGCTGGGTATAAAAAGCTTTCCAGAGTCTGTTTAAAATTCAAATCTTTGTTTAAATTATTTCAAATTCAAATATAATTCAGTTTTAAATAACTTTTCAAATATTAATCCAAATAATACAAACCAATATATGTTTCTGAACCAGAAAAATGTGAGGATTTCAAATATTCTATTTAAATTACCTTTTGAACATTTAAAATTCCAAGTTGAATTAAATTACCACAAATGCCACTAGAATTTAAATAATTAATAACTTTTGTTTTATAAATCCAAATTTGGCAAATGATATGTCTAAAATGATCAGCTCGACGAGACCTTTCTGTTTATACTATCCATGACTTCAATTGCAGCATGCATCATATAAAAATATAGTGTACAGCAATTGTTATGGCAACAAATGTGATCCAAAACCCCATTAAAATGTTATTACTTGTCTTCCACACCTCACCATGCCATGCTACCTTATTGCCATGTAAATTGTGCATCATTCATCATGGCATGATTGTTTGCTTGACGCATCTTATTCATGTGCTTGTGCTCTATATTCATGTTGGCCTTGTTTGTTTGGTTTTTCTCGGATAGACACTGAGCAGGGGATATATCAAGAGAACCAGGAGCACTACCCAGATCCGTCTCTCGCTTCAACTGAGTTGCCAGGCAAGCACTACCACATGCTTGCATACATACAGTACCTATTGCCTCTATCTTATTCTTGCATCATTGAGTCACGATTGCATTAAATTGAATCCCAAGTATGCATAGCCTTTACTTTTAAACCCCACCAAGCTTGTTCCTCCATCCCAGGAGCCATTACTACAGGAGTTGTTTGAGCCATGCGAGTCATAGAACAGCATGTGTAGGGTATGTGAGAGTCTGATGGATCACGAGGTACCTAAACAACTTAACCTGAGTAGTAATGGGATAACTAATGAAAGTGGCACCGGTGAGCAACATCTGCTATTTGGTTTTTCCTGCTCACTTGTGTCCCGTAAGACCCCGAGTACTTGAAACCTGTTCCTTGCTTTATCGCGTTATCCACATCCGGGAGGTATATGGGACCCCCACAGCCGAGCTTGATTCCGTCTTATTTCTTGGGGCCACAAACTAGTTTGGTTTTATTTACTATCTTGTACCTATGCCATGCTACTTCTGTATTTACGTTTGTGCGAGGAGCACACTGTACTATTTAGGTAAGCGTAATGTTTTCGCGGTATCGACAAGCCCAGCCACACTTTGGGTTCCCGATCGTTTCTGACCATTGTCGCAAACCTTGAGTCCGTCTCGAGCTTGCTTACGTTGGGTAGACTCAAGGGTGGCCCCTGAAATATTTCTGAATCCTGTGATTGTTCAATCGTGAAAGCCTCGTTGGGTTTTGATTTGGTTTTCGAGGTTGATCGGCGTGTGTTTCTATTGGTGCACCCGGCGGGTAAAACTTTCAAAGCCGTGTCATGTTATGGACGACTTGGAGCACAGTTTCTCGATCATAGACAAGCATAACTAAAGTACCGTTTTAATGTGACTAAGTAAATTGTCTAGTAAATAGTGCAATACTCATGGAATGGTTAATAAAATTGCCAACGAATGGGGGTTGTTAAATCGCTTCCTCGTTGGTAGCGAGGAGGATGGATCTGATGAAATTACTATTATAACTGTTGTCCTTAATTCACGGACATCCGTCTATCATTGGTTAGGCGGATGGTTAGCGTTTATCTGTAGAACTGCTAGGGTTTATCTTTCGCTGCGATTCGTCACCCAGTTGTGTCCCTTTAGAGGCATTAAGACTTGCTGAGTACCCTTAGGGTCTCACACGATAAATTATTGGTTCAGATGAACAGGTACCCTCGCAGGACGGATACTGGGTGGAAGAGGCTGATGATGTGGGCAACGATCGTTTGGTGTAGAGATTCCGGGAACGGGGATACGTGAGATCTGTGGTTGGGATGTGCTTATTTCCATGGCATCTTATGCCGATTTGCTTCTTATCCGTACTCGGACTTGTTTCCCGCTTCCGCATGATACTCTGATGTGTGTTGTATGAGGAAATATCCTAAAATATTAGATCTATCTAGGTCATTTGAATCTTGCCGTATGGCGTTGCTATATTTCCTTTCTTTCTAGATGGTATGGCTCTGATGTACTCTTGTATGGTGGCTTGCATACATACCCACTTGTGTATGTAGTTGATCCCTTCGCTCGATTCACGCCATACTCTGGTCCGTTGAGATGGTAGTGGTTGGGGACGTAGAAAGGTCTACCCGTGAGTGGCTTTTGGGGCCCCACCGTACTATTTCAACCACTACCGCTCATCCAGCTTGTATCTAGGGCGTAATTCACGAGGTAGTTACAATTGGTATCGAGCCATCCCGACCTTCCGGGTTTCAGCCAAGCAGGTTGTCGATCTAGCAAATATTTTGGTAGTTATGTATACTAGGGAAAAACAAAACGCGAGAGTAGGACTTCTTCCACTTTTCTTCTTACCCTCCCACCCACCCTTTTCTGGTAAGGAAGTGCAACGTTTTCAATCCTCTTCTCAAAATTCAAACTAGGATTCACGTGTTCTGGGTTTCCGTAGAACCATAGGTTGTGTGTGTGTGTGTAATCCCTTGTCTATCTGTTGTATCCAAGTTGTTATCTTATCTGCCTTTGGTTATCAACTGTTGGTACATTCCATACCGACAGGCTTTTGCAAACCGACGCAATCTATCTTCCTCTTTGTATCCGACGTTATCTTGTTTGGGGTGTTCGTTTCCGTAGTTATCAATCTTTAGATTCAACATGAGAAGAAGGGGTTGGGATATGTGTTCCACTTGTTCATGTGCGGAGTAATGATTTGAGTGCGGGATGGAGTCGCGACCATACCACTACTCTTATCATTCGCTTTTGTATATCGAATCGGTAGAGTCACTAATCTTGATTCGTTAAGTAATTTTGCGCATCTATTGGTATTGTAATGCCGAAATTTGTGGAATTTTTTTTTCTTTGATATATTTGTGTACCACACTCCTTTTCAGTCGTGTGCGATATACTTAATATCTTTTAGGTGCTATGAGCTTTGTTGATATTTTAATATCATCTCAGTAAATTGTATCCTTTAATCTTGGTTAATTCCATCTTGGTACTATTTTGGATTATTATCATTCTCCATTATAGTACTGACTTGAGTTTTATATCAATGACAGGATGGCTCCACCACGCCGGACTGATGAGGACATACCTCCGGAACTGGGCTCTGCACTGTCAAACATCGCTAATGCTTTGGAAGCAATGCAGCAGAACCAGCAGCGCTTTGAGGAGAGTGTCAGAAGAAACGAGTTTGCTCCACTTCCTCCACCTCCCAAGTGAGGAGACATCAAGAGCTTCCTCAAATTCAACCCTCGTCAGTTTGATGTTTCTGACCGACCTCTGGACGCGGATGATTGGCTGCGTGAGATCTCAAGGTTGCTCGAGACTGCTGATGTTCCGGAGCAGGAGTGGGTCAAGTGTGCTACTCACCTTCTAAAGGGAGATGCAGCCCTCTGGTGGGAGAACTACTTGAAGGCAAGCTGCACTGGGTTCCAGCCAACTTGGGAAAGGTTCACTGGAGCGTTCAAAGAGCAGTTTCTCTCAGAGATTGTAATGGAAAGGATGAAGGAAGCATTTCTCAACCTGAAGCAAGGAAATGATAACGTCAACACCTATATCAGGAACTTCATGAATCTCTCTCGTTATGGTGGTGATGAGGTATCTGATGACAAGAAGAAACAGAAGAGGTTCAGGCAAGGGCTCAATGCGTCGATCAAGTATGCGATCACACATGCAAGGCCGGCAACTTTCCTGGAACTACAGCACACAGCACTGCAAGAGGAGGCAAGCAGGCAAATGTTTGAGGAGTCCAAGAAACACAACAGGGATGCATCAAGCTGCGATTATGGCAGCTCCTTCTAAGCGGCGTGTGGTTCCTAACACCCCGTCGCTCCGGCTCCACCAAGACCTGCAAGTTTCGCGTCAAGGCCACCAAACTTCACCACTGCGGCTCCCAGGGGCTACAACCACCACTACCCTGGAGCGCCTGGCGGAGTCCCTGGCTACTCTGCTCCACGTCCAGCTAGTGCCTGCTTCACGTGTGGAGATCCTGGACATCTCAGCTGGAACTGTCCGATGAAGAACAAAGCTCTCCCTCCACCCCCGCCAAGATCTGCAACAAGCTCTCCTTCGGTTCGTGCACCACCACCTCGGGCTCTCAACATCAACACCAAGCCCGGGTCTGCGGTTGTTCGTGCCAACTGTGTCAACGCCACTCAAGCTGAGCATGCACCTGGAGTTGTGATGGGTATGCTTTCCGTTAACTCAGTCCCTGCACGAGTTTTGTTTGATTCTGGTGCATCGCATTCTTTTGTTTCGATGAAGTTTGCAAGTGAGAATGGGTTAGCGTCAGCTCCTCTTCCCAAGCGGTTAATGGTTCTTTCTCCTGGAGCAAATATGGTAGCATCTAAGATCAGCCATAGCAACCAAGTTGAGATTGGTGGTTCTTCATTCTCGGCTTCTTTAATTGTTCTGGGAAATTCTGACATTGATGTCATCTTGGGCATGGATTGGTTGACAGCAAATGCAGCTGTGATTGATTGTCTTTGAGCCTCGGTGTCTCTGAAGATTCCTGAAGGCCATATAGTCTTTTCTCCAAGTCTGTCTCCTGCTGTCCAGCTTTTCTCTTTGGCTTCTCTGAATGATGAAGCTATGGAAGCTATTCAGAGCGTACCGGTGGTCTGTGAGTTCCCAGATGTCTTTCCTGAAGAGTTGCCGGGTATGCCTCCGGATCGTGAGGTCGAGTTTGTGATTGAGCTTGAACCTGGAATGGCTCCTATCTCCAAGCGGCCTTATAAGATGGGTCCTTCTGAGTTGGCTGAACTCAAACGACAACTTGATGAACAAGAGAAGTTGGGTTTTATTCAACACAGCACTTCTTCTTGGGGTAGCCCAACAATCTTTGTGAAGAAGCGTGACAGAACCGATAGACTCTGTGTCGACTACCGGGCTCTAAATGCTAAAACCATCAAGAACAAATATCCTCTTCCGCGGATAAATGATCTTTTTGATCAGCTAGCTGGAGCTGTGGTGTTCTCTAAGCTGGACTTGAGAAGTGGTTATCACCAAATCAAGATTCGCAAAGAAGATGTGCCCAAAATAGCTTTCACCACCCGCTATGGCCTGTATGAGTACACGGTAATGTCTTTCGGTCTCACCAACGCACCTGCTACCTTCTCGAGGCTGATGAACTCCGTTTTCATGGAGTACCTTGATAAGTTCGTGGTGGTATATCTGGATGACATCCTGGTCTATTCCAAGTCTAAGGAGGAGCATGAAGAACACCTGCGGTGTGTCCTAAACAAGCTTCGTGAGAACCGCTTGTATGCAAAGTTCTCAAAGTGTGAGTTTTGGCTGCCTGAAGTAACCTATCTTGGTCATGTTATCTCTGCCAAGGGCATTGCAGTCAACCCGGAAATCGTGAAGACAATTGTTGATTGGCTTCCTCCGGTTAATGTCAAAGAAGTGCGGAGTTTTCTTGGTTTGGCTAGCTATTGCCGTCGCTACGTTCAGAACTTCTCGAAGATAGCGAAGCCTCTTACCGATCTCCTCAAGAAAGGCAAGAAATACCTGTGGACTCCTGCTTGTCAAGCAAGTTTTGATACACACAAAGAGAAGCTCACCTCCACACCAGTCTTGGTTCCTCCGGATACATCTAAGCCTTTCCAGATATTCTGCGACGCCTCTTTGCAAGGATTGGGTGCGGTCCTTATGCAAGAGAAACAGGTGGTTGCTTATGCCTCTCGTCAGTTGAAGACGCATGAGATCAACTATCCCACACATGACCTCGAGCTAGCGGATTGTCTTTGCTTTGAAGCTATGGAGGCACTACTTGCTTGGTAACCGTTGTGAGATCTTTTCTGACCACAAGAGTTTGAAGTATATCTTCACTCAGCCTGATCTCAACCTTCGGCAGAGGAGATGGATTGAAGCAATCAATGACTTCGATGTGACCATCAACTACACTCCGGGCAAAGCTAATGTAATGGCAGATGCGCTTAGCCGCAAAGCTTATGTCAACAACCTCATGATGGAAGAACAACAGCCTCTCTTGTGCGAGGAATTCCGTCAGCTCAACCTGGAAGTTGTGGAACAAGGGCATCTCCTGAACCTTCTGGCTACTCCTCTCTTGGAAGAAAATATTCGCTCTCGTCAGCTTGGTGATCCGCACACCAAAAAGCTCATCTCTAAGCTTGACCTTCCGAAGTATGAGTCCTTCCACGTGGATGATCAAGGCACGCTTTTCTTTGAACACCGGATGTTTGTTCCAAACTACCCGGGTCTGAGAGAGCAAGTTCTCAAGGAGGCGCATGATTCGGTTCTTTCTATCCATCCTGGCAGCACAAAGATGTACATGGACTTGAAAACACAATCTTGGTGGCACAGGTTGAAAGCGGTATTGTGCCAAGTATGTCTCGAGAATGTGATGTCTGGCAGAGTGAAGGCATCCATCGAAACCATTCGGTCTTCTACAGCCATTGAAACCTCCAGAATGGAAATGGGAGAAAGTAGAGATGGACTTCATCACTGGCTTTCCAAGGTCGCAGAAGGGCAACAATGCAATTTTTGTTGTCATCGACAGGCTTTCTAAAGTGGCTCATTTCTTCCCAGTCAAGGAAACAATTTCTGGAATTCAGTTGGCTGAGCTCTATATCAACAGAATTGTCTCTCTATATGGGGTTCCACTTGAAATCAGTTCAGACCGTGGAAGCATCTTCACTTCAAAGTTCTGGGAGAGTTTCCAAAAAGCTTTGGGGACAAAGTTGAACTTCAGCACTGCTTACCACCCTCAGTCGCAAGGACAAGTGGAAAGGATCAATCAGATTCTGGAGGATATGCTTCGTGCTTGCGTCATCTCCTTTGGCATGAAGTGGGAGGAATGTCTTCCATATGCTGAATTCTCCTACAACAACAGCTTCCAGAAGAGTCTGAAGATGGCACCATTTGAGGCCCTCTATGGTCGCAAGTGCAGAACTCCGATTGGTTGGTCAGGTGCAGGAGAAAGAATCTGGTTTGGCCCTGACATTGTAACTCAAGCAGAGGAGAAGGTGCATATCATTCTGGAGAACCTGAAGATTGCTCAAAGTCGTCAGAAGAGCAACTATGACAGGAAGCACACGGACATGGTATATGCTCCTGGCGATCTCGTCTACCTTCGTGTCACTCCCATGAGAGGAACACACCGCTTCGGTATCAAAGGAAAGTTGGCTCCTAGATACATCGGTCCTTTCAAGATACGTGGTAGAAGAGGAGAAGTTACTTATGCCCTGGAGCTCCCGGAAAAACTCAAAGTCCATGATGTTTTCCACATCTCTCAGCTCAAGAAGTGCTTCAAAGATCCCGGCAGGACCGTGGATCATGAGCTAATCGATCTCCAAGAAGACTTGTCTTATCAAGAACACCCCACCAAAATCCTTGAGACCGCAGAAAGAAGGACTCGCAACAAGTCCATCAAGTTCTGCAAGGTGCAGTGGTCACACCATTCTGTTGATGAAGCTACATGGGAGCGTGAAGAGGAACTCTGTGCCAACCATCCTTCTCTCTTTGTATCTTCTTCTTCTTCCTAGAATCTCGGGGCGAGATTCCTATTTAGTGGGGGAGAGTTGTAGCATCCCAGTTGTCTAACACCTGTAATGCTACTTGTTCTAGTAATAAAAAGGGCCACTTCCAACATATAATTGTTGCATCATCACCATGTCATGCTCATGTCATCATGCCACCTTGCATTTGAGCATCATATAAAACCCCTTCTTGTTTGGTTCTTATCTCATGTGCATTATTAATTGTAGTTGCCTCTTGATATTGTATTTGGTTCTTAATATATTGTTAAATGCCCAAGTTGAGTTGGGGGCATATCTCTTTTAAAATCCACCACCTTTCTTTCACCACCTTATAATTCCACCATCCAATTAATATGAGCTTGGCATTTTATTGAGTTTACCTCTAGCTCATGTTGGTTGGTTGGACTCCACCATAATCTTATGCTTGGCCTTTGCCCACCTTTTGGGAATGCAAGGAATAATGCCACATGAATTAATGTTGTTTTCACAATATAATTACATGGCAATTATTGTTTGCATGGGCCATGCAAGTGCCACCTTTTTTTTTCTTGACTTTTGAATGTTATTTGGTTTTGCTTGCAAGGATCATCTCTCCTTTGCTTAACCTTGTTTTGGCTTGTAGATTTCTTCACCACACCATCTACCTCTCTATCCCCCTATAGCTAAAACCTCTATCCCCATGCTCCATGCATACACATGTGATCATGTGTGAGCATAAGCCTAAAACCCCATCCCTCTCCCTACCTCTCTTCTTTTGATCTTGCTTGACCATGTTTGGAACATACATGCTTCAAATCCCTAGCTTGCACCCCCTTCTCTCTATCCTCTACCTAGCTCCCTCTCTCCCTCCCATGCCCCATAACCATCCTAGATAAAACCTAAGCTACTCCTAGTCCAAACAAAAACCCTAATCCACCCCTCTCTCCTTAACCCCACCTATTTCTAAACCGAACCCCGCTAGCTAAACCCTAGCTCGCCCTCTCTTCCATGCAGGCCCCACCCCAGCAACCTTCTACCATCTACCCCACCCCACACGACCGAGGACACCCCCAAACCTAACCCTAGCCCGAGCCGGCCCCCTCTCCCTTTCCCTCTTTTTCTCTCCCTGGCCTAAGGGTCCCTCTAGTCTTACCTGCCCACGAGCTCCACGCCCCCTGGCCCCACCTGGCAGCCTGCCAGCCCCCTCCCCATGTGCCTGCCTGAGCGATCACGAGGAGAAGGAGCGGTGGCGCCGTGGCCACCTTTTTCCCTCTGCCCCTCCCCCACGCAAACCCCACCTGCCCCCTCTCTTCTTATCCTCTCCCTCGCCCTCTAGCCGTCCCCAGATCCGCCAGGAACGCCTCTTCTCCCTTCCTCGCCATCTACCTCGCCTCGCCATCCACCGCTGCCACCCCCATCTACCTAGCCGGTGGCGTGGACGCTGCGGGCGTCGAGGAAGCCCGGAGGTCCCCAGACGCCCGCTTATGCCGCCAAGGAGAAGCCCCAGAGCTCGGACGCCACGCCGCACGCCAACCCTAGCTCCCCAGCGTTCGCCTCGCCGCCGATCAAGCGCCCGCCGAACCATCTGCACCAAAGACACCGCGGTGAGCACCCTGCCTCCCGGACATACTCCCTTCCCGTCGCTTCACGGACGCCGGCGGTCTTTACGCCGAGCAGCCTCCGCCAGAGTTCGCGCGTCTGCCGCTAACACGCCGCATAGCCCTATCTAGCATGCGCCACCTCTCCGTCACCTAGCCCAGCACCGCATGGTAGCCGCTGTCACGCCCAGATCCTGGATCGAACTCCCACTGCGCCACAAGGCCATGAAGGCGTGTCGCGTGCTCGAGTTCAGAGGAAGAAAAAAGTGCGTTGGCCACTTTGCGAATACCCCCCTCTTTGTTTTGCCAACCCGCGGTCCAGTGCCCACCGGGCGTCGGTGGAAGTTTTCTAAAAGGGTCCTCTTGTTTTGTTTATTTAACCCATGTCCTTCTCCTCTCAGCCACTGGCGTGTGGGTCAGGTGCCTGTCCCCACATGTCTGTGACCAGGGCTAGATTAGGCTGGGTATAAAAAGCTTTCCAGAGTCTGTTTAAAATTCAAATCTTTGTTTAAATTATTTCAAATTCAAATATAATTCAGTTTTAAATAACTTTTCAAATATTAATCCAAATAATACAAACAATATATATTTCTGAACCAGAAAAATGTGAGGATTTCAAATATGCTATTTAAATTACCTTTTGAACATTTAAAGTTCCAAGTTGAATTAAATTACCACAAATGCCACTGGAATTTAAATAATTAATAACTTTTGTTTTATAAATCCAAATTTGGCAAATGATATGTCTAAAATGATCAGCTCGACGAGACCTTTCTGTTTATACTATCCATGACTTCAATTGCAGCATGCATCATATAAAAATATAGTCTACAGCAACTGTTATGGCAACAAATGTGATCCAAAACCCCATTAAAATGTTATTACTTGTCTTCCACACCTCACCATGCCATGCTACCTTATTGCCATGTAAATTGTGCATCATTCATCATGGCATGATTGTTTGCTTGACGCATCTTATTCATGTGCTTGTGCTCTATATTCATGTTGGCCTTGTTTGTTTGGTTTTTCTCGGATAGACACTGAGCAGGGGATATATCAAGAGAACCAGGAGCACTACCCAGATCCGTCTCTCGCTTCAACTGAGTTGCCAGGCAAGCACTACCACATGCTTGCATACATACAGTACCTATTGCCTCTATCTTATTCTTGCATCATTGAGTCGCGATTGCATTAAATTGAATCCCAAGTATGCATAGCCTTTACTTTTAAACCCCACCAAGCTTGTTCCTCCATCCCAGGAGCCATTACTACAGGAGTTGTTTGAGCCATGCGAGTCGTAGAACAGCATGTGTAGGGTATGTGAGAGTCTGATGGATCACGAGGTACCTAAACAACTTAACCTGAGTAGTAATGGGATAACTAATGAAAGTGTTACCGGTGAGCAACATCTGCTATTTGGTTTTTCCTGCTCACTTGTGTCCCGTAAGACCCCGAGTACTTGAAACCTGTTCCTTGCTTTATCGCGTTATCCACATCCGGGAGGTATATGGGACCCCCCTGAGCCAGAGCTTGATTCCGTCTTATTTCTTGGGGCCACAAACTAGTTTGAGGTTTTATTTACTATCTTGTACCTATGCCATGCTACTTCTGTATTTACGTTTGTGCGAGGAGCACACTGTACTATTTAGGTAAGCGTAATGTTTTCGCGGTATCGACAAGCCCAGCCACACTTTCGGGTTCCCAGTCGTTTACAGCCATTGTCGCAAACCTTGAGTCCGTCTCGGAGCTTGCTTACTTCGTTGCGGGTAGACTCCAAGGGGTGGCCCCCTGAAATATTTCTGAATCCTGTGATTGTTCAGTCGTGAAAGCCTCGTTGGGTTTTGATTTGGTTTTTCCGAGGTTGATCGAGCGTGTGTTTCTATTGGTGCACCCCGGCCGGGTAAAACTTTCTGAAAGCCGTGTCCGCGGTTATGGACGACTTGGAGCACAGTTTCTCGATCATAGACAAGCATAACTAAAGTACCGTTTTAATGTGACTAAGTAAATTGTCTAGTAAATAGTGCAATACTCATGGAATGGTTAATAAAATTGCCAACGAATGGGGGTTGTTCGTCCGCTTCCTCGTTGGTAAGCGAGGAGGAGGATGGATCTGATGAAATTACTATTATAACTGTTGTCCTTAATTCACGGACATCCGTCTATCATTGGTTAGGCGGATGGTTAGCGTTTATCTGTAGAACTGCTAGGGTTTATCTTTCGCTGCGATTGCCACCCTGTGTTGTGTCCCCTTTAGAGGCATTAAGACTTGCTGAGTACCCTTAGGGTCTCACACGATAAATTATTGGTTCAGATGAACAGGTACCCTCGCAGGACGGATACTGGGTGGAAGAGGCTGATGATGTGGGCAATGATCGTTTGGTGTAGAGATTCCGGGAACGGGGATCCGTGAGATCTGTGGTTGGGATGTGCTTATTTCCATGGCATCTTATGCCGATTTGCTTCTTATCCGTACTCGGACTTGTTTCCCGCTTCCGCATGATACTCTGATGTGTGTTGTATGAGGAAATATCCTAAAATATTAGATCTATCTAGGTCATTTGAATCTTGCCGTATGGCGTTGTTATATTTCCTTTCTTTCTAGATGGTATGGCTCTGATGTACTCTTGTATGGTGGCTTGCATACATACCCACTTGTGTACGTAGTTGATCCCTTCGCCGGACACGCCGCCTGACAGTCCCGTTGAGATGGTAGTGGTTGGGACGGCCGAAAGGTCTACCCGTGAGTGGCTTTTGGGGCCCCACCGTACTATTTCAACCACTACCGCTCATCCAGGCTTGTATCTAGGAGCGTAATTCACCGAGGTAGTTACAGCGCCCAAGACACGGACGGCCTCTTCGTTGACGAAGCCACGATAGGAGCCTCCGAAACGATTTTGGCAGGAGCTCTCCTGGGAGGCGAATCTGCCGTGAGCCCCGACCCAGACTGGGCGAACGGGGGAGGAATCGAGGCCAGAGGTACCTCACTCAGGGCGGCGGTGGCATCTGGTGCTGCCGTCGTCTGCGGCGCTTCATCCCTGGCCAGGCTGGTGGCGTCGGAACTACTCGCCGAACGCGGAGGAGATGCCTGTCTTACTGGCTTTGTCTTCCTCTTCGGAGGGGCCTTCACTTCCTTCTTCTTCTTCTTCGATGGGGTGGCCTCGCGATGCCAGGTGTTCTCGGGAAGCTCGTCTTCGTCGTCGTCATGACGCTCAAGGATTCTACTCGCCTCGAGTTCGCGCTGATGCTGCCCAAGAGTTTTGCGAACCAGTGGGGCGGCCTCTTCCTCGGACTCTTCGTCATCATTGCTCCTGTCGCTCTTGGCGCTGCCCTTGGTGGGAGGCGACTCGCCCCCGTCCTGGACGGACGAGCTCGAGTTCTCGTCGTCCGCGGGCGGAAGCCACCCTTCCACCACTTGAAATAACTGCAGCAAGCATGAAGTAATATCAATACAACCGCGACAACATCAACTTCGACTGCGAATGGTAGAAAGTGACTTACCATCGGGGCTGGATGCTTCGCGGTGTAGGGGGCGACCCCCGCCTTCGCGTCCAGGTACACCGCCTGGGTGATCTTCTTCAACGCCGGGACGTAGTCCTCGAGTTTCCACTCGGCGAGGCAGGATTTCGTCGAGTCTTCCCGGCCCATGTACTCGTACATGTAATGGTCACGGCGGGCCAGGGGAACGAGTCGCCGCCCAAGCCAACAGTTGTACAAATTGATGGTCTGAAGACCCTTCTTCTTCAGGCCGCGGATAGTTTGAAGCATCTCATCCACGACCATCCGCTGGTCTGTTGGAGCTTGCCGACTTGGAGTCGGCGTGGTTCGGGCCGGTCGGCGAAGTACCTTGGGATCGCCACCTCGCCCTCTGGAGTCACCTCGGTGACGTAAAACCAGGACTTCTTCCACTCGCTTGCCGCCTTGGCAGGTAACATCAGGTCGAAGAAGGAGGCTTTCGACTTCAGCTGAAACGTCAGGCCATCCGCCGCCAACATTGGGCCGCCTGATTCTTCACGACTAATCCTCCCGTGGAACAGATCTTGCCACAGGGGTAAGTAGGGCCTGCAGCCCAGGTAGCACTCGCAAAACGCCACGAAGATGGCGAGCTGCTCGATGTTGTGCAGGCCCAGGTCCGATGGCTGAATCCCGTAGAAGGCGCAGAAGCGCCGGAAGAAGAGAGATGTGGGAAACCCCAGCCCCCGCTCCAGGTGGCTGGTGAAGCAGACGAATTCTCCCTCGCGCGGGTCCAGAGTTACCTCTCCGACCGCGGGGATGCGCCACCTGCCGGCACGCAGGATCCCGGCCTCCTCGAAAGACGCCAGTAGCGCTCCCGTGTACTTGGACCTGCCCCACGGCTCGGCGGAGGGGGCCATTGGCAAAAAGGTTCGAGGGGGTCGGAGGATTTTGGATTGATTGGATCGTGATGCGGAGGAAAACGGGGATGCACAAAATCGGAGGAAATGACGAGAGGGTGGTTCTCCGATCGCCTACCATTTCCTTTATATAGCAGTTGTTACCCGCCAAATCAGGGAGCCGTTACTACGCGATGATTACGCCAAAAGTTACCGTTGGATTACTCCAACGGCTAGTTTTGACTGCGTCTAACGGTCCAACTTCATCCATTCGACTCGCCGACCCGATCACTTCAACAATGACTAAATATTTCGTCGACCCGTTCGCCGAGCTGCGACCAGAAAGACTAGTTTTTTCCTTTATTCAGGAGCCCGCCACCGATTCGACTGGGTGTCTGTGTTGGGCCCGTATGCTCCGACTGCCAGCAACCACCTGATCCCAATCGACGACGTCCTCGGGGACTACTGATGGGGATATGCCTACCGGGGTATACCCAGCAAGACGTTTCCGACTGGCCCAGGAACTGGCGAGTGGGCCTGCAGGACGACGACTGGATCGAGACCTGGCGTGGATCCAAGCGACTAGAAGCCGAAGGCCCAGGAGAGTAGATAGGCCCAGTCGGATTAGGTTAAACGAGTACCGAAACCTTAACTGATTCGGTTGAGATATGTAAACCCTAGGGGAGGGTGAGTCTATATAAACCTCCCTACAGGGCGTGTAGAGGATACGTTCCATCATCCACCCAAGCGACTCTCCGCCTAGCCATCGAGCTCGCCCCATTGTACCTCCATCATAATACAATCTAGCAGGAGTAGGTCTTTACCCTCCGGGGGGCCGAACCTGGGTAAAACCTTGTGTCTCCGCCCTCATCTCGCACCGCAGATGGCTGGCCGCCCTTGCCCTCCGTTCTACTACTCGCTGCTGATTGCAGCGTCTGCCGTGGTCATTCCCACGACAACGATAAAATTGGAATGGTATCGCATCCAGACAACCATCAGTTTTATAAAGGGCTAAGGCTCATGCCTCAACATTTTCGTCACCAAAATCATCTGGTGCTTGGAAACACATGTCAAAACATTTCAATAGAATGATCCATCATTCCGAGGTTTTCATAACCATTTTTCCACCAAGTATTCCCATCTAAAGTTGATCAAGTTTTATGCTTAGCACTATCATCTACAGGTGGGGGTAGCACTAATGAGGGGTGGTAAACAAGTGGAGTTTTAACTAAGTTCAATCTCATGCCTTAGGATGACATCAAGATTATCTAGCTTAGGCCAAATTTTATGCTCTTTATGCAACCTTCATTTATCCTTCTAGAATCTACAATTCACTTAAGTAAACTCTAAGTAATATCTTTGATAAAGAAATAAAGTATAAAGCTTGCAAGTAAAACTACGATTGGTTTATCAAGTGGTTATGATCATATATGCTTTAAGGCATATAGTTGGCATGGTAGCAAGAAAGTATTAGCTTGCATAGGTCAACTTTATTAGTAAGGTTTGCTAAGTTAATAGCTTGCAAGTATTGGCTTGCCTTGTGCAGAGCAGTGGTTGAAGTTCTCCTCGGCTTCTTCTTCGTAGTATCCTCCTTCCTCCTCGTATCCTTCGTCGGTACTAGCGTCTATAAATAAATACGATGTCCACAATCACCAAACAATACTTAATTACTTGCAATCATCACACAAAAGGGTCCTATAGATGATCTAGCATCATCACTAACCTTACAAGATTAAAGCTTGGTTTAATTCCTTTTATTTTTAGAAAAGTAATTTCTACTCATTGAAAAACTACTTAAGATTTAATATTCTCCAAACCAAACATGGGATCATGTTGACACATGTCATCACCACATATTTTAATCCATGGGAATGTGATATAAAGTGGTGTCACAATTAAATAAGGTTTTTCTCTTTTATTTTAATTAATTAAAGTGGCTAGAAATGCCTATGTGGCATTGTTTTATTACTTGGTCATTATTTCCGTAAGTAAACCTATATATTTTTATATATTCTGAAAGGTATGGTTAAATGTGATTTTTGAGAGTTGGAATCAACTCAAAAGCTATTATGGTTTAAATTTGAAAAATGTTTGAATGCAGAAAAGCTTCTGCCTTGTTATTTTTACCATGGATGATCTACAGATCCAAATGACTTGAATCCAATGGGATTGGATTCAGCATTCCCAGACCTTTCTAACAAAATTGGTTTCATTCCATTTGGTTCACTGAATCGACCTGGGTTGATTTTTCAAACTGGGTACGGAAGTGTGTTTGAAATAAAATGGAAAATGTTAAATTCAAATAACTGGGCTGCACGGGAAGCGATATTGGGCTGGCCTGCTAAGCACAGTGCTTACGCGGGCTGGTTAAGTGGCTGTCCCCACGCGTCAGTGAGACAGGGGGTGCGAAGCGGTATGGGGCAATGTGGGGCATTCGATCTGGTTCTAATCCAACGGCTGAGGGTCATCGTCGATGTTGGGCAACGCCGGTGAGACAGAAACCTAGCGCGGCCAGTGGGTGTCGTTGGGGGCTTACCGGGTTCAAAGTAGGGTCGAGGCGGCAACGACGAGTCGACGACGACGGAGAACCTCCTGGTACCGGCAGCTTCTCCTGGGGCGGCTCCAATCGCTGGCTCCCTTCTTCTCCAGAGGCGGCGGGCTCCGGTGAAATTCCTGTGAAGTGCTGCTCGCCTTGCTCCGGCAACGGGGTGGGAAGATAATTGAAGTGAGGGGAGTGAGATGGTGTGCTCAATTCGGCTGGGGGTGGCCTCTATTTATAGTGGCGAGAGGGGACCGACGGGGCGCAAGGTGAGCTCGTCGTGGTCGACGGTACAGACGGCTATCGGCGTGGGCGACGGTAGGGGCGGTGCGGTGCTCCCTGGCGATGCTCAACGACACGGTGGCGAGACGTGGGGCGGTGTGGTTTGGTCGGAACACGACGGTGCTCTGCGCGTGCCCGACGGAAGATTTAATGGCGCATAGCGCGCGTGGTCCATGCGGCGGCGAACGAGCGTGTCTGCGGGGTTACTGGGACGGTGGTTATCACGTATGCACGCGGCGAGGGCGGCGCGTGGTCTGTGGGCGTCGGTCGAGCGTGGCGCACGAGGCGTGCTCTCGGCATGGTTGCTGGCGAGCTTGGCATAGTTCGTGCGTGTGGTCCAGTGGCTGGCAGGGTTCGAGCGCTGGATAGGGAGTGGCGGTGGGGTGTTGGCTGCCTCCTAGACATGTTGTTTAGGCTTGGTGCTTGCTCTGTCTAGCTAGCCATTGTCGGCTGGCAAGGTGATGCTTGGTTTGGCATGGCATGGGGAAATAGGTAGGGGATAGGGTTTGTCCAAGCACTGGTTGGCACTGGGGGAGACAAGGGTGATCAGTGGTGAACATTGCTTAGCCAAATTACTGCTCCAAACAGTGAAGTTAGGCCAGTTTGATTTGTTTCTGCCAAGTGTTTGATGAAATGGCCGCAAGAATTCAAGTTTTGAATTTTGAAAAGATTTTTGGTGGGTGTGCTAGGTTGGTGCTGGCGAGTCTGCAGATGCTTGGGTTTTGAAAGTTGAGCTTGTTTGAGTGGTTTTTGAAAAAGTGGGATCTTCCCATATGATAAAGATTCAATTTTGAACTGTCCTTTAAACTATGCATTTGAATGTTTATGGATGATCACAAAGTGGGCCTTGATACTTTGTTATGAGTACAATCAAGGGGTGCAAAGATCCGGAAAAGTTTCTGTTAAGTTCTGAAAGTTTGAGACAGCCAAAGTAGGCATGGGAGTTAAATGGGTCAAAATGACCATTCACTCATTTATCTTTGTTTTGATTTATTTGTCTTTGAGAAAAGTTTGGGAATTGTTTAGATGATGTTTATTTCACCTAAGAATCCATTTACAAGCAAAGGACCACACAAACAAGGTGGTTCAAAAGAATTCAAAATGAAATGCATACTCTCATGCATGCCTTCCTATTTTTATTTAGAAAAGTTTTTGGTTAACCCTAATTTTGATGATTAGAGTTTGATGATCCAAGTTTAGTATTTTTGGGATGTTACACTCGTGGGCAAGATAGTTAAACACTGGATAATGTATATTCCCTGGGTTTTGAGAAGATGTTGATGATTCAAACACTCTCTCCTCGGGATATTCTTCCTCATCCTGGTTATCTATTGACATGGTATTTCTACTACTATTATTAGGGTTCATCCTTGCACCCATCCAACTAGATTGTCCAACATTCCTGTCGGAACCATCTGTGGATATCTGGTGTTCATGAGATCCATTATATGATCCCATTCTCCAACCATCTGAATTCTCAATAGGAAGTTCTGAGTCAGAACCATCCTCTGAGCTCTGTGGCACTGCATACCGCATATCAATAGTAGGATTATGTGTAGGTTCAGGTCTTGGTGAATAAGGATATGGTATAAAAGATTCTAGATATATAGATATATCCTTAAAGATACGTGTTGCACTACTATTTGCTTCTTTCTCTAACTGGAATGATAACTGCTTCCTCCGTTCCGGATCTGTTAGATCCTCTAACATGTCATTTTTATCTTTGACAATCACCTGATGTGTCTTATAAAAATACGCAACGAGTGTTTGTATCTATCCATAAACTTGGAAGCTAACTTAGGATACTTCTTAACCAAAGTAAGATGATCCGGTATAGGCTCCGAGTCTATAGAATCATGAGGTATCACAGAAAATGTGCTACCTTCTAGCTCCTTGGTTTTATGCTCCCGAATATTAGCTATCGCCTCCACAACAGCGACATGATATGCTGCTAAATGACTCCTACCTTCTCCTATAGGTAAATCATGATATAATCCAAGCTTCTCTGGAAGTTGGATACTCACACGATACTTGGATAACATTCGGCCATCAAGGTAAGTGATAGTGTTCACTGGAATTCTAGTTGGACAACTAAAAAGCTTTAAAAGTTGACGAAGTTGGTCTGTGAATGATCCTTGATAATCATCAAGAGTCTCCTGTTTCCTTACCAAAGTCTGTTTTGGATACTTTGGTGCCATATCTCTGTATATCAGAAAAATAATTTTTTTATTAGTATCCAATGATATATTGCATCATAACAAAGAATTATCGCACTAAAATATATAACGGAATATTCTCATTTGAATAACCATTATATCTCTTTTAGAGAATTCTTTATTGTTGCTAAATTTTCCTATAGGTAATACCCTTTACTAGGTTTCCAACCTAAGGTCAAAGCAATTTTCTCTGATACCAACTGCGGTGACACAGCATACCACTGCATGTGTAGTACACTATAGTCATTGATATGACATCCACAGAACACCGTTCCGTAAAGATCACATCCCTCAGAGTGGTACAACAGAAACATTGCGGGTCCATATTACAAATGTATATTATTACAATACCGGAAGTTCAAGACTTCCAAAAGATCCAACTTATAAACCAAAATATAAAGTATTCAGCGGAAATTTTTAAAGCTAGCAACTCCGACTAGGAGTTAAGCTCAGCAGCTTATTCTATAGAGTTCATGCTGCTCGGCTCCGTTAGTTACTACTAACTAGGTACTTAATTTGACTCATTCTCATTGAAACCGTAGCGGATCTCATAATCCACTCCTTCAACTCCTCCGGACAGGTCAGGTTCCTCGTAGAACACATCTTCTTGACATTCGGCTGCATACATTGGTACGTCTTCAGGATCCTCAGAGTCTAAGCAAGGGATCAAAGGAAATAATGAGTAACAGTGTTACCCAACAAGTTCATTATATGCAAGGTGAGAAGTTTGATGCTCTAACTACCACCTCGGATTATAAATCCTTGGCACTTTGCAATTTTTGTAACTCTTTCTTCAAAGATTAATTTTATTATGAAAATCTATGACCATCAGCCTTCACAGGTTGATCAGAACTTTCATGGATTTCCTTTCCTGCTGCGTTCGTAGCTCCTTCTCGGAACAGGGAGTACCAAGTTATAGTTCTTACACTCTGCAGAGGTGCATTACTTTACCCATGAGAGATCAACTCCTTATTGCACAACCGGGCGTACTTTCCCGTCCACAGTTCCATGATGTGGGGCCCAGTAGTTGGTCCAAGCCAATCACTGCCCCCTTCGCGACCCCGCATGCATCCTTGGTGTACACCATGCCCACATAATGAATTACGGCAATGGTTTGTACAAACCGTTAGATGCCAGAACTATCGTGGGACGGTGAGGGTTCCCACCTATATGCTGCATATCCTCTACGAATTACTAATTAATATGCACGCTACGAGGATAATAGCCACGACCTGCACATCCGGCTTCATGCGAGAGGAAGAAGATACAACTGACTTCTCTGTCCCATTCCAAATCTCATGGCTAACACGTAATATACGGCACTAGAATCACTGATGTCAGGGGTTATTAAGTCCCTACTTGATCCTCATTGTTGCAAATAGAACCCTAAGTTCTATTGCTCCATTATATCACCACTTAGGATGATATCTTTGATTTCTTTATTTGTGAAAAAAATATTTTCTTTCTTTTATAGCATATATGATAACACACAATTTGCAAATACTTTGATAAAGACTCTTCAAAGGACATGAGCAAGTGATGAACTTGCCTTGTGATGGAAAGGTAGTGAAGTTTGATGCTTACACTGGACCTTGAGCTTCTATGTCTACAGAAACATCATTATTGCCCGATAAGGACAATATTTAAAGAAGCAAAATAATTATGCAAGTAATGTAATGCATTATTTAATTTTTTTTGCCTTTACCCCAAAAAGTTCCATTTTTGTAATAAATGATTTATAAATATTACTTTTTAATATTTATATCATATATTGAGTTATTTTATTTAACTTCCCTTTTATTGGACTTTTATTGATTTAATAATTCTTTTAAGAATTATTAATTATACATTAAAATTGTGATTAAATATTTATTTAGTATTTTTATAAAATACTACAATATTAATACATAATGAAAGTGAATTTTAATTAATGTTATCATCTTTCAATAATTTTGTAAAATTCCATAAGGAATATATAATTTACAAAATTCCTAATAAAATTTAATTGTCTAAAATTTTATATTTCATTTTATTTGGATAGAGTGGATTATTGTGAATCCAGAAAATTCTTATTTATAATTTTTGGACTTTTAATTTATTTTCTAGAATTTTATTGAGGTCAGGGGCATTTTGGTCTTTTCCAATTGATTAAACAGTTTTTAACAATTTGGGCTGGCCTTTTGGGCTCATTGGGCCAGTGTGGCCCAATATGGCAGGGTCAAAATCACCCCGAGGGGTTTTGGCCCACCCATCCCACTCTCTTTGCCTACTCATCGTTCTCACCTTTCCTCTCCCTCGACCCTGTGGGCTCTAGCGCCGTCGCTGGCGATGGCCGCCGTTGAGGTTTCCCCTGGCCGCTGTCGTGGTGCAGTGTGAGGTTTGCTACTATGCTCGTTCATATAGTCCAGCTCGATTTGACTCCAGGGCTTCTCTGTGGCCAGATTCACCCCCGTTCCCGAACCCTAGGGTTAGGGAAAGTGCTGCCGCCGCCACCGCGGTCCCGCCTGTGGTGGTGTGCTGCTGTGGCCGCCACCGTGGCTGGTGCAGGTTGCAGCGCTCCCTGGGTGCTCCCTGTGCCACCGCGGGTTTGTCGGCCAATTTGCTTCCTCTTCAATTCGTCAGCGAGGACCTATGGTGAGTTCGATTCTTTTCCCCCGGTGCTCTCTGTGCTTGCTGATTCGATGCTAGATGCTGGCAGTGTTCTCTCTTGCTACTGTCTGATTCAGATTAGGATGATTATCCATTTAGGGTTCCTATTATGTGATTGATCATGTACTGGATGATTTGAATCATGTTTGGTTGGTCTGTACACATGCTAAATGATTATTGGCCTGATGCTTGTTGGTAAAAATGATCTATGATGTTTCTGGTGACTTACTAGATGATTTGATGCTTGGGATTGCATCTGATTCAGATGATGTAGTTGTTTGGAAAGCATGCTTGGTAAAGCTAATGACTTGATAGCTTTCCACTTTTTATTTTATTCATGGTTATGATTATGATAAGATATAGCTACTGTCTTAGTGCTGTTAGCTTGGGAATTAACATGTGGTTTGAGATCATTATTGTCAACACCCGGATTTTTAATCCTAGATGCCTGTTATGCCATACATCGCAATCCTAGGATTACCATTTTTGCGAGACATAACAGAATTGGATACCACAGTACATCATCCATTACAAACCATACATAAGGTCTTACACAAATAAGGATATCATGATCCAGTTCTTAATACAACTCAAGGAGCGGAAATACGTAATAATGAAGGTAGCATAGGCGAAGCTCCATCTTCGGGGTCACATGCAATGCTGACGATGGGAGATGATCCTAGTTGTCGTAACATTCCTGGGGTCCATCATCCTGGTACTCCTCTTCATAGTCTGGCCATGGGAATAGCCAGGGACAAAGCCATGAGTACTCTTTAAGTACTCGCAAACTAATACTAACAAGTGAAGGGGGTTTTTGGGATAGGATACTAAGCTCTAGGGTTGTTTTGCAAAAAGCCAGATTTACCTCTACTAAGTTCAGAAGCAAGAAAAGCTAGTTGAATTTTATAACACCTAAGTGGGAACTTGTATCTCATGTCACAACTCTGTTGTGGTCAAGTCAAGTTCTCAATTCATTTCACAAGTCATTTTGAAAACATCTGACGGGGGAACAGTATGGCCACTCCAACTGTCCATAACCGCGGACGCGGCTATTCGAATAGTTTGACACTCTGGAGAGATTGTACACTTTCACCACAACATTCGATACATCCGTCAGGAACAAATCCTGAATTCACCATACTCAGTATGCGGATAATCAATCCTAACCTTTCAATTACACGCCCTAGTATAGGCACCTCTCCTGCGAGTTTGGCCTCCCAACCATGACCAACTGTCATCTTGGGTACTGCACAGGTGGACAATCTTCACAAGGTAGCCTCAGCTCACACCTTGGCCGTGAGGGAACCCATACTAAGGTATATAAGTTTCCAGTCAATCCCTACCAAAATTTAGGGTATTGTGGTTGTACGGTAAAATTGGAATGGTATCGCATCCAGACAACTATCAGTTTTATAAAGGGCTAAGGCTCATGCCTCAACATTTTCATCACCAAAATCATGTGGTGTTCGGAAACACATGTCAAAACATCTCAGTAGAATGACTCGTCATTCTAAGGTTTTGATAACCATTTTCCACCAAGTATTCCCATCTAAATTTGATCAAGTTTTATGCTTAGCACTAGCATCTACAGGTGGGGTAAGTACTAATGAGGGGTGGTAAACAAGTGGGGATTAATTGAGTTCAATCTCATGCCTTAGGATGACATCAAGATTATCTAGCTTAGGCCAAATTTAATGCTCTTTATGCAACCTTCAATTATCTTCCTAGAATCTACAAGTCACTTAAGTAAACTCTAAGAAATATCTTTGATAAAGGAATAAAGTAAAAAAGCTTGCAAGTAAAACTAGGATTGGGTTATCAAGTGGGTATGATCACATATGCTTAAGGCATCTAGTTGGCATGGTAACAAGCAAGTATTAGCTTGCATAGGTCAACTTGATTAGTAAGGCTTGCTAAAGTAGAGTATCTTGCAAGTGTTAGCTTGCCTTGTGCAGAGCAGTGGTTGAAGTTCTCCTCGGCTTCTTCTTCGTAGTATCCTCCTTCCTCCTCGTATCCTTGGTCGGTACTAGCGTATATAAATAACTACGAGGTACACAATCACCAAACAATACTTAACTACTTTCAATCATCACACAAAAGGTTACTATAGGTGATCTAGCAGCATCACAAAAATTACAAGACTAAAGCATTTGTCTTATTTATTTATTTTTAGAAAATTAATTTCTACTTATTGAAAAACTACTTAAGATTTAATATTCTCCAAACCCAACATGGGATCATGTTGACACATGTCATCACCACATATTTCAGTCCATGGGAATGTGATTTAAAGTGGTGTCACAATTTAATAAGGTTTAACCTTTTTATTTAAATAAAAATAGTGACTAGAAATGCCTATGTGGCATTCCTTTATTACTTGGACATTATTTCTATATGTAAACCCATATATTTTTATATATTCTGAAAGGTATGATCAAATGTGATTTTTGAGAGTTGGAATCAACTCAAAAAGCTATTATGGTTTAAATTTGAAAAATGTTTGAATGCAGAAAAGCTTCTGCCTTGTTATTTTTACCAAGGTTGATCTAGAGAACCAAATGATTTGAATCCAACGGGCTTGGATTAAGCATTTCAGTACCTTTCTAACAAAATTGGTTTCATTCAATTTGGTTCACTGAATCGAGCTGGGTTGATTTTTGAAACTAGGTACAGAACTAAGTTTAGATATAAATAGAAAATCTAAATTCAAACGAGTGGGCTACACGGGAAGGTTTAACGGGCCGGCCCAGTGTCACTCCGCAGCGCGGGGCTCAGCTGACAGGGGGTTCCACCCGTCAGTGGCTCATAACACGCGAAGCGGTACGGGGCGATGTGGTGCGTTGGATTAGAAGTGAGATCAATGGCTGAGGATCGTCGTCAACGATGAACATGTCACCAGCGAGCTTGAACCCTAGCGGCTCAGTGGGGGTCGTGGGAGGCTCACCGGGGCTCAGGCGAAGGTCGGCGATGCGGGTGAATGACGAAGTCGACGACGGCGATCCTCCTGGTACCGGCGGCTTCTCCTGGGGCGGCTCCAATCGATGGCTTCCTTCTTCTCTAGCAGCGGCGGGCTCCGGTGAAATTCCTGCGTTGCGCTGCTCGCCTTGCTCCGGGAATAAGGTGGGGTGGTTCTGGGTGAGAGGGGAGTAGAATGGTGTGAATAATTCGAGCGGGGAATGCCTCTATTTATAGTGGTGAGAGGGGACCGACGGGCGCAAGATGAGATCGCCGTGGTCAAGGGTACAAAGGGCTATCGGCGTGGGCGACGATAGGGGGCGGTGTTGTGATCCCTGGCGAAGCTCAACGGTGTGGTGGCGAGGCGTGGGGCGGTGTTGGTCGGTCAGAACGCTGCGGTGCTCTGCGCTAGTCCGACGGAAGTTTTGATGGCGCACAGCGCGCGTGGTCCGCGCAGCGGCGAACGGGCATGTCTTCGGGGTTGCTGGGACGGTGGTGATCACGCGTGCACGCGGCGAGGGAGGCGCGCGGTCTGTGGGTGCTGGTCGAGCGTGGCGCATGGGGCGCGCTCTCGGCATGGTTGCAGAGAAGGTTGGCATGGCCTGGGCGTGTGGTCCAGGGGCTGGCATTGCTCGCGGCTGGGACAGGGAGTGGCGGTGGGGTGCTAGCTTGCTCCCAGACAAGGTTGGCGAGGCTAGTGTTGCTCGTAGCATGCTGTCGCCTATGGGGTGGCAATGGTGCTCTCGGCCTGCTCACCATTGATGACAATGGCCATCTTACAGTGGTGATAGTGATTAGCTAAGGTTGTTAGATGATCTACTAAGGCTAGTGGTGTCCAGAGAGGGAACAAGTTAGGCCCAAAACACTGCTCAACATAGTGTTTTGATTTTGTTTGATTTGCATCTGCAACATGTTTGATGAAATGGCCGCATGAACTCAAGTTTTGAATTTTGAAAATATTTTTTGTGGGTGTGCTAGGCATGTGCTGGTGAGTCTGTGGATGCTTGGGTTTTTAAAATTGAGCTTGTTTGAGTGGTTTTTGAAAAAGTGGGATCTTCCCATATGAAATAGATTCAATTTTAAACTGTCATTTAAACTATGCATTCAAATGTTTTTGGATGATCACAAGGTGGGCCTTGGTACTTTGTTATGAGTACTATCAAGGGGTGCAAAGATCCAAACAAGTTTCTGTTAAGTTCTGAAAGTTAGAGATAGCCAAAGTAGGCATGGGAGTTAAATTGGCCAAAGTGACCATTCACTTAATTTGTTTGTTTTGATTTGTTTGTCTTTGGGAAAAGTGTGGGGATTGTTTAGATGATGTTTATTTCACCTAAGAATCATTTTACAAGCAAAGAAACACATCACCAAGGCAATTCAAAAGAATCCAAATTTTAATACACACACATATGCATGCTTTCATATTTTTAATTGGAAAAGTTTTTGTTAACCCTAATTTTGATGATTTGAGTTTGATGATTCAAGTTTAATATTTTTGGGATGTTACAATTATGATCTCAAACAGTGAAGTGTATTATGGGAATATCCTAATTATGATTCCTTTTTTACAGGAAAATGATTAGTTAGTTGATTGTCTGAATCTATGATGATTTACTATCTTTCCTGATTCATATTGGATTGTTCTTGTGACACCATCATGTATGGCACACAAGTTTGATTCAAAACCATGGATTTGATTAGTTTCTGCTTAAGACAATCTTGGCTTTGAAAGATAAATATAGATGCTCTTATCTTAATTTCCTAAGACCAATGATGTTGGTCTGAGGCTTAGGAATTCAAGTCTTATCTAATTGGTTCATCTAGATAGTTCTGGTAGTAGTACCAGTTATTCTTGATTGAATCAAAGCTTGGAAAAATGATAGTGAGCTTGATCATGTTATGGATCCTATGGATTTGTTCCTAAGGTGCTACCCTTCCTTTAGGGGTGTGCCTAGAAATAGATCATAGGTATATGCATGATTGAATGGTAAAATTTTGTTGGACAACCAGAGCAAGGATGTTGCTCTGAGCTCTGGTTGAACCTTGGTACTTAGTGGTTTGCCTTTAAGTTTCAGAAATCCCTATGATGGATTCACCCCTCTTGGGTGCTTTCTGAGGTTTTGTTTTATAAAACAACACATGTTTCTCTCTGAATAAGATGATTAGATCATGTGAAGGTTTTATGAAACTCACCACAAAATCTGATGATGGTGTAGTAAGTTGGTGATGATGATCTTGATCTGGTTTTGCTGGACTACTTTGCTTGCTATTGAGCTGGCTGCTCCTCCTAGCTCTTGGGCTTGATCTTGATGTCCACCTGATTCATCCCCCTCCTTATGTCACCATCCTGGTGATGTTTGGTTGATCCTTAGTTGATGTGGTTGCTGGCTGTGGTGCTTGGTTTAGCTGCTTTCTACACTGGTTGTTCTTGTGTGCTACGGAGTGGGGTGATGCACTAGTGCCCCCCCACGGCTGTGCTGTGGTTTTGTGAGATTTGGTTGTGCCTGTAAGGTCGATAGCACACCATATGCATGCTGGTGTGTGTCCTGCTTGTGTGCCTGCTATGCACTTGTGGATATGTTCAGAATCTGGATATTAACTTTTACCTGGTTACTTTTATCTCGCTGGTGAATTTGTCCCTCTTGGCTATCATCTGACTTCTGGCTTTGAATTTATGAAAGATGGAATCTTTCCTATTGGTGAAACTTGCCCCTTTTATAACATTTCTCAATGATGAATTTGTCAAGTGCATTTTACTGACATATCTGAGAGAAATAATACTAACACTAATCTTCTTTTGTTTTTATTTAGTCTTGTTTTTCAAGTACAAAGACAAGATGAAGATTTAGTTTAGATTTAGATATAGGATAGTTAGTAAATATTCCAATGTAATTTTCCTATTCTTTTGTAATTTTCTTTTATTATTCTTGTATCTTTAATTTATTTCAATTGTAATAAAGATTATATTATTATTAATAAAGAATATTCCTATTCTTTGTATATTTACTTTTGTAAGTTGTGTGGATGATTCAAATACGTTATAATTTTATAACTTGATTATATATATTAATGATAATAAATACACCTTATATTCATTATTGTTTTTCATTAAATAGAATTCAAGTTTTAATATTTATCTCTTAATTGAATTAAGATTCAAAACTTATATCTAATTCACTTGAATTATAACTCCAACACTCAAGTCTTATATTTTAAATTCATTTGAAAACACATAGCTCCTTAAGATCATCTCAAAGTTTATAACAATCATCCTTTAAGACTAAACCTAATATCAAAGTATGAAAGAAACATTGATCACTTAGGTTTTTATTTGGCGAAAATTTTACCCACATTTTCACAGATCAATGCATGCAACAATCCATATTCCTAAATCTACCCTTTGTTAGGTCCTAAATGCTGGGATGTTACAATTTATCCTTGGTAATCTCCCCCACCTGCAATCCGAGAGGTCGAATGCGAGCTGCCACCAAGCTTCCACTGCCACCCGACGAAAGACCCATCGTCAACCACATCGGCTAAGAAGGCGCCACCTTCTCGCCTCCTTGCCTCTACCAAGCCATGGAGGGTCCGACAGCACAACCTCCTGGCCACCACCAGCCTCCCTCCCTATGCCCTACAGTAGTATGGCACCCGACTGCGAGCACCCACTCTCGCTGACGCGCCCCAAACAGAGGGCCAGCCTATAGATAGGGCCCGCACGAGACGCCCCTGCAACAGGTCGCTGCTGTCGCACGCCAGCTCCATCCTCCTCGCCTCCGCAGCTCCTCTGCGTGCCTTCGCGGCCTACCGAGCTCCCCGCGCTGCCACTTGGCCGGAGACACCGCCCGAGCCTCTTTACGCCTCCACGACAGCTCCCCTCATGACGGCCTTTGTCAGCGGGGGCGCTTGTCGCAAGCGGCAGCGAGGGAGACTCGAGCGTGAGGGTGTGGGGAGACCACACAAACTAGTTATCATGGTTCGGATTGGTCATAATATATTAAAAATGATTTATGGTCGATAAAAACATTGCACGTGGTGCAGTGACCCAGCATACCACTGCATGATGTAGTACACTATAGTCGTTGACATAACACCAATGAAACACCGTTCACTAGTATTACATCCCTCAGAGTAGTACAACAGAAACATAGCAGGTCCAAGACATGAATATAGGTCACAACTCCACTCTTTACACAAGATCCAGAGAACACTCTAGGTTAAAGAGAGAGAAAGAAACTTCTTACAAAGAAGAATCAGCAATAAACAACTCCAAAGTTATAATACTATTAAGACTAATACCTTAACTAATTGTCTGGCATTGATGCTATTGCAATACACTACAGAAATAGGTTATATGGCTAGAGATTTTATTCGTATCTAATCCGCAACTTCTTCTTCACTTGAGTTGATGTATATGCTGACTTCCTTGACTTCATTGAAGAGCTTTAGCTTTTGATGATGATTCCTGGAGCATGATTTGATGTATACATCGCCTATACTGGCTTTAGAACCTAGCAAGGGTTAAGAAGATACTTTGAGTACGAGCGTACTCAGCAAATTCACTAGAAAAGGAGTGTTTTGATGCACTATAACTATAGCCACAGACCATAGGTCGTAGGCAATGCAGGTTTTCGTAAACATTTCTTCAAAGGTTGCTTTTATTCTGAAAAACTATGTCCATCAGCCTTCACGGGTTTACCAGAACTTTCACGGAGTTCCTTTCCAGCCGCGTTTGCAGCTCCTTCCCGAAACAGGGAGTAACAAGTTACAGTTCTTACACTCTGCAGAGGTGCATCACTTTACCCATGAGAGATCTTAGCTTTGTTGCACATCCGAATTGCAGGTTCGTTCACACTTCCTTGGTGTGAGGCCCATACTAAGATCCAAGCCAATCACTGCCTTCTCCGCGACCCCGCATGTCTCCTTGGTGCATGCCAGCCCACCTATTGAATTACGGCAATGGCAGTACAGACCGTTCAGATGCCGAAACTATTGTGGGACGTTGAGGGTCCCACCCATATGCTGCATATCCTCTATGAATTACCATAAATAATATGCACTCTACGAGTGATAACATCCAGGACCCGCACATCCTGCTCCATGCGAGAGGGAAAAGATACAGCTAACTTCTCCGTCCCATTCCAAATCTCATGGTCAACGCGTAATATACGGTGCAAGAATCACTGGCGACATTGGTTGTTAAGTCCTAGATAATATGTTCCTTTACCACCGGAACTCTTATAGTTGGTTATTACCTCATGGTAAATAACCTACAATCACATTATTATGAAAATAGTGTTTTCTGTCCTTTTTCAAATGCAGGTGATGACAATAATGGATTTGTAAAATACTTTACAGAAAATAAACAAAGGACATGAGCAAGTCTGAACTTGCCTTTTTTGATTGCAAGACTATGCGCTCACAGTCTTCAAGACAATATAAGATCCAATAGTTGAAATATGCATCATTGGTCTGGTAAGGACTAATGTTTAAAGAAGCAAGATGCTTTTATGCATAAGTAATGTAATGCAATTTGATAAACGCGAATCCCGAGAATAACGTTGTTCTAGGGTTTGGATACTGGAAAGGGTTTCCTTGGAATTTGTTGCCCTTTTAGATTAAGTTTCATACATGTGCTTCTTATTAAGGCTTGTGAGTGTGTGGAAAACAACATGTATTTATACAACAACAAAATACACATTATGGAATGCTATATAAGGTTGCTTACATCTTAATTGTTTATCTTCAAGTTTTACTTTATATTAACAATCTTATTATAGAAGTAAAGTATAAAGTAAGGTGTTTACTATTAATTGTCATATGTTGATTGAAGTGGCAAAACGAATAACTTTTGAAAGAAATCTTACTCAACTAAGCAGAAGCATTTAAGCTTTTAAGTTAACCTTATGAGGTGTTGTTTCTAGTTATAGTCTTTAAGTCAGAAAGAATTGCCTTTACTGGAATAATGAAATTAGTAGTATTTGAGACTTACCTATCTTGGTTTTTAACTGGGTTGGTTTGGTATTAAGATGCTTTATAAATTAATTATAACAGACCAAAGTTAACTATAAAGCATATAATAAAGTCTTTAGCATTATACTTAAAGCTTGGTAACTATAAGTAACTTTAAGAATGTAGATAGACTTAGGGTGTATTACTTATGGTACTTGTATCATGTTCACTTTATATTGTTTCCTTAGAGTTACTTAAGATGTCATTACTTCTATTGGAGTAGTGATTTCTTTACAATATAATGGTATAAAGGAATTTATCTCCCTATAAAGGTGTGGTTAAGGTTTATGGATAAGTAAACAATATTATTTACTACTTATGGATTCACTTATAGTGTTTTGATTTGTTTATAAACTTGTGGTTAAAGTAAAGGAATAGATTTATCTCATTACATATTATTCTTGGAGATTTTAAATTGGATAAGGATCCTTTTATAAAATAATCTACATTAATGGTTTAAATTTAATAAAATTGTATTTAAAATTTGTTGAACCATTTTGACTTTATATTATAAATATTTAATACTAGTATTACTTATTAGATTTAAATTGCTAATTTTAGGAATATTAACAAATTTTATTTACCTTTATATGAATTATCTATTAAGGAAATAAGTTTATATTTAAGTTATAAAAGTGTTTAACTTTTTATTTAACTCAAAATTGGAATATCATATTTTTAACATGTACTCCCTCCGTTTTAAAATATAAGATGTTTTAGGTTTGGGAAGAAAATGAATCTGGACTTTTTTTAGTGTATAGATTCATCCCAAAGTTGAATAAACCTACATACAAAAATAAGTCTAGATTCATCTTCTTCACAAACCTAAAACATCTTATATTTTGAAACGGAGGGAGTAGGTATTATTTTTGTGATCACTTTGGTATATTACATTTATTTTTGTGATTTACAAATAATATGATATGATTTTAATAAGGTTTATTACTTTAAAAATACTTAATAAATAATAAATATTTAGTTAAGAGGAATAATAATGTATAATTATAGTTTTGAAATATTGTTTTCATTTTTCCAAGATTTTTGGTATTTTATTTATATTTTTAACATTTACAATTATTAACATATGAATTATTAAAGTTTTATTACTTATAAAACTTTTATTAAATAGTATTTATTCAAATAATTATCATAATAATATTTGATAATAGTTTTAAGTTATAGGTTTTATTTTTCTGAATTTTTTCATATATTAAACATATTTTTTTGAATTACAAAACAAAAGTTATTGATTTTATAAGATTGAATCATTTTATAATTTTTTTATCAAATAACTAAATGTGTTTATTGGGTAATGCTGATGTCATCATGAAATGAAGGGGTTTTCTCACCAGAGCCTATTCTACCCCCAGTCACTGACTGGTGGGACCTTTGCCATGTCATTTCTATTGGTTTTTATTTATTACAGAAATCTTATCACAATTTCTAAAATAATAAAAGAAAAATAGGAATATGACATCAGCGTGATGTCACGTTGACATCATTCCTAGATCATCCTCAGATCATAGTTGGATTCGTGAATCGGGTGTGTGCGCGGGGCTGTGCTTGGGATTAACGCGAAGAGGGCGTGACGGAGAACCCAGCAGTGGCGGCGCCGCCATTTTTTGGTCATCGGAGCGCGGCCAGTGACGGCAAATGACAACTACGGCGACAGTTACACGGCGCGGGCTCGGTAGAGGAAAAGAGGAAGGCAAAGGGAAGGTCCTCAAGGACCAGGAACTCACCACGAGGCGGATAGACGAGTCGTTGAGGAGCGAGGTGGCCGGAATCGATGGCGAGATCGACGACCGGAGGCGAGGAACGAGGGTCGAATTGCAGCAGAGGAGATCGCGCCTGCTTGTTCGCTTCGGGGAAATCAACGGAGACGAGCGAGGCAGAGCTTCCTGGCATCACGGCGAGGTTTGAGACGGCCGGAGACGACGGGGACAGAGGGGTCCGGCGAGCTAGGGTTCCGTCTCAGAGGGAAATTGGGGAAAGAGGAGGAGATAGGGTTCGTCTCTACGCAGGAGGGGGTCTTGTAGACGACGTCTAGGACGGTATCACGTATCTCCTCGCAGCGGGCATCACGGCGAGACAGGAACGGCGCCAGCGTCGACACGCAGCTGCTCCTTGGCGGCGTCCTTCTGTCGCGAGGAGGAAGAAAGGAAAAAAGGTCGAAGGGGTACGCGGGCTGCTGTTGGGCCGGAGTGGGCTGCAGCGGAGCGATCGGAGGGGTTTGGCTGCGACCTGCGGGCGACGAATAGAAAGAAGAGGGAATGGGCCGTGGGCCGGATCTGATTCCTCAATTTTTTTTCTCTTTAATTGTTTTTCCTGTTTTCTATTTTGTATTTTACTTTATTTTCATATTTGAATTATTCATACTTTTGTTTTAAGTTTTCCCAGATATTTTTCTTTAGAAATTTTTACTTAATATTCTGGTATGAATTATTATTATTATATACTTTATTTATTTACTCTTCTACATTCCCTTAATCATTAACATATAAGGAGTTATTATATTAAAAGGAATAAATAGAATCTAGGGTTTTGGGGTTTATTTAAATCTTATAAAAATGATTTCATTATTTTCTTTATGTATATACTTTTCTAGAACATTGTTTTCACTTTTATTTGGAGTAATTAAGTTTTAAAATGTTTAATAATATTCATAGGGTTTATTTATATGTATTTAATCACATAGAATAGGATAGAATGGTTTATAATATTGGATCCCCACTTATTCCATGCTCATATGGGATGAGTGGTTAGAGAAATGAATTAAAGACTTTGTCTAATGATTATAGATAGAATATTTATGAGATGTTGATGAGAAAACTTATTAATAAGTTTAGAGTTCTGAATTGTAATTACTCACCCTAGGGTTTAAGGTACTTACTATACTTATTTTCTTTTGTTGATGTGAATAAATATTAATGGCTAAACACATTTTCTTTATGTTAGAGATCTGAATGATGTTATCTGGAATGTCTCATGAAAAGGATTTGATAAAGATAACTCCTAAGCACATATGGTTATGATAATTAGAATTGATAAAGATGTGCTTAATTGATTTGTTATAGGAAAATATTCCTATAAAGCATTGTGGAAACAAGATGATAGATCAATTAGATGAAATGGATAATATGTTTGGTAAAGATCTAGGGTCTAGTGTTTACCATGAATTCCTATATTCCATACTTCATAATTCTGGACTTCTAATTAAGGAATTCCTTTCCTAGATATATTACTTCTCTATATCCATCATCATGTGTTATAATGATGAGCTTTGCTTCACAAGAATATTCTTATCCACTTTTTATGCTTCTAAAGCCATTTATAAATCCAATGAGCATGTCATTAAAGCCTTTCATAATCATTTATATCTATACTTGGCTATATCAACTACTCTATTGCGGATAATCCCCAATCCAACAAGTGGTTACTTCTAACTCCAATCATACTCTTCCTTAATCATCCTTCACTAATATCACTTCAATAGATGTATACATCAAATCCTACTTCACCTCAAGTGCTTAGTATTTCCAAAGAGGAAAATACTACTTTTTTAATCCAATGTTGCTCTAACATCATTTTAATCATACTATCTTGTCTCTACTTGACTCCAATATCTAACATTCCAACCTCGCATTATATTAATGTGACTTGTAATGACTAATCTAGGATAATATATCTATACTATGGTTCAATCATGTTTTATCCACCAATGTCACTTATACATGGTATAAGCATTCTATATTGGTGAATAAGGCATGATCATTATAATCCTTTGATCCTTTATGATTCAGGTTTCCAGTTGGCTAAACAAGGCTTCACCAATACAATATTACAGTTGTATTATAATTATCTTCTATTTATCTCTATTGGATTAAGAGATATAATTCATTAACTATACCTACTTGATCCAATAGGACTACTCCTGGTAACTATCTTCAGACTTCATCCTGGTAATCTTCTTTGTTACCATATTGATTTGATTTCCTCCAATCACTCCCATCCTATAGATAACATCTAAAACTAGCATCACTATTTACCTCTTCTTACTTCTTTCTTTATAAGCCTTAAGTGAATGCTATAATAAGTACAAGAGTTGATAGGTCAAGAATTGATAGGTTGAGAATTGGTGAATCAATAGTTGATTTCTCAATATTGATGAACAACAAATATAAGGATAGGATTCCATAGAGATGATAAAGATTGGTATGGAAAGAAAGATATATGGTGAATGATCTTAACTTTGGTTTCTTTCCTACTCAATCTCACAAGAGAGTTAAAGTTAGGTATTTCCATGATACTCATGATATAAGTAGATGAGATTAAGATATAGTTGTTACATTCTTATTATTTTTGTTATATTTATAATTTGGTATTTATGAGTGATTATAATGAATACTATGATATGATCACCTAAGGATCAAATATAAATCATTAAGTAATGTATTAGGGTTTAATTTTATTCCATTTGATCTACCCTTAGATCAAATCATGTTTACCCAAAATAAGGTTTTAGCAAAGGTCATATTGAAACTTATCGCAGTCAACTTGATGATCTACTTCAATTTCATCAAGTTGAGAGAAGCTTAAAACACTTTGACAAGTTTTTATTTAAAAGCGCAAAAATTATTCAGATTTTCTATGCATGAATGCAATGCACACATCTGTGTTCAGCTTATTTCTAAGCTCTAATGCTGGGATGTTACACGTGGTTTATATTGTCACTGGTTTCAGGAGCTGCCGCCTATTTGTCGATACGGCACATGCGGGATCCACTTGTCACGACACATGCGGAGTTCCAGAAGTGTGTTTTTTTGTCAAAAAAAGCCTAAACATTGGGAGTGATGAAAAAATGTGCCGAGCTAAGTACTAGCACAGCGACGAGCATGCTACGTGCATGCACCCCGGGGCTGGCCGACGATATGAACAACGTGGTCACATCCTGGAGCCGGAATACTGGGGTAGGCCAAAGATGTGCCGAACGCGCTACTCGTCGACGAACCAGTGGTCCTTTACGCTCGCGACGCTCCACCTGAGCCAACATGGTCTCTATCGACGCCATGGGTGCTCTGTGACCCCGTGCAAGCAATCTCATCTTCGACCTCAAGGACGGGACCGTCGTGCTCGACGAGGTGGACATGCTCCTAGAGCTCATGCTGTGAACACCAACTGCAGGAGGGATCAACAAGTCCCCGGGAACACAAATTGCAGGGGTGATGTGCTATCGGCTAGGGTGGACTATCACTCCTTGCGTGGTGGAGTCCCAAGCGATGT
This sequence comes from Avena longiglumis, assembly GCA_030063025.1. Classification (NCBI taxonomy): domain Eukaryota; kingdom Viridiplantae; phylum Streptophyta; class Magnoliopsida; order Poales; family Poaceae; genus Avena; species Avena longiglumis. The sequence goes on from CP125978.1 coordinate 166,383,595, forward strand.
GCGACGAGATCTCGTGTCAGCGATAAGTAGAAGCGCGAGGAAGGGGAAGGGTCAGAAGAGAGGACCAACATGCAGCGGACCAAGAGGTAGGGGAGGACGAAGCTCGAAAAAGATAGGGAACGACAACAACCTACAGAAAAAGGAGGGGCGGCATGGAGGATTTTAGGGTGTATGAGAGGAATGGGCTAAGTGGAATATTTTCTCAGCATCTCTCAAGTTTAAGAGGTTTTTTTTGCAAACAACACTGCAATATGGAACCCCACATAAACTGGAGGATGGGGTTCACATATCGCCACATCGACAGTAACACGACAACTCTTAGAACCAATGACAGTATAAAAACACGCAACGTTTATGATCGTAAACGGTATTCTTAATATATGATGACAAACTTGTAGACTATTCATGTACGGGAATCGTTAGACCTTTGGACAAATCCTTACAGGAAATGCTAAACCTATGAAGAGATCCTTATAGAAATAAGCTTAGGGAATTAGGTGCACTTTGATTGTTGGTGCAAGTCCCGCTGACTCCTGTGATTTAAGGGACGTGATCCACTTGTTTCTCTCCACGTCGTTTCGTAAGTAGATTTCGTAGCAAGGAGTTTATAACTGTAGGATTACTGATTTATGTACTTTCTTTGTTTAAAAAAAAGTGACTTGAGTTTGTCTAAATTCGTATGTATCTATCCACTAAAACACGTTTAGATATATTTAAATCTATACAAATCCAAATCAATTATTTTTGGACGAATGGAGTAATTTACTTTTTAAATTTATCAATTGAGCCTCTCAGCGACACTTAATTTTCCCTTGCAGAACACTCGTGCCACACCTCACGGCAGCATGACTAATGAAACAGAGCTTGATTCGGTATGGCCCTGCATCGGTCGTTTTCCCCGTCCCCATATCATTCTCCTCCCTCCCCACCGATTCTTCTTCTTCTGTAGGGGACACGAGAGATCCGCCGCAATGAATTGAGAAAACGAAACACCTGTCCGCAACGGGACAGGGCTCACCTCGCCCCACACCACGGGCCACAACTCCTCTTTCTCTCCCTTCGATTTGCCTTTCACCATCGCCGAAATATCTGGGAGCGCCGATGGCAACGCGTACGTTCTGCCTCGCGCTTTCGATTCGGACCGGGGGTTCGCTCGCGGTGGAGCTTTCGAAGGCGACCGATCGGAAATTATTGCAGAGCGAAGGAGAGGAGATGGGAGGAGCGATATCGGCATCGGATCTCGACGTGTGTTTCCGGTGGTGGTGGCCTCGGTCATGTCGATGGCCGGAAAGCGCCGGTTGCTTGCGCCCGTGGAAAGGTGAAAGCTCGCCCGCACCCACGCCAACATCGCACCAGCTTCTGATTCGTAAGGCGCTACTGCGAGATCGACTGGTCTTGCTTATGTGGGATCGATGGGGTTGCTTGTTAGGCTGGAGTACTGCGAAGTAGCTGTTGCCAAACCACTAAATGATCTTGCCATAAATTCGCCAGCATGCATAGCACACCATGTCACTTTCGTCCTTGCTTCATCTAAAATGGGTTAACCTGGATTGTGCTTAGAACAAGTGGCGGAGGCAAGAAATTCTGTTTGTGTGTGCATAGTTATATAATAAAAGGATAAAAAGGCCCAAACGGCCAAGTTTACAAAGTGTGAAGATACAGCTTACAAGCAAAGCATACATCAAGCACATTAAGGAAAGATGAAGTACAACTTGATCAACAAAGTCCTTGTCTGGTCTTGTGATCGGACCATAGAAGGAGTGAAGTCGGTGAAGGAAGCACATCATTAAGACATCATCAACCTCCGGGGGCAAGCATGCCACAGTTTCATTGGTTTCAACCTCCGAAGAAAGCACTTTGCCTTCTCGCCCCGGATCGAAGGGCGCACCTTCCACGAGGTGGAAAGGGGGAGGACTCTAACCACTACCGCCTCAACTCACAGCCACCCACAAACACCATCGCCGATCGCAGCACCAACCACAATGCCAAAGACACAATTTACCGGGAGAAGACACCAAAGAAGTTGCAGTGATAGAATTGTGCTTGTGCCACCAGGCCTGACCGAGAACACGACTTAAGCACCGTGAGAAGCTACTACGGAAGAGGGGAGCACTCCCCCTCTCGCGGGCTCGAGGGTGTCGACCCGCCAGCGAGCAAACACCTCCAAGGGAGGCCAGCCACAACACAACACCTAAAAAAGAACCGTCGCTACTCCAACCATCGTCGAAGTCATCCACAAACCATGCCATCTCAAGGCAACACCTCCATGGAGGGGACGGCGTTGGGGTGCCACCACCGTCGAAGCCGAAGATTTTTGGCTTTCACCTGAGATCAGCAAGTCAGGGAGGAGGCAATATACCTCGATGTCTCCTTCAAGAATAAGAGCGGCACTTGCAGCATCATCGACGTCGTGGCCTCCGCCATCGGCGAAGGGCCCTCCCCCCCGGTCCATATCCTCGCATCTTGCCAACCTAACCACCGTCGAAATATGTGGTGGAAATCCAACGGGGCGACCTACACACAGTGGCCTCGCTCGCCGCCGCCTCACCACCTACGCAGCCAAGGAGCACTACTTGCTGCCTCTAACGGCAGCGAGGCTAGGGAAGGGGTAGTGCTAGGGTTTTCGAGCCCTTGAGTCGTCTCCGAGGAGACATCACGAAGGAGGGGCTTCTCAGAGCCGGACTTGCTCTCATTAGGTGTACATAGTTAGGAGGTTAGAGTTTTACTAATTAGTTATACCACTAATCCATAGCTTTTGAGCTATGTTTAAGTACAAATTTATATTATAATTGCACATATTTTCTCTAGCTTGCTCCGCCCATGCTTAGAACACACGACTTTATATGATGGTTAGAGCATCTCTAACAGATGATGTAAAATAGGGCACCCAAAACTGTTGGACACTAGGTGCACTATAATAGATCACCTACACCTAAAATTCATACATCTTTGACACTTTGAACTTCAAATTCAATAAGTCAAAGTTAAATTCGAACACTTCTACTTCATTTCAATGGTTCAATACACCCCAAGTCGACTCCAACCGTAGATAGAACCTAAAATTCAACATTTGACATTTCTACTTCAACACGTAAGAAATAGATAGAACTTTGACACTCGACACATCAACTTCGACACCTAACCTAAAAATCATAATCATCATGGCTGGTATGATCATTTCAGAAATTCGAGTCCAACTCGGAAGAAGAACCCGATGAGATGTCAATGATGCAAGGGCCTAGTGAGGTTGATGCCATAGCTGCATCCTCCTCCCCAACCTTCTTCATCTTCGTGGCTTCTCTCGCTACGAAGTACACTATCTCGTACTATATGAGCTCTGGATGATCTCCATGCACCTTATTTGCCTGAATCTGTAGAAAAGCTTGGTTGTTCTCCTTTTCTTGCTCGCGAGCGACAATCTGCACCGTCTGTGCGAGCTACTCGGCCTCCGCGAAGCTTTGCACCTCGAGGAAGTTCATCACCGAGCACGGAAAGCCCAACGACCACACACCATAGTCGTTCCAGCGTGTCGAAGGTGTCGAACTCCGCGGGGTAATGGACTAAGTCCTGCATCTGCAAACCGATGTACCTGGTGGAGGAGCGTGGGCGACGGCGTGATGGCATCGGTGAGACAACGGGGATGGCGGGACCACGTGATTCCGGCTTGATTCGCATGGGGGAACCGTTGGGCAGACCTTGACCGCGGCGGATCCGACGACTTTGGGATGGGGCCGTGGCGGGGACGACAAGAATCGGCTTCGGCGCGGCGGCGGCGTGGTGGGCGGCTGCGGGAACGGCTTCAGGTGGCGGTTGGTGTCTCGCACGCGACTGGGGTAGATATACATCACCTAGAGGTGATTTATATTTGCATAACTTGGGACAAAATATACATCACGATGTAAAAAGATTACATCGCCATTTAGGTCTACATCACTAGTTGGAGAGTCATTTTTTGCCCCACGTGATGTAAAATTTAGTCTTTACATCACCTTCCCTATTATATATCACATGTAAGAGATGTTCTCATACCCTTTCTAAACTCTTCCTAAATTTGATGAATGCCCTAGACCTATAGGGTGGGCCTAGACATACATAACAACCCCTCTTACACTTACATCGTAACTTCATGTAAAAGGGTGATACGTTAGAAATGTATCTATAATTTTTGATGTTCCATGCTTGTTTGGTATCTATTTTGCTTTGCTTTGTCTACGCTTTGAGTTGTTTTTATATCTTTTCTGGAACTAACCTATTAACAAGTTGCCACAGTGTCAGTTGCCTGTTTTTTTTCTGTTTTTGGTTCCAGAAAGGCAGAAAATCAATATTCTCGGAATTGGATGGGACAAAAGCCAAAGTCAATATTTTACCATGAGGGACACGAATCCAGAAGACGAGACAGAGAAGCGAACCAGGGCGGACAAACCCCCCCCCTAGGCGCGGGTGGGCCCACCCCACGCCTGGGTAGGGTGTGGGGGCCCTGGCCGCCTCCCATCCTCACCCCTTCGCCTATAAGAAGCCCCCGATGCAGAAACCCTAAGTACCCGATCAATATTCCACGAAACCTTCTGTAGCCGCCGCCATCGTCGTTCCTAGATTGGGGGATCTGAAGTTCTTCCCGGCACCCTGCCGGAGAGGAGATCATCCTAGAGGCCTTCTCTCCGGTATGATGCGTGAGTAGTTCCACTTTGGACTATGGGTTCATGTAGTAGCTATATGGTTGTATCTCCTCCTTGTGATTTCATGTATAGATCTTTTGAGCTCCGTTCATGATCAAGATCTAATATATTTGTAATCATGCATGTTGTGTATGCGGGGATCCGATGGATATTGAGATTATTATATCAGAGTGATTAATGGTTTTGTCTTATGATACTATCATGTCTGTGTTGTTTCTGATCTTGCATGCTCTCCTTTGTTAGTAGCTATCTTGGCCGAGTAGTTGCTAGTGACTCTAAGAGGGGGTATTTATGATCGATAGTGGGTTCATGCCTCTAGTTTCCAAGGGAAGTGACAGAAATCTCTTCAGTTGTAGATGTGTTGTTGCCACTAGGGAGAAAACAATGGTCTCTTGTTCATGGAACAAGTGGATTGTTTACCTTACACGCTTTGCTTAAATTAGTTGTTTGTTGCTTGCAACTTAATACTGGAGGGGGGGGGTCGGATGATAACCTGAAGGTGGACTTCTAGTCATAGATGCAGTTGGATGGCAGTCTATGTATCTTGTTGTATTGCCCAATCGAATCTCATAGGATCTTTTTGCTAGTATTGCATTGTTATGCCTTGCTCGGTTCCTGTCAATTGTTCTTCTGTAATTTGTTTACCCTTCATGCCATGTTGTTTATCTAAGGAGAGCACCTCTAGTGAACTTGGACCCCGGTCCAATTGTCGAACGATCCACGTCGCCTAATACCGCTTCGCCTAGCCCCGTGTCACTGACGAGTGGGGACACCCACTTAAGCAGCCCGCGGTAGCACTGCGCTTAGCAGGCCGGCCCAGTAACTTTTCCCACGCAGCCCAGTTATTCAAATTAAACCCTTTTCTATTTCAATTCAAACACACTTCTGTACCCAACTTCAAAAATCAACCCAGATCGATTCAGTGCACCAAATTGAATAAAACCAATTTTATTGGAAAGGTCTGTGAATGCTGAATCCAAGCCCATTGGATTCAAGTCATTTGGATCTATAGATCACCCATGGTAAAAATAACAAGGCAGAAGCTTTTCTGCATTCAAACATTTTTCAAATTTAAACCATAATAGCTTTTGAGTTGATTCCAACTCTCAAAAATCACATTTAACCATACCTTTCAGAATATATAAAAATATATAGGTTTACTTGCAGAAATAATGTTCAAGTAATAAAAGAATGCTACATAAGCATTTCTAGCCACTTTAATTAATTAAAATAAAAGGGTAAAACCTTATTAAATTGTGACACCACTTTAAATCATATTCCCATGGACTACAATATGTGGTGATGACATGTGTCAACATGATCCCATGTTTGGTTTGGAGAATATTAAATCTTAAGTAGTTTTTCAATGAGTAGAAATTACTTTTCTAAAAATAAAAGGAATTAAATCAAGCCTTAACCTTGTAATGTTAGAGATGATGCTAGATCATCTATAGGACCCTTGTGTGTGATGATTGCAAGTAGTTAAGTATTATTTGGTGATTGTGTATCTCGTATTTATTCATAGACGCTAGTACCGACCAATGATACGAGGAGGAAGGAGGATACTACGAAGAAGAAGCCGAGGAGAACTTCAACCACTGCTCTGCACAAGGCAATCCAATACTTGCAAGCTAACACTTGCAATTTAGCAAGCTTATACTGCTATTGATGCAAGCTGATACTATACCTATGCAAGCTCACCCTTGCAAGATACCCTACTGATGCAACAAACCCATACTTGTTCTATGACTACTATATGCCTTAAGCATATGTGATCACACTCACTTGATAAACCAATCCTAGTTTTACTTACAAGTTTCTTACTTTATTTCTTTATCAAAGCTTACTGAGAGTTTACTTAAGTGACTTTTAGATACTAGAAAGATATTTGAAGGTTGCATAAAGAGCATAAAATTTGGCCTAAGCTAGAAACCTAGATATCAGCCTGAGACATAAGGTTATGCTTAGCTGAAACTCCACTAGTTACCACCCCTCTCAGTACCACCCCCACATGTAGATGCTAGTGCTAAGCATAAAACTTGATCAACTCTTAGATGGGAATACTTGGTGGAAAATGGTTATGAAAACCTTGGAATGATGGATCATTCTATTTAAATGTTTTGGACATGTGTTTCCAAACACTTGATGATTTTGGTAATGAAATGTTGAGGCATGAGCCTTAGCCCTTCATAAAATTGATGGTTGTCTGGATGCGATACCATTCCAATTTTATCGTACAACCACAATACCCGAATATTGGGTAGGGCTTGACTGGAAACTTATATTCCTTAGTATTATTTCCCTCCTGGCCAAGGTCTGAGCTGAGGCTACCTTGTGAAGATTGTCCACCTGTGCAGTACCCAGGATGACAGTTGGTCATGGTTGGGAGGCCAAACTCACAGGAGAGATGCTTATACTAGGGCGTGTAATTGAAAGGTTAGGATTGATTATCCGCATACTGAGTATGGTGAATTCAGGATTTGTTCCTGACGGATGTATCGAATGTTGTGGTAAAAGTGTACAATCTCTGCAGAGTGTCAAACTATTCGAATAGCCGCGTCCGCGGTTATGGACAGTTCGAGTGGCCATACTATTCCCCCGTCAGACTTTTCAAAATGACCTATGAAATGAATTAAGATTTTGACTTGACCACAACAGAGTTGTGATATGAAATACAAGTTCCTACTTAGGACTTATAAAATTGTGAATAGCTTTGGAACCTAGTAGAGATAAATCTGGCTTTTGCAAAAACAACCTTAGAGCCTAGCGTCCTATTATCCAAAAAAAACCTTTACCTGTTAGTATTAGTTTGCGAGTACTTAAAGAGTACTCATGGCTTTGTCCCTGGCTATTCACATGGCTAGACTATGAAGAGGAGTACCTGGAAGATGGAACCCAGGAAGTTTACGACAACTAGGATCATCTCCCATCGTCAGCATTGCCTATGACCCCGAAGATGGAGCTTCGCCTACGCTACCGTTACTATTACGTATTCCGCTGCTTGATGTTGTATTAAGAACTGGATCATGAGATCCCTATTTGTGTAAGAACTTATGTATCGTTTGTAATGGATGATGTACTATGGTATCCAATTCTGTTATGTCTCGCAAAAATGGTAATCCTGGGATTGCGATGTATGGCATAACAGGCATCTAGGATTGAAAAATCCGGGTGTTGACATTTTGTCTCATACCTAAAGATATTTATGATTCTTTGTGTCTTTGGGGGCTTTTTGAAGGAGGAGAGAAAATCTCTCTTACTAATAATGCCACCTTATTACCCATTGGAGTAGCTGAAGGTGTGTTCACAAAAGTCTCAGGGAAAATGGTGTCTACTGATTATCTTGTTATTGAATGTGTAGGCAAAGGACATATCACACTTGGAAGATCCCTACTGAAACACCTTGGAGCGGTAATAGATGTGGGAAAAGGTATTATGCATTTTGCTCCTCCAGTAAGCAACCATATTTTCCCTAAAGAGAAGAAGAAAGGTAAGAAAGGAAAGAACAAGAAGATTGCTTCCTCATTTTAAAATACTTGATTCTTCTTGCTTGTTGTGCCTAACTGAAAGGTGTTAAAGAAAAGTACTTGTTGGGAGATAACCCAAGAGTTTCCTTGAGTATTGGAAGTTATTACTTCAGTAATGACCTCTCCTTATCCTTTTTGTTTGATTTTTGTGCCAATAATGACCTCTAATGAGAGGGAAGTAAGATTTGGGGAGTTGCTGTCCCGAAACAGATTTATATCATCCACCATAAAAAAATTCATGAGGAGTCTCTGTAACTCGGATTGAGCTAACAATTTATGAATAAATCCCCCAGTATGTTAGCTAAATTTTGTTAGTTCAACACTTTTTTATTTGAGCAATAGAAGATGTTCAGAAAAAATCGGTTTCTACCTGCTGGTCTGTTTTGACTGATTTCTGCCATTATTTGCATTTGCTTCTCATTGATTCCTTTTTGAGTTATCTTTTGGGGAATTGAGCTTTTTGAAGGAGTTACTACAGTAGCTTGTGTTTTTAGTGAAAACTCTTGTTGTTCCAAAGCTTTGCCAGAGGTCTAATATCTTTTGAATAAACTAATGTTGCTAATGAAGATTGTGTGAAGTTTTATATGAAGGAAAATTTTCAGGTGTAGAGAGAGAATGATGTAATGAGATGAAGAATGGACAAAAGCTCAAGTTTGGGGATGCCACCATGGTGTCACCCCAAGAAATATCCAAGAGGTACAAGCGTCAAAGCTTGGGGATGCCTTGGGCATCCCCTTCTTCATCAATAAAAACCTCAGGTCTGTCTAGACACTTCGTTTTTATTGTTTTATGCACAGTTGTGTTGTTCTTGGAGCGTCTTAGTTTGAGTTTGATTTGCTTAGGTTGTTTAGTTTGCTTGAATAAAGTATTTTGGACCCCCGTTCTCACTGTGTTGTTTTGCAAATAAGTTTTCTTGGTGTTGGAAAGGAGTAGTAAGTTCTTGCTTGAAGTGCAAAAGGAGCTTGCATTGACTGTGACTTAGACTTTAGCATGACATGCTAGGTGTTTTTTCAGCATTATGCTTACTGATTATTTCTATAGCATGTCTTGTTCCAAACAATTGGGATTGCTTAGTGTGCCTTGAAGAAATTATGCGTTGTTTTAGCATGCAAAAGCATAGTATTGTGGTATTCTCCTTTGATGCTTTGTTTGGGTTGACTTGGCACATGCTCACACCATGTTATGACTATGACAAGTCACCATAGCCTCAATGATCATTTAGTCTATGACTTGTAGTACCACTCTATGCTTTGATTAGTAATGCTTTATTGCTCTACATGATTATGGCCATTATGCTCTCTTAGTTGGTTGCTCCTAGTCTTTTGCTAGCCTCCACCTGTATGAGTAAGCTCTACTCATGCTTCCAACTCCCAAGAAACCGAGTTATTCCAAAGTGTCCACTATAAACTTCTATGCATGGTGTCTTACACCATTCCAAGTATATTCTTGTTTTCAGCTATCTTCCAATTAAAAACTATTTTGTTATGTGAAAACTTAGTGATTCAAGCCCTCACAAACTTGATGGCACACTTTATATTCTTTTGCCCCTAATAAACTTGACCATTGTGTCGTCTATGTTGTATATGCTTGCACTTATACGTTGGAATTAGCAGAACCATGCTATCATGGGGAACATTTTCAACATTGCACTTGTACTTTGTATTCAGTTGATATCATGCTCTTTTGTATATGGATGTCACCGGTGTGAAATAAAGAGGGAACTTGTAATTCCATGGAGTTTGTATTCTGTGTTAGAGAAACGCCCGGGCCGCTAGCCTAAGCCATGCCTAATCATGGTGGAAACTTGCAGCATCACCATAGTGAGCTATCTATGAAGCATCCTCAATAAAAACCTATGCATATAGTAAATAAAAATATTGCTGAGATGCTCATTATCTGCTTGCCTTGTCATTTTGGTTATGGGAAAGCTCCTGTACCATGTGCAAGGGGTACCCCGTTGGCTGTTCTCAATGATATGCAAATACTTATAGTGACAAGAACTTACCTGGATCCAAAGTTGAGTATGCATGAGGTGTGGCCCTCGTATTCAAGGGACTTGAGATTGCCAACTTATACTTCGTCAAGCATATACTCCATCTTTGCCACTTTAACCTTAACCACTTCAAGATGCTTATGATAGAGGCAATGAGGGCTGAAATCTAACAAGTACCATAATTTTTGGAAGCTCCTTTTGAAACTTGTAATTGTAACACCCTCAGAATCGGACCTATGCAAGTTTTAGCGAAACTCGCCAAACCCGCATAGAAACGATTCAAAGGTGCCCACCAGGCACTTTCGTGCGGGTGGAAAACGAAGTAATAACATTACACAACAGTCCTTGATGGGACCCATAGAACAGATATATATAACAGCGACTCCATGAGTCAAGAATACAGATATACGGTACCAAGATCCAAATCACCTTGAAAAGACGGAGCGTCCGACTACGGACAAGATGCAAATGGGGCTAAGAGCCCTGAAGAATAACCAATGGCGTCCATAACCCCGCCTGTGCCAAGCGGAAGGGTAACCCTGCTAACGATGTCGATCTCAAACCTGCTTAAACAAAGGGTGCCGAAAGGGCAAAGGAAAAAGAGGAGCGTCGATCTTGAGGCCAGACAGCGAGGCTAGAATTGGCGGTCCTTGCCTACATAGGTATGGTGGATCAAGCGGCAGCATGCACTAAACAACCTATAGAGACTCGATACAACTGGCGGCTATTACAGAGGGGTAAGAAAGACCTATTCGGAACCAACCTGATACTAACATCAAACAAACCCATCCTGGCGTTTCCCCCTCGAGACCAAACGAGGAAGTCAACCGAGGAACTCACACAGTTGGCAGTTTTATTTATTCAGTTATCGTTGCAGCAATTACTAGTCAAGTATAGATAATCATCCTGATAAAAATAAGCGGTGGGCACTTTTAGTTAACCATTCCGTTATAGTTGCAACAATTACTAATCAGATACAGATAGCATGAGATAAACCCAAAACCCAGCAGTTGTTGGTACTTTTATTCAGCCATTCCGTTGTAGTTGCAATAATTACTAGTCAGGTACAATGGTCGCAAGCGACACTCCAACAAGCAATTGTGGGCAGTATTATTTAGCCATTCCATTATAGTGAAGCTGATTACTAGTCATTATGAAGTCAAATTTATAGCAATAAACTTTAGTTATGCTTGTCTATGGTCGAGATACTGTGCTCCAAGTCGTCCATAACCGCGGACACGGCTTTCAGAAAGTTTTATCCGGCCGGGGTGCACCAATAGCAACACACACTCGATCAACCTCGGAAAAACCAAATCAAAACCCAACGAGGCCTTCACGACAAAGCAATCACAGGATTCAGAAATATTTCAGGGGGCCACCCCATTGAGTAGACCCGCAACGAAGTAAGCTAGCTCCGAGACGGACTCAAGGTTTGCGTCAATGGCTGTAAGCGACTGGGAACCCGAAAACTTGTCTATACCGCAAAAACACTCCGCTTACCTAAACAGTACAGTGTGCTATCTGTCGCACAATTTAAATACATAAGTAGCATGGCATAAGTACAGGATAGTAAATAAAACCTCAAACTAGTTTGTGGCCCCAAGAAATAAGACTGAATCAAGCTCTGGCTCAGGGGGGTCCCATATACCTCCCGGATGTGGATAGCGCGATAAATCAAGGAACAGGTATCAAGTACTCGGGGTCCTACGGGACACAAGTGGGCGTTCGGAAACCAAATGTTATCTATCACCCACCGATGCCTCTGCTTACTTCAATTTTTGTTGTTAAACAGGAATTAAAGTGAACGATAAGTAAAACTATGATCATCTCCAACATCAAACATGCGGCAAGGCTCCAACAACTGTGGCATTTGACGACACGCAATAGCACTTGAGCAAGCGACTAAGACGCGCAGGTCCAACTATCTACCAAACAACAGGTAATAGGATGTGTCCAAGGCAATATAAGGCCGCGAGGGATATCATGGGTACGAAAAACTAGAGCATCGCAACACAGATAGCAATAGATCAACAGGAGGGAATAAATACTATAAAAGTAAGATAGGTAGAAAGGGGGAGATGCTCGCCTGGAAAACATTGCCGAAGGTTCAACCGAAGATCGGGGCGAAGCTCACATCAACTCAACGGCCTTATCCGCGAAGAAGCAAAACACTAGAAGAAACACCGGATGCAATATTTAATACTACGGCAAAAGATCGGCATGATGCATGTATGATGTATGGCATGGAAAGGTGAGATGCAATTAGGTCATATTAAGCGGAACCGGGGTCCCGACAATAATTAGGTGGTTCAAGTCATTTAGATACCCCGCAAATTAAATGTTGTTTTAACAAGGCAAGATGAGTTACCGGTTCGCTACACAAATTGAAATGAGGCCAATATGAGACTAGATTTGCCCGCATATGGGCCCCATATTTATTTATTAGGTGAATCGGCATAAGGCCCCCAAACCACACAAATATGCATGCGGGTATGGCAATTAATATGCAACAAGTTGTTATTACTTTTATAAAATAGGGCTCGAGAAAGGGTTCACACTTTAGGGGGTCTCGACGGACTTGGGGTTTCGGGGTCGGGGTCGATCTCAGGGTCAGGGTTCAACGGGGTTCGGTTCGACGGAAGCGTTCTCGGACTCCGGGGTCGTTCTCGGATAGCGGAGTAGATCTCGGCGCATCCGTGGTCTTCGGGTCATGTCGACGGTCATGGCGTTCGGGATGAAGCACTTGTTGCACCGGGGTCTCGGTGTCCGGGGTGAAGATCTTGGCGTTCTCGGGCGATCTTGGCGTTCTGCAGGTTCGGGTCCTGGCGCTTCGGACCGGTCTTCAGGGGTCCAGGAAGGCGATCTTGGCGCTCGGGTTCGGCGTATCCCCTCGGACTGTGAACGGGCATCGGAGTACTCAAGTCCGTGTGGCGATCTTGTAGTTCCGAGGGTTTCTCCGAGTCCGTGATGCGTCCGTGTGGTAGATCTTGGGGGTACCGGTGTCGTCGGGTTCCACGGGTTCGAGCTCGAGAAAACGGAATCCGGGAACGGGTCTTGGCGAACTTGGCGGGGGTTGTCGGTCTTCGAGTTGGTCTTGCCGTTCGCATCCGCACCCGTACATGCCACGCAAAGAATCAACGCAGACGACTCGGTCGAGGAGAGGCGGGCCGCGGACGAGGACGGCGGGCGCGAGAGGCAACGCACGCGAACAGGCCGCTGCAAGAAGATGCTTGGAGGCGTCCGCCGAGGGCCAGGCTCGGTCGGCATGGGCTGCGGGCGAGGAGGCTCATTGTAACACCCTCAGACCGGACCTATGCAAGTTCGCAAAATTCACCAAACCCGCAGAAACGATTCAAAGGTGCCCACCAGCACTTTCGGGTGGAAACAAGTAATAACATTACACAACAGTCCTCGATGGGACCCACGAGCAGATATATATAACGACTCAAAGAGTCAAGAATACATATAATATACAAAGATCCAAATCACCTTGAAATTGATAGGCGTCCGACTACGGACAAGATGCAAATGGGGCTAAGAGCCTCAAGAATAACCAATGGCGTCCATAACCCGCCAGCCAAGCCGGAAGGGTAACCTCGCTAACGGCCGACCTCAAAACCGCTTAACAAAAGGTGCCGCAAAGGGCAAAGCGAAAACAAAGAAGGAGGCCAAGATCGAGGCCAAGACAGCGAGGCTAGAATTCGCGTCCTCGCCACATAGGTATGGTGGATCAAGCGGCAGCGGATGCATTAAACAACCTATAGAGACTCGATACAACCCGGATATCGAGGGGTAAGAAAGACCTATTCGGATCCAACTGAAGCTAACACCAAACAAACCCATCTGGCGTTTCCCTCGAGACCTATCGAGGAAGTCAACCGAGGAACTCACACGGTTGGCGCTTTATTTAATTAGTGATAGTTGCGACTTTACTAGTCGTTTAGATAATCGTCCGGTAAAATAAACAAGGCACTTTTAGTTAACCATTCCGTGATAGTTGCAGCAATTACTAATCGTGCAGATAGCATGAGATAAACCCAAAACCCAGCAGCTTGTTGGTACTTTTATTCAGCGATTCGCTAGAAGTTGCAATACTTACTAGTCGATATTTGTCGCGAGCGACAACCAACAAGCAATGGTGGGCGATTAATTAGCCATTCCATTATAGTAGAGCTGATTACTAGTCATTATAAGTCAAATTAATAGCAAAACTTTAGTTATGCTTGTCTATGATCGAGATATCAGGCTCCAAGTCGTCCATATCCGCGGACACGGCTTTGTAAAGTTTTTACCCGGGTGCACCAATAGCAACACACGCCGATCAACCTCGAAAACCAAATCAAAACCCAACGAGGCTTTCACGATCGAACAATCACAGATTCGGAAATATTTCGGGGCCACCCTTAGAGTACACCCATAACGGTAAGCAAGCTCGAGACGGACTCAAGGTTGCGTAATGGTCAGGCGATGATGCCCCAAACGGGACGCCGATACCGCGTAATCACTCCGCTTACCTAACAGACAAAGGTGCTCCTCGCACAATCGTAAATAAAGCATAAAGCATGGCATAAGTACAGATCGTAATAAAACCTCAAACTAGTTTGTGGCCCCAAGAAATAAGAATGAATCAAGCTCGTCTGTGGGGTCCCATATACCTCCCGGATGTGGATAGCGCAAAATCAAGGAACAGTATCAAGTACTGGGTCTTACGGGACACAAGTGGGCGCTCGAAACCAAATATTATCTATCACCCACCGATGCCTCTCGCTTATTCAATTTTAGTTGTTAAACAGTAATTAAAGTGGCGATAAGTAAAACTAGCATCATCTCCAACTTCAACATGCGGCAAATACATCAAGAATCGTGGCATATGACGACACAACAGCCATATAGCAAGCGGCGGCGACGCGCAAGACCAACTAGCTACCAAACAACAGGCAATAGGGTGTGTCCAAGGCAATATATGGCTGCAAGGGATATCAAGGGTACGGAATCTAGAGCATCGCAACACAGATAGCAATAGATCAACAGGGGGAAATAAAGACTATAAAAGTAAGCTAGGTAGAAAGGGGGAGATGCTCGCCTGAAAACATTGTTGAAAGGTTCATCCGAAGATCGGGGCGAAACTCACATCAACTCAACGGCCTTATCCGCGAAGAAGCAAAACACTAGAAGAAACACCGGATGCGATATTTAATAAAACGGCAGAAGATCGGCATGATGCATGTATGATGTATGGCATGGCAAGGGCGATGCAATTAGGTCATATTAAGCGGAACCGGGGTCCCGACAATTAGTTAGGTGGTTCAAGTTGTTTAGAAACCCCGCATTTTAAATGTTGTTTAACAATGCAAGATATCACCGGTTCGCTACACAAGTTTAAATGAGGCCAATATAAGGCTAGAATTGCCCGCATATGGGCCCCATATTTAATTGTTAGGTGAATCGGCATAAGGCCCCCAAACCAATGAGATGCATGCGAGATAAATGACAGTTTAATATGCAGCAAGTTGTGATTATGTTGTAAAATAGGGTTTGCGGGAAGGGGTTCACACATTAGGGGTCTCGACGGTCTCGGGGTCCGACGGCTGGGTTCGGGGTTTGGAAGCGTTTCTAAGGGGGCAGATCTTGCGTTCCGGGAAGAAGTACTAGGCGTTCTGTGTCGGTGTCGTTCTCGACGAGCATCGGGTCCGGATTTCGCCCCCGGGAACGGGTCTTCAGGGTCTCGACAACTTCGATTCTCTGTGGCGACCTTGGCACTCGATGTCCGTGAAGTAGTACTTGTCGCCCTATCGCCTCGGTTCGCCCATTCGGTCCTCGGAGTACTTGTCGTCCCACGGAGAGCTTGCGTCTAGGGTCTCGCGATCTTGGCGATCGAGGGTGTCGAGGAATCGACGGTCTTCGGATTCCGCGAGAGATCATGGCGCGGGGTTTCCGTGATGAAGATCTTGTCGAGGGTTCGGCCAAGGTCGTTGGCGAGCTCGGTTGCCTCGGAACGGTCATAGGGTTCACGCCGCTACCATGACACATACACGGCACACGACACACGAGCACACATACACGAGCACACGCGGCGGGCCACAGGCCACGGTGGCGGGCAAAGCGCTGACGGGACGGCGGGGAGGCTCGGGATGACGGGTGGCGGAGGGCGGCGCAAGCCGGGCGAGGAGGGCCGCACCGGGCGGAAGGTGCGAGACGCGGGCCGTGCCGAATCGGGCGAGGCAGGCGGTGCCGGAGCTTGAGGCTTGGCCGGAGACGGTGGTCATGGCGCGCCGACGCAGGGCGCCGGCGGCGAGGAACACGGGCGGGCGACATGGGCCGGGCTGGGCAGCCGAGCCGGGGCCGCAGCGGGTGCGAGCCGAGGCGACGAGGGGCCGACGGAGCTGGGATCGCGGGCGGCGGCGCTCAACGCGGCTGGGGGGAGCCACCAGCAACGGGCTGCAGGGCGCCTGCCGCGGGGTGGGAGGCTCAGGCGCGGAGGAGGTGATGCGCCGGGTCCGGCGAGAGGGCTGGCGGGCGTGGCGGCTGACGGAGCTCGACGGTGGGCAGGCGCGTGAGGAAACCGCGGTCAGGGCGGGCGGGCGCAGGCCTGGGGTCGGGCGGAGGTTGCAGCGGCGGAGCTGGCGCCAGGCGGCGTATGCTGGAGGCGACGGGCGGCCTGGGCTCGGGGCTCGGCCGACGGCGACGGGTGGCTCAGCCGCAGGCGCAGGCGTGGCGGCGGCGGTGAGGGCGGACGGCGGCGTGGCTCGGCGGCGTGAGGAGGGGGAGGAGGACAGCTGCGGTTGCTGAGGCGGGGCGGTGAGCTAGGTGAGGGAGAGAGGGCTCAAGCGTGAGAGAGGACGGGGGTCCCGTGGGACGCGGTGGGAGGTGGCTGCCGTGTGGGGCCCGTGAGAGGAGTGTGGGGTGGGGAGGCCGGACTGGAGGCTTGCTGCAGAGCTGGAGGGAGAGGGAACCAGGCGTGGGGTTATTCTTTGGGGACGGCTCGCTGCGGGTGGGCTGAGGAAGGTGGGCCCTAGCGGCGGGTGGAAGGCCGGGGCGTCTGTGCAGGCAAGGTGTGGGGGGTGTGGGACGGCGTGTGCGGGCTGGGGATGAGAGAGAGAGAGGGAAGAGAGTGGGGTGGGTGGGGACAAGTGGCAAGCTAGGATTGGTAGGGAGCCGGGAGGCGCTGTGGCGGCTAGGATAGGTGGGGGTGAGGTGGAGGCTGGGTTGGGGTAGATAGGTGGGTGGCTTTAGGAATTAGATGGGGCAGGTGGTGGGCGATGAAAAATATGGGCGGTCGGGTTGGGTTGCTCGACGCCTACAAAATAATTATAAATTTTATTTGTTTTAATTAGAACATTTGCAAACCGATAGCAACAAAATAAAATACTCCGGAGCCCCGGGGTTTGGCGTTTGAATAAAAGATGGGGCGTTTGGAAAACAAATCGGGGTTTGCGAAAAATAGTTTTGGCAAACAATGCATGATGATGACGATGCAATGCACAAATTCAACGCGATTTTCTAGTAGTGGTTTTGCGGGATGCCACAATTCGACACCACTAACAATGGATCTCGCCCTCGAGATCCGCCTCATGGTACCGGAAGGAAGGTCGGCGTTCTTTGTCTTCTCGCTTTGTGTAAATCCTCGCGACACCACTAACGAGGGTTCCTCCTTCCATCTTGAAATCGGCGACACCACCAACAAAGGGTCGTTGTCCGTGATCGTCGGGAGAACACTCCGGAAACAAAAAGGTCGAAGGTAGAGATATCAACAAATTAAGCCACCCCTAACTTCGATGGAGAGAGGGAACCGATGCATTCTCATCCACTTCAATGTACCAAAGCGAATAGAAAGGGTAGTCGGCATGGGGGCCAATCCATCACGCACCCGAACTATTACTCCGCACAATCAGTGGAAAAGAGTGCAACCATTCTCGGAATCAGACTGAAGATCTCGACAAGCGAGGTTCGGAAACAAAGGGGTGATGCAGACTCTGCACCGGATCGGACGTAGATGATGTCGTCGCGTCGAAACACCGGAAGGCACAAGCAAGGAACAAAGAATGGTACCACAGCAGACGGATTCCTCAGGCCGCGAACACCGGATGGTAGAGCGTTATCAAAGAGGAAGCGAAACTCAAGGTGCGACTTAAACCCAACCACGAGAAATCGGACTCGGAGAAAAGATAAGAGCGATTCAAAACACGTTGAGATAAGAGGGAATCAGCAGAGGGTAAGGAGTAAAATCAGACCTATTCGTAACTATCCAACCGATTTTAGAAAATAGTTTTGACACTCTCATCGGCGTTAGCTAGGTTATCCTACAGTGGACTTGTGGGTATCGCAACCGCTGAGCTCGATACCACTCAGAACACCCTCGAATCGGACCTATGCAAGTTCGCAAAATTCACCAAACCCGATAGAAACGATTCAAAGGTGCCCACCAGCACTTTCGCGGGTGGAAAACGAAGTAATAACATTACACAACAGTCCTCGATGGGACCCACGTAACAGATATATATAACAATGACTCAAAGAGTCAAGAATACAGATATAATATACAAAGATCCAAATCACCTTGAAATTGATAGAGCGTCCGACTAGGACAAGATGCAAATGGGGCTAAGAGCCGAAGAATAACCAATGGCGCCCATAACCCCGCCCCAAGCGGAAGGGTAACCTCGCTAACGGCCGACCTCAAAACCCGCTTAACAAAAGGGTGCCGACAAAGGGCAAAGCAGAAAACAAAGAAGGAGCGTCAAGATCGAGGCCAAGACACCGAGGCTAGAATCGGCGGTCCTCGCCTACATAGGTATGGTGGATCAAGCGCGGCAAGATGCATTAAACAACCTATAGAGACTCGATACAACCGGATATCGGAGGGGTAAGAAAGACCTATTCGGATCCAACTCAAGCTAACACCAAACAAACCCATCTCCGCGTTTCTCGAGACCTATCGAGGAAGTCAACCGAGGAACTCACACAGTTGGCAGTTTTATTTAATTAGTGATAGTTGCGGTACTTTACTAGTCAGGTTTAGATAATCGTCCTGGTAAAATAAACAGTGGGCACTTTTAGTTAACCATTCTGTGATAGTTGCAGCAATTACTAATCAGGTACAGATAGCATGAGATAAACCCAAAACCCAGCAGTTGTTGGTACTTTTATTCAGCCGATTCGTTGTAGTTGCAATACTTACTAGTCAGTTACATTTGTCGCGAGCGACAACCAACAAGCAATGGTGGGCAGTATTAATTAGCCATTCCATTATAGTAGAGCTGATTACTAGTCATTATAAGTCAAATTAATAGCAGTAAACTTTATTTATGCTTGTCTATGATCGAGATACTGTGCTCCAAGTCGTCCATATCCGCGGACACGGCTTTCAGAAAGTTTTTACCCGGGTGCACCAATAGCAACACACGCCGATCAACCTCGAAAACCAAATCAAAACCCAACGAGGCTTTCACGACTGAACAATCACAGATTCAAATATTTGGGGCCACCCTTAGAGTACACCAAGCAACGGCAAGCAAGCTGAGACGGACTCAAGGTTGCGCCAATGGTAAGCGACAGATGCCCCAAACGGGACCTGCTGATACCGCGTAATCACTCCGCTTACCTAAAGCGATGGTGCTCCTCGCACAATCGTAAATAAAGCGATAAAGCATGGCATAAGTACAGATCGTAATAAAACCTCAAACTAGTTTGTGGCCCCAAGAAATAAGAATGAATCAAGCTCGTCTGGGGGTCCCATATACCTCCCGGATGTGGATAGCGCAAAATCAAGGAACAGTATCAAGTACTCGGGGTCTTACGGACACAAGTGCTCGAAACCAAATATTATCTATCACCCACCGATGCCTCTGCTTATTCAATTTTAGTTGTTAAACAGTAATTAAAGTGGCGATAAGTAAAACTAGCATCATCTCCAACTTCAACATGCGGCAAATACATCAGCAACTGTGGCATATGACGACACACAACAGCCATATAGCAAGCGACGCAAGAAGACCAACTAGCTACCAAACAACAGCAATAGGTGTGTCCAAGGCAATATATGGCTGCAAGGGATATCAAGGGTGCGGAATCTAGAGCATCGCAACACGTATAGCAATAGATCAACAGGGGAAATAAAGACTATAAAAGTAAGCTAGGTAGAAAGGGAGATGCTACGAAAACATTGTTGAAAGGTTCATCCGAAGAGCGGGGCGAAACTCACATCAACTCAACGGCCTTATCCGCGAAGAAGCAAAACACTAGAAGAAACACCGGATGCGATATTTAATAAAACGGCAGAAGATCGGCATGATGCATGTATGATGTATGGCATGGCAAGGGCGATGCAATTAGGTCATATTAAGCGGAACCGGGGTCCCGACAATTAGTTAGGTGGTTCAAGTTGTTTAGAAACCCCGCATTTTAAATGTTGTTTAACAATGCAAGATATCACCGGTTCGCTACACAAGTTTAAATGAGGCCAATATAAGGCTAGAATTGCCCGCATATGGGCCCCATATTTAATTGTTAGGTGAATCGGCATAAGGCCCCCAAACCAATGAGATGCATGCGAGATAAATGACAGTTTAATATGCAGCAAGTTGTGATTATGTTGTAAAATAGGGTTTGCGGGAAGGGGTTCACACATTAGGGGTCTCGACGGTCTCGGGGTCCGACGGAGCTGGGGTTCGGGGGTTTGGCGGAAGCGTTCTCGGAAAGGGGCAGATCTTGCATTCCGGGAAGAAGTACTAGGCGTTCTGTGTCGGTGTCGTTCTCGACGAGCATCGGGTCCGGACTTCGCCCCCGGGAACGGGTCTTCAGGGTCTCGACAACTTCGATTCTCTGTGGCGACCTTGGCACTCGATGTCCGTGAAGTAGTACTTGTCGCCCTATCGTCTTCTTGAGTTCGCCCATTCGGTCCTTGTCGGAGTACTTGTCGCCCCCACGGAGAGCTTGCCTAGGGTCTCGGCGATCTTGGCGCATCGAGGTGTCGAGGAATCGTACGGTCTGATTCCGCGAGGGAGATCATGGCGTCGGGGTTTCCGTGATGAAGATCTTGTCGAGGGTTCGCCGAAGGTCGCTGAAGCTCGGGTTGCCTCGAACGGTCATAGGGTTCACGCGCTTACCATGACACACACGAGCACACGCACACGAGCACACACATACACGAGCACACGTGCAGCGGCCCTGAGGCCACGGTGGCGGCCAGCGCGCTGACGGGACGGCGAGGCCTGCGCGATGACGGGCGGAGGGCGGCAAGCCGGGCGGCGAGAGGGCGCGACCGGGCGGAAGGTGAGGGACGCGGCGCGTGCCGGCAGCGGTGCAGGAGCTTGGGAGGCTTGGCCGAGACGGGTGGCAGCGGGCCGCCGACGCAGGCGCCGGGCGAGGAACACGCGGCGGGGCACATGGGCCAGCGAGCGGGGCCGAGCCGCCAGGCGGGTGCGAGCCGAGGCGACGAGGGGCCGACAGCGGGTCTGGATCGGTCGCGCGGGCGGCGGCCTCAACGCGGGCGGCTCGGGAGGAGCCAGGCAACGGGCTGCAGGGGCGCACGGGGCGCTGGCGAGGGAGGGTGATGCGGCCGGGTCTGGCGACGGAGGGGCTGTGGGCGGCGACGGAGCTCGACGGTGGGCGGTGAGGGAAACCGGTCGAGGCAGGGCGGCCTTGAACTGGGGCCTGGGCGGAGGTTGCAGGCGGAGCTGCCGGTCCAATGGGCGTACGGGCGAGGCGGGCGGAGCCAGCCAGTGGGCTGGGCTCGACCGGGCACGACGCGACGGGCGCTCGGCTGCGGGAGGCGGCAGCGCGGGCAGTGAGGCGACGGCGGCGTGGGCTCGCGAGGCGGTGGGAGGAGGAGGCCAGCTGCAGGCGGTTGCCTGAGGGGTTGGGGGCGGTGAGCTAGGTGAGGGAGAGAGGGCTCGTGAGGAGGAGGGACGGGGTGGGGACGCGGTGGGAGGTGGCTGTGTGGGGCCCGTGAGAGGAGTGTGGGTGTGGGGCCGGACTGGGGAGGCTTGCACTGGGCTGGTGGAGGAGAGGTGGAACCAGTGGGGTTATTTGGGACGCTGGCCGCCAGGTGGGCACGAGGAAGGTGGGGTTCAGCGGCAGCGGGAAGGCTGGAAGGCAGGCAGCTGTGCAAGGTGCAAGTGGGTGGGGTGTGTGGGACGCGTGCGTGTGTGGGCTGGGGGATGAGAAGGAGAGAGAGGGAAGAGAGTGGGGGTGGGTTGGGGACAAGTGGCAAGCTAGGATTGGTAGGGAGCTGGGAGGCGCTGATGTGGCGGGCTAGGATAGGGGGTGAGGTGGAGGCTGGGTTGGGGTAGATAGGTGGGTGGCTTTAGGAATTAGATGGGGCAGGTGGTGGGCCGATTTAAAAATATGGGGCGGTCGTTCGGGTCGGGTTGGCCCGTTCGACTGCCCCTACAAAAATAATTATAAATTTTATTTGTTTTAATTAGAACATTTGCAAACCGATAGCAACAAAATAAAATACTCCGGAGCCCCGGGGTTTGGCGTTTGAATAAAAGATGGGGCGTTTGGAAAACAAATCGGGGTTTGCGAAAAATAGTTTTGGCAAACAATGCATGATGATGACGATGCAATGCACAAATTCAACGCGATTTTCTAGTAGTGGTTTTGCGGGATGCCACATCGGCCTCGAGGTCGGCTCACTGGGAGGTGGAGAGGGTCGGCCCCGCGAGGAGCGACGGAGGAGACTCCGAGGGTCGTGACGGGCTGAGCTAGGCCGGTGGCGTCGGGGGAAGAGCTCGGGCGCTCACTGCCGCAGCGCCTTTAGGGCGACGGGGTCCTCTTGGCGACGCTTGGGACGGGCATGCAGTGAGGCGACGGTGGCCGGAGGCGAGGAGAAGCTTCGGGCGGCGAATGACAGGCGTTCCGCGGCGGGAGGCGAGCTGGAGAAGGCCGAGCGTGGCGGGCGCGTGGCGAGAGAAGGATGGCCGGCCGCGGGCCAGCGACGGGAGGAGGCACGGCGGGGCGCGGCTGAGGCGGGAGCGGCGAGCGCGCCGGCAAGGGGAGAAGGGGCGGGCAGACGCGCGGTCGGTGGCAGAGGAAGGTGGAACTGGGGAGGGAGAGGAGGAAGACGAGTGTGGCATCCCGCAAAACCACTACTAGAAAATCGCGTTGATCTGTGCATTGCATCGTCATCATCATGTCTTGTATGTCTAAAACTATTTTCGCAAAGCTCGTTTTGTTTTATAAAACGCCACATCTTTAATCAAATATCAAACCCCGGGTCTCCGGATGATTTTTGTTTGTCTGCTGTCGGTTTGCAAACGATGTTTGTAAAACAAATAAAAATATTCATTATTTTAGCGGGCAATGAACGGGCCGTTTAACCCGACCACCCCCAGGATTTTACGAACGGTCCACCCCTAATTCCTACAGCTACCAACCTATCTACCCTCACAACCCCCTCCACATCACCCCAACCAGTCCCAACCTGACACCTCACCCTCTCCTCTTCCCGGCACCAACCAGGAACTGCCACCTCACACCCCAGCTCTCTCTCCCTTTTCTCTCTCCCAATCACCACCCCCACCAACCGGCCCCGCTCAACCCACTCACCACCCCACCCACGCAGAGCACACACGCACGCAACACCCCCGCCCCACTGCACGCCTCACGCACCGCCCTCTTCCTTCTCTCCTCTCCGCCGCATGCAGCTTCCTTCCACCTCCCCGGCCGCCCGCCTCACCTCCTGCCCCTTCTCCACCGCCAGCCAGCCACCCCGCCTCACGCGCCGCTCCTCGCCGGCTCTCTCCTCCGCCGCTTGAGCCCCCATCGGCCAAGCCCGCTGGCCTCCTCCTCTGCTTGGCCCAGCTGGCGAGCTCCCGCCGCCTCGCACCTCTCCGCCCGGCCTCCCGCCCCTGGCCTCCCCGCCACCGGGCGCCAGGCCACCGCCTGCATCACGCCGCCGCCCGCGTCCTTCGCACTTCCGCCGCGGCCCACCCTCCGCGCCGTTCCCGAGCCGCCGCGCCGACCGCCCGCCCACGCCGACGCCTCCCGTGCTCCGGCGACCCACGCCCGGCCAGGCTCTCACAACGCGCGCCGCCTCCTCCGCGACGCTGCCCGCTCCCACCGCGGACCGCCTCGAGCCGCTGCCTCGCCGCCAGAGCCGCCGCCGGCCTCGCCCACTGCCTGCCCACCGCCGCCGAGAGTCTCGCCCCGCGCCCGCGACCACCGCTGCTCGCGACCCGCCGACCGCCAGGATCCTCGACGATCGGCGCCGCCCTCGCCCTCCTGCCCGCGCCTCGGCCGCCCGACAACCACCTCGCCCGGGGCCCTCCTCGTTTGCCGCCTTGACCAACCGAGGACCCATCGAGCCGAGCCTCCCGCGAACCCCCGAGCTCCCTGGCCCATCGAGCCGGCAACGCGCCTTCCTCGCCGTCGTCAGTCAAGCCCAAGACCTGGCCGCTCCCTCCTCGTTTTGGCCCTGGTGCCTTAGTGTTGTTGCAGATGCTGCATGTTTGTACCGTCCGCGTCAGAGGTTGCTTCTAACAGACCCTTGGATTCGATGTGGCGTTTGTGTGTTTAGATGGACCCGATGCACGAGTAAGGACCAGGGAGATTAAGGTACTTGAAAACCACCGATGTCGATTCAAGATCTCCACCGCATCCGTATTGGGAACCTGGAATACTTCATCACGAGCTCAAGACCTCTACCAAGATCTTCGCGGGACATCAAGTTCTCCTTCACGGACGACAAGTACTGCCTCGGACGCCAAGACCCGAACCGAAAGGAACTCCAAGACCGACTCGATGGCGCGGACCCGACAAGGTCTTCACGACGACAAGATCGACGGTGTGGAACCAAGATCCCCGGCACGTTACGACAAGGTCTACCTCACGGACACCGAGAACTACCCCCTGAACGCCATGACCGTTGACATGACCCGAAGACCATGAATGCGCCGAGATCTACTCCGCTATCCGAGAACGACCCCGGAGTCCGAGAACGCTTCCGTCGAGCCCTGAACCCGTCGAACCCTGGACCCTGAGACCGACCCCGAACCCTCGGACCAAGATCGTCGAGAACCCTAATGTGTGAACCCCTTCTCGAAAACCCTATTTTATAATATAATAACAACTTGTTGCATATTAAATTGTCATTCATCTCGCATGCATATCATTGGTTTGGGGGCCTTATGCCGATTCACCATATAATTAAATATGGGGCCCATAGGCGGGCATTTCTAGTCTCATATTGGCCTCATTTAAACTTGTGTAGCGAACCGGTGCCATCTTTTGTCTTGCTAATGCAACATTTAATTTGCGGGGTAGATAAATAACTTGAACCATCTAATTAAATGTCGGGACCCCGGTTCCGCTTAATCTGGCCTAATTGCATCGCACCTTTGCCATGCCATGCATCATACATGCATCATGCCGATCTTCTGCCGTGTATTAAATATTGCATCCGGTGTTTCTTCTAGTGTTTTGGTTCTTCGCGGATAAGGCCGTTGAGTTGATGTGAGCTTCGCCCCGATCTTCGGTTGAACCCTTCGGCAATGTTTTCAGGCGAGCATCTCCCCCTTTCTACCTATCTTGCTTTTATAGTATTTATTCCCTCCTGTTGATCTATTGCTATCTGTGTTGCGATGCTTTAGTTTCCGTACCTGTGATATACCGTGCAGCCCTATATTGCCTTGGACACATCCTATTACCTGTTGTTTGGTAGATAGTTGGACTTGCGCGTCGTAGTCGCTTGCTCATGTGCTGTTGCGTGTCGTCAAGTGCCACAGTTGTTGATGTATTGCCGCATGTTGATGATGGAGATGATCATAGTTTTATTTATCGTTCACTTTAATTCCTGTTTAACAACTAAAATTGAAATAAGCAGAGGCATCGGTGGGTGATAGATAACATTTGGTTTCCGAACGCCCACTTGTGTCCCGTAGGACCCCGAGTACTTGATACCTGTTCCTTGATTTATCGCGCTATCCACATCCGGGAGGTATATGGGACCCCCCTGAGCCAGAGCTTGATTCAGTCTTATTTCTTGGGGCCACAAACTAGTTTGAGGTTTTATTTACGATCCTGTACTTATGCCATGCTACTTATGTATTTAAATTGTGCGAGGAGCACACTGCATCTTAGGAATTGTGACCCGTTACGTGGTATCGATAGTCCCGTTTGGGGATCTCTGTCGTTACCGCCCCACAAACCTTGAGTCCGTCTCGAGCTTGCTTACTTCTTGGTGTACTCCAAGGGTGGCCCTCAAATATTTCTGAATCGTGATTGTTCAATGTGAAAGCCTCTGGGTGTTGTTTTGGTTTTTCCGAGGTTGATCGAGCATGTGTTGCTATTGCTGCACCGCCGGTAAAACTTTCAAAGCCGTGTCCGCGGATATGGACGACTTGGAGCACGATATCTCGATCATAGACAAGCATAACGAAAGTTTATTGCTATAAATTTGACTTTATAATGACTAGTAATCAGCTTCACTATAACGGAATGCCTAAATAATACTGCCCACAATTGCTTGTTTGGATTGTCGCTGGCGACCATTGTACCTGGCTAGTAAGTATTGCAACTACAACGGAATGGCTGAATAAAAGCACCAACAACCTTTGGGTTTTGGGTTTATCTCATGCTATCTCAGATTCGATTAGTATTTGTGGCAACTACAATAGGATGGTTAAATAAAAGGGCCCACTGCTTCTTTAATCAGGACAATTATCTATACCTGACTAGTAATTGCCGCAACGATAACTGAATAATTAAAACTGCCAACTGTGTGAGTTCCTCGGTTGACTTCCTCGTTTGGTCTCGAGGGGAAATGCGGGATGGGTTTGTTTGATGATAGTATCGTTGGATCCGAATAGGTCTTTCTTACCCTCTCGATAGTCGCCATTGTATCGAGTCTCTATAGGTTGTTTAGTGCATCTTTGCCGCTTCAATCCACCATACCTATGTAGGCGAGGACCGAATTCTAGCCTCGCCGTAATCGGCCTCGATCGACGCCTTTTTCCTTTGCCCTTGTCGGCACCCCTTTGTTTAAGCAGGTTTTGAGTTCGACGCCGTTAGCGGGGTTACCCTTCCGCTTGACACAGGGGGTTATGGACGCCATTGGTTATTCTTCGTGGCTCTTAGCCCCATTTGCATCTTGACCGTAGTCGGACGCCTATCATTTTCAAGGTGATTTGGATCTTTGTATATTATATCGTATTCTTGACTCATGGAGTCGTGTTGTATATATATCTGCTCGTGGGTCCCATCGAGGACTGTTGTGTAATGTTATTACTGCTTTCCACCCGCACGCAAGTGCTGGTGGCACCTTTGAATCGTTCTATGCGGGTTTGGCGGATTTCGCTAAAACTTGCATAGGTCCGATTCTGAGGGTGTTACTGAGTGGTATCGAGCTCGGCTATGATACCCACAAGTCCAAATGAGGATAACCTAGCTAACGGCCGAAGTAGAGTGTCAAAACTAATTTTTGCAAAATCGGTTGGATAGTTCTGATTAGGTCTGATTTTACTCCTTACCCCTCTGCTATTCTCCTCTCACCTCTGCGTGTTTTGAATCCGCTCTCTTCTATTTCTTCGAGTCCAGGAATTCTCGTGGTTGGGTTTCCGTCGTACCTTCAGGGTTTCGTTTCCTCCTTTGATAACGGTGTTGCTACGTCTGGTCTTCATGCTACCCGAGGAATCCTTCGTCTGGTGGACCATTCTTTGTTCCTTGTTGGTGCCTTCCGGTGTTTCCGACGCGACGACATCATCTACGCCAGATCCGATACAGAGTCTGCATCACTCCTTTGTTCCGAACCTCGCTTGTCGAGATCTTCAGTCTGATTCCGAGAATGGTTGCATGCTTTTCCACTGATTGTGCAGAGTAATAGTTTGGGTGCGTGATGGATTGGCCCCCATGCCGACTACCCCTTCTATTCGCTTTTGTACATTGAAGTGGATGAGAATGCATCGGTTCCCTCCTTCCATCGAAGTTAGAGGTGGATTTATTTGTTGATGCCTCTACCTTCGACCTTTTGTTCCCGGAGTGTTCTCTCGACGATCACGGACAACAACCTCTTGTTATTGGTGTCGCGAGGATCTACACGATGCGAGAAGTTTCAGGTCGCCGACCTTCCTTCCGGTACCATGAGGCGGATCTCGACGGCGAGATCCATTGTTAGTGGTGTCGAATTGTGGCATCCCTCAAAACCACTACTAGAAAATCACGTTGATTTGTGCATTGCATCGTCATCATCATGTGTTGTATGTCTAAAACTATTTTCGCAAAGCCCGTTTTGTTTTATAAAACGCCCCATCTTTAATCAAATATCAAACCCCGGGTCTCCGGATGATTTTTGTTTGTCTGCTGTCGGTTTGCAAACGATGTTTGTAAAACAAATAAAAATATTCATTATTTTAGCGGGGGCAGTCGAACGGGCCGTTTCGACCCGAACGACCACCCCCAGGATTTTACGAACGGTCCACCCCTAATTCCTACAGCTACCAACCTATCTACCCTCACAACCCCCTCCACATCACCCCAACCAGTCCCAACCTGACACCTCACCCTCTCCTCTTCCCCCCACCAACCAGGAACTGCCACCTCACACCCCAGCTCTCTCTCCCTCCCTTTTCTCTCTCCCAATCACCCCCACCAACCGCCCCGCTCAACCCACTCACCACCCAACGCACGCAGAGCACTCACACGCATGCACGCAACACCCGGCCCCACCGCACGCACTGACGCCCGCCCTCTTCCTTCTCCCTCCTCTCCCGTGCGACAAGCAGCCTTCCACCTCCTGGCCGCCCCGCCTCACCTCCCGCCTCGCCCCTTCTCCACCGCCAGCCACCGCCCGCCCACGCTCGCCGCCTCCCTCTCTCCTCCTCGGAGCCCCCATCGGCAGCCGTCGCGCCGCCTCCTATGTCGGCTCGCCCAGCTCCCCGCCTCAGCCCCTCTCCGGCCCGGCCTCCCCCTGTCCCAGGCCCCGCCGCCGCGCCAGCCTGCCGGTCACGCCAAGCCGCCTGCCACTCCCTTCCGCCCTTCACGCCCACCTCCGCGCTGTTCCCGAGCTGCCGTCGCCGCCTCGGCCGACAAGGCCCCTGCTCCGGCGACCCACCGCCCGGCCAGACCTCTCGCTCAACCGCGCGCGCCTCCTCCTCCGCCTGCCGCGATGCCTACTCCGCCACCGCGCCCGCCTCGGCTGCCGTCGCCGCCAGAGCCGCCGCCGCCTCGGCGCCTCCACTGGCCGCCCACCGCCGCCAGTCTCGCCCCGGCCGCGACCATCGCCGCTTCCACCCGCCCGACTCGCCGGGATCCTCCTCGACCGCGGCGCCGCCCTCGCCTCGCCACCGCCTCGGCCGGCGACAACCACCTCGCCGCGGGCCTCCTCGTCTGCCGCTTCACCAACCGCAGGACCCCATCGAGCCGAGCCTCCCGAACCCCGAGCTCCACGCCCATCGAGCCGCAACGCGCCTTCCTCGCCGTCGGTCAAGCCCAAGACCGCCGCCCTCCTCCTCGTTTGGCCTGGTGCCTTAGTGTTGTTGCGAGATCTTTGCATGTTTGTACCGTCGCGTCGAGGTTGCTTCTAATGACCCTTGGATTCGATGTGGCGTTTGTGTGTTTAGATGGACCCGATGCACGAGTAAGGACCAGGGAGATTAAGGTACTTGAAAACCACCGATGTCGATTCAATATCTCCACCGCATCCGTATCGGGAACCTGGAATACTTCATCACGAGCTCAAGACCTCTACCAAGATCTTCGCGGGACATCAAGTTCTCCTTCACGGACGACAAGTACTGCCTCGGACGCCAAGACCCGAACCGAAAGGAACGCCAAGACCGACTCGATGGCGCGGACCCGACAAGGTCTTCACGACGACAAGATCGACGGTGTGGAACCAAGATCCCCGGCACGTTACGACAAGGTCTACCTCACGGACACCGAGAACTTCCCCCTGAATGCCATGACCGTCGACATGACCCGAAGACCACGAATGCGCCGAGATCTACTCCGCTATCCGAGAACGACCCCGGAGTCCGAGAACGCTTCCGTCGAGCCCTGAATCCGTCGAACCCTGGACCCTGAGACCGACCCCGAACCCTCGGACCAAGATCGTCGAGAACCCTAATGTGTGAACCCCTTCTCGAAAACCCTATTTTATAATATAATAACAACTTGTTGCATATTAAATTGTCATTCATCTCGCATGCATATCATTGGTTTGGGGGCCTTATGCCGATTCACCATATAATTAAATATGGGGCCCATATGCGGGCAAATCTAGTCTCATATTGGCCTCATTTAAACTTGTGTAGCGAATCGGTGCCATCTTTTGTCTTGCTAATGCAACATTTAATTTGCGGGGTAGATAAATAACTTGAACCATCTAATTAAATGTCGGGACCCCGGTTCCGCTTAATCTGGCCTAATTGCATCGCACCTTTGCCATGCCATGCATCATACATGCATCATGCCGATCTTCTGCCGTGTATTAAATATTGCATCCGGTGTTTCTTCTAGTGTTTTGGTTCTTCGCGGATAAGGCCGTTGATTTGATGTGAGCTTCGCCCCGATCTTCGGTTGAACCCTTCGGCAATGTTTTCAGGCGAGCATCTCCCCCTTTCTACCTATCTTGCTTTTATAGTATTTATTCCCTCCTGTTGATCTATTGCTATCTGTGTTGCGATGCTTTAGTTTCGCATTCGTGATATACCGCAGCCCTATATTGCCTTGGACACATCCTATTACCGTTGTTTGGTAGATAGTTGGACTTATGCGTCGTGATAAGCTTGCTCATGTGTTGTTGCGTGTCGTCAAGTGCCACGATTGTTGATGAATTGCCGCATGTTGATGTTGGAGATGATCATAGTTTTATTTATCGTTCACTTTAATTCCTGTTTAACAACTAAAATTGAAATAAGCAGAGGCATCGGTGGGTGATAGATAACATTTGGTTTCCGAACGCCCACTTGTGTCCCGTAGGACCCCGAGTACTTGATACCTGTTCCTTGATTTATCGCGCTATCCACATCCGGGAGGTATATGGGACCCCCGTGAGCCAGAGCTTGATTCAGTCTTATTTCTTGGGGCCACAAACTAGTTTGAGGTTTTATTTACGATCCTGTACTTATGCCATGCTACTTATGTATTTAAATTGTGCGAGGAGCACACTGTACTGTTTAGGAATTGTGACCCGTTTACGTGGTATCGATAGTCCCCGTTTGGGTATCTGCTCACCGTTCCGCCCCACAAACCTTGAGTCTGTCTCGAGCTTTCTTACTTCGTTGGTGTACTCAAGGGTGGCCTGAAATATTTCTGAATCCTGTGATTGTTCAGTCGTGAAAGCCTCGTTGGGTGTTGTTTTGGTTTTTCCGAGGTTGATCGAGCGTGTGTTGCTATTGGTGCACCCCGGCCGGGTAAAACTTTCTGAAAGCCGTGTCCGCGGATATGGACGACTTGGAGCACAGTATCTCGATCATAGACAAGCATAACTAAAGTTTATTGCTATAAATTTGACTTTATAATGACTAGTAATCAGCTTCACTATAACGGAATGCCGAAATAATACTGCCCACAATTGCTTGTTTGGATTGTCGCTGGCGACCATTGTACCTCGGTAGTAAGTATTGCAACTACAACGGAATGGCTGAATAAAAGCACCAACAACTGCTGGGTTTTGGGTTTATCTCATGCTATCTGTATCTGATTAGTAATTGTTGCAACTACAACAGAATGGTTAAATAAAAGGGCCCACTGCTTCTTTAATCAGGACAATTATCTATACCTGACTAGTAATTGCCGCAACGATAACTGAATAATTAAAACTGCCAACTGTGTGAGTTCCTCGGTTGACTTCCTCGTTTGGTCTCGAGGGGGAAACGCCAGGATGGGTTTGTTTGATGATAGTATCAGGTTGGATCCGAATAGGTCTTTCTTACCCTCTCTGATAGTCGCCAGTTGTATCGAGTCTCTATAGGTTGTTTAGTGCATGCTGCCGCTGCCGCTTCAGTCCACCATACCTATGTAGGCGAGGACCGCCGAATTCTAGCCTCGCCGTGTACTGGCCTCGATCTTGACGCCTCTTTTCCTTTGCCCTTTGTCGCACCCTTTTGTTTAAGCAGGTTTTGAGTTCGACGCCGTTAGCGGGTTACCCTTCCGCTTGGCACAGGCAGGTTATGGACGCCATTGGTTATTCTTCGTGGCTCTTAGCCCCATTTGCATCTTGTCCGTAGTCGGACGCCCTATCATTTTCAAGGTGATTTGGATCTTTGTATATTATATCTCGTATTCTTGACTCATGGAGTCGTGTTGTATATATATCATTACGTGGGTCCCATCGAGGACTGTTGTGTAATGTTATTACTTCGTTTTCCACCCGCACGCAAGTGCCTGGTGGGCACCTTTGAATCGTTTCTATGCGGGTTTGGCGGATTTCACTAAAACTTGCATAGGTCCGATTCTGAGGGTGTTACAACGAGGTAGGGAGAGGCCGTGGTTGGTGAGCGGGACCGGGGCAGGGGCGGGCCTACCGGTGGTGGGGTGCCGGGATTAAAGGTGTGGAGAGGAGGGCTGCAGCGTGTGGCTGGGTGGGTTGAGTGGGTCCAGGGAGAGAGAGGGGGAGTGGCTGGGTGAGGTGGCATGGTCGGATAGGCTAGGGGGAGGGGAGAGGGTGAGGTGGCGTCTCGTGATAGGAGGGGGTGAGGTGGAGGGGGTGTGTGTGGGTAGATAGGTTGGTAGCTATAGGATTTAGAGGGGCTGATTAGGTGGACCGATTAAATTTCTGGGGTGGTCCTTCGGGTCGATTTGGCCCGTTCGACTACCCCACTAAAATAATTTGAAATTTTATTTGTTTGAACACAGCTTCTGCAAACCGATAGCAGACAAACAAAATAATCCGGAGACCCGGTTTTGATGTTTGAATAAAGATGGGACGTTTTAGAAAACAAAACGGGCTTTGCGAAAATAGTTTTAGACAAACAACATATGATGATGACGATGCAATGCACAAATTCAACGCGATTTTCTAGTAGTGGTTTTGCGGGATGCCACAGTAATCCCTGCTTCCTTTACAAAAAAGCCTTTCTTCCACCATTATTGAGTCTCCACCTTATACCTTTAGGCACCATTAAGAGAGCATAGTTGTCATTCTGTGTGCAGTGTTCCAAAGCTTATTAATTGATGCATATTGTGTTATTCCTTATTCTTGTGCTACTTGTTTCTAGTCACCCTTGTGAACTTTGAAGGAGTCATATGCATCTATATTGCTACTCTATGAGGGACAAGCTGATTGCCACTATGCCATGTTTTCTGTATGTAAAACAAACAAACATTTTTCAATGCATGTTATTCATGATCTTTGTTTGTAGCCTTTCATGTTGCATGCATAGTTACTATGTCCTATTGTTATAACTCCATCTTTCATGCACATGTTTTGATCCCAGTTTTCAATGCTTGTAAATGGTTGGATCTTTATTGTGAGGGTGCATGTCACCTAAAAAATTATTCTGTTTATCACTTACCGAGGCGACTAGGAAACGTATCTATAATTTTTTATGCTGCATGCTTGTTTAGTATCTACTTTACTTTACTTGTCTACACTTTGAGGTGCTTTTTACATGTTTTCTGGTACTAACCTACTAACAAGTTGCAACAGTGCCAGATGCCTGTTTTCTGCTGTTTTTGGTTTCAGAGAAGTTAGTAAAGAAATATTCTCGGAATTGGACGGGACAAACGTCAAAGTCAATTACTTTCTATGGGGAACAAGAAGTCCAGAGGGGAGCCGGAGGGGCCAACCAAGGGTCCAGACCCACCCCAGGCACGGGTGGGCCCTGCCCCATGCCTGGCTAGGGTTTGAGGTTCCTGGCCACTGCCTCGGCCTCCCCCTTCGCCTATAAGAAGTCCCCGATGCAGAAACCCGGAGTTCTCGATAAAATATCCACGAAACCGTTTGTAGCCGCCACCATCGTCCCTAGATCGGGGGGATCTGAAGTTCTTCCCGGCATCTGGCCGGAGGGAAGATCATCCCGGAGGCCTTCTCTCCGGTATGATGCGTGAGTAGTTCCACCTTGGACTATGGGTCCATGTAGTAGCTAGATGGTTCTATCTCCTTCTTTGTGCTTTCATGTATAGTATTGTGAGCTCCGTTCATGATCAAGATCTAATCTATTTATAATCATGTATGTTGTGTTTGCGGGGATCCAATGGATATTGAGATTATTATGTTGGTTTGATTAATGGTTTTGTCTTTATAATTCTATCATGTCTGTGTTGTTTGTGATGTTGCATGCTCTTCGTTGTTAGTAGCTATCTTGGCCAAGTAGTTGCGAGTGACTCCAAGAGGGGGTATTTATGCTCGATAGTGGGTTCATGCCTCTAGTTTCCAAGAGAAGTGACAATAATCTCTTCGGTTGTAGATGTGTTGTTGCTACTAGGGAGAAAACAACGGTCTCTTGTTCATGGAACATGTGGACTGTTTACCTTACACACTTTGCTTAAAGCAGTTGTCTGTTGCTTGCAACTTAATACGGGAGGGGGTTCGGATGATAACCTGAAGGTGGACTTCTAGTCATAGATGCAGTTGGATGGCGTTCTATGTATCTTGTTGTATTGCCCAATCGAATCTCATAGGATATTTCTGACTAGTAATTGCATTGTTATGCCTTACTCAGTTCCTGTCAATTGCCCTGCTGTAATTTGTTTACCCTTCATGCCATGTTGTTTATCTAAGGAGAGCACCTCTAGTGAACTATGTGTTGGAGATATGACCTAGAGGCAATAATAAATGTAGTTATTATTATATCTTTGTGTTTATGATAAATGTTTGCATTCATGCTATAATAGTATTAACAAGGAAACATTAATACTTGTGTGATTTGTAAACTCAATTTGAAGTCCCTAGTAAAGCCTCTATACATCACTAGCCTGTTGGTTGATAAATGATTGTGGTTTCCCTATCATGAACATTGAGATGTTATCAACAACAAGATCATATCATTAGGAGAATGATATGGTGGACATACTCCTATAGATAAGCGTAGCATAAAGATCAAGTCATTTTAATAGTTCAATTGATATATGCTTTCTGATACATAGTAACCTAATTCCTTCGACCATGAGATCATGCATATCACCTTTACCGGATGGATGCTTTGATGACATCAAACACCACACCGTAACTGGGTGGCTATAAAGGTGGCATTGAGTGTTCGGAAAGTATTGGTTGAAACACATGGATCAAGAGTGGGATTTGTCCATCCATATGACGGATAGATATACTCTGGGCCCTCTCGGTGGAATGTCATCCAATTAGCTTGCAAGCATGTGACTGGCTCACAAGGGATCACATATCACGGGAACGAGAAAAGAGTACTTATCGGTAATGAGGTTGAACTAGATATGCAGAGATACCGACGATCATAACCTCAGATAAGTAAAGTATCGTGAGACAAAGGGAAATTGGTATCGTATGTAAGTGGTTCATTCGATCGCAAAGTAATCGTAGAAATATGTGGGAGCCATATGAATTTCCAGATTCCTCTATTGGTTATTGTTCGGAGAAGTGTCTCGATCATGTCCGCATAATTCACAAACCGTAGGGAGACACACTTAAGGATTCGACGTTGTTTGAGTAGTTATGGAATGAATGAGAAAGAGACCGAATGTTGTTCGGAGTCTCGGATGGGATCCGGGATATCACGAGGAGATCCGGAATGGTCCGGAGAATAAGATTCATATAAGGAAAGTTTCGTTTCGGAATTGGGGAATGATTCCGGTGTTTTCATCGGGAATGTTCTAGAAGGTTCCGGAATGTCCAGACCGGAGGAAGGGGTACATGAATGTGTCATTGCAAGTTGGAATGATTGCATCATGTACTAAGTGTCATCGCTGTTACAAATAAAGGATTAATTCAAATCCTAGTTTGAAAAGTCAAATAGCTAAATTGAAAAGTCAAACGGCTAAATTTGGAAAGAGGAAAAGAGGAGGAAGGTGAAACCGAGTTGGGGAGGGAGTCCTCCTCCCCAAGCCGGCGCACCACCCAAGCCGATTTGGGGAGGGACTCCCCTTGGTCGCCGGCCCCTCCACCTATATAAGGAGGGGCAGGGCTCCCTCCTAGCACACACAAGTACCTCTCCTCCAAACCCTAGCTTGGCGCCTACCACCATAGCCGCCGCCTCCCCCTAGGGTTTTGCCCTAGCCGCCGACTTGGGGTGCCCCAAACCCTAGCCACCGGCTCTAGCCTCTCCTCCTTGGTGTGTCTAAAACCTAGATCGCCGAGGAGCTCTCTCATACTCCACCATACTCGCTCCGGCTTAAGCCTGCGAGATCTCCCTCTACTCGGTACCACGTCGTTGTCTTGCCGAATCGCGAGGAGAGTGCTACAACCTCCGCTCACTTTGGAACAAGGTAGAGGAAGGTCTTCGAAAATCCGAACATGTGACCGATCATGGAGCGCTGCCGGAACGCAACGCCGGAAGGATCGTCTATGCGATCTTGAGATCGGGAAGAGTACAACTACAGCACCCACGAGAATCCGCTCTCGTTAAACACTTTGGAATCTTCGAGGGTAAGTTATTCCATCGACTCGTTGCTACAATCTAGTAGATAGATCTTGGCTTGTTTCTTTGTATGCGATAGAAAATTTTTGTTTTCCATGCTACGAAACCCTACAGTGGTATCAGAGCCGTGTCTATATGTAGATCTGTTGCACGAGTAGAACACAATGGTCATTGTGGGTGTTGATGCTTTTATTGTCTATTGCTTCTTGTGTACTTTGCATCTTGCGGTATGTTGGGATGAAGCGGCCCGAGCTAACCTTACATGACATTGTCCATGAGACTTGCTCCACGCTTGACATGCAACTTGTATTGCATAAGTGGCTTTGAGGGTGCCTGTTTCTCCTAGCATAGTTAAGATCCAATTTACAACGGGTGATTAACAATACTAGTATCAATGTTGTGGTTCTTGTTCGTAAGTTAGAACGACACATATTGAAAGCCCCAAGCCACGTAAAACATGCAAAGAAAGTAGAGGCGTCTAACTTTGTTTTTGGGGTGTGCGATGATGTGATATGGCCATGATTGTGATTATATTTGATGTATGCAATGTTCCTTATTGTAAGTTGGCAACCGCAGAGCCATATGGTTGTCTTTAATTTATGTTAAGACCCGCGTGTCTATTCAAAGTAGTTGTAATAGTTGAAGCCGGTGGACGACAACCATGGAGAAGCGTCATTGACCTTGATGCAATGCCGGTGATGATGTAGATCATGTTCGTGCTTGAAGATGGAGATCGGAAGCACAAAGAAGAAAGGCCATATCATATCACATATTATGAATTGCATGTGATGTTAATCCTTTATGCATCTTGTATTGCTTAGTAGACGACGGTAGCATTATAAGATGATCCCTCATGCACAAGAATTTCAAGTCATAAAGTGTTCACCCTTAGTTAGCACCGTTTCTAAAGCTTGTTGTTTCGAAGCACCACGTGATGATCGGGTGTGTTAGATTCCGCAAGTGTATACAACGTGAGCAAGCCAGATTTGCTCATGCGGAAACTAAGGTTTGATCTTGACGATCCTAGCATGTATAGACATGGTCTCGGAACACGGATCACCGAAAGGTAAAGCATGAATCATACAGTAGATATGATGAACATGTCAATTTTTCGCCATTGAAACTATATCGACTCTCGTGATGATCGGTGTTGATGTAGTGGATTTGGTTCATGTGATCACTAAAACAATGTGAGGGATGTTGTTTTGAGTGGGAGTTCACCTAGATTAACTTTATTATTAATTTGAACTCAATTTGTCATAAACTTAGTCTAAACTATTGCAAATATGTTGTAGATCAATGGCAGCCCCTACCATCAATTTTAATGCGTTCCTAGAGAAATAAAAGTTGAAAAACAATGGAAGCAACTTCGCGGATTGGTTCCGCAATTTGAGGATTGTCCTCACAACTGGTAATTTGACCTATGTCTTTGGATGCACCGGGTGACCCACCTGCAGCTGATGCTTCTGATGAAGTAAAGAATGTTTACCTCGCTCGGAAGAATCAGTACTCCATAGTTCAGTGTGCTATCTTGTATGGTTTGGAATCAGAGCTTCAGAAAAGGTTTGAGAATTCAGACCCATATGATATTGTCGAGGATCTCAAATTGATCTTTGAGACTCATGCGGCAATTGAAAGTTATGAGGCTTCTGAAAAGTTCTTTAACTGCAAGATGGAAGAGGGCAGTTCCGTCAGTGAGCATGTGCTTAAGATGTCTAGGCACGCAAACAAACTTCAAAGCTTGGGTATAGTGATTCCTAATGCTTTGGGGATTTACCGTGTCCTCCAATCACTACCACCAAGTTAAAGAACTTTGTGATGAACTACAACATGCAGAACATGAACAAGCAGTTGCCAGAACTGTTTGCTATGTTAAAGTCTGCAGAAGTGGAGATCAAGAAAGAGCTCCAAGTGTTGTTGGTCAATAAGACCACCAAATTCAAGAAAGGCAAGTCTAAGCAGAAGGGACACTTCAAGAAGGGTGGTAAGAAAGTTACCACACCGGCGAAGAAGACCAAGGCTGGACCTAAGCGACATCGAGTGCTTTACCGCAAGGGAGAAGGTCACCGAAGCGGAATTGCCCAAAGTACTTGGCGGATTTGAAGAACGACAACATCAAGAAGAAAGGTATATCCGATATACATGTTATTGATGTGTATCTCACTAGTACTGTAGTAGTGCACAGGTATTTGATACTTGGTTCTGCTCATATTTGTAACTCAAACAAGTCTGCAGAATAAACGGAAGCTAGCGAAGAACGAGGTGACGATGCGCGTGGGAAACGGATTAAAGGTTGATGTGATCGCGGTTGGCACGCTACCCCTTCATCTACCATCGGGATTAGTTTTATACTTAAATAATTGTTATTTGGTGCCTGCGTTGAGCATGAACATTATATCGGGATCTTGTTTATTGCGAGACGGTTACTTGTTTAAGTCCGAGAATAATGGTTGTTCGATTTATATGAGTAATATGCTTTATGCACATGCACCTTTGATAGATGGTCTATTCTTATTGAATCTCGATAGTGGAAATACACATATCAACAACATTGAGGCTAAACGTTTGAAATCAAGCGATAATTCGACCTATATGTGGCACTATCGTCTTGGTCACATTGGAGTGAAACGTATGAAGAAACTCCATTCCGATGGACTTCTTGAATCACTTGATTTTGAATCACTTGAAAGATGCGAAGCATGTCTGATGGGTAAAATGACTAAGACTCCATTTTCTGGTATGATGGAGCGAGCTACGGACTTATTAGAAATCATACATACCGATGTGTGTGGTCCAATGAGTGTAGCATCGCGCGGTGGTTATCTTTATGTTCTTACCTTCACGGATGATTTGAGTAGATATGGGTATATCTATTTTATGAAACATAAGTCCGAAACTTTCGAAAAGTTTAAGGAGTTTCAAAGTGAGGTAGAGAATCAACGTAACAAGAAGATTAAATTTCTACGTTCTGATCGTGGAGGTGAATATCTAAGTTACGAGTTTGGCGAGCATTTGAAGAAATGCGGAATACTTTCACAGTTGACACCGCCGGGAACACCACAGCGTAATGGTGTGTCCGAACGTCGTAATCGAACTCTCTTATATATGGTTCGGTCTATGATGTCACTTACAGATTTACCGCTATCATTTTGGGGTTATGCATTAGAAACAGCCGCATTCACTTTAAATAGGGCACCGTCTAAATCCGTTGAAACGACACCGTATGAATTATGGTTTGGGAAGAAACCTAAATTGTCGTTCCTTAAAGTTTGGGGTTGCAAAGCCTATGTAAATAAGTTCTGATAGGACAAGCTTGAACCCAAAGAGGAAAAATGCGTCTTCATAGGATACCCGAAGGAAACTATTGGGTATACCTTCTATCATAGATCCGAAGGCAAAATCTTCGTTGCCAAGAATGGATCCTTTCTAGAGAAGGAATTTCTCTCAAAAGAAGTGACTGGAAGGAAAGTAGAACTCGACGAGGTTGTCGAACCTTCTCTCGAATTGCGAGTAGCGCAAAGACCGGAAGAAGTTCTGTGGTGCCTGCACCAATTAGAGAGGAAGCTAATGATGATGATCATGAAACTTCGGTTGAAGTTGCTACAGAGCCTCAGAGGTCAACGAGAACTCGTACCACTCCAGATTGGTATGATCCCGTTATGAGTGTCATGTTGGTGGACAACACCGATGACCCTGAGACATATGAGGAAGCGATGATGAGCCCAGATTCCAATAAATGGCAAGAAGCCATGAAATCCGAGATTGGATCCATGTACGAAAACCAAGTGTGGACTTTGGTGGACTTACCAGATGGCCGGAAGACTGTCGAGAACAAATGGATTTTCAAGAAGAAAACAGATGCTGATGGTAATGTTATTGTCTATAAAGCTCGACTTGTCGCAAAAGGGTTTCGACAAATTCAAGGAGTTGACTACGATGAGACTTTCTCACCAGTAGCGAAGCTAAAGTCTATGAGGATTATGTTAGCAATCGCTGCATATTATGATTATGAGATATGGCAGATGGATGTCAAAACAGCATTCCTCAATGGAGACATTGATGAAGAGTTGTATATGATGCAACCCAAAGGTTTTGTCGATCCTAAAGATGCTAACAAGGTATGTAAACTTCAACGGTCCATCTATGGATTGAAGCAAGCATCCCGAAGTTGGAATCAACGTTTTGATAAGGTGATCAAAAGTTTTGGTTTTATACAAACTTATGGAGAAGCTTGTATTTACAAGAAAGTGAGTGGGAGCTCTCTAGCATTCTTAATACTATATGTGGATGACATATTATTGATTGGGAATGATGTAGACCTTCTTAATAGTGTCAAGGAATATTTGAATAATAGTTTTTCAATGAAGGATCTTGGCGAAGCAGCTTACATATTAGGCATAAAGATTTATAGAGATAGATCAAACGCCAAATATCATTGTCACAGAGTACATATTTGGACAAAGTTCTAAAGAGATTTGGAATGGAAGATAGCAAGAAAGGGTTCTTGCCCATGTTGCCCACGACCTTGAGTAAAACTCAAAGTCCGACATCGGCGTAAGATAGAGAAAGGATGAGTAAGACTCCCTATGCCTCACCATAGGATCTCTAATGTATGCCATGCTATGTACTAGACCCGACATTGCATATGCCGTTAGTTTAACTAGCAGATATCAAAGTGATCCGAGTGGATCATTGGACAACGATCAAAAACATCCTTAAGTACTTGAGAAGAACTAAGGATATGGTTCTTTCTTATGGAGGTGATGAACACTCGTTGTTAATGGTTACACCGATGCTAGTTGGAACACCGATCCGGATGATTCTAAATCACAACTGGATACGTATTTATTTTGAATGGTGCAGCTATTTGGAGGAGTGCAAAGCAAAGCGTTGTGGCGAGATCTTCAACCGAATCGGAATACATGGTCGCCGGAGGCTTCACAAGAAGCGATATGGATGAAAGAGTTCATTACAGAGCTGGTGTGGTTCCTAGTGCTGGACCCAATGTCATCTCTTGTGATAACATGGGCGCCATAGCCAATGCGCAAGAACCAAGGTCACACAAGAAGCTGAAGCATATCAAGCTACGTTTTCACGCTATTCGAGAACATATCCAAGATGGGGATATAAAGATTTGCAAAGTACACACAGATCTAAATGTGGCGGATCCGTTGACTAAACCTCTCCCGAGGACAAAACATGACCAGCACCAAACTGCCATGGGTGTTCGGTATATTACCATGTAATCTAGATTAGATGACTCTAGTGCAAGTGGGAGACTGTTGGAGATATGCCCTAGAGGCAATAATAAATGTAGTTATTATTATATCTTTGTGTTTATGATAAATTTTTTGCATTCATGCTATAATAGTATTAACAAGGAAATATTAATACTTGTGTGATTTGTAAACTCAATTTGAAGTCCCTAGTAAAGCCTCTATACATCACTAGCCTGTTGGTTGATAAATGATTGTGGTTTCCCTATCATGAACATTGAGATGTTATCAACAACAAGATCATATCATTAGGAGAATGATATGGTGGACATACTCCTATAGATAAGCGTAGCATAAAGATCAAGTCATTTTAATAGTTCAATTGCTATATGCTTTCTGATACATAGTAACCTAATTCCTTCGACCATGAGATCATGCATATCACCTTTAGGATGGATGCTTTGATGACATCAAACACCACACCGTGAATCGGGTGGCTATAAAGGTGGCATTGAGTGTTCGGAAAGTATTGGTTGAAACACATGGATCAAGAGTGGATTTGTCCATCCATATGACGGATAGATATACTCTGGGCCCTCTCGTGGAATTTCATACAATTAGCTTGCAAGCATGTGACTGGCTCACAAGGGATCACATATCACGAACGAAAAGAGTACTTATCGGTAATGAGGTTGAACTAGATATGCGAGATACCGACGATCATAACCTCGGATAAGTAAAGTATCGTGAGACAAAGGGAAATTGGTATCGTATGTAAGTGGTTCATTCGATCGCAAAGTAATCGTAGAAATATGTGGGAGCCATATGAATTTCCAGATTCCTCTATTGGTTATTGTTCGGAGAAGTGTCTCGATCATGTCCGCATAATTCACAAACCGTAGGGAGACACACTTAAGGATTCGACGTTGTTTGAGTAGTTATGGAATGAATGAGAAAGAGACCGAATGTTGTTCGGAGTCTCGGATGGGATCCGGGATATCACGAGGAGATCCGGAATGGTCCGGAGAATAAGATTCATATAAGGAAAGTTTCGTTTCGGAATTGGGGAATGATTCCGGTGTTTTCATCGGGAATGTTCTAGAAGGTTCCGGAATGTCCGACACTCCGGAGGGGAAGGGGTACATGAATGTGTAATTGCAAGTTGGAATGATTGCAGCATGTACTAAGTGTAATAGCTGTTCCAAATAAAGGATTAATTCAAATCCTAGTTTGAAAAGTCAAATAGCTAAATTGAAAAGTCAAACGGCTAAATTTGGAAAGAGGAAAAGAGGAGGAAGGTGAAACCGAGTTGGGGAGGGAGTCCTCCTCCCCAAGCCGACGCACCACCCAAGCCGAGTTGGGGAGGGACTCCTCCCCTTGGCCGCCCCTCCACCTATATAAGGAGGGGCAGGGCTCCCTCCTAGCACACACAAGTACCTCCAAACCCTAGCTTGGCGCCTACCACCATAGCCGCCGCCTAGGGTTTTGCCCTAGCCACCGACTTGGGTGCCCCAAACCCTAGCCGCCTCTAGCCTCCTCCTTGGTGTGTCTAAACCTAGATTGCCGAGGAGCTCTCATACTCCACCATACTGCTCCGCTTAAGGCGAAGCCTTGTGAGATATCCTCTACTTCCTGTACGCCACAGTGCTACCGAATCGCGAGGAGAGTGCTACAACCTCCATCACTGGAACAAGGGAGAGGAAGGTCTTCGTCAGTCCGAACGATGTGACCGATCAAGGGAGCGCCACGAACGCAGTACCGGAAGGATCGTCTACGCGATCTTGAGATCGGGAAGAGTACGACTACATAATCCACGAGAATCCGCTCTCGTTAAACACTTTGGAATCTTCGAGGGTAAGTTATTCCATCGACTCGTTGCTACAATCTAGTAGATAGATCTTGGCTTGTTTGTTTGTATGTGATAGAAAATTTTTGTTTTCCATGCTACGAAACCCTACACTATGGACCCCCGTCCAATCTTTACCATTGATACATCTTCCACTGTTACTTGTTTACTTGCTGCAAACCATTACCTTCCACACCATACGTTTAATCCTTCGTTACAGCAAACCGGTGAGCTTGAAAACCTCACTGATTCGTTGGGGCAAATTCTTGAGTTTGTGTTGTGTAGGTCTCCGCATTGCTAGTAACA
The DNA here is from genome assembly GCA_030063025.1 of Avena longiglumis. NCBI lineage: Eukaryota > Viridiplantae > Streptophyta > Magnoliopsida > Poales > Poaceae > Avena > Avena longiglumis. The sequence continues at coordinate 166,427,651 of CP125978.1, forward strand.
CTTGTGTGACGTTTCCTTCCTCCTACTGGTTCGATAACCTCGGTTTCTTACTGAGGGAAAACTTGCTGCTGTGCTGCTTCACACCTTGCTCTTGGGGTTCCCAACAGGCTCACATAAGCTGTGCAGTCCATCACCAGACCCCCCTAGGCGCGGGTGGGCCCACCCCGCGCCTGGGTAGGGTGTGGGGGCCCTGTCCGCCTCCCAGCCTCGCCCCTTCGGCTATAAGAAGCCCCCGATTCAGAACCCCTAAGTACCCGATTAATATTCCACGAAACCTTCTGTAGCCGCCGCCACCCTCGTCCCTAGATCGAGGGGATCTGAAGTTCTTCCCGGCACGCTACCGGAAGGGAGATCATCCCAGAGGCCTTCTCTCCGGTATGATGCGTGAGTAGTTCCACCTTGGACTATGGGTCTATGTAGTAGCTAGATGGTTGTCTCTCCTCCTTGTGCTTTCATGTGTAGATCTTCTGAGCTCCATTCATGATCAAGATCTAATATATTTGTAATCATGCATGTTGTGTTTGCGGGGATCCGATGGATATTGAGATTATTATGTCAGACTGATTAATGGTTTTGTCTTATGATACTATCATGTCTATGTTGTTTGTGATCTTGCATGCTCTCCGTTGTTAGTAGCTATCTTGGCCAAGTAGTTGCTAGTGACTCCAAGAGGGGGTATTTATGCTCGATAGTGGGTTCATGCCTCTAGTTTCCAAGGAAAGTGACAGAAATCTCTTTGGTTGTAGATATGATGTTGCCACTAGGGAGAAAACAACGGTCTCTTATTCATGGAACAAGTGGATTGTTTATCTTACATACTTTGCTTAAAGTAGTTGTCTGTTGCTTGAAGCTTAATACTGGAGGGAGTTCAGATGATAACCTGAAGGTGGACTTCTAGTCATAGATGCAGTTGGATGGAGGTCTATGTATCTTGTTGTATTGCCCAATTGAATCTCATAGGATCTTTTTGGCTAGTATTGCATTGTTATGCCTTGCTCAGTTCCTGTCAATTGTCCTGCTGTAATTTGTTTACCCTTCATGCCATGTTGTTTATCTAAGGAGAGCATCTCTAGTGAACTATGGACCCCGGTCCAATCTTTACCATTGATACATCTTCCACTGTTACTTGTTTACTTGCTGCAAACTATTACCTTCCACACCATACGTTTAATTCTTTGTTACAGCAACCAGTGAGATTGACAATATCACTGTTAGTTGGGGCAAAGTCTTGAGTTTGTGTTGTGCAGGTCTCCGCGTTGCTAGCAACACCTGTGTGACGTTTCCTTCCTTCTACTGGTTCGATAACCTCGGTTTATTACTGAGGAAAGACATACTGCTGTGCTGCTTTACACCATGCTTTTGGGGCTCCCAACAGGCTCCCACGTCAACCACGTGCTAGCCAACAAAGGGTAACCAGAGGGTTGTCAAGCTTCATGCACTAGCCAAAGCAACCAAAAGTCCGAACTGATGGAAAGGGCTAGTACAATCCACTTATACACTTCAACACCCCCTCTCACGTGTGACAGGGAGAAGTCAACACGTGCAACCGGAAGAGAGCGACGACGCGCGAAACTCATGTATGACTTAAGAGGCCTATACATGGACACAGAGAGGTCAATAGCAATTTTAGGATAAATTGCGAAAGCCAGGACTCGAACTCGAGACCTTAGGCTCTGATACCATGTCAAGCTTCATGCACTAGCCAAAGCAACCAAAAGTCCGAACTGATGGAAAAGGCTAGTGCAATCCACTTATACACTTCAACAAGGGTATCTATGTTGTCCAAACATTTAATTAGACTCTCAACATGGGACTAATCCTACCACATAACATAACAGAACTTGGGCATCCACTTACAACCGAGGTTTCGAGATGATGAAAATTGCGAGCAAATTTGGGCGGGGTTCACCCTGTCTGGCTACGATAGGCCTCTTGCATGACAAATCATTGTCGAGTAGGCTCGAATCAGTGCATCGATGGTTGACGACGGAGTACATCCTTTTGGGGATATTCTGATGTTGTAAAGGTTGTTTAGAAATGATGAAGTGTCTACCATTTTTGTTTTGTAAACGCGAGCAAAACAATGTGGTGATTTTTGGGCGTATGCTATAATGGGATTCCTCCAATATTATGAACGTGTTTCGATCATGTGGGGTGCGTTGGGCCCATATGTTCGGGAAGTTGGACTATTTGTTGCAAACGGTGACGCATTTTACATTTTGCTACAACCAAAATGAGTTTTTTTTGTTATTTTTGTGGTATTCAATCAAAATGTTGCAACTTTTTCACAATTTTAGAGATGACGGGAAGAAAAATGTTGCATATACACACATGAAAAGTGTTGTGCTAGAGGGAAAGTGATTTGTCACGGAATCCCAATGTTTTTTCTATGTACAAAATAAACCATAGTCCTGGTCACGCTGATGCGCGGGCTCGTAATTCTTCTGCCAACCATGTTACTTTTTCTTCGGTACCGTTAGCCCACGTCGTCGTGGTCTGGAAAGTATTCCGCACCACCTCGACTCCCCATCATTTTCCTAAGCTCATCATCACGTTACACAAATCGTGGGGATCGAATCAGCGATCATTACATTTTCTCTCTCTCAAAAAGTGACCACCGTTACATGTGGTGGTACTGCTATATACTCCTGGCCGTCGAAACCCGGGGAGCGAATAGACTAGTACGTAGTGGCGACAGTCTCGGGCTTGACAGGTCAGTTCCTGGCTGGCCCCTGGCACACCGTTTGGCGGGACGCCGGCGGCAAGCCGCCAAAGCGCGCCCCCCTCCCCTCCGGTCGAACGGTGGAGGTGAAACGTGTGCATGTGTTGGCCACCGGGGAGAGGGAGATCTCGCTTGTTCTCTTGCAGGAAAGGCCGGATCTCCTTGGGGCATCTCCGTTCCCGTGGAGAAGGAGACGGGATCTCGGGGGTGGGAAAATCTGGGATCTTTTCCTCGCCGCGCTGGGGTGAGCTTAGTGGCCGCCATTATTAACCAAGGAAATAGTGGAATACTAGTACTTTGTTTGTTTCTTCCGTTTGTTTTAGCTTAGCCTAGAGGCTGTGCTGCCGTACGTATGCGCGCGACCCATGTGGCGTCTGCGCAGTTGCTTGGCCTTTTGTCCTCACTCTCGCCGGGGCAGGGGAGCTGGCCTTCTTCTACTCTTCCTCCCCCTTTTTCTACTGCCAGCCAGGGCAGTGAGTAGGCAGGGGCTGGCTCTCTCTCCGCCTCCTATATGAGCCACCGCCCAGCTCTGCTCACCTGTGAATTGTGATCTACCGCCGCTCCTTCGGCTCTGGTCCATCTCTCTCCCCTTCTTTCCTTGTGAGGTATGCAGAGAGCTCTGCGAGATTTTTCGTTTTCTATCCCGCAGGTTGTGGGTGGGGGTTAATCTTGGCTGAGCTTGGTTTCGCGCGCAGCTGCAGGGATCGTCGGAGATGTCGGGCGCTGCTCTGGTCGCGATTGCGGCCTCCATCGGCAACCTGCTGCAGGGGTGGGACAATGCCACCATCGCAGGTAATTTCTTCTGCACCACCCAGATTGGGTTTTTAGTTTTACTGTAGATATATGCACCACTCCACTCGAGCGAAATTGGGGTCATGGTTCTGCATGCTAGATTCCTTGGCCACTTCAGACCAGATGGGTAGCAGGGGTTCTCAGTACTGCCAGTTCCGGCTCATCAATTGGGAAAGCAAACCGACTCATTTGGTTTCTTCTTCGATTCTAATCCTCTGCTTTCCTCCGCAGGTGCCGTCCTGTACATAAAGAAGGAATTCCAGCTGGAGAACAACCCCACCGTGGAAGGGCTGATCGTGGCCATGTCGCTCATCGGCGCGACCATCATCACCACATTCTCCGGCCCGGTGTCCGACATGGTCGGCCGCCGCCCGATGATGATCCTCTCCTCGATCCTCTACTTCCTCAGCGGCCTCATCATGCTCTGGGCCCCCAACGTCTACGTGCTGCTCCTGGCGCGCCTCATCGACGGCTTCGGCATCGGCCTCGCCGTCACCCTCGTGCCCCTCTACATCTCGGAGATCGCGCCCTCGGAGATCAGGGGACGGCTCAACACGCTGCCTCAGTTCAGCGGGTCCGGAGGGATGTTCCTGTCCTACTGCATGGTGTTCGGGATGTCGCTGCTGCCGTCGCCTGACTGGAGGATTATGCTCGGGGTGCTCTCCGTTCCCTCGCTCTTCTTCTTTGTGCTCACGGTGTTTTACCTGCCCGAGTCGCCCAGGTGGCTTGTTAGTAAGGGCCGGATGGCGGAGGCCAAGAAGGTGTTGCAGAGGTTGCGTGGAAGGGAGGATGTCTCAGGTCTGTTGTGCTATACTGAAACTTTCATCATGTTCATTTCTGAAACTTTCCAGCTCACTGATCTCTTGAAATTGCTCCCTGATATTGAATCTGCGATTAGTTTCAGAAGTCATACTCGCTAGTGTTAATTTAGAGTCGCAAAAGTAAAAAAAAAAGGTAATTTAATTTGTACAGAGAGCGGCATAACATTGTTTTTTCATGATCAGAAATGCTCAAAGAGCCAAAGAGTTTCAGTGTTTTTTGACATTCATTTTGTTCCGAATTCATGTTGCCACTAAAAAGTGAAATATATAACAAGAGAGCATGTCAAATTGTTAGTATATCTGGGCTTGTTTTGCTTTCTTAAACCCTATGCAGATTTTTTTATTTGACATGCTCTATGCAAATAAATTTGGTTGACGAAGCTCAGACAAACTATGTCTACTGGTTGGTAAACGGACACAAGTATGCAACTAGAGTTCTCTACCTTAGCATTATCTGCTAATTTCAGTAAGGTATTCAAGCTAGTTATGATTTAACTTTGAAAGATTGGGTATTACCTGAATTGTATAAATCAGTTCCAATATACGTTAAACACGTAAGCAGTTCGCAAGTTGTGTAGGTATAACCATTTTTTCTGAATAAGCAAGTGTTGACTGAGAGCCTACAAAAATCCTATGGGCTATTTGTTACTACACTGGTCAAATTTTAGCTGTTGGTTCATTCATAGTTAATTACGCATGTATTCATCAAAGACATCCTCAGTAAAAGTGTGTTTCTGTTCCAAATATAATTTGTGCAGGAGAAATGGCTCTTCTCGTTGAAGGTTTGGATGTTGGAGGCGACACCTCCATTGAAGAGTACATCATTGGACCTAACGACCAAGCTGACGATCATGTTGTTGATGGCGATAATGAGCAAATAACTCTCTATGGGCCTGAAGAGGGCCAATCGTGGATTGCCCGACCTTCAAAAGGACCCAGCATGCTTGGCAGCGTGTTATCGCTCGCATCTCGTCATGGCAGCATGGTGAACCAGAGTGTGCCCCTTATGGATCCTCTTGTCACGCTTTTCGGGAGTGTTCATGAGAACATGCCTCAAGCTGGAGGAAGCATGCGGAGCACATTGTTCCCTAACTTTGGCAGCATGCTCAGTGTGGCAGATCAACACCCAAAAGGCGAGCACTGGGATGAGGAGAACGTTCACAGGGACGACGATGAATATGCATCTGGAGGTGACGATGAAGACAATGTGCACAGCCCGCTGCTGTCACGACAGGCCACAAACACGGATGTGAAGGACCATGGTCACCACGGAAGCACTTTGGGCATGAGAAGGCGAAGCATGTTGGGAGAGGGTGGGGAGGCAGTCAACAGCACTGGCATTGGTGGGGGCTGGCAACTCGCATGGAAATGGTCGGAGCGACAAGGCGATGATGGCAAGAAGGAAGGAGGCTTCAAAAGAATCTACTTGCACCAAGAGGGAGTGCCGGACTCAAGGGGCTCTGTTGTTTCACTTCCTGGTGGGGGTGATGCCCCTGAAGGCAGTGGGTTCATACATGCTGCTGCTTTGGTAAGCCACTCGGCTCTTTACTCCAAGGATCATCTGGAAGAGCGCATGGCGGCCGGTCCAGCCATGATGCATCCGTCGGAGGCGGCTGCCAAAGGTCCAAGCTGGAAAGATCTGTTTGAACCTGGTGTCAGGCGTGCACTAGTCGTCGGTATTGGAATTCAGATGCTTCAACAGGTAGAGACTATACTTATTTCTTCAATTACTGTATTCTAGATATGCACATGAGAATATGAATTTGACCTCCAAGTACTAAGCAGCTACATTCTTCTTCAAGAGCAATTCACCTTTTTTTCTCTTTTATGTTGTCTAATAACGAATAGCTATATGATATTTTTTGAACTTTGAATAGCTATATGATGATGAGAGTTCACTAAACTTTTGGAGTATTTTCTTTGTGTAGTTCGCTGGAATAAATGGAGTTTTGTACTACACTCCGCAAATTCTTGAGCAAGCTGGTGTGTCGGTTCTTCTTTCCAGTCTTGGCCTCAGTTCAGCATCAGCATCCATATTGATCAGTTCTCTCACGACCTTGCTCATGCTCCCTAGCATTGGTTTAGCTATGAGGCTTATGGATATATCCGGAAGAAGGTAACTTGCTTGCTTTGCGTTCATCATCATCTCAGTATTATTTATCACTTACCAGATCGCTTACTCTATCATACATTATTTCCCTTTCTGCAGGTTTCTGCTACTGGGCACAATTCCAGTCCTGATAGCATCTCTAGTTGTCCTCGTTGTGTCCAATGTTATCAGCTTGAGCACGGTGCCCCACGCGGTGCTCTCCACAGTTAGCGTCATCGTCTACTTCTGCTGCTTCGTCATGGGTTTTGGTCCAATCCCCAACATTCTATGTGCGGAGATTTTCCCCACGAGGGTCCGTGGCCTCTGCATCGCGATCTGTGCCCTGACATTCTGGATATGTGACATCATTGTTACCTACAGCCTTCCTGTGATGCTGAATGCTATTGGCCTAGCAGGTGTCTTTGGTATATATGCAGTTGTTTGCTGCATCTCCTTTGTGTTCGTCTACCTCAAGGTCCCAGAGACAAAGGGCATGCCCCTTGAGGTCATCACCGAGTTCTTTGCAGTCGGGGCAAAGCAAGCGCAGGCCAACATTTCCTGATTTCTTATGGAGCCTTGCTTTCATTTTGTACACTGCAAACTGCAAAATGGACAGGTCGTCCTGATGATCAAAAAAACTTGCGGAAAGAAGATATCTGTTTGTGCTCCTTATGCAATACAAAGAGTTCATCACCAGGAACAGGAAGCTGCAAAGTAGGAAAAGCTGATGCCATTCGTCATCATTTCTTCCTTGTTAGTATTGTAATTCATCATTAGAATATGGTAGGGATATTCAATTTGCTAATCTGATCCTAAATCACTATGCTTGTGTTCTGAATAAAGCAAAATCATGCTTTTCATGTCGATTTGCAAGCTTTTGCACTCTGTTAAATGTATTGTTATGTTTTGGGTAAATGAAGTATTTTTTGTCAACCTCTCTTGGTTCAGAAAGAAGCTATTGTTATTTGTTAACCATACTCTTGAAAGCCCAGAAAATTGCTCTTGACACATTTGTCGGATGGATGGTTATAATGATAAGGAATTTTAATAGTTAATACGAAACTGAAGTTATAAAAAATGTCTCGTATAAAACTGACACTCATGACTAATTTAGAGACTATACTTGCAACATAGTAACATGCAAATCATACCCTCCGTCCCTAAATGAGTGACTTCTAGATTCATATGTATGCACACATAAAACACGTCTAGATTTTTTTCTTTTTCAAAAAGGGGATCTACTCCGGCCTCTGCATCCATGGATCTACCCGGCCTCTGCACACATAAAATACGTCTAGATATATGTCAATATAGACAAATTCAAGTCACTCATTTTCAAACGCGGAATATGTGATATTAAAATTTTAATGGATTCACTTTTGTTTTGTTGCGGCTTGATGGACCAAAAATGATTTGCTACCATGGATACACTCCCATATTGATAGTTCATCGCCTCAATACAGTTAAGTCAACATAGATCTACCATATGGTGAGCTATTCCGTATCCAAGATACAAAAACCCACAAGAATACCACATCATAATTTATAGATTAAATTTAATTCACCCCACAGCTAAGTTTGGAGCATTGTGTTATATTGTGATTCAAATTCAATAAGAAGGCTAACGGCGGAGCAAAGCGAGGCCCGTCGCCTGTAAGCTTGGGCTAAAGTGAAACGGAGAGTTATGTCCTAACATGGACTTCTGGAAGGGTAGGAGGCAAAGCTCCCTTGCAGTATGAATCATTAATGACATACTTTTTCACTTTTATATATACTTTTTATAAGCCTTCGGTTGCGATAAGTCGCATCTGATAATCCCCACACTGTGTAAACACTATCTATATAGTAAAGTTTCGATGGCTGACGTCCATAGTTTGGCGCCCATAGTTTTTGCTTCTCTTTGTTGAAGAGATTTTCTGCGTTAAATCTTGTGTCCCCTACATATGGTTCGTTCATTCCTTTGTGTTTATAACAGTGTACATGGACATCAGTGCTTCCTGCATATTAAAAAAATTAAAATTATTTTTATAAGTTTCAAAAATCATCAGTAAAATCCTAAACATAGCGCTAATGAAGTATCCCACAAACATGCAAAATATCAAACTCAAAGTAATATGTATTTTAAGCTGCAGAAAAATGACAAAATCAAAAATATCAACTTGAAAAAAATGTGTATTTTAAGCTACACAAAAATGTCAAAAACGTAGATCTGAATACAGTGATTTCAAATCTCACAAAAAGATCAAACTTGTTATTTTTGTATAGCTCAGAATGCAGAACATTTCCAATCAAGATTTTACTCGTTTGTGGGATACAACATCAACTAATTTCAGGATTTTGTTTCACATTTTTTTTAAAAGTTGTAAATATAGTTTTTAAAAAATTTAAAAAGTAGGAGCCAAAAGTACTTTTCGATCAAGTTAGCCAATGTAAACTCACAAGGATTATTAAAAAAAGCATCCTTATGAGCTAATTTTTTAACTAGCCTACACTGCTTTCTAATTTCGAAAGCATGGATATTTTGAAGTAAAGACACTGATATGATCTATCATATCAAATAAAAATGCATCTCGTAAAAGTACAACACTCAGTGTCACAAGATAGGAGAAGCAGTTTTCTTCTAACCCGCTCCCGCGTGTGACGCCGTCGCGCCACACCGGGGCATCTCCGACCTTCCCTCCACGACTCCATGATGACCCACAAGTATAGGGGTGTATCGTAGTACTTTCGATAAATAGGAGTGTCGATCCCAACGAGAAGCAGAAGATGCTGAACTGTGGTATGGAGCAGAAACTCTCTGCAAATACTTAGCGAACAGATTTTTAGTGGTTTTCTAATAAGGCAACAAAACGAAGTGAAAGTAATAAAGAACAAACGCAGCAAGTGGCTCAATCCTTTCTTAGCAAAGGACAAGCCGGTGGAAATACTTATAAGGACCAAACGTTCTCGAGGACAAATGGGAATTCTGTCAAGTGCTTTCGCTTCAAATAGCTGAGTACTCTTCTTTGGTGTTGTAAGTGTTGTGTGGGTGAACCTGTGCTAATGTACCGACCTTACTTGGACTAATACATACTTGTGATTAAACCCCCTGCAAACGTCCATAACTACAAGAAAGTAATTAAGATATAAATCTAAGCACAACCTTAAACTCTGAGATCCTACGCTCCCTTGTGCAAAGGTGTCCTAACGGGGTTCAGGTTTCTGTCACTTCGGCAACCCCACAATTAGTAGCAATGTATTCCCCTAGGCCCATAAATGGTGAAGTATCATGTAGTCGATGTTCACATGACACCACTAGAAGAATAGCACCACAACTTAAATACTAACCATTGAATAACAACTCAACACAAATCAACACAAATCCATTAATAACAACATGAATTCTCCCATGTCCTCAAGAACTAAACGAACTACTCACGAGACATCATATGGATCAAGATCAAAGATGATATAATAATGGATAATAATCTGAACATAAACAATAATCCAATGGTTCCACTCACAAGCATCAACTATAATAGTAATTAACACCGGGGAAGTTTCCCCTAAAAACTAAAGCAATATCCAACACAATTGTTACAGCGAGACGGAGTGGTGATGATGGTGATAGTGGAGATGATGGTGTGGATGATGATGATCCCGATGAAGCCTAGCTTGACGATGGTGTTGATGGCGACGATCTCCCCTCTCCGAGAAGGAATTCCCCTGGTAGAAATATGTCTGCCGGAGAGATCTTTCTCTCTCGGTGTTTTCCACCTCCCAGAGGCGGCAAAAATCTATCTGTGGTTCCTCCCCTAGCCTTAGGGTTCCATAGGGAAGATATAGACGAATGGGCGGAGTCGGGAGCCGGACAGGTGGGCTACACCTGCCCTAGGCGTGGCCCAGGGTGGGCCCGCGCCTAGGGGGATGTGGGCCCCCTGTGGCCCTTCTTTGCTCCTCCTTTTGGCTTCCTCAATATTCTTGAAAAATAATATTTTCCCATATTTTTCTGGTATTTTTCTGATCTTCGTGAAATTGCATCAAAACGCCCTCTTTTCCATCAGAATCCAGGCTCCGACAGTCCATCCTCCAAGAATCATCCAACATGCATTATCCGTGGAAAAGACATAAGTAATACCTCATAATAAGACAAATATCAATGAATAGAGGTAGATTATGATATAGAAAGGTGATGCAAATTGGGCGTATCAACTCCCCCAAGCTTAGACCTTCGCTTGTCCCCAAGCGAAAACTTAGCTCAGTAAACATGTCCAAAGGTTTATGGAGTAAGGTGTCGATAAAAGAATACGAACAAGAAGCATCACACTTACCATTACACAACTCATAGAAGAAAGCAACTCACCAGTATATAACTTAGCTTGCAACCAAGTACATCAGTCACAATAGAGATGCATAAAGATAAATCATAATTGGAATTGGCAAACTTGTTCTTGGGCAGAGAAAACCTGGCAAACAGTTTCTAAAAAAAACTTTTTGTAGAAGTTTTAAAATAGGAGCACTCTTTGCTCAAAATGTTTTTCACAAGTGAAGGCTTTCAAAGTAATACTCAATATATAAGAGTTTTGTGCAAACAAGTAAGATAGAGAACATGATTGAATAAATCACCATATGAATGCTTGAAACACAACAACTCAAATGCTTGCTGGAGATAGAGAGGAAGTAGGTTTACTGACTCAAACTGGTAAAAAGGAGAAAGGTCCCTTCATAAAGGGTAGCAGGGATTACAAGTCATAAAGAGCTTCCAAAATATTATGGTACTTACTAGCTTTGAGCCCTCATTGCCCCTATCATAGGCATCTTGAGATGATTAAGGTTAAAGTACACAAAGATGGAGTATATGCTTGACGAAATATAAGTTGGCAATCTCATGTCCCTTGAATATGAGGGCCACTCCTCATGCTACTCAACTTTAGTCACCGGTAAGTTCTTGTCATTGTAAGTATTTGAATATCATAGAGAACCACCAACGGGGTACCCCTTACACATGCTACAGGAGCTATCCCATAACCAAAATGATAAGGCAAGCAGACAGTAAGCATCTCAGTGATCTTTTTATTTACTATATGTATAGATTTTTATTGAGGATGCTTCATAGATAGCTCACTATGGTGATGTTGCAAGTTTCCACCATGATTAGGCATGGCTTATTCTAGCTGCCCAGGCGTTTCTCTAACACAAAAATACAGACTCCATGGACTTACAAGTTCCCTCTTTATTTCAGACCGTTGACATCCATAGACAAAAGAGCACGATATCAATTGAGTACAAAGTACAAGTGCAATGTTGAAAACGTTCCCCGTGACAACACGGTTCTGCTAATTCCAATGTATAGATGCAAGCATATACAACTTAGATGGCACAATGGTTCAAGTCTATTAGGGGCAAGAAAATAAGGTGTGCCATCAAGTTCGTGAGAGCTTTACTAACTAGTTTTCACATAACAAAATACTTTTTAATTTGAAAGGTAGATGAAGCTTGAGAATTTGCTTAGAATAGCAAAAGCTACTAGGTAGGTATAGTGGACACAAGTGGCAAAGGTTTTGGTTCAAAGGGATTGGAAACATGAGAAGTATGCCTTCTCAAAATAGGTTTTTTGGCTAGCAAGGCTGGGTACCAAGCAAGAGAGTTGAAAGAAACAAGCAGACATACAAGTAATAAAGCCAAACATGCAATATTCCTTGAAGACACAAAAGATCTTAAATAAAGAATACTAAGCTTATGATCCAACAAGAAAGAAAATAAATGATACAAAATACCTGTAATCTTTTCACTTTTTCTTTCAAACCTCAAAAAGTTTTGCTACTGGCCAGAACTCGGTTTGCCAAAACAAATTTAGATCCACTTGATGATCCCAAAGTGGTGCCAATACTGATCAACAAGATCCATCATATAATAGAGATTGCAAACTAAAATAAGAAGTGCAAAAAGTAAAAGATGAAACTTCTCATTAATATTCCAATAAAGGCACTCACACCAAGGGATACATAGATAACAAACTAAAGGAGAGATACTTCCACATGCAAACCAAACTATAAGATAAACTCTCTACCAAATATACGAATCCACTAAAAAGGTAAAACATAAAAGATAATGGTGGTGATACCGCGACACTCCCCCAAGCTTGGAACAAACCAAGGGGATGCCAACCCTGTTGATAAATTACTCCTTCGATGGTGGTGGTGTTCTCTTGATAAGCTCCTCAATAAGTTTCCTTAACTCCTCAATCTCAAAGGTTAGAGTACGAATCAATTCCGAGTTTTGCTCAATGCGATTCATGATCATATCGGACCGAGAGTTCCAGTCCTTATTATTCTTTCCCCACTCTTCCTTCTTAGTGTACTCCTCCCCTGCATGGTTAGAATGAGGCATGTCCCACATCGAGGGCAAGTTCCCTTTGGGCACGTATTGATATTGACGCTCATGTATAATAGTGTGGAAGGGTTTCTTGGTACTTGGAGGAGGTGACTGTGGAGAGAGGGCATGATGTCGAGATTTCCCTCCTGTAGACATCCGTGCTATCCTCTTAAGCTTGGTAGGTTTTGCCATCACTCCAATTCTTGCGACGGTAGCGCGGGTGTCCGGTTGCTTTTCCTCCTCCATATCTTCTTCATAACCTACCAAAATCTCCTCCTCCTTGGGTTTGTGAGGATCGTCTTCCTCGGGCTTCTTGCCTTTGTCGTTGGTAGAGACCATGGTGCTCTAAACTTGAGAAGATTTCCTGAAAAAACAAATTGAAACGAAAACACGACGAGAACATGATGCACGAACCTCGAGGGATCCGGGGTGTTATATATTGCGAAGTTTCAATGCATAAGGAAGGTTTTGACACGGAAACAAAGGCGAGAGAGTTCGAGGTGGCACACCCCCTCAAAGGTCTGCCAGGTGTGCACTGGGGTGGGTTTGTCCACCCCGGACTCTGTTTACTCTTCGGTTCCGTCTCGTATCTTCCCTTATGTATTAAAAACATCAAAAATATAAAAAGATTGGGGTTTCACGAACCTTCTGTTTTCACCACTTTTACCTAGTCAAAGATGAACTCTGCAGATTCATTTTATCCTTCTCCTGGAAGTTTACTTTACTCACAAGGCAATACACAAACTTAAATGGCAACATTAGTGTCACAACAAACCTTTAGGTTCACACTTCAACTGAAATCTATCAAAATAAAGGCTTCTATAAGAGGCAAATGCAAATGATAACAGAAATCTGTCAAAACAGACCAGCAGGTAAAGATTGATTTTTTCAAAAATCTTCTGTTGCTCAAATCAAAAAATGCAGAACTAATTAAAGTTGGGTAACAACTTGGAGAACAATATCAGAAAAATACAGCTCAATCCGACATACTGGGCTCCCTCACGAATTTTTACAATGCAGCACAAAAAAATCTGTCCTAGGACAGCCGCTTTTCACAACTCCTCTACTTCACAAAAGTAGTTGAACTTGACACAAAAACCTAAACAAAAAGGATAAGGAGCGGTTATTACAGAGATAATAACTTCCAAGACTCAACCAAACTCTTGGGTTATCTCCCAACAAGTACTTTTCTTTTATGCCTTTAAGTAAGGCTTGAAACTTTGAAAGATGCTCACATAGGAGATACATATCTAGAGTGAAGAAGAGCATCAAGAAGCAAATAACCAACACATTTGAGTCTAACCCTTTTCCTATGCATGGGAGTATCATGATAAAATGAATTGTCAAAACAAAAAGCTACTAGCATAGGAAGACAAAACAATTTTAACTTCAAAGCTTTCAACATAAAACGGGGAAACTTAACATTATTGAGATGCATAAAACCATGTTTCCCTCTCTCATAATAACTTTTAGTCAAACTTTGAATAAAGTTGACAATATATCTGTCACTGGTAACAACTTTATCATCTGAGTAAGCATACTTACAGTCACCAAAAAGAGGTCCAAGGTCATAAACCGGATCAATAGAAGCAAGTTGTTCCATCCCGAAATCTTTACGCAAGCTGTTTTCACGAGGAGCTTTAGCAAATTTGGAAAAGTTAAACTCATAAGAATCTCCATCAAACTTAGTTAAAACTTTCTCCTTCTTACAATCTATAATAGCTCCACAAGTGTTCAAGAAAGGTCTGCCAAAAATGATAGGACAAGTTTTGCTAGCTGCTGAATTAAGCACTAGGAAATCAGCAGGATACTTAATCTTACCACAATGAACCTCTCCACATCTCTTATAATACCAATGGGATAAATGGTTGATACGTCGGAAACATATCTATAATTTTTGATGCTCCATGCTTGTTTTGTATCTACTTTGCTTTGCTTTGCTTATACTTTGAGGTGTTTTTATATCTTTTCTGGAACTAACCTATTAACAAGTTGCCACAGTGCTAGTTGCATGTTTTCTTCTGTTTTTGGTTCCAAAAAGGAAGAAAATCAATATTCTCGGAATTGGACGGGACAAAAGCCAAAGTCATTATTTTTCCCGGAGCAACACGGAACCAAGCGAGGAGGGGGCCACAGGTGGCCCCTAGGCGCGGGCAAGCCCTGGAGGTGCCTGGAGGGGGTGTGGGCCCCTTGGACCCCCACCGACCTTGATTCTTGCGCCTATAAGAAGCCTCCGATCCAAAAACCCTAGGGGATCCAGAAGAAATCCACGAAAACCTCTGTAGCCCCGCCGCCACCGAAAGGGAGATTCGGGGGACAGAAAGTGTCTGTTCCGGCACCCTGTCGGGACGGGGAAGTGCTCCCAGAGCCATATCCATCGATATCCACCAACATCTCCATCACCGTTGCCGATTCCCATGATGAGGAGGGAGTAGTTCTTCCTTGAGGCTAAGGGCTCTACCGATAGCTATGTGTTCATCCCTCTCTCCATGCATGATCTTGTGGTCATGAGCTTTGTAATCAAGTAGATCTACCTTGCTACTCAAGTGCTTTAATAGATCTCTGCTCTCCCCATGTGTGTGAAAGTGACAGCGTGCACGCCATGGTGGCACTTAGGTTTGAGTCTACATAAATACTCTTTGTGATTTAATAGATCTATGCTTTTCCCCACGTGTGTGAAAGTGACAGCGTGCATACCGTGTGTGGCACTTTGGCTAGATTGAATATTTGTTATGAGTAATATTTGGAGTTGGATGTCTCTATGAAATTGTGGTGTTTGTTGGAACCATCTAGCGCTCAAGGTGACAGTGTGGGTTATCTAGATTGGTGAAGGTGGACTTTGAGGAGTGCTACTATAGCCCTACCGATGATTAGAGTGTCCAACCGGAGAGTAGTTAAGAGTAGTATCATGAAGAGAGGATATCTATATGAGAGAGTGTTCACTAGTGAAAGTATGATCCCTAGGCCTTGTTTCTAAACATTGAAACACTGCTTGCATCTAGATCTGTTGCATGTTTGCTTGCTTTAGTCTTTACCTCACCGTCAAGCTCTTTTCTAGCACCGTTACCACTTGTATTTCACTATCTCTTCGCTGAACTAGTGCACCTATACACCTGACAAGTGTATTGGGTGTGTTAGGGACACAAGAGACTTCTTGTATCTCGATTGCAGGATTGCTTGAGAGGGAATACCTTTGACCACTTCCTCCCTGAGTTCGATAAACCTTGGGTAATCCACTTAAGGAAACTTGCTGTTGTTCTACAAAACTCTGCACTTGGAGGCCCAACAACTGTATACAAGAATAGAAGTGCGTAGACATCAATGGTTTCCTTATTTGGAAGGTGGATAACCATATCAATGTCCTCAAGCTCACAAGGACCAATGTCATGCATAATTTCCCTGTAAAGCTCATAAGGAATAGCACTAGAACTAGCACCAATATCACATAAACCATAGTAGCAATGATCACCAATTTTAACAAAAAGCACAGGAACACTAGCTTTTCTAGCTTTACTAGGATTAGAGATAATATTAGAAGCGTCTTCATAGAAGAAAATGTGCTCATCCTCTATATTTCTAGTGACAGGGTCTTTCACAATAGGTACCACAGGTTCAACAATCAATTGCCCATCAGGCTCCATAGTTTTCTTTGTACCTTTGTTATTTTCACTAATAATCATATAATACTCCTTTACCTTAGCTGGGAAAGGAACTTTCTCATCATAAGTTCATGCACAATATGATTAGTAGTACAAACTTCGGTACTTCTAAAAAGAACATGACAAACAACATCTTTATAAGGAGCATGGTACTTATTCCACTTCTTCTTGGGAATTTCTATGTAAGAGGCAAAGGCCTTAAAACAGTTGGCAGTACTTTGGGAATCAAGACTAACTCATTGATATTAAGTCATCAGTTCCCATAAAATATTTAATGCATTCATAATCATAGTTTATACCTGAATTTCTTCCTTTGTCATTCTCCCAAGCTTTAGTGTTTTCTTGAATACAGTCTAAGAGATCCCATTTAGCTTCTTCCTTCATACGTGTGAATGATCCAGCACAAGAAGCATCTAGTAAATCTTTATCATGAAGAGAAAGCATAGAATAAAAGTTATTGATGATAATATTGTTAGGGAGTTCATCAATAGGAAATTTAAGCATTAGTAACTTCAATATCCCCTAAGCTTGGACTGCACTCTCTCCATCATGAGGCCAAAAGTTATATACCAGGTTTCTATCCTTATGAATTTCACTGGGAGGATAAAATTTAGAATAAAAGAGTGATGCCATCTCCTCCCATTCCATGGATTGTCCATTCTTCAGTAGCTTATACCATTCTTCAGCTCTCCCTTTCAAGGATATGGAGAGTAACTTATTCTTCACCTGTTCAGTTGTGATACCTGCACACTTAAACAACCCATAGAATTCATGGATAAAAAGCAAGTGATCATAAGGAGCAGAAGGTGCTGAACAGTGGTATGGAGTAGGAACTCTCTGCAAATACTTAGCAAACGGATTTTTAGTGGTTTTCTAATAAAGCAACAAAACAAAGTGCAAGTAATAAAGAACAAACGCAACAAGTGGCCCAATCCTTTCTTAGCAAAGGAAAAGCCGGTTGAAAAACTTATAAAGACCCAAACGTTCTCGAGGACACATGGGAATTCTGTCAAGTGCTTTCGCTTCAAATAGCTGAGTACTCTTCTTTGGTTTTGTAATTGTTGTGTGGGTGAACCTGTGCTAATGTACCGACCTTACTTGGACTAATACATACTTGTGATTAAACCCCTTGCAAACATCTATAACTACAGGAAAGTAATTAAGATATAAATCTAACCACAACCTTAAACTCTGAGATCCTACGCTCCCTTGTGCCAAGGTGTCCTAACGGGGGTTCAGGTTTCCGTCACTCTGGCAACCCCACAATTAGTAGACAAATACACAATGCATTCCCCTAGGCCCATAAATGGTGAAGTATCATGTAGTCGATGTTCACATGACACCGCTAGAAGAATAGCACCACAACTTAAATACTAAACCATTGAATAATAACTCAACACAAATCCACTAAAAACAGCATGACTTCTCCCATGTCTTCAAGAACTAGACGAACTACTCACAAGACATCATATGGATCAAGATCAAAGATGATATGATAATGGATAACAATCTGAACATTAATAATAATCCAATGGTTCCACTCACAAGCATCAACTACAATAGTAATTAACACCGAGAAAGTTTCCCCTAAGAACTAAAGCAATATCCAACACAATTGTTACAACGGTACGGAGTGGTGATGATGGTGCTGGTGGAGATGATGGTGTGGATGATGATGATGATGATCCTGATGAAGCCTAGCTTGATGACGGTGTTGATGGCGACGATCTCCCCTCTCCGGGAAGGAATTCCCCTAGCAGAAATCTGTCTGTCGAAGAGATCTTTCTCTCTCGGTGTTTTCCGCCCCCCAGAGGTGGCAGAAATCTATCTGTGGTCGCCCCCTGAGGCTTAGGGTTCTGTAGAGAATATATATGCGAATGGGCGGAGTTGGGAGCCGGGCAGGTGGGCCACACCTGCCCTAGGCGCGGGGTCAGGCGGGCTCGCGCCTAGGGATGTGTGGGCCGCCTGCGGCCCTTCTTCGTCCCTCCTTCCGGCTTCCTCAATCTTCTGGAAAAATAATATTTTCCCATTTTTTTCTGGTATTTTCCGTTCTTCGCGAAATTGCATCAAAACGCCCTCTTTTCCATCAGAATCCAGACTCCGACAGTCCATCCTACAAGAATCATCCAACATGCATAAACAGAGGAAAAGACATGAGCAATACCTCATAATAAGACAAATATCAATGAATAGAGGTAGATTATGATATAGAATGGTGATGCAAATTGGGCGTATCAACTCCCCGAAGCTTAGACCTTCGCTTGTCCCCAAGCTAAAACTGAGCTCGGTAAACATGTCCACAGGTTTATGGAGTGAAGTGTCGATAAAAGAATATGAACAAGAAGCATCACACTTACCATTACACAACTCATAGAATAAAGCAACTCACCATTATATAACTTAGCTTGCAACCAAGTACAACAGTCACAATAGAGATGCATAAAGATAAATCATAATTGGAATTGGCAAACTTGTCCTTAGTCAGAGAACACCTGGCAAATAGTTTCACAAAAAGATTTTTGTAGAAGTTTTCACAACAAGAGCACTCTTTGCTCAAAAAGGTTTTCCACAAGTGAAGGATTTCAAAGTAATACTCAATAGATAAGAGTTTTGTGCAAACAAGGAAGATAAAGAACATGATTGAATAAATCACCATATGAATGATTGAAAAACATCAACTCAAATGCTTGTTGGAGATAGAGAGGAAGTAGGTTTACTGACTCAACTTGGAAAATAGGAGAAATTTCCCTTCATAGAGGGTAGCAGGGATTACAAGTCATAAAGAGCTTCCAAAAGATTATGGTACTTACTAGCTTTGAGCCCTCATTGCCCCTATCATAAGCATCTTGAGATGATTAAGGTTAAAGTGCACAAAGATGGAGTATATGCTTGGCGAATTATAAGTTGGCAATCTCATGTCCCTTGAATACGAGGGACACTCCTCATGTTACTCAACTTTAGTCACCGGTAAGTTCTTGTCATTATAAGTATATGTGTATCATAGAGAACCGCCAACGGGGTACCCCTTACAGATGGTACAGGAGCTATCCCATAACCAAAATGACAAGGAAAACAGATAGTGAGTATCTCAGCGATCTTTTTATTTACTATGTGTATAGCTTTTTATTGGGGATGCTTCACAGATAGCTCACTATGGTGATGCTGCAAGTTTCCACCATGATTAGGCAAGGCTTAGGCTAGTGGCCCATGCGTTTCTCTAACACAAAATACAAACTCCATGGACTTACAAGTTCCCTCTTTATTTCACACTGTTGACATCCATAGACAAAAGAGCACGATATCAATTGTGTACAAAGTACAGGTGCAATGTTGAAAAAGTTCCCCGTGACAGCATGGTTCTACTAATTCAAACGTATAGATGCAAGCATATACAACTTCGATGGCACAATGGTTCAAGTCTATTAGGGGCAATAAAATAAGGTGTGCCATCAAGTTCGTGAGAGCTTTACTAACTAGTTTTGACATAACAAAATACTTTTTAATTCGAAAGGTAGACGAAGCTTGAGAATTTGCTTGGAATAGCAAAAGCTACTAGGTAGATATGGTGGACACAAGTGGCAAAGGTTTTGGTTCAATGGGATTGGAAACATGAGAAGTATGCCTTCTCAAAACAGGTTTTTGGCTAGCAAGGCTGGGTAGCAAGCAGGAGAGTTGAAATAAACAAGCAAACATACAACTAATAAAGCCAAAAATGCAATCTTCCTTGAAGACACAAAAGATCTTAAATAAAGAATACTAAGCTTATGAGCCAACAAGAAATAAAGTAAATGATACAAAATACCTGTAAGCTTTTTCTCTTTTTCTTTCAAACCTCAAAAAGTATTGCTACTGACCATAACTTGGTTTGCCAAAACCAATTTGGATCCACTTGATGATCCTAAAGTGATGCCAATAATGATCAACAAGATCCATCATATAATAGAGATTGCAAACTAAAAATAAGAAGTGCAGAAAAGTAAAAGATGAAGCTTCTCATTAATATTCCAATAAAGGCACTCACACCAAGGGATACATAGATAATCAACTAAAGGAGAGATACTTCCACATGCAAACCAAACTATAAGATAACCTCTCTACCAAAGATACGAATCCACTAAAAAGGTAAAAGATAATGGTGGTGATACCGCGGCACTCCCCAAGCTTAGAACAAGCCAAGGGGATGCCAAACCTGATGATGAATTACTCCTTTGGTGGTGGTGGTGTTCTCTTGATAAGCTCCTCAATAAGTTTCCTTAACTCCTCAATCTCAAAGGTTAGAGTACGAATCAACTCCGAGTTTTGTTCAATGCGGTTCATGATCATATCGGATCGAGAGTTCCAGTCCTTATTATTCTTTTCCCACTCTTCCTTCTCAGTGTACTCCTCCCTCGGAGGAGGTGACTGTGAAGAGAGGGTATGACGTCGAGATTTCCCTCTTGTAGACATCTGTGCTGTCCCCTTAAGCTTGGTAGGTTTTTCCACCAATCCAATGCTTGTGACGGTAGTGCGGGTGTCTGGTTGCTTGTCCTCCTCCATGTCTCCTTCATATCCTACCAAAATATCCTCCTCCTTGGGTTTGTGAGGATCGTCTTCCTCCGGCTTCTTGCCTTTGTCATTGGCGGAGACCATGGTGCTCTAAAGTTGAGAAGATTTCCTGACAGAAACAGATCGAAACAAAAACACGACGAGAACACGATGCACGAACCTCGGGGGATCCGGGGGTTATATATTATGAAGTTTCAATGCATAATGAAGGTTCTGATACGGAAACGAGGCGGAGACGGAGTTCGAGGGTGGAACACCCCATCCAGGCGCGGCCAGGCTAGGCTCGCGCCTGGGGTGGGTTTGTCCACCCTGGACTCTGTTTCCTCTTCGGTTCCGTCTCATAGCTTCCCTTATGTATTAAAAACATCAAAAATATAAAAATATTGGGTTTTTACGAACCTTCTGTTTTCACCACTTTTACCTAGTCAAAGACGAACTCTGCAGGCTCCTTTTTTCCTTCTCCTGGAAGTTTCCTTTCCTCACAAGGCAATACACAAAATTCAATGGCAACATTAGTGCAAGCAAAAAAACAAACCTTTAGGTTCAAACTTCAACTGAAATTTATCAAAACAAAAGCTTCTATAAGAGGCAAATGCAAATGATAACAGGCATCTGTCAAAACAGACCAGCAGGTAAAGATTTATTTTTTCGAAAACCTTCTGTGTAGAACTAATGAAAGTTGGGTAAAAACTTGGAGAACAAGATCATGAAAATACAGCTCCATCCGACATACTGAGATTCCTCACGGATTTTTACAATGCAGCACAAAAATCTATCCCAGGACATCCACTTTTCACAACTCCTCTACTTCACAAAAGTAGTTGAACTTGACACAAAAACCAAAACAAAAAGGATAAGGAGCGGTTATTACAGAGGTAATAACTTCCAAGACTCGACAAAACTCTTGGGTTATCTCCCAACAAGTACTTTTCTTTAATGCCTTTAAGTAAGGCTTGAAACTTTCAAAGATGCTCACAAAGGAGATATAAATCTAGAGTGAAAAAGAGCATCAAGAAGCAAATAACCAACACACTTGAGTCTAACCCACTTCCTATGCATGGTAATGTCATGACTCATGATAAAACAAATTGTTGAAACAAAAATCCACAAGCATAGGGAGACAAAACAGATGCAACTTCAAAGCTTTCAACATAAAACAGGGAAACTTAACATGATTGAGATGCATAAAACCGTGTTTCCCTCTCTCATAATAAATTTCAGTAGCACTTTGAATAAAGTTGACAATATAACTGTCACTGGCAACAACTTTATCATAATAATAAACATACTTACAGTCACCAAAACGAGGTCCAAGGTCATAAACTGGATTAATAGAAGCAAGTTATTCCATCTTGAAATCTTTATTAGGCAAGCTATTTTCACAAGGAGCTTTAGCAAATTTGGAAAGTTAAACTCATAAGAATCTCCATCAAACTTAGTTAAAACTTTCTCCTTCTTACAATCTATAATAGCTCCACAAGTGTTCAAGAAAGGTCTACCAAAAATGATAGGACAAGTTTTGCTAGCTACAGAATTAAGCACTAGAAAATCAGCAGGATACTTAGTCTTACCACAAAGAACCTCCACCTCTCTTACAATACCAATAGGGCAAATAGTTTCCTTATTTGCAAGGTGAATAACCACATCAATGTCCTCAAGCTCACAAGGACCAATTTCATGCATAATTTTCCTGTAAAGCTCATAAGGAATATCACTAGAACTAGCACCAATATCACATAAACCATGGTAACAATGATCACCAATTTTAACACAAAGCATAGGAACACTAGATTTTCTAGCTTTACTAGGATGAGAGATAATATTAGAAGCGTCTTCAAAGAAGACAATGTGCTCATCCTCTATATTTCTAGCGTTAAGATCTTTCACAATAGCTACCATAGGCTCAATATTCAATTGCTCAACAGGCTCCAAAGTTTTCTTTGCACTTTTACTATTTGCACTAATCATCATAGAATACTCCTTTACCTTAGCTGGGAAAGGTAGTTTCTCAACATAAGGTTCAGGCACAATATGATGAGTAGTACAAACTTCAGTACTTCTAACAGGAACATGACTAACCACATCTTTATAAGGAGCATGGTACTTATTCCACTTCTTCTTGGGAATTTCTATGTAAGAGGCAAAGGCCTTAAAATAGTTGGCAATACTTTGGGAATCAAGACCAAACTCATTACTAATATCACGAAAGTTATCAGTTCCCATAAAAGATTTAATGCATTCATAATCATAGTTTATACCTGACTTTCTTCCTTTGTGATTCTCCCAAGCTTCAGTGTTTTCTTGAATACGGTCTATTAGATCCCATTTAGCTTCTTCCTTCATACGTGTGAATGATCCAGCACAAGAAGCATCTAGTAAATCTTTATGATGAAGAGAGAGCCTAGCATAAAAGTTATTGATAATAATATTGTTAGGGAGTTCATGAATAGGACATTTAAGCATTAGTAACTTCAATCTCCCCCAAGATTGAGCTATACTCTCTCCATCATGAGGCCAAAAGTTATATATCAGGTTTCTATCCTTATGAATTTCACTGGGAGGATAAAATTTAGAATAAAAGAGAGATGCCATCTCCTCCCATTCCATGGATCGTCCATTCTTCAGCAGCTTATACCATTCTTCAGCTCTCCCTTTCAAGGATATGGAGACTAACTTCTTCTTCACCTATTCAGTTGTGATACCTGCACACTTAAACAACCCGCATAATTCATGGATAAAGAGCAAGTGATCACCAGGATGGACAGTTCCATGCCCAAAATAATAATTATCCATAACACGATCAACAATACTTGTAGGTATCTTAAAAGGATCTATCTCAACAGGTGGTGGTTCATCTACTACCCTAGCAGTGGTAGTAGTTTTCCCAAATAGAAAACCAAGTGGGTTATCCATATTGGAAACAAAGTAACAAGAAGTAACAAAAAGCAATACACATAGTAGAAGTTTCCTTTACCAGTTCCACTCTTCAATAGCGCTTCACTCCCCGGCAACGGCGCTAGAAAATAGTCTTGATGACCCACACATATAGGGGTGTATCGTAATACTTTCGATAAATAGGAGTGTCGATCCCAACGAGGAGCAGAAGGTGCTGAACAGTGGTATGGAGCAGGAACTCTCTGCAAATACTTAGCAAACGGATTTTTAGTGGTTTTCTGATAAAGCAACAAAACGAAGTGCAAGTAATAAAGAACAAACACAACAAGTGGCCCAATCCTTTCTTAGCAAAGGACAAGCCGGTTGAAATACTTATAAAGACCCAAACGTTCTCGAGGACACATGGGAATTCTATCAAGTGCTTTCACTTCAAATAGCTGAGTACTCTTCTTTGGTGTTATAAGTGTTGTGTGGGTGAACCTGTGCTAATGACCTTACTTGGACTAATACATACTTGTGATTAAACCCTCTGCAAACATCTATAACTACAGGAAAGTAATTAAGATATAAATCTAACCACAGCCTTAAACTCTGAGATCCTACGCTCCCTTGTGCAAAGGTGTCCTAACGGGGGTTCAGGTTTCTGTCACTCCGGCAACCCCATAATCAGTAGCCAAATACACTATGCATTCCCCTAGGCCCATAAATGGTGAAGTATCATGTATTCGACGTTCACATGACACCACTAGAAGAATATCACCACAACTTAAATACTAAACCATTGAATAATAACTCAACACAAATCCACTAATAACAATATGACTTCTCCCATGTCTTCAAGAACTAGACGAACTACTCACAAGACATCATATGGATCAAGATCAAAGATGATTTGATAATGGATAACAATCTGAACATAAACAATAATCCAATGGTTCCACTCACAAGCATCAACTATAATAGTAATTAACACCGGGAAAGTTTCCCCTAAGAACTAAAGCAATATCCAACACAATTGTTACAGCGGGACGGAGTGGTGATGATGGTGCTGGTGGAGATGATGGTGTGGATGATGATGATGATCCCGATGAAGCCTAGCTTGATGACAGTGTTGATGGCGACGATCTCCCCTCTCCGGGAAGGAATTCCCCTGGCAGAAATCTGTCTGCCGGAGAGATCTTTCTCTCTCGGTGTTTCTGCCCTCGAGAGGTGGCGGAAATCTATCTATGGTCGCCCCTGGGGCTTAGGGTTCTGTAGGGAAGATATAGGCAAAGGGGCGGAGTCGAGAGACGGGCAGGTGGGCCACACCTACCCTAGGCGCAGGATCAGGTGGGCCCGCGCCTAGGGGGTGTGGGCCCCCTACGACCCTTCTTCGTCCCTCCTTCTGGCTTCCTCAATCTTCTGGAAAAATAATATTTTTCTGATCTTCGCGAAATTGCAACAAAACGCTCTCTTTTCCATCAGAATCCGGACTCCGGTAGTCCATCCTCCAAGAATCATCCAACATGCATAAACAGAGGAAAAGACATAAGCAATACCTCATAATAAGACAAATATCAATGAATATAGGTAGATTATGATATAGAAAGGTGATGCAAATTGGGCGTATCACTCCACCCTACTCCCCTCTCCCTTTCGCCGTCACGACGACGAAGCTAGGGCAAAGCCCGGATGAAACGGAGGCGACGGTCATCCCGAAGAGATGGGAGGTCCGAGGCGGTGGCGGCACAATCTGGATATCCAGCGGAGGTTTGGGCGGACAAACCACGGCAGGAGATTGTCAGCGAGTCACAACAATACAATGGTGGTGCGCAGGAGGCGGTTGTGCTACGGCGAGACCTGCTGGGGTCTGGCTTGACGCTGCAGCCGTCATCTATTGTCTCGGCCGGAAGTGGATTTTCATGCAGATGGTCCTGTTTTGGCTCTGCACCACAAGGACACCCGGGGCGGTGACCCTAGGCTTTGCGGTGGTGGTCACTTCCTTCGCCGGAGGTGGTCGACCGGTTTTGCGGCTGGTTTGGTGGATCTGGTTCCTTCATATATACTGTTGGAGATATGCCCCAGAGGCAATCATAATAGTGGTTATTATTATATCTTTGTGTTTATGATAAATGTTTACATTCATGGTATAACAGTATTAACCGGAAAAATTAATACTTGTGTGATTTGTAAACTAAATTAGAGTCCCTCGTAAAGCCTCTTTATAATACTAGCTTCTTGGTTAATAGATGATCGTGGTTTATCAATCATTAACATTGAGATGTTATTAACAACAAGATCATATCATTAGGAGAATGGTATGATTGACATACTCCTATAGATAAGCGTAGCATAAAGATCAAAGTCATTTCAATAGTTTGTTTGCTATAAGCTTTCTGATACATAGTAACCTAATTCCTTCGACCATGAGATCATGCTAATCACCATCACCAGAAGGATGCTTTGATGACATCAAATACCACACCGTAACTGGGTGGCTATTAAGGTGGCATTGAGTGTTCGGAAAGTATGGGTTGAGGCACATGGATCAAGAGTGGGATTTGTCCATCCATATGACGGATAGATATACTCTGGGCCCTCTTGGTGGAATGTCATCCAATTAGCTTGCAAGCATGTGATTGGCTCACAAGGGATCACATATCAGGAGCGAAAAGAGTACTTATAAGTACGAGGTTGAACTAGGTATGCGAGAGATACAAGCGATCAAAACCTCGGATAAGTAAAGTATCATGAGACAAAGGGAAATTGGTATCGTATGTATGTGGTTCATTCGATTGCAAAAATGTCGTAGAAATATGTAGCCATATGAATTTCAGTTCCTCTATTGGTTATTGATCGGAGAAGTGTCTCGCATGTCCATAATTCACAGACAACCGGGGAGAGACACATGAGATTCATTTTTTTAGTAGATGTTTTGAGAGATAGTGATATAGTTGTAGTCTCGGATGGGATCCGGGATATCACGAGGAGATCCGGAATGGTTCGGATAATAAGATTCATATAAGGAAAGTCAGATTCCGGAGTTCGGGAAAGATTCCGATGTTTTCATCGGAGAGGTTCTAGAAAGTTCTAGAAGGTTCACCGGACCGGAAAGGGGATGATCCATGAATGTGTCATGGGTAAGTGGAATGATTGGATCATATCTTAGGTCGCTTGGTTTGGGCATTTGCAAAATAGAATTAAAGCTCTAAATTAAAAGTCAAACAGGAAGTTTGAAAAGTCAAACTGGAACTATGGTTTCCTAGTGTTAGAAGAAACAAGTCCTTCTCTCAATCCAACTTGGGTTTGGATTTGGATTCAAACCCACCCCTCCCAAGACTTCTCTCCCTCTCATAAATAGAGGGGGCAGGCTGCCCCAAATACCAAGCCCTAGCCCCTCTACACTCGCGTCGCCGTCGCCAAGCCGCCGCCACCGCCTCGCATCGTCGCCGCCCCGTCGCCGCCGCAATAGCCGCCGCCGACACCTCCTCCTATTCCCGGTCTTCTAAACCCTAGATCACCGGGAAACCCTAAATTCACCATAACTCGCACGGGCTTAGGCGAAGCCCTGATCTTCCCTCTACTTCCGACACCACGCCGTCGTGCTGCCGGAATCGCGAGGGGAGAACTACAACCTCCTCTGCCTGCTGGAACAATGGAGAGGCAGGTCTTCATCAAGTATCAAATGTGTGACCGACTGCGGAAGCGCTGCCGGAACACAACACCGGAAGGATCGTCTACGCGATCTTGAGTTCGGAAACCGCTTTGGAATCTTCGAGGGTGAGTGCTTCTATCGACTCGTTGCTACAATCTAGTAGATAGATCTTGGCTTGTTTGTGTGCATGCGGTAGAACATTTTTGTTTTCCATGCTACGAACCCCTACAGTGGTATCAGAGTCGTGTCTATATGTAGATCTGTTGCACGAGTAGAACACAATGGTCATTGTGGGCAGTGGTGCTTTTATTATCAATTACCTTTTTTGTACTTTGCATCTTGTGGTATGATGGGATGAAGCGGCCCGGGCTAACCTTACATGACATCGTTCATGAGACTTACTCCACGCTTAACATGCAACTTGTATTGCATACGTGGCTTTGCGAGTGTCTGTCTCTCCCATCATAGTATAGATTCAATTTACAACGGACATTTGATAGTTCAAGCATCAACATTGTGGTTCTTGTTCATAAGTTAGAACGACACTTATTGAAAGCCCCAAACCACGTAAAACATGCAAAGAAAATTAGAGGCGTCTAACTTTGTTTTGCAGGGGTGTGGTGTGATGTGATATGGCCATGATTGTGATTATATATGATGTATGCAATGTTCCTTATTGTAAGTAGGCAACCGGAAGGAGCCATATGGTTGTCTTTTAAATTCCATTAAGATATGCGTGTCTATTCAAAGTAGTTGTAATAGTTGATGCTGGTGGACGACAACCATGAAGCGGCGCCATTGACCTTGACGCCATACCGGTGATGATGGAGATCATGTTCGTTCTTGAAGATGGAGATCGGAAGCACAAGAAGAAAGGTCATATCATATCACATATTATGAATTGCATGTGATGTTAATCCTTTTATGCATCTTGTATTGCTTAGTTTGCGATGGTAGCTGTAGGGGTTCGTAGCATGGAAAACAAAAAATTTCTATCGCATACAAATAAACAAGCCAAGATCTATCTACTAGATTGTAGCAACGAGTCGATGGAATAACTTACCCTCGAAGATTCCAAAGTGTTTAACGAGAGCAAATTCTCGTGGGTGATGTAGTCGTACTCTTCCCGATCTCAAGATCGTGTAGACGATCCTTCCAAGGCTGCGTTCGGCAGCTCGTAATCGGTCACACGTTAAATTTTCGACTAAGACCTTCCTCTCCCTTGTTCCAGCGTGAGGTTGTAGCACTCTCCTCGCGATTCGGCAAGACAACGGCGTGGTACGGAAGTAGAGGAGGAATCCATGAGGCTTGCCTTAAGCGAGGCGGTATGGTGGAGCTTATGAGAGAGAGCTATTAGTGGTCTAGATATTAGACACACCAATTATAAGGCTCTAAACCGAAGGCTAGGGTAATTAGAAGCTCTAAACCAAAACGGCTCTAAACCGGAGATTAGAGGATAGGAACTTGTGTGTCTAGAGGAGGAGGCCCTGCCCTCCTTTTATAGGTGGGAGGGCGGCCAAGGGAGGAGTCCACCCCAAGTCGGCCTTGGTTGGCGCGGCTTGGAGGACTCCTCCCAAGTCGGTTCAACCACCTCTTGCTTGTTTCCACGGTTTCTGTTTTAGCCGTTTGACTTTTAAGCGGCCATTTGACTTTTCTGTTTTAGGATTCAATTTAATCCTTTATTTGGAACAGCAAGAACACTTAGTACATGATGCAATCATTCAATATGTAATGACACATTCATGTACCCCTTCCCCTCCGGAGTGCCGGACATTCCGGAACCTTCCAGAACATTCCCGATGAAAACACCGGAATCATTCCCGAACTCCGAAACGGGACTTTCCTTATATGAATCTTATTCTCCGGACCATTCCAGATCACCTCGTGATATCCTGGATCCCATCCGAGACTCCGAACAACATTCGGTCTCTTTCTCATAATACCATAACTACTCAAACAACGTCGAATCCTTAAGTGTGTCTCCCTACGGTTCGTGAATTATGCGGACATGATCGAGACACTTCTCCGAACAATAACCAATAGAGGAATCTGGAAATTCATATGGCTCCCACATATTTCTACGATTACTTTGCGATCGAATGAACCACTTACATACGATACCAATTTCCCTTTGTCTCACGATAGTTTACTTATCCGAGGTTATGATCGTCGGTATCTCTGCATACCTAGTTCAACCTCGTTACCGATAAGTACTCTTTTCTCGTTCCCGTGATATGTGATCCCTTGTGAGCCAGTCACATGCTTGCAAGCTAATTGGATGACATTCCACCGAGAGGGCCCAGAGTATATCTATCCGTCATATGGATGGACAAATCCACTCTTGATCCATGTGTTTCAACCAATACTTTCCGAACACTCAATGCCACCTTTATATCCACCCCGATTACGGTGGTGTTTGATGTCATCAAAGCATCCATCCGGTAAAGGTGATATGCATGATCTCATGGTCGAAGGAATTAGGTTACTATGTATCAGAAAGCATATAGCAATTGAACTAATGAAATGACTTGATCTTTATGCTACGCTTATCTATAGGAGTATGTCCATCACATCATTCTCCTAATGACATGACCCTGTTGTTAATAACATCTCTATGTTCATGATCAGGAAACCATGATCATATATTAACCAACAAGCTAGTTTAACAAGAGGCTTTACTAGGGACTCTTTTATGTTTACAAATCACACAAGTATTAATGTTTCCGGTTAATACAATTATAGCATGGTATGTAAACATTTACCATAAGTATGAAGATATGATAATAACCTACTTTATTATTTCCTCTTGGGCATATCTCCAACAGTCTCCCACTTGCACTAGAGTCAATAATATAGTTTCAAACCTTTGTGTATTCAACACCTATGGCTTTCCGGTGTTGTATATACACGATTGCTAGTGGTCAACTGATCTCCGGATCTGACACTTCCAGGTCCGTGTGTAATTGCATGTCTTTGCGTCTCTACGCATCACTCATTCTCTAATGAGATGGCTTCGTACTAATTTGGTCCTTTGGTGTGACCTTTAGTTCTTTGGGGTTAAAACATGTTGATAATATTGTCGTACAATATATCTTCATAGTACTATCCCACTGTGAACTACACCTAGTTTGATAACAAACTACTTGACACAAATGCCCTCTTTTGCTGCTATAATTGCAGTCATATACTTAGCCTTTTGTTGTAGTATCTGTCACAATGTCTTAACTTTGGAACTCATCCAAATCCATTATGGAACTTTCTTTCCATTATATTGTGACACCCTTAGTTTAGATTGAGATAAACTTAATTTGTACTTTGTGACAAAACTAGTATCAATGTAGTACTTTTACAATGAACTAACCATCTATTTGTCACTTCTACAAATAATATACTCTTAGTTCTTCCAAAAGATCATAAGAATATCCTTACTATTGTCCAATGATCATCTTATGAATTATTCTGGTATATGCTCATAACATTTAGAGCATAGGACATATCTGGATTTGTACATATCACAGTATGATTGATATAAATATTCTTTGTGATTTCATACATCAAGTATCAATCTATACTTGAATCTTTGTTTCACTTACCAAATGTCAATACACTTGAATATATCATCAATATTGAACTCATTCAATCCTTTCTGTGCGACAAGAACCTTTCTTGTAGTTTCTATATTGAACTCATTCAATATCTCGTATATGTACTTCTGGCACAACCATATTAGCATCTATTGATGCCAAATATTTGGGTTTTTCCTAAGTCTTTCATCGGGATGAAATTCTTAATATGTGTTAATAAAAGATACATCATTTCCAATCAACAATATGTCTTCCACATAATGTATTAGAAACATGTCTTAGTCCTCCCACTTAATTTCTTGCAAATGCAAGCATCTTCATTGTCTCTGATGAAATTAAACTCTTTTAACAATTTCATCATAGTGAAGATTCCAACTCCGCTATGCTTACTTCAACCATTGAAGTTTGCATATGCATTTAGCATCCTTTGAATTAACAAAGCCCTATGGACCGTGTCATGCACACGTCCTAGGTAACAATTCTATTAGAAGAATTTGTTTTGTTTATTCAACTACCACATAACAAAATTATATGTAGTGGATGCTACATTAATCCGTCTAGACTAAATATCGCTATGAAAGATCAAATCTTGTCATAGTCAACCTTTGAACATTGTTGTGAACTCTTTCCCAATATGTCGACTACTTTATAGATGTAAAACATCCATGTCTATTTCTTTATAGATCCAAACACGACTATAAGGTCTTACACCTTTCTCGAGGGTCCTTCAAGTTCAAAACTTGATTTCTCGTGTATGGAACTATCACGGATTTTATGGCTTCAAGCCATTTGATGGAGTCAGGGCCCATCATCGCTTCTTTGCATGTAGTCCGTTCATTATTCTCAAATAATGATTCAACCCTCAAATCTTGGTATTTGATTGTTTACTCGACCTACTTGGTTCAATAGAAACTTTGACCTTCGTAACCACAACCTTTGAGGCACGTGAGCCATGAGCATTATTCTGCCTCCGGAACACTTTTCGTTGTGCAACTTTGCACATATAGCTAAGGTTCCTTTAACCTTATCAACGTTCTATTGTCCTCCCACTTATCTTTCACGAAAATTCCTTCTCAAAGAAACTTGGCGTTCTAAGCGACAAACACTTTTTCTCCGGTGTTTATGGAGGAATACTTATGATTATTCTAAATAACATACAAAGACAGGTTCATCCGACTTTGGTTGCACACATCTTTCTTATGCATAGCATACCAATGTTTTAAGAAAGGACTACTTGGGTTTAATCCCAAACCATAACTTTATATGGTGTCATTTCAGCGGATTATGATGGAGCTCTTTTCAGTGGAAAACGGTAGTCTCTAAAGCTTATAGTCTTTAAAATATAATGGCAGTTTTATGAATTACACCTTCGATCTTACCATGTCAAACAAGGTTTAATTACAAATCTCGAACGCTCCATGCTCTTATGGTGTTTCGGGAAATGAAAATCCACAGAACGATTCCTTAAATCTTAGGTATTATGCTAAACTTGTAACTCAAATATCTTCCTTTATGATCTTATCATAAACTATTTATATTCTTGTTACAATGATTTTGCACTTCATCTTGAAAGTCTTTGAACTTTTCAACTGTTTCATACTTTATCTTTATTAAGTAAATATTCATATATTCACTCAAATTCTCAGAGAAAGCATATGAAGTTGAAATCCATCGCTTTTGACTACACATGATGGACTTTGTACAACAATATGTACAATTTCCAATAAGCTAGTCATTCGTTCCCTTTTGGCCTATGAACGAAGTTTTAATTATCTCTAGGAAAGTTTCACAAGCGCCATTTGATCAAAATCAAATAGACTCCAAAATTCCATCCATTTGGAGTTTCTTCATGTTTTCTTTCCAATATAATTTAAACTGCGATGT
This sequence comes from Avena longiglumis, assembly GCA_030063025.1. Lineage (NCBI taxonomy): Eukaryota > Viridiplantae > Streptophyta > Magnoliopsida > Poales > Poaceae > Avena > Avena longiglumis. Next base: position 166,460,630 of record CP125978.1, read on the forward strand.
CACTTCCTAAGTGATCTTTCAATCAATTTGTCTTTCGACATTTTTAGCACTAGTTTTATGGATGTGATTTCTCCAACAAGATTTGTGAATCATCCATCTTTTATGGATTACGACAATTATTTGAACAACCCTTTTGTTCTCATAATACCTGATAAAACAAATCTTGAAGGCAAGCTTTGATGTTTTAACGAGCAACACAATAACCCTTTATTTGTTTTCGATAAACATAATCACATATTCTTTTGCTAGTTACTTAGGCCATTGTAGTTCATGAATTCTGTTGTTTCGTATGACGATTCACACCAATAAATTCAGTATCAAATACTTAAGAACCACATTGTTTAATAAGCAAAGAATATAGCCATAACATGTATATCATCTATATACTTAAACTGAACAATTCTAGTCTTTTCTTATCTGCCATATATTTATGAGATTTTTCTTTCAATATTTCCTTTTCTGTTTGAAAGAATCTATCAACATCAATAGTGGAGTCATATACATGACATATAGTCCAAAGCGTGTATAGTTAAATACCAATGTCTTTGGACTTGCACTTTGAAGTAGATCACCATCATCAAATGTTTGGTGTTCTTTCAAAATTCCTTTCTTTAGTAATCTCTTGGTGTAGTAAACATTTTACCTACATCAAATATTCACCCTTATCATGGAATCGTCCATGATCAAGCTACTTTTAGCTTATAACGATGAATTATGAGTATAATGTTGCTATCCAAAACCTTTTGGAGGATTAGGACAACAAGTGTCTCCAACCTTTTGCAAATTCTCATCAAAATATGAGAACATGAACTTTGCCATATTATACTCTATCATGTTGTAACCAAAACTTCGTTTCAGATATCACAATATCTTCCACACATCATGGTTTCTGAAACAACTCTTTCAGATCCTAGATAACCTCGATATTAAGAGAATCCTTTGAATATCAAGAATCATGGAGACAAACATGATACTTATATACTAACACTTGGAATTGTTACTCTTGATTTAATACTAATTATTAAACTTCATGGAGTAACGGAACTTCTTGAAAGTTTGCAATAGGACTTTTAAACTTTAGATTAACACTTCAAAACAATACGATACCAGTTAAGAAAGTAACTAACAGAATTCTATAGTTCTATCATCTCAATTATAACTAAGCGCAAGGTGGTAAGCGGATGCCAATGACTACAACAACTATGCAAATTCACTTTGATTTAGTTTATGATAAATTGAGTTCTAATTAATAATTAAATTAATCTAGGTGAACTCCACTCAAAACAATATCCCTCACATTGTTTTAGTGATCACACGAACCAAATCCACCACATCAAAACCGATCATCACGAGAGTTGATGCAACTTCAATGGCGAACAATCAACATGTTCATCATATCTACTATATGACTCATGCTTTACCTTTCGGTGATCCATGTTCGAGACCATGTCCGTACATGCTAGGCTCGTCAAGATCAACCTTAGCTTCGCATAAGCAAATCGGCTTGCTTACGTTGTATACACTCAGAATCTAACACCCGATCATCACGTGGTGCTTCGAAACAACAAGCTTTTAGCAACGGTGCTAACTAAGGGTGAACACTTTATGACTTGAAATTCATGTGCATGAGGGATCATCTTATAATGCTACCGTCGTCTACTAAGCAATACAAGATGCATAAAGGATTAACATCACATGCAATTCAATAATATGTGATATGATATGGCCTTTCTTCTTTGTGCTTCCGATCTCCATCTTCTAGCACGAACATGATCTTCATCATTACCGACATTGGATCAAGGTCAATGATGCTCCATGATTGTCTTCCAAGCTTCAACTATTACAACTACTTTGAATAGACACGTGGGTCTTAAATTAAAGACAACCATATGGCTCCTGCCGGTTGCCAACTTACAATAAGGAACATTGCATACATCATATATAATCACAATCATGGCCATATCACATCACAGCACACCCCTGCAAAACAAAGTTAGACGCCTCTAATTTCTTTGCATATTTTACGTGGTTTTGGGGCTTTCAATAAGTGTCGTTCTAACTTACGAACAAGAACCACAACATTGATACTAGTATTGTTAATCACCCGTTGTAAATTGGATCTTAACTATGCTAGGAGAAACAGGCACCCGCAAAGCCACTTATGCAATACAAGTTGCATGTCAAGCGTGGAGCAAGTCTCATGAACGATGTCATGTAAGGTTAGCCCGGGCCGCTTCATCCCAACATACCGCAAGATGCAAAGTACACAAGAAGCAATCGACAATAAAAACATCAATGCCCACAATGACCATTGTGTTCTACTCGTGCAACAGATCTACATATAGACACGACTCTGATACCACTGTAGGGGTTCGTAGCATGGAAAACAAAAATTTTCTATCGCATACAAACAAACAAGCCAAGATCTATCTACTAGATTGTAGCAACGAGTCGATGGAATAACTTACCCTCGAAGATTCCAAAGTGTTTAACGAGAGCGGATTCTCGTGGGTGATGTAGTCGTACTCTTCCCGATCTCAAGATCGTGTAGACGATCCTTCCGTATTGCGTTAAAGGCGCTTACGTAGTCGGTCACGTTCGGATTTTCGGCGAAGACCTTCCTCTCCCTTGTTCCAAAGCAATGGAGGTTGTAGCACTCTCCTCGCGATTCCGGCACTGACGACGTGGTACCGAAGTAGAGGAGATCCCGCAGGTCTTTGCCTTAAGCCGGAGCGAGTATGGTGGAGTATGAGAGAGAGCTATTAGTGGTCTAGGGATTAGATACACCAATTAGAAGGCTCTAAACCGAAGGCTAGGGAAATTAGAAGCTCTAAACCAAAAACGGCTCTAAACCGGAGATTAGAGGATAGGAACTTGTGTGTCTAGAGGAGGAGGCCCTGCCCCTCCTTTTATAGGTGGGAGGGCGGCCAAGGGGAGGGAGTACCTCCCCAAGTCGGCCTTGGTTGGCCTTGGCTTGGAGGGACTCCTCCCCAAGTCGGTTCAACCACCTCTTGCTTGTTTCCCACAGTTTCTGTTTTAGCCGTTTGACTTTTAAAGCGGCCATTTGACTTTTCTTTTAGGATTCAATTTAATCCTTTATTTGGAACAGCAAGAACACTTAGTACATGATGCAATCATTCAATATGTAATAAAACATTCATGTACCCTTCCCCAGTCTTGGGACATTCCGGAACCTTCTAGAACATTCGATGAAAACACCTAATCATTCCCGAACTCAAAGCAGGACTTTCCTTATATGAATCTTATTCTCCGGACCATTCCGGATCACCTCGTGATATCCCGGATCCCATCCGAGACTTCGAACAACATTCGGTCTCTTTCTCATAATACCATAACTACTCAAACAACGTCGAATCCTTAAGTGTGTCTCCCTACGGTTCGTGAATTATGCGGACATGATCGAGACACTTCTCCGAACAATAACCAATAGAGGAATCTGGAAATTCATATGCTCCCACATATTTCTACGATTACTTTGCGATCGAATGAACCACTTACATACGATACCAATTTCCCTTTGTCTCACGATAGTTTACTTATCCGAGGTTATGATCGTGGGTATCTCTGCATACCTAGTTTAACCTCGTTACCGATAAGTACTCTTTTCTCGTTCCCGTGATATGTGATCCCTTGTGAGCCAGTCACATGCTTGCAAGCTAATTGGATGACATTCCACCGAGAGGGCCCAGAGTATATCTATCTGTCATATGGATGGACAAATCCCACTCTTGATCCATGTGTTTCAACCAATACTTTCCGAACACTCAATGCCACCTTTATAGCCACCCAGTTACGGTGTGGCGTTTGATGTCATCAAAGCATCCATCCGGTAAAGGTGATATGCATGATCTCATGGTCGAAGGAATTAGGTTACTATGTATCAGAAAGCATATAGCAATTGAACTAATGAAATGACTTGATCTTTATGCTACGCTTATCTATAGGAGTATGTCCATCACATCATTCTCCTAATGACATGACCCTGTTGTTAATAACATCTCTATGTTCATGATCAGGAAACCATGATCATATATTAACCAACAAGCTAGTTTAACAAGAGGCTTTACTAGGGACTCTTTTATGTTTACAAATCACACAAGTATTAATGTTTCTGGTTAATACAATTATAGCATGGTATGTAAACATTTACCATAAGTATGAAGATATGATAATAACCTACTTTATTATTGCCTCTTGGGCATATCTCCAACAGTCTCCCACTTGCACTAGAGTCAATAATATAGTTTCAAACCTTTGTGTATTCAACACCTATGGCTTTCCGGTGTTGTATATACACGATTGCTAGTGGTCAACTGATCTCCGGATCTGACACTTCCAGGTCCGTGTGTAATTGCATGTCTTTGCGTCTCTACGCATCACTCATTCTCTAATGAGATGGCTTCGTACTAATTTGGTCCTTTGGTGTGACCTTTAGTTCTTTGGGGTTAAAACATGTTGATAATATTGTCGTACAATATATCTTCATAGTACTATCCATCGTGAACTACACCTAGTTTGATAACAAACTACTTGACACAAATGCCCTCTTTTGCTGCTATAATTGCAGTCATATACTTAGCCTTTTGTTGTAGTATCTGTCACAATGTCTTAACTTTGGAACTCATCCAAATCCATTATGGAACTTTCTTTCCATTATATTGTGCCACCCTTAGTTTAGATTGAGATAAACTTAATTTTACTTTGTGACAAAACTAGTATCAATGTAGTACTTTTACAATGAACTAACCATCTATTTGTCACTTCTACAAATAATATACTCTTAGTTCTTCCAAAAGATCATAAGAATATCCTTACTATTGTCCAATGATCATCTTATGAATTATTCTGGTATATGCTCATAACATTTAGAGCATAGGACATATCTGGATTTGTACATATCACAGTATGATTGATATAAATATCTTGATATTAATATAAACTCCTGCTATACTGCTTCCGAAAGTTTGAACTTTTTCAATTTGTATCTGTTCCATTTACAATCAACATTGTATCGAATTAGTGGCAATACAACAACGTCCCACTTGCCCATATTTCTAAAGACAAAGATAAAATACTATTTTTTAATGAAGGAACGCTATTAAATTAGATAAATAGAGTTACAGACTTACAACCAAGTGTACATAGCATACCTCAATTTCATAGTAATTGCATAATGAGCACCCATGACCAGGGTGCGCGAGGAGGATGAACCATGGTTGTTTAAGCCTGTCGAGAAATCATAGGCATTGCTCAATGAATTTATACTGCTTGGTCCCTGGCCTCCAAACTTCTTGCTTGCTAGCGATGCAGAACCTGAACATGTCATAATCTGTTGCATTCCTAGCGGATAGTTGTCTGTCGGTACGGTCAAATTCAACTCTAATAATAGCACCTCCAGATCCATTATAATCCATGATATTTGAAGTCACAATCAATATTTACTTTAACCTTGGACACCGGTGCAGGAGAGCAACTATGAGAGGCAACCTCTTGCACTCTCAGGTCCAGCCAAATACTACTAACCAGTTTAGATGGCATATACAGTGCAACAAACACCCGCATCCCCTGCAAAAGGGCTACAACAAACTGCTGTTGGGCTTAGCCGATTAATCGTCGTTGAACCCGTTCAGCAAACACCCATGGGCACACAAAATCCGTCAGATTTCTTGCAATTGTAGTTATCTTGCGAAAATTGGGAGATGCCGGGATGGGGGTCGCCTTCTGTTGCCGACCTCACCGTTGATGTGTCCGGCGATGGGGGAGGCATTAGCGACTGGATCCTATTGTCGCCGACTGGATCAGAGAGCTTCTAGTAAGCAAAAGTGGCAGCCTTGTTGGCCGTGTCCATGGACTTGTGTCTCTCCACCCCGCAATCCCTTCATTGCCCATCAATCTATCCCAAAAAACAATTAGCGAATCACTTCTCCCCAAATCCAATCTCGCTACCATCACCTAGAAGAACATAGAGCCCCGGGGTTGGAGTGGTCGACCCATGCCCATCAATTAGTGAGATGAGCGCCCTCCTTTAATTTTTGCGTGCAAGGCCAGCATGGTCCGGCCGCCACGTGCTGCAGTCGCCATGGGGGAGGCCCGGGCTATCGAGTATGCCAGCGGGGAAAACCACAAATACCATGCCATGCTCCGCCGCTGTCAGAAGGAGGCACGGGGTGCCCGTCGGTGGAGAAGAGATACGGGAGGGGAATCGGTCGCGCATAACAAATAGTTTTCTCACTCGGTGCCATTCTATTGCGGACCCTGGGATTGATTTGGGAGGTGATGGCCGCCACCACAAGCCGCACCCTCCCATCCTCTGCATCCCCGCTCCCTTCTATCCTCTGTCTCTCCTCGAGGAAAACGACCAAAGGAAGGAACCGTCCGGTTTAATTACCGGTGGCATTGCTTGTAAATACCTCCGAAGTTAAGGGGCAAATCTATATGACATACGGTTGACAGAGACGTTGCGTTATTTATTATTAGGTATAGATGATGAACATGTTGATTGTTCGTCATTGAAGCTACATCAACTCTCGTGATGATCGGTTTTGATGTGGTTAATTTGGTTCGTGTGATCACTAAAAAATGTGAGGGATATTGCTTTAAATGGAAGTTCACCTAGATTAATTTAACTATTAATTAGAACTCATTTTGTCATAAACTTAGTCTAAACTATTGCAAATATGTTGTAGATCAATGGTGACCCCTACCATCAATTTTAATGCGTTCCTAGAGAAAGAAAAGTTAAAAAACAATAGAAGCAACTTTGCAGATTGGTTCCGCAATTTGAGGATTGTCCTAAATGCTGGTAATTTGACCTATGTGCTGGATGCACCGCTAGGTAACCCGTCTGCAGCTAATGCTACCGATGAGGTAAAGAATGTTTTCCTCGCTCGGAAGAATCAGTACTCCATAGTTCAGTGTGCTATCTTGTATGGTTTGGAATCGGAGCTTCAGAAAAGGTTTGATAACCATGACCCACATGATATTGTCCGTGAACTCAAAATGATATTTGAGGCTCACGCGGCAGTTGAGAGTGATGAGGCTTCTGAAAAATTCTTTAACTACAAGATGGAAGAGGGCAGCTCCGTCAGTGAGCACGTGCTTAATATGTATAGGCACGCAAGCAAGCTTCAAAGTTTGGGTATAGTGATTCCTAATGCTTTGGGGATTCACTGTGTCCTCCAATCACTACCACCAAGTTACAAGAACTTTGTGATGAACTACAATATGCAAAACATGGACAAGTCGTTACCCGTACTCTTCTCCATGTTAAAGTCTGCAGAAGTGGAGATCAAGAAAGAGCACCAAGTGTTGTTGGTCAATAAGACCACCAAATTCAAGAAGCAAGGCAAGTCTAAGAAAAAGTGAAACTTCAATAAGGGCGGTAAGAAAGTTACCGCGCCGGCGAAGAAGACCAAGGCTGGGCCTAAACCTGATACTGAGTGCTTTTACTGCAAGGGAGAGGGTCACTGGAAGCGGAATTGCCTTAAGTACTTGGCGGATTTGAAGAACGACAACATCAAGAAGAAAGGTATATCCGATATACATGTTATTGATGTGTATCTCACTACTACTCATAGTAGTGTCTGGGTATTTGATACTGGTTCAGTTGCTCATATTTGTAACTCGAAATATGTGTTGCAGAATAAACGGAAGCTAGCGAAGAACGAGGTGACGATGCGCATTGGAAATGGATCAAAGGTTGATGTGATCGCGGTCGGCACGCTACCTCTTCATCTACCATCGGGATTAGTTTTATACTTAAATAATTGTTATTTGGTGCCTGCGTCGAGCATGAACATTATATCAGGATCATGTTTATTGCGAGACGGTTACTTGTTTAAGTCAAAGAATAATGGTTGTTCAATTTATATGAGTAATATGTTTTATGCACATGCACCTTTGATAGATGGTCTATTCTTATTGAATCTCGATTGTAGTAATACTCACATTAATAACATTGAAGCTAAACGTTTGAAATTGAGTGATAACTCGACCTATATGAAGAAACTCCATTCCGATGGACTTCTTGAATCACTTGATTTTGAATACTTGAAAGATGCAAAGCATGTCTGGTGGGTAAAATGACTAAGACTCCACTTTCTGGTATGATGGAGCGAGCTACGGACTTGTTGGAAATCATACATACCGATGTGTGTGGTCCAATGAGTTTAGCATCGCACGGTGGTTATCGCTATGTTCTTACCTTCACGGATGACTTGAGTAGATATGGGTATATCTATTTCATGAAACATAAGTCTGAAACTTTCGAGAAGTTGAAGGAATTTCAAAGTGAGGTAGAGAATCAACATAACAAGAAGATTAAATTTCTACGATCTGATCGTGGAGGTGAATATCTAAGTTACGAGTTTGGCAAGCATTTGAAGAAATGCAGAATACTTTCATAATTGACACCGCTGGGAACACCACAACGTAATGGTGTGTCCGAACATCATAATCGAACTCTCTTAGATATGGTTCGTTCTATGATGTCACTTACAGATTTACCGCTATCATTTTGGGGTTATGCATTAGAAACAACCGCATTCACTTTAAATAGGGCACCATCTAAATCCGTTGAAACGACAACGTATGAATTATGGTTTGGGAAGAAACCTAAATTTTCGTTCCTTAAAGTTTGGGGTTGCGAAGCTTTTGTAAAGAAGTTACAGCCCGACAAACTTGGACCCAAAGCGGAAAAATGTGTCTTCATAGGATACCCGAAGGAAACTATTGGGTATACCTTCTATCATAGAGCCGAGGGGAAAAACTTCGTTGCCAAGAATGGATCCTTTCTAGAGAAGGAGTTTCTCTCGAAAGAAGTGACTGGAAGGAAAGTAGAACTTGACGAGATTGTTGAACCTTCTCTCGAACTTGAAAGTAGCGTAGCACCGGAAGTAGTTCCTGTGGCGCCTACACCAATAAGAGAGGAAGCTAATGATGTTGATCATGAAACTTCAGTTGAAGTAACTACAGAACCTCGCAGGTCAACGAGAACTCGTACCACTCCTGATTGGTATGATCCCATTATGAGTGTCATGTTGGTGGATAACACCGATGACCCTGCGACTTATGAGGAAGCGATGATGAGCCCAGATTCCAATAAATGGCAAGAAGCCATGAAATACGAGATTGGATCCATGTACGAAAACCAAGTATGGACTTTGGTGGACTTACCGGATGGCCGGAAGGCTGTCGAGAACAGATGGATTTTCAAGAAGAAAACATATGTTGATGGTAATGTTACTGTCTATAAAGCTCTACTTGTCGCAAAAGGGTTTTGACAAATTCAAGGAGTTGACTACGATGAGACTTTCTCACCGGTAGAGAAGCTAAAGTCTGTGAGGATTATGTTAGCAATCGCTGCATACTATGATTATGAGATATGGCACATGGATCTCAAAACGACGTTCCTCAATGGAGACATTGATGAAGAGTTGTATATGGTACAACCCAAAGGTTTTGTCGATCCTAAAGATGCTAACAAGGTATGCAAACTTCAACAGTCCATTTATGGATTGAAGCAAGCATCCCGGAGTTGGAATCAATGTTTTGATAAGGTGATCAAAAGCTTTGGTTTTATACAAACTTGTGGAGAAGCTTGTATTTACAAGAAAGTGAGTGGGAGATCTGTAGCATTCTTAATACTAAATGTAGATGACATATTGTTGATTGGGAATGATGTAGACCTTCTTAATAGTGTTAAGGGTTATTTGAATAATAGTTTTTCAATGAAAGATCTTGGCGAAGCAGCTTACATATTAGGCATAAAGATTTCACTACAAGGAATCTGTCTATATATGACCCTCCATTTTCGTCACAAAATCGTCATAGTAGTCCGTTTATGACGATTCTATGACGATTTTGAGATCGTCGAAAGCTGGGCGTCGCAAATGAACTATAACGACGATTTTTGCGAAATCGTCATAAACGTCTATGACGATATTGGATCGTCATAACGTCTATGACGATCCAGTATCTTCATGGGCCATCTAGCCAAGCCAGCTCAGATCCTACGTGGCCGATCCTACGTGGCAAAATTGTGACGAAATGAAATTGTCGTAATGTGAATTCAGCCGGTCCGATTCGATCACTTATATGGGCCAAGCCCAATAATTCAGCCTTTTTCTTTCTAGGTCATGGCCTTTTACACTGCAGATTTTTTGGGCCTACAGCTTTGTAGGATCAATTTTTTATTCTAATTTTCAGCATTTTTATTGCCAATATTATTTGGGCCCTAGACTTTTTACAATCCTTTTATTATTTGGTACTACCTATTTCTTTTTGGATTTCAGCCTTTTTCGTAATTCATTTTCCACCAAAATATCTCTGATCCAACACCAAGAATTGGCCATAGCCTTGTCACAATATTTGATACAGAACATTACACAGTCATGCTCAATTTTACTAAATAAATATTCTTATCACAGCATACAAATGAACCAGACTTTGGAATAGCGATACTATATGCACTCATTACATCAAAATAAATTTCAGTTCACAAAACAGAGTTGCATAAGGCATCGCTTCTTCCATCTAGGCTTCAATCATATCGTCCAGAACTTGTGTCTTGATCATTTGAATAAAGACCAAAGATATCGCCTATGAAATTATTCACAAAAATAAAAATGAGTAAGAAAGCATTCAAAAAATAGGTTCCTCTATGGTCAGCCTAAATTGACAAATACTATCTAGAATACGATCACGAATTTAGCAAGATCTTGAATCTTTCACCGGAAAAAGCAATTTTCATTGAACATTTCATTGATATTTAATAGCATTTGATGTTCAAAGATGAATGAGTGGCATTCATAAACAATTTTCTGAGCTATTCCAACGAAAATAATATACAAAACAGTTGATCTAACCAAGCACACAACTAAGAAGAGCCGCCATTTTGGTCACAACTAGCGATTGGCAAAAGTAGGAATTTCTCGAGGAATGGAGAGCCCTTACAAGGGGAGATAGACAGTGGATCCACTGATTCTTGTGTGATGGTGAAGATTATGTGCTCTCTCGATAATCACATTGCGCCCCTACTGAACAACACGAGCAGTAAACAATGCACACACACTCGATCGGAAAATCAAGCCTTTTGTAGGCGGTGGATCCAATCATAAATTGGTGAAGTTATAGTTATATGCCAGACAACATACTACGATCCTCACCCAGTAGATAACCTAACTATACATCCTGCTCAATCTCTTAGTGTTCATTCTATTTCGATATATAGCCATGCAAGCAACAGTCTAGCTATGCTATAACAAAGAAGCAAAATAGAAGTAGGGTTATCTTGGCACAACAAAGGTACAATCACATGAGTCATGCTATACCTTCAAGCGTGGACTCCTACGGATGTTATAGTTGGCGGTGTGCACTCATCCTCCAAATGCTTCCCGGCAAAGATAAGGCTATTTGGTATGCGGGCACACTGAGTTATAGAACATGCCACCATATGATTAGCCATTAACGAAAGTGTGCTGTGGAAGGCAAATTAATTGAAGAAACCACAGAGCTTGGTAGATCGGCATGCCCCACCACATGAAAACTTGATAGATCCAAAATGGAAGACAATACTTTTAGAAAAGGCATGGAACTTTGACCATCATATAGTATATTGCACATGCACACGAGCTATGTACCAAGAGCTATAAACAGACCATGTATCCATAATATACAAACATAAGCTATGTACCAAGACTGCTTCATCGATGCACAATTAAGTAGAAAGCAAACATGCGACATTTTATTTAGACGACATCCAGAAATGGTTGTTTGTATGTGATTCTTCAAGACTTAATTTTAGTTCATCTCACCTTCGCTGCCTTGTTCTAAATCTGGTCCGGCCACATGTTCTAGTTTCAGTCATGCTGCCTTGTTGTCATCAAACAACACCCTCGCGATGCTTCTGGCATTATCTGGGATACAAACAAAATAGAGTTAGAGAGCTAGCACAACTTTCAGGGGTAACAATCAGGGAGACATAAGGATGCCATGCATTTATTCTGGATAAGATATACTTGCATGAAAATATTAAGTGTTTAAGGATCCATCTAGTCGTTGGATTTCCAAACATTTAACTGAAGCCACTCGGATTCATAGAATATGACATGTCTAAATGATGAGTGTGGGAAGAATGGAGTGAACGACATACATGGGACATCTAGATAGAAAAAAAATAATCACAACATATAAGTTTTATCTACACAAGTAATTGTGTGAAAATAACGATCCGTACAAACAAACAAGAATTATGCAATCGAGGTGCTCAAAAGAAAACATTACTCTCCTACTAGATTTTACATCAACAACACCCTAGCCAATGGGATTTTACATCAAGAACACCCCAGACAATGGGATGCAACAGAGACTCCAAATGGAATGTAACAGACTCCAATGTCTCATAACAAGAAACACCGGTTAAATACATAGGCATGAGAAACTAAAACAAGTATGTCATGAATTTCCTACAAGAGAGAATATAGAGGACCTCCAAGTCAATTAAAACATGGTTTGCATGTATCATGAAGAAGAAAGTGCACAAAGAAGAAAATCAAACAAGTAATAAAGATAACAGGATAGACTAAAGACTTATCTAATCCAGAGAGATCGAGAAGCCGGTGCCATGGATAGGAATGGCAATAGGTTTGCCCCCTCAGGGACTTCCATTTCTGCCTTGTCCTTGTGCAATCAAAGTCCCTATCCCTCCCTATCTAAATCGTTGCACATCATAGTGGACATGGTAGATTTGCAAATGAGAAAGGATTTTAGTATAGCATCACACAGTGTACAAATTATATAGGATGTCACATAGCAGAGAATAGGATAGGCGCTTAACTAACTGCATGTGTGCTCTATTACTGAAGCAATGTAGACCCAACAATATAGCAGCAAAACTCATAGAATAATAATAATTAAAAGCTCTGTTGACTGAACAACATGCAAAATCTCATCGATTAACCAAGTCTTTTACTTTCTCATTCAGTTTTTCTGTAGTGAATCTCTAAAACAAAATTAATATGCATTCATTCCACTAATACACTCACAAGCCAAACTCTCCAAAGTGAAAAAATGCATCACAATAGCATGGTAGAGAGCGTCCACCTCCAATTCGGCAAGCATGCCCAGTTGCCATTTGAGTACTAAGGAGATCATCTAGTTATTTGAGTGAAGCTGGACATATTTGCAACATTCTAAGCACATATTACCTTCATATGACCTTGTTTGTTTCAGTACACACAAAAAAAATCAGTGACTCGATACAAGAAGATGTGACCAGACACACCTATAAGAAGTGCAAAAGATTATAGACATTGATGTGTGCAGACAAAACAACCTTGGCATGCTATGTACTACTGCACTGAAAGGTGTTGCCTGTATTTGTGAATGTCACGTGTCAATTAAAAATATATGCCAGCAACATTGTCAACACTAGTAATATTTTGTTATTATTATCGATGTTACCATGAGTCATCAGAATCAAACCACAACAAATAAAGGAGCTATTATGCTCTTGTAACAGGGAGATGCAAATAATGGAGCTAACAGGGAACAACATCTTATTAACAAAATCAAAACAACATTATTACAACCTCTTCTTTTTAACAGATCACACTTTACACATATGACAACTACCCTGTAAATGGAATCCGGAAGAACCAAGTAAGTATGCAAAACAATATCATGCAGCATCAGGACATAATGGGATGATACAACAGCCTATTCCACTATCAGGTCATAATTAGCTATTGGTAATACAACAACCCATATTTATAGGCATGAACTAACAAGAACACATGACATGAACTAGCTCAATAAGGTTTGCAAGCCACAGGGAGATGCACCGAGAATTGCCTCTAGCGCAACAAGGTTTGTAGGCCAGAGGGAGATGCAAAAACACAAGTTACAGAAGTCGCATGATCATATCTAGGTGTTAAGTACTTGCCTTTACAGAAGTTGATGGCCTCGATCTCGGTGATGCGTGGGTTGCTGGCGTCGATCTCGTTGACGAAGCGCGAGTTACAGAGGAGGTGAATACCTCGCTGTCGAAGATGGATGACTCGCTGATGTTCCCCTTCGTCTGTGTGTGAAGGTTCCTCCTAGGCCCGTCTGCCCCCATTCGCTGATCCTCCTAGGTTCCTCCTAGGCCACCCTCGATCTGGCGCCCCACCTGCCGCCGCCCTTGATTGGGTCCCCATCTGCCGTCGCCGCCCTGATCTGGCACTAGGATGTGCCCCACCTGTCGTTGCCGCCGAGTCCGCACGCGTCCGGACCTGAAAAAGCGACAAGAAAAAATGTGATATCAGCGCGCATCGAAGCTAGAGATGTTGGATGTGTTCTCGTCATGCTCTGGATGTGTGCCCGTGATGCTCACCTGGATCCTGGGTGTGGAGCTACGGGCGGCCGTAACCGTCAACGTCGACGGCCGGGAGTCCCAGATCCGCGGACATCGAGGTAGGGAGCTCGGACGTCCGCACACAGAGCTTGGTGGATCTCCCAGCGCCAAGTCCCAGATCCGCAGGCATCGAGGAGGATACGGCAGCCGCCATAGGGATCTGCGGGCATCGAGGTCAGCCGCCGGTGGCCATCGAGGTGCGGTGAGGAGAGGAGGATAGGGTGGTGGTGCTATGGATCCATCGGAGGAGAAGAGCGAGGGGGGAGAGAAAGACCGGTGTGGCGGCGGGGGAGAGATAAGGGTTAGGGTTAGAGGATAGAGGGTCGCGGCTGGTGTGCGCCAAATATTTGCCACTATGCGCGTGCTGGATGCCAGGTCATCGATCCACACAACAAGTTTCCATACTTCACCATCCATCCGTTCATTATGTTTACATCCTACGGCTGATATTGACCTTCTCTAATATCTCAACCTCTCTAGAAATTATGACGATTTTGTCCATAGAAATTACGACATTTTTCACAAAATCGTCATAGTTTAATAAGGATTTGGCCCTCCCAAATAGCTTACGACCATCTAGTGTAGAATCGTCATAAATTTATGACGATTTCATTCAGGGTCACTACCAAAACGTCATAGTTTGACACATTCCTTGTAGTGTTTATAGAGATAGATCGAGACGCCTAATATCATTGTCACAGAGTACATATTTGGACAAAGTTCTAAAGAGATTTGGAATGGAAGATAGCAAGAAAGGGTTCTTGCCCATGTTGCCCAATACGACCTTGAGTAAAACTCAAAGTCCTGCCAGCGGAGAAGATAGAGAAAGGATGAGTAAGACTCTATGCCTCAGAATAGGATCTCTTATGTATGCCATGCTATGTACTAGACCCGACATTGCATATGTTGTTAGTTTAACTAGCGAGATATCAAAGTGATCCGGAGTAGATCATTGGATGATCAAAACATCCTTAAGTACTTGAGAAGAACTAAGGATATGGTTCTTTCTTATGGAGGTGATGAACAACTCGTTGTTAATGGTTACACCGATGCTAGTTGGAACACCGATTCGGATGATTCTAAATCACAATCTTGATACGTATTTACTTTGAATGGTGCATCTGTTAGCTGGAGGAGTGCAAAGCAAAGAGTTGTGGTGAGATCTTCAACTGAATCGGAATACATAGCTGCTTCGGAGGCTTCACAAGAGGAAATATGGATGAATGAGTTCATTACAGAGCTTAGTGTGGTTCCAAGTGCGCTGGACCCAATGTCTTTCTACTGTGATAACATGGGCACCATAGCCAATGCGCAAGAACCAAGATCACACAAGAAACTAAAGCATATCAAGCTACGTTTTCATGCTATTCGAGAGCATGTCCAATTTGGTGACATAAAGATTTGCAAAGTACACACATATTTGAATGTGGCGGATCCGTTGACTAAACCTCTCCCATGGGTGTTCGGTATATTACCATGTAATCTAGATTAGTTGACTCTAGTGCAAGTGGGAGACTATTGGAGATATGCCCTAGAGGCAATAATAAAAGTGGTTATTATTATATCTTTGTGTTTATGATAAATGTTTACATTCATGCTATAACAGTATTAACCAGAAACATTAATACTTGTGTGATTTGTAAACTAAATTAGAGTCCCTAGTAAAGCCTCTATGTAATACTAGCTTGTTGGTTAATAGATGATCGTGGTTTCTCGATAATGAACATTGAGATGTTATTAACAACAATATCATATCATTAGGAGAATGGTATGATGGACATACTCCTATAGATAAGCATAGCATAAAGATCAAAGTCATTTCAATAGTTCATTTGCTATAAGCTTTCTGATACATAGTAACCTAATTCCTTCGACCATGAGATCATGTTAATCACCATCACCGAAAGGATTCTTTGATGACATCAAACACCACACCGTAAATGGGTGTCTATAAAGGTGGCATTGAGTGTTCAGAAAGTATGGGTTGAGGCACATGGATCAAGAGTGGGATTTGTCCATCCATATGACGGATAGATATACTTTGGGCCCTCTCGGTGGAATGTCATCCAATTAGCTTGAAAGCATGTGACTGGCTCACAAGGTATCACATATCACGGGAACGATAAAAGAGTAATTATCAGTAACGGGGTTGAACTAGGTATGCAGAGATACCGACGATCAAAACCTCGGATAAGTAAAGTATCGTGAGACAAAGGGAAATTGGTATCGTATGTATGTGGTTCATTCGATTGCAAAGTAATCGTAGAAATATGTGGGAGCCATATGAATTTCCAGATTCCTCTATTGGTTATTGATCGGAGAAGTGTCTCGGTCATGTCCGCATAATTCACGAACCGTAGGGAGACACACTTAAGGATTCGATGTTTTTTAGTAGATATGGAATGTTAGTAGGGATACCGACTGTTGTTCAGAGTCTCGGATGGGATCCGGGATATCACGAGGAGATCCGGAATGGTCCGGATAATAAGATTCATATAAGGAAAGTCAGATTCCGGAGTTCGGGAAAGATTCCGATGTTTTCATCGGAGAGGTTCTAGAAAGTTCTAGAAGGTTCACCGGACCGGAAAGGGGATGATCCATGAATGTGTCATGGGTAAGTGGAATGATTGGATCATATCCTAGGTCGCTTGGTTTGGGCATTTGCAAAATAGAATTAAAGCTCTAAATTAAAAGTCAAACAGGAAGTTTGAAAAGTCAAACTGGAACTATGGTTTCCTAGTGGAAGAACAAATAAGTCCTTCTCTCAATCCAACTTGGGTTTGGATTTGGATTCAAACCCATCCCTCCCAAGACTTCTCTCCCTCTCATAAATAGAGGGGGCGGGCTGCCCCAAATACCAAGCCCTAGCCCCTCTACACTCGCGCCGCCGCCGCCAAGCCGCCTCCACCGCCTCGCATCGTCGCCGCCCCGTCGCCACCGCAATATCCGCCGCCGACACCTCCTCCTCCTCCCGGTCTTCTAAACCCTAGATCACCGGGAAACCCTAAATTCACCATAACTCGCACGGGCTTAGGCGAAGCCCTGATCTTCCCTCTACTTCTGACACCACGCCGTCGTGCTGCCGGAATCGCGAGGGGAGAACTACAACCTCCGCTGCCTGCTGGAACAATGGAGAGGAAGGTCTTCATCAAGTATCAAACGTGTGACCGACTGCGGAAGCGCTGCCGGAACACAGCGCCGGAAGGATCATCTATGCGATCTTGAGTTCGACAACCGCTTTGGAATCTTCGAGGGTGAGTGCTTCTATCGATTCGTTCCTACAATCTAGTAGATGGATCTTGGCTTGTTTGTGTGCATGCGGTAGAACTTTTTTGTTTTCCATGCTACGAACCCCTACAATGGTATCAGAGCCATGTCTATATGTAGATCTGTTGCACGAGTAGAACACAATGGTCACTGTGGGCGGTGGAGCTTTTACTATCAATTGCTTTTTGTGTACTTTGCATCTTGCGGTATGATGGGATGAAGCGGCCCGAGCTAACCTTACATCACATCGTTCATGAGACTTGCTCCACGCTTAACATGCAACTTGTATTGCATAAGTGGCTTTGCGGGTGTCTGTCTCTCCCATCATAGTATAGATTCAATTTACAACGGGCACTTGATAGTTCAAGCATCAACGTTGTGGTTCTTGTTCGTAAGTTAGAACGACACTTATTGAAAGCCCCAAACCATGTAAAACATGCAAAGAAAATTAGAGGCGTCTAACTTTGTTTTGCAAGGGTGTGCTATGATGTGATATGGCCATGATTGTGATTATATATGATGTATGCAATGTTCCTTATTGTAAGTTGGCAACCGGCAGGAGCCATATGGTTGTAAGTTGGCAACCGGTGATGATGGAGATCATATTCGTGCTTGAAGATGGAGATCGGAAGCACAAGAAGAAAGGCCATATCATATCACATATTATGAATTGCATGTGATGTTAATCCTTTTATGCATCTTGTATTGCTTAGTTCGCGACAGTAGCATTATAAGATGATCCCTCAAGCACACAATTTCAAGTTTTAAAGTGTTCATCCTTAGTAAGCACCGTTGCTAAGGAAACCCTAAATCCACCATAACTCGCACAGGCTTAGGCAAAGCCCTGCGGGATCTTCCCTCTACTTCCGACACCACGCCGTCATGCTACCGGAATCGCGAGGGGAGAACTACAACCTCCACTGCCTCCTGGAACAAGGGAGAAGAAGGTCTTCATCGAGTATCGAACATGTGACCGACTGCGAAAGCGCTGCCAGAACGCAGTCGGTTAGTGTGACCGACTGAGGAAGGTCTTCATCGGGAAAAAATTTCTACCGCTTCCGCAGTCGGTCACACGTTCTGGCAGCGCTTCCGCAGTCGGTCACACGTTCGGTACTCGATGAAGACCTTCCTCTCCCTTCTTGAAAATCCATTTGTTCTCGACAGCCTTTCGGCCATCCGGTAAGTCCATACTTGGTTTTCGTACATGGATCCAATCTCGGATTTCATGGCTTCTTGCCATTTATTGGAATCTGGGCTCATCATCGCTTCCTCATAGGTCATAGGGTCATCAGTGTTGTCCACCAACATGACACTCATAACGGGATCATACCAATCCGGAGTGGTACGAGTTCTCGTTGACATGCGAGGTTCTGTAGTTACTTCAACCGAAGTTTCATGATCAACATCATTAACTTCCTCTCTTATTGGTGTATGCGCCACAGGAACTACTTCCGGTGCTGCGCTACTTGCAAGTTCGAGAGAAGGTTCAACAATCTCGTCGAGTTCTACTTTCCTTCCAGTCACTTCTTTCAAGAGAAACTCCTTCTCTAGAAAGGATCCATTCTTGGCAACGAATATTTTGCCCTCAGATCTATGATAGAAGGTATACCCAATAGTTTCCTTCGGGTATCCTATGAAGACGCATTTTTTCGCTTTGGGTTCAAGCTTGTCGGGCTGTAACTACTTTACATAAGCTTCGCAACCCCAAACTTTAAGGAACGACAATTTAGGTTTCTTCCCAAACCATAATTCATACGGTGTCGTTTCAACGGATTATGGTGCCCTATTTAAAGTGAATGCGACTGTTTCTAATGCATAATGTAGCACCCCGGGTAAACCACTACTAGAAAATCGCTTGGTATTTTTGTTTTGTGCATCATCATGCATCTAATTGACTAAAACTATTTTTCTTAAAACCTAGTTTTTCTTTCTACAAAGATCCCTCTCTATTTCAAAATTAATCCCTAGACCCTTCCGGATATTTTGTTTGTCTAAAAACAAATTACACAAGTCTTTTAAATAATACATAAAATTTTATATTATTTTTAGGAGGCAGCCAGCCAGGCCCGAAAGCCCAGCCAGGCCCGAAAGCCAAGCCGGCCACCTCCAAACCTAACCCTAAATTCCCTCCCACCAAACCCTAGCCTCCCTCTTCTAACCCACTCCCCCACTCCCTGCCGCCGCCAGACACACAAACACAACGCACGCACCCCTGCCGCTAATCCCGTCCGCCTAGACCCTCCCCTTGTCACGTTCCCTTGACACGCCCCTGTCCCTTGTGAGGTTGTGACTCCACCCTGTCCATAGTGCCCGGCCCCACCTCCGCGTCTCCTCCACGAAAACCACTCCCACCTCCCATTCGTTCCCCTCTCCCTCGACAGCAACCCTAGAGCGCCGTCGTCGCTGGTTCCCCCTCCCCGACGCTCTCGCGGCCACCCTCTGCTGCCTTCGTCCGTGACCCCCTCCACCTCTGGCCCCTGCTTCTTCCAACGCTGCCGCCGGCCGCGGCCTCCCCAGCCTATAGAGCAACGCCTCGCCCTGGCCACCGCCGGCCGGCTTCCAGGACGCCGCCTTTCACCGCCGACCCTGTGTCCTCCCAGCGCCCCCGAGCGCCGCCGAACCTCGCCGGCCATGCCTCTCCGTCGATCTCCGACCACACCCCTACGTCTGGCCTCCGTCGCCCCTGGGCCTCCTCTGCCATGCCCTCATCCCACCGTCCTCTGCATCACTAGACCCGCGCCAGGCCTCCCCGACCTCGCCTCCTCTTGCTCGTCGCTGCGCCACGCCACCTCCCGTAGTGCTGCTGTGGCACGCTCATCTGCGCGCCTCCAGGCCACCTCCTCCCTCGTCGTGTCCCCGTCCTGCATCTCCCGGCCGGCGCTTGAGTCCCTTCCCCAAGCTCTGCTTCATTCGGGTTCTCATGCACGTTTGCTGCTGCAGGCCGACTCTTTGTTATGCTTGGTAAGTGTGCGCATGGGTATCAAAGACACACAATGTCTCCTCTTTGGCCAGATTCAAGTTGTGTGACTCCCTGTCGCCGTGTCGTTCCGCAGGACAAGTCCATCCTGAGCCGACGCCGAGATGGAACCGAAGAACCCCAAAAACCCGAGCACTGTTGACACGGATCCGGTGGCCAAGACCCGAGCACCCCGAAGCCCGGATTCGAAGATCCGAAGCCCCTACGCCTCGATTTGAAGACCTGTAACACCCTCAGAATCGGCCCTATGCAAGTTTTAGCGAACCCCGCCAAACCCGCATAGAAACGATTCAAAGGTGCCCACCAGGCACTTTCGTGCGGGTGGAAAACGAAGTAATAACATTACACAACAGTCCTCGATGGGACCCACAGAACAGATATATATATAACAGGGACTCAAAGAGTCAAGAATACAGATATACAATACAAAGATCCAAATCACCTTGAAAACGATAGAGCGTCCGACTACGGACAAGATGCAAATTGAGCTAAGAGCCCTGAAGAATAACCAATGGCGTCCATAACCCTGAGCCAAGCGGAAGGGTAACCACGCTAATCGTCGATCTCAAAACCTGCTTAAACAAAGGGTGCGAAAAGGGCAAAGGAAAAGAGGAGCGTCGATCGAGGCCGATGCAGCGAGGCTAGATCGGCGATCCTCGCCTACATAGGTATGGTGGATGAGCGGCGGCAAAGAAGCACTAAACATCCTATAGAGACTCGGTACAACTGGCGACTATTAGAGGGGTAAGAAAGACCTATTCGGATCCAACTGTTACTACCATCAAACAAACCCATCTGGCGTTTCCCCTCGAGACCAAGCGAGGAAGTCAACCGAGAACTCACACCGTTGGCAGTTTTATTTATTCAGTTATCGTTGCAGCAATTACTAGTCAGGTATAGCTAGTCATCCTGATAAATTAAGCAGTGGGCACTTTTAGTTAACCATTCCGTTATAGTGGCAACACTTACTAGTCAGATACATTTAGCATGAGATAACCCAAAACCCAGCAGTTGTTGGTACTTTTATTTAGCCATTCCGTTGTAGTTGCCATACTTACTAGTCAGGTACAATGGTCGCAAGCGACACTCCAAACAAGCAATTGTGGGCAGTATTATTAAGCCATTCCATTATAGTGAAGCTGATTACTAGTCATTATAAAGTCAAATTTATAGCACTACTTTAGTTATGCTTGTCTATGGTCGAGATACTGTGCTCCAAGTCGTCCATAACCGCGGACACGGCTTTCAGAAAGTTTTACCCGGCCGGGGTGCACCAATAGCAACACACGCTCGATCAACCTCGGAAAAACCAAATCAAAACCCAACGAGGCCTTCACGACAAAGCAATCACGATTGAAATATTTCGGGGCCACCCCATTGAGTAGACCATAGCGAAGCGGTGACTCGAGACGGACTCAAGGTTTGCGACAATGGTACAGAATTTGGGAACCCGAAAGTGTGGCTGGGCTTGTCGATACGAAAACATTCCGCTTACCTAAGCGATCGGTGTGCTCCTCGCACAATCGTAAATAAATAAGTAGCATGGCATAAGTACAGGATAGTAAATAAAACCTCAAACTAGTTTGTGGCCCCAAGAAATAAGATGAATCAAGCTACGCTCGGGGTCCCATATACCTCCGGATGTGGATAGCGCGATAAATCAAGGGCAATTATCAAGTACTGGGTCCTCACGGACACAAGTGGGCGTTAAACCAAATATTATCTATCACCCATGATGCCTCTGCTACTTACTTCAATTTTAGTTGTTAACAGTAATTAAAGTGAATGATAAGTAAAGCCATGATCATCTCCAACAACAAACAAAGGGCAATACTCCAAC
Source organism: Avena longiglumis (assembly GCA_030063025.1). Classification (NCBI taxonomy): domain Eukaryota; kingdom Viridiplantae; phylum Streptophyta; class Magnoliopsida; order Poales; family Poaceae; genus Avena; species Avena longiglumis. Next base: position 166,483,127 of record CP125978.1, read on the forward strand.
AAGCTGTGGTACTTGGCGACACGCAACATCACTTGAGCAAGCGACTCGACGCCAAGTCCAACTATCTACCAAACAACAGGTAATAGGATGTGTCCAAGGCAATATAAGGCTGCGAGGATATCACGGTACGAAAACTAGAGCAACGCAACACGTATAGCAATAGATCAACAGGAGGAATAAATACTATAAAAGTAAGATAGGTAGAAAGGGGAGATGCTACTTTGAAAACATTGCCGAGGGTTCAACCGAAGATCGGGGCGAAGCTCACATCAACTCAACGGCCTTATCCGCGAAGAAGCAAATCACTAGAAGAAACACCGGATGCAATATTTAATACTACGGCAAAAGATCGGCATGATGCATGTATGATGCATGGCATGGCAAGGTGCGATGCAATTAGGTCATATTAAGCGGAACCGGGGTCCCGACAATTAATTAAATGGTTCATGTTATTTAGATACCCCGCAATTTAAATGTTGCATTAGCAAGACAAAGGATGGCACCGGTTCGCTACACAAGTTTAAATGAGGCCAATATGAGACTAGATTTGCACGCATATGGGCCCCATATTTAATTAGAGGTGAATCGGCATAAGGCCCCCAAACCAATGATATGCATGCGAGATGACAATTAAATATGCAACAATTCATATAGTTGACCATTTATAGAATAGGGTTCTCGGAAAGGGGTTCACACATTGAGGTCTCGACGGTCTTGGTTCCGGGGTTCGGGGTCGGTCTCAGGGTTCGGATCTGGGGTTCGGTCTCGGCGGAAGCGTTCTCAGATAACGGGGTAGATCTTGGCGCATCCGGGAAGAAGGACCTGGTTTGGTGTCGGGGCGCATTGGATTCGCCCGGGTCGAGGTTGATCTTGTCGTTGCGAAGACCTTGTCGGGTCCGCGCCATCAAGTCGGTCTTGGCGTTCGGGAGCGTCCTCATGGCGATCCTGGCGTTCTTCCGATTCGGGTCTTGGCGTCCGAGGGAAGTACTAGTCACACCGGGGTTCGGCCTTCGGGGTTCGACCTGTGTCCTGGCGTCCCATGAAGGAGAGCTTGGCGTGCCGAGGGTTCGGCCTTCAAATCCCGGTAAGGATGTCTCGCGGTTTTCCCCGTGAAGGCGATCTTGTCGCTCGGTGCCCGTGAAGTAGAACTTGTCGTCCGTCTCTTGTCGGCGGTGAACTTGGCCGATGGTCTTCGGGTCCGGGAAGGAGTTCTTGGCTTGGCGCGATTCGGATCGGTCTTGAGTTCGGCGTTCCGTGGCGAAGGTCTTGATGGTGCCGTGTCGAAAGCATCGGGGTTTCCGTGAACGAGATCTTGGTGATGGGATCGACGAACTTGATATGGGTCGGCCTTCGGTTCTGTAGATGAAGCTACTGTACTGACGATGCTCTGGTGGCTCGCTCACTCACTTGGCGCATACAAGAGCGTGGGATCTTGGAGGTTGCTAGTTGTCCTCAACCGACAGAGAGGCAGGTGGGGTCGACCGAGGAAGGCAGCGAGGAGGGCGCGTCCGGGACATCTTTGAGGCACAGGCTGAGGACGCCGGCGAGGTCCTTCCCGTGGGGTCGACGCCGGCTTGCAGAGGCGCAGAAGAGGCGCAAGGGTTCGGGCGGCCGGGAAGAGGACGAGGGAGGCGCCGATGACGAGCTCGCGGGGAGGGACGGTGATGACGCGGGCCGGGAGGAAGACCACGGCGAGGTGGCGGTGCGTGGATGCTGGCGGCCAGGGACGGGGCTCGCAGGGCGGCGGTCTGTCGGTGACGAGGCCGACGGTGGGTCCGGGCGAGGAGGCGGTGCAGGTGGCGGAGACTGGCGGCAGACGCAGAGGGAGGCGGAGGCGGAGGAGCAGCGGGCGGAGGTCGGCCGAGGCGGCAGGGGTTGCGGGGTGGTGGCGGGGCGGAGCTTGGCGGCGGGGCTCGGCGAGGAGGCACGGGGCGGCGAAGCTCGAGGGCGGCGTGGGCGGAGCCATGGCGCAGGCGGCGCTCAGCGGAGGTGGTGGCCAGGCGGCGCGGCGGATGAGGGCGGCTGCGGGCGGAGGTGGGTGATGGCGAGCGGGGGAAGAATGAAGGAGGGAGGGAGGATGCGGGCGCACGCGGGGTGAGGAGCGAGCGGCCAGAAAGAGTGGATGGGAGGTTGGGGACGGAGGGGTGGGTCCCAGGGCGCGGGTGGGTCGGTCTGGGGCGTGCACGTGGCCGCGTGTGTGTTGCGTGCGTGGGCAGAGGGAGTGGTGTGGGGCCAGGTCGGTGGGGCCAGGGGGGGAGAGAGAGAGGAGAGAGAGAGGGAGTGGCTGGGTAAGGTGGCAGCTTCCTAGTGGTGGGGATTTGGGGAGAGGGTGAGGTGTCAGGTGGGGATTGGGTGGGATGAGGTGGCCGGAGGGGTGGGTAGATTAGGTTGGGTAGCTTAGGTATTTTAGGCGGACCGATTGTTTGGACTGGGGGTGGTCGTTCGGGTCGAATCGGCCCGTTCGACTGCCCCCACTAAAATAATGAAATATTTTATTTAATTCTAAATGCACCGTTTGCAAACCGATAGCAGATAAACAAAAATATTCCAGGGACCCGGGGTTTGCATTTTGAAAACAAGACGGGGCGTTTAGAAAATAAAGACAGGTTTTTCTGCAAATAGTTTTATGCAAGCAAATGCATGATGATGACGATGCTCAAAAGAAATGTGGCATGATGACATGAGCATGCGGTGATGATGATGCAATGCACAAAAACAACGCGATTTTCTAGTAGTGGTTTTACGGGATGCCACAAGACCGAACCCTCGGACCCCAAAGACTAATCCCCCGCCAAACCCCGATCCAATATCATCGATCCGATGTGTGACCTCCTTCCGCGCCCTATTTTTTTATAAATTGACACCTATATGAATTGTTGCATATCAATTTGTTCATGATTGCATACATATTTGTAGGTGTCTGGGGACCTTATGTCGATTCACCTTATAATTAAATATAAAGACCATATGCGGGCGAATCTAGTCTAATATTGGTCCCATTTAAATTTGTGTAGCAAACCGATGACATAATTTAGCCTCGTTAAGACAACATTTAAATTGCGGGGTATCTAACCAACATGAACCTTCCAAGTACTTGTCGGGACCCCGGTTTCGCTTAATATGACCTAATTGCATCGCACCTTTGCCATGTCATGCATCATACAAGCATCATGCTCAATCTTTTGCCGTAATATTAAATGTGCATCCGATGTTACTTCTAGTGCTTTGCTTCTTCACAGTTAAGACCGATGAGTTGATGCGAGTGCCGACACGATCTTCGGATGAACCTTCGGCAATGTTTTCAAGCGAGCATTCTCCCTCTTTCTACCTATTTTATATTCTAGTCTTTATTTCCTGCTGTTGGTCTATTGCTATCCATGTTGCGATGCTTTAGTTTCCGTACCCCTGCTATAATACTTGCAGCCTCTATATTGCCTTGGACACCTCCTATTGCCTATTGATTGATAGACAGTCGGCCTTGCGAGTCGTAGTTGCTTGCTCAGGTGCTGCTTCGCGTCGTCGATGTTCCACCGTTGTTGGGTGGTTGGCACATGCTTAATGGTGGATATGATCATGGATTTAATTACTGTTTAATAACTAAAATTGAAAGTAGGTAAATGCAGAGGCACCGGTGGGTAATATACAATATTTGGTTTTTAACCACCCACTTGTGTCCCATAGGACCCGAGTTCTTGACACCTGTTCCGAGATCAAGCACGCTAACCATAGGTTGGGTGTGTGGGCACCCCATCGATTTAGTACCTGATTTAAAAGTACTATACTGGGGGCCACAAAGTAGTTTGGGGATTTATTACTATCATGTACTTATGCCATGATTTACTGCTTTATTTATGATTGCGCATGGAGCACTTGTACTGTTTAGGGACCCCGTGATATGTTTTAGCTGTATCGACAAGCCCAGTCACACTTTCGGGTTCCCAGTCGTTTACAACCGTCGACACAAACTCTGGGTCCGTCTCGGAGACCGGCCGACTTCGTTACGGGTAGCTTAGTGGGGTGGCCCCCTGTGCTTCCTTTGGGTATGGGAAACGTCGTGTCTGAAACCCCGTCGACATACCGTTGGGTCTATGTTTTGTGATCTTGTACCTACCTGATCTGACAACAAGGGTGTAGGTGCGTGTGGGAACTTTGGTGCACCCCTACAGGGTTTAATCTTTTCGAGAAGTCGTGTCCGCGGTTATGGACGACTTGGAGCACAGTTCTCGATCATAGACAACTATAACTAAATTTTACTGTTATAATATGACTTTTATCTGGTATGACTAGTAAGTTGGATAGCCACCATGGAAAGAATGAATAAAACTGCCAACCGTGTGAGTTTCCTCGGCTTGACTTCCTCGTTTAGTCTCGAGGGGGAAATACCAGGATGGGTATGATTGGTGGTAGTAACAGGTTGGTTCCGAATAGGTCTTTATCATCTCTCTCTGATAGCCGACAAATGCATTGAGTCTCTATAGGTCGTTTAGTGCATGCTCCGCTGTCGCTTCAGTCCACCATACCTATGTAGGCGAGGACCGCCGAATTCTAGTCTCGCCGTATACTATCCTCAGTACTGACCGCTCTCTTTTTCCTTTGCCCTTTGTCGGCACCCCTTTTTTTAAGCAGGTTTTGAGATCGACGTCGTTAGCAAGGTTACCCTTCCGGCTTGGACTGGGAAGGGTTATGGATGCCATTGGTTATTCTTCAGGGCTCTTAGCTCCATTTGCATCTTGTCTGTACTCGGACGCTGTATCGTTTTAAAGGTGATTTGGATCTTTGTATTATATATCTGTATTCTTGACTCTTTGAGTCATTGTTGTATCTATCTGTTCTTTGGGTTCCATCGTGGACTATTGTGTAATGATATTACTTCGTTTTCCACCCGCACGCAAGTGCCTGGTGGGCAACTTTGAATCGTTTCTATGCGGGTTTGGCGGGAATCGCTAAAACTTGCATAGGGCCGATTCTGAGGGTGTTACAGAGTGGTATCAGAGCTCAGCAGTTACGATACCCCACTGGTCCAGCCTGTAGGATAACCTAGCTAACGGACGTTGTAGAGTGTCAAAACTATTTTGGAAAAAATCGGTTGGGTAGATCTGATTAGGTCTGCATTTACTCCTTACCCCTCCGCTATTCTCTTCTTACCTCTGCGAGTTTTGAATCTTTCTCTTATCTTTTCTTCGAGTCCAGGATTTCTCGAGGTTGGGTTTCTGTCGTACCTTCAGGGTTTCGCTTCCTTTCTTTTATAACGATGGTGCTACAAACATCTTATCTGCATCTCGTTTGATGTACCCTCCATCCAATCTTATTGTTCTTGAATTCTTTATCTGTATGTGTACCTTGGTGGATATTCGTATCGTTGAAATATATATGAGAAGGACGAGCATTGGTGACGTAGGAGTATACCTTGAGCATGTGTTATCCATGCCAATGGAACCATTGCGAAACCTAATCATTATGTATTTTCATACAATTTCTTTTGTATCTTCCGGTGTTTTCCGACGTGATAACATCATCTACATCAGATCCGATGCAGAGCTTGCATCATCCCTTTGTTCCGAATACCGCTTGTGAAGATCCTTATTCTAAATTTCGAGAGTTGTGTTGCACGATTTTCCTATTCATGTATGGAGTTAATAGTTTGGGTACGGGATGGACTGATCACCCTACCGTGCTCTTACTGTTCACTCTTGTACATCGAACTGGTGGGTCAATGTAACTTTTCCTCTTCTCATGGAAGTTAGAGGTGGCCTTATCTTTTGATGCCTCTACCTTCGTCCTTTGTTTCTCCGGATTGTTCTCTCGACGAACGTGAGCACCGACCCTTGTTGGTGGTGTCGTGGATTTCAAGATGGAGAAAGAACCCTTGTTAGTGGTGTCGCGAGGATCTACACGAAACGAGAAGATTCAGATCTTCGAACTTTTTCCTCGTACCATGAGGCGTATCTCGAGGGCGAGATCCATTGTTAGTGGTGTCGAATTGTAGCACCCCGGGTAAACCACTACTAGAAAATCGCTTGGTATTTTTGTTTTGTGCATCATCATGACATCATCATGCATCTAATTGACTAAAACTATTTTTCTTAAAACCTAGTTTTTCCTTCTACAAAGATCCCTCTCTATTTCAAAAGTAATCCCCGGACCCTTCCGGATACTTTGTTTGTCTAAAAACAAATTACACAAGTCTTTTAAATTATACATAACATTTCATATTATTTTTAGGAGGCAACCAGCCATGCCCGAAAGCCCAGCCGGCCACCTCCAAACCTAACCCTAAATTCCCTCCCACCAAACCCTAGCCTCCCTCTTCTAACCCACTCCCCCACTCCCAGCCGCCGCCAGACACACAAACACAACGCACGCACCCCTGGCGCTAATCCCGTCCGCCTGGACCCTCCCCTCATCACGTTCCCTTGACACGCCCCTCTCCCTTGTGAGGTTGTGACCCCACCCCGTCCACAGTGCCCGGCCCCACCTCCGCGTCTCCTCCACGCAAACCACACCCACCTCTCGTTCGTTCCCCTCTCCCTCGACAGCAACCCCAGAGCGCCACCGTCGCTGGTTCCCCCTTCCCGACGCTCTCGCGGCCACCCTCTGCTGCCTTCGCCCGTGACCCCCTCCACCTCCAGCCACGTGGCCCTCTGCTTCTTCCAACGCTACCGCCGGCCGCGGCCTCCCCTGCCTGCAGAGCACCGCCTCGCCCTGGCCACCTCCCCATCGTTGAACCGCTGATGAGCGCCCGCCCCATCCCGACCTCCTCCCCGCAGAGTCCCCCCGCCAAGCTTCGGCCGGCTTCCAGGACGCCGCCTTTCACCGCCGACCCTGCGTTCTCCTAGCGTCCCCGAGCGCCACCAAACATCACCGGACGCGCTTCTCCGCCGATCTCCGATCGTGCCCCTGCGTCCGGCCTTCGTCGCCCTAGGCCTCCTCTGCCATGCCCTCACCCCGCCGTCCTCTGCATCACCAGACCCACGCTAGGCCTCCCCGACCTCGCCTCCTCTTGCTCGTCGATGCGCCACGCGTCTCCCATAGTGTTGTCGGGGCACGCTCATCTGCGCGCCTCCAGGCCACCTCCTCCCTCGTCGCGTCCCCGTCCTGCATCTCCCGGCCGCCGCTCGAGTCCCTTCCCCAAGCTCTGCTTCATTTGGGTTCTCAAGCACGTTTGCTGCTGCAGGCCGACTCTCTATTATGCTTGGTAAGTGTGCGCATGGGTATCAAAGACACACAATGTGTCCTCTTTGGCCAGGTTCAAGTTGTGTGACTCCCTATCGCCTTGTCGTTCCGCAGCACAAGTCCATCCTGATCCGACTCTGAGATGGAACCGAAGAACCCCAAAAACCCGAGCACTGTCGACACAGATCCGGTGGCCAAGACCTGATGGTTATATGCCTACCGGGGTATACCCAGCAGGACGTTTCCGACTGGCCCAGGAACTGGCGAGTGGGCCTGCAGGACGGCGACTGGATCAAGACAGGTGTGGATTCAAGCGACTGGAAGCCGAAGGCCCAGGAGAGTAGATAGGCCCAGTCGGATTAGGTTAAACGAGTACCAAAATCTTAACTGATTCGGTTGAGATATGTAAACCCTTGGGGAGGGTGAGTCTATATAAACCTCCCTACAGTGCGTGTAGAGGATACGTTCCATCATCCACCCAAGCGACTCGCCGCCTAGCCGTCGATCTTGCCCCTTTGTACCTCCATCATAATACAATCTAGCAGGAGTAGGTCTTTACCCTCCGGGGGGCCGAACCTGGGTAAAACCCTGTGTCTCCGCGCTCATCTCGCACCGCAGATGGCTGGCCGCCCTTTCCCTTCGTTCTACTACTCGCTTCCGATTGCAGCGTCTGCCGTGGTCATTCCCACGACAGTGGCGCCCACCGTGGGACCTGGCCGGTCTGGACGGTGTTCTGCGGCGAGATCCAATCTGCCCATCAACGAGTCGGTCGCCACCGGCCGCATGATAGCGATCGGCGAGATGCTCTAGATCTTGTCGAGCAGCTACGTCCCGGCGGCGCAACCCGTCACACACATCATGATCTTGCCAGTCGGCACGATCAGCCTCTTCGTTGGCCTCACCGACGTCAGCGACTCAGAGGACTCGTCTCGCATCCGCGAGTCGCCACCACGCGACCGGCTCTCCGAGAGCCAGGTCCGCACGATCCATCGCCTCGCCTCCGAGTACAACTCGGCCCACAGCGACGTGGCCGAAAACACCGCGGCCGCGGAAGACGCGGCCCTCAACGACGACGCCGATTCGGGGACTCCGGCGTCACTCGCCGGATCCATCACCGCGGCTTCGCCCGCGGGCTCCATCACCCAGGTCTCCAACGTGGGAGACTTCGAGGATCCCTCCATCCTTGGGATCTTCGACTTCGACTCCGGGTCGGAAAACTCCGCCGATCTCCACGACGAGACCGGTCGCCACGCCGCGACCTACATGGATACTGGCACCGATCCGCCGGAGGATCCCTTCTCCACCCCGATCCCTCCTAACGCCGCGGCAACGGAGGTCGAGAAACTCCGCCTAAAGCTGGCGGAGGCAGTCCGCAAGGAGCAAGCCGAGCGCGAAAAATTTCGCCTCGGCGGTGGCGCGAGGCTGTCACATTGCCACCGGCGAATCAGGTCGCTTGAACCCCACCGTCGAGCGCCACGAACCGGCGGCGAGAACGACCCGGCCCGCGTGGCCGAGAGCGCGATCTGCGAGAACGTGCCACCAGGAGGAGGCGCCCGCCCCCCACCAGGGTCGACGGCGATGGGCACCCCACCTCCACCCAACCGCGCACCCCCCAGGGACCAGCCGCGGATAGTAGTCTCCTCACGGGAGAAAGACGCGAACGGCCTACCACTGTTCTCCACCCCGATGGACAACCTCGTGGCAGGCCGAGCAGCGGCCGACAACATCATGGCCACCGGCGGCGCGCCTGAGATCCGATGCGTCAAGGCCCTGCTCGCAAAGGCGGTCGAGCAACAAAATGCAGGCGTCGACTCACAGGGGCGGATGTACTCGCGTTCATCAGGCAGCAGAGCGGCCTCAAGCGGCCGTCCATTGGCGGCAAAAACCTCAACTGCCCGCCACCCAAACCACTGCAGCTCCAACACCGACCCACGAACGCGGCACTCTCCACCAACGACCCCAGGCCAGCGACCAACTTCGTCGCCGCCAATGGTCAGCCCGTCGACGCCCGCACCCACATCATCAACAACCAGAGCTGCGCGCCGCGCCAGCGGCGACCTGCGACACACCTAACCAATCGCCGCGACAATAGATGGGGTCTCTAAGCCAACTCGGGCCCGATGCTTGACCCGATGATCCGAGGCGAAAATACCGGCGAACTTCAAAGCGCCAAGGAAATAGAGAATCGACCCCGTATGACCCCTCAATGGCGGACACCTACCTCATGGCGATGGGGATCGCATGCCACATCGACCTGCTAGCCGCCCGCTACCTCCCCCTGATGATGGAGGGAGCGTGCAGGCAGTGGATCAACACTCTCCCTCCGGATAGCATCGACTCCTGGGAAGAGATGCGTGATGCCTTCGTGAGGCACTTCGAGGGTTCCTACACCCACGCCACCACCATCGAGGACCTGGAGCGATGCGTCCAGGGACCCCGCGAGTTGACCCGAAGCTGGGTCCAGCGGTGGCAAGAGATATGGTACAACGCGGTCGGCATCCACCCGGACACCGCAATTCACTGCTTCAAGACCTCGTGCCGCTACGAGCCCTTGGTTGCCAAGCTCAAACGAGCATACCTCACACTCGACAACATACCTGACCTCCTCGAGATCGCCAAAAGATACGCGGAGGAGGACCCCAACCAGGAAACCGATGACGAGTCGGGAGGTCAACGCCGCACGAACGGCAATGACAACGGACGACGGTCCGACCTACGCTACAGCAACACTCGTCTCACCGGCAAGCGCCGCAGTGATGGGCGAGTCGACTTCGTCGCCAACGCCAGGCACGCGCAGCGCGAGCCCAAGAGCTTCCGCCGTGATGGAGGGCAACGCCGCGACGGCGGCAACTACAAGGCGAAACCAAGGTTCGACCCCGCGGCCCTCCTTAACCAGCCTTGTGCGTTTCACAACAGGGAAGGGAAGCCCGCCACGCATACGACCGCCGACTGCCACTCTCTCAAGGAGATCGAGAAGGCACGGCGAGCACGAGAGGATCCCGACAACAACCCGCCAAACGGCGGAAAATTCGGCATTGTGGCTCGCTCCACACCTTCAGGCTTCAACACGAAGCGAGAAGAAGGTCATCACCAGCGTCGCCGTCAACGCGGTGGCCAGTGGACATTCCCGGTTCCTCAACTGGTCGGAGCAGCCCATCACGGAGCCGCTAGGACCACTCGCCACGCCAGTACCCGGCCGAGTCGCCACGGTGGTCAAGCCTAAGGTGGGAGACTACGCTCCCCAAGACATTGATGGACGGCGGCGGCTCCATCAACATCCTACAGACACCTTTAGCGGCTGCGGCTCCGCGATCGATGGTCGAGACGACCTACACCACGTTCCACGGCATCGTCCCCGGTCGGAAGGCGTACCCGATCGGCAAGGTCACGCCGCCAGTCACCTTCGGCACACCAGCAAACTTCCGCACCGAGCGGATCGTCTTCGAGCTGGTACCCTTCGACAACCCCTACCACTGCGTCCTGGGACGCCAGGCGTTCGCCAAGTTCATGGCAGCCCCCCACTACGTGTACAACGTGATGAAGCTCCCGGGGCCGTGCGGCGTCATCACCATCAACGGCGACCCCGACATGGCCGCCGAGTGCGAGTCCAAAGGAGCCGAACTCGCCGACGCCGTCATCACGGCAGAGGCCAACCACGCCGACGAGCTCGCCAAGTACGCGAGCAGGGTCAACAACGACGACCCCACCATACTCAAGAAGCCCAATTCGGAGGGCGCCAACACCTCAGCCTTCGAGGCAACGATGCACACCCGCACCGTCGAGCTGGTCCCAGGCGACTCCAGCCAGACGGTGACGATCGGGACGGGCATGAGCCCAGCATAGGAAGGCGCACTCATCGAGTTCCTCCATGAGAACAGGGACATATTCGCATGGAAGCCCTCTGACATGCCTGGTGTCCCTAGGGAACTCGCTGAGCACAAACTCAACGCCGACCCCAAAGTGCGACCCGTCAAGCAGTCGCTGCGGCCCTTCAACGAAGAGCGCCGCCGAGCCATCGCCGAGGAGGTGCAACGTCTACTCGTTGCAGGCTTCATCTGGCCAATCAAATACTCCAAGTGGCTGGCAAACCCAGTCCTGGTCGAGAAGAAAAATGGGACCTAGAGGATGTGTATCGACTACACAAACTTAAATAGCGCCTGCCCGAAGGAGGAATTCGTCCTCCCGCGGATCGACCAAATAATCGACTCCATCGCGGGCTCAGAGTCGCTGTGTTTCCTCGACGCCTACTCTGGGTACAACCAGATCAAAATGGCTATCGAGGACGAGGAGAATGCGGCGTTCATCACGCCATTCGGAGCCTTCTGCTACACCTGCATGACCTTCGGCCTCAAGAACGCCGGGGCGACCTACCAGCGGTGCATGCAGGAATGCCTTGCGAGCCAAATTGGCCGCAATATCCACGTCTACATCGACGACGTGGTAGTGAAGTCCGCTCGCCAGGGCGATCTACTCGCCGACCTGGCAGAAACATTTGCCAACCTGCGAAAATACAAGATAAAGCTAAACCCAGGCAAATGCACCTTCGGTGTACCAGCAGGGCAACTACTGGGGTACGTCGTCTCCAAGCGCGGGATTGAGGCGAACCCCACCAAGATCGACATGATCGCTCGACTCGGCAAACCCGAGTGCCTGCGCGACGTCCAGAAGATGGCTGGGCGAGTCGCGGCTCTTGGCCGCTTCATCCCCCGATTGGGCGAAAAGGCGATACCCCTATACCTCAAGAAGGTGCTACTCGCAGCACCGCTACTCGCCGCCCCCGTTGACAAAGAACCCATGCTGGTCTACGTCGCGGCTTCCGAGCGCGTTGTCAGCGCCGTCATGGTCTTCGAGCGGCCAGAGGAAGGAAAGGAGCGCCCGGTACAACGACCGGTGTACTATATCAGCGAGGTCCTCACCGAGTCGCGCCAGCGGTACCCACAGTACCAGAAACTGGTGTACGCAGTCTTGAGAGCACAACGTCGACTGCCGCACTACTTCCAGGAGCACCCGATCACGGTCGTCTCCTGAGCACCGTTGTAGGACATCATCCGCAACCATGAGGCGACCAGGCGAGTCGCCAAGTGGGCCGTCGAAATCGGCGTCCACAACATCAAGTATGAGCCAAGAAAAGCGATCAAGTCGTAGGCTCTCGTGGACTTCATCACAGACTGGGTAGAGGCCTAGCAGCCGGAAAAGCTGCCATATCTCCACTACTGGAGCCTGCACTTCGATGGCTCCAAGAATGCAGACGGCGCAGGAGCAGGAATCGTGTTGAACTCCCCGAAGGGCGACAAGCTCCGCTACGTCCTCTGCCTCGACTTCACCCCCTGCACCAACAACATGGCTGAGTACGAGGCACTACTCCACGGCATGCGAGCTGCCAAGGAGATGAATGTCAACCGCCTACGCTGCTACGGAGACTCCGACCTCGTCGCTGGGCAATTCGCTGGCACCTGCGACGACGTCTCTCCCACCATGGCGGCATACCGCCAAACAGTGGACAAGCTGGGCGGACACTTTGCAGGCTACTCCGTCGAGTGGATCGACAGGCGGAAGAACGAGAAGGCCGACGCACTCTCTCGCATCAGGTCGGCTCGACTCGCACCACCCGCCGGCGTCTTCCTCGACACGATCACCAAGCCGTCCGTCTCTCCCCCAAGGGAGATTGACATCGGATTCCCGCTGCAACTAGAGGCAGCCCTGGTTGCACTCATCGCCGAGCCAGAAGACTGGACTAGGCCGTACATCGCCTACCTGGAGGGAGGCACCTTGCCGGCAGACGAAACAGACCCCCGGATGATAACGCGACGCTGCAAATCCTTCGTCATCATCGACGGCGAGCTCCACAAGCGCAGCGTGACCGGCGTGTTCCAACGCTGCGTCCAACCCGCCGAAGGACGCAAGATCCTCCACGACATCCACTCCGGCGACTGCGGCCACCACGCCGGAGTCCGCTCTCTGGTTGCAAAGGCTATGTGACACGGATTCTACTGGCCCACCGCACACGCCGATGCCGTTGACATTGTCCAGGCGGTCGGGTGCAATCGCCAACGGACACGTGCCGAGCTCAGCGCTCAAGACAATCCCCATCACCTAGCCATTCGCCGTGTGGGGCATGGACATGGTAGGCCCTTTCAAAAAGGCCCCCTCCGGCTTCACCCACCTCCTGGTCGCGGTCGACAAATTCACAAAGTGGGTGGAGGCCAAGCCAGTCCGGAAATGCGACGGGAAGACCGCCACCAAATTCCTACGCGAGCTCATATATCGCTACGGGTTCCCAAACAGCATCATCACGGACAACGACACCAACTTCGCCAAAGGAGCCATGGCCGAGTTCTGCGAGGAACATCACATCCGACTCGACCTCGCGTCAGTCGCCCACCCGGAGTCCAACGGCCAGGCGGAACGGGCCAACCAGAGCATCCTCCACGGCCTGAAGCCGCGGCTCCAAGTACCACTCGAGCGCACCGCCGGGTGCTGGGTCGAGGAGCTACCCTCCGTCATCTGGGGTATCCGCACCTCGGTCAACAGGTCGACAGGGTTCACCCCCTTCTTCATGGTGTATGGCGCCGAGGCAGTCATGCCCACCGACCTCGAGCACGACTCGCCAAGGGTCGTCCACTACACGGAGGCTACGAACGAACTCACACGTCAGGATGGAGTCGATTAACTCGACGAGGCACGCGACCTAGCTCGCTCCCGCACTGCCATCTACCAGCAAGGACTCCGCCGCTACCAAGCCGGCGGGTGAAAACTCGCACGTTCCAGGAAGGCGACCTGGTGCTGCGCCTCATCCAGGACAAGAAGGGCATGCACAATCTCTCCCCCCATGGGAGGGACCATTCGCCATCGGGCGAGTACTCAGCAACGACGCCTACTACCTCACCGACGTCCTCGAAGACGGAAAACTCGACGTCAAACGACCATGGAATGTAAACCTCCTACGGAAGTTCTACTCCTAGAACTCCACATATGTATCCTCCAGTCGCTATGAAATAAAACATATTGGTTACCGCAAATTGTGTCTACTCTCCTTGTCTTGTGCCACTCGCACTCGTAGTAACAGCACCAAGCTAACTGCAGGAGTCAACCTCTGGTACAGCGATCGGCACGGCCAAGTAGTGCGCTACGAGGGCACTGGGTTACCCCAGGACTCGTAACGTCCACGAAAACTACCCGAGCCCCATTGAGTTGCCTAGCTCGACCGGCTTAACGAGCCAAGACAATCGCCTCGCTCCTCACAGCCATGATCCTCCGCGTCCTTGACACGACTGAACGGCCAAGTACCACGCCGGGGCGACGACCAGTTCATGCAGCGACTAGGGGAAAACGCCAAGTACGAGAGCGTGCCCAGGACTCGCCATGCGACTGACCCAATGGGCCAGGCAGGAGTGATGCGCTCACTCTGACGCGCCCAGTCCTCACCCTCCCTAGAGCCGCGACTAGAACCACCAAGTACCACGCTCGGGGACTCGGCTACCCGACCTCGTTCGCGCAAGGGAAAGCAGTGAAGTGAAGAGCACTCATGGGAGTCGTCCTGCGACTGGCTTTCCAAGCTCGGGCGAGTCGACCTCAATAACAAAACGCTCAAAACCACAAACACATAAATAAACGAGGTAAACCCCATAAAAAGGGCGGACGCGCTCGGGGACTCGTTCAACCCTCAATCTCAAACGCAAGTAAATTCACCAAAAAACACGATATCCCATTATAGCAGATCAAAGTTGTTACAAAAACATGTTGCGCCTAATATCCGAACTGCTACTAACGCCCCAGGGCAAAACGTTTTACTCCGCAGGCTTCGACGACGACTCGCCGCCACCCTTGCGATTGCGAATGAAGGGAGTGTACAGGTTCGACGGGTACGTCGTTAGCTCACCCGCCATCGCCGCACGGAAGGGCTGCTCGATCTTGAAGTCCCGGTGCGGCGGCTCGGGGTCGTTGGGCGCGACGATCGTCTCCTAATAAGGAAGGAGATCGCCCATCGCCCACACACGATCGGAGTATTACCGCGGCACGGTCCGTTAGCTTCAGCACCTCGGCAATCTCCACCGAGCCCATCGACGATGGGTAGCCACTCGTCACGTTGTCCAGATCGAAATCCTCCGGGAAGTGGGCGAGCCCAAGGATGAGCGCTGTCGCCGCCCCGCGCCGGAACACCGACCGCGTCATGAACTCGACGACCGACGGCGCCTTCTCCAAGTATCGCCACACTTCGACGAGGTCGCTGGGAATAACTTCCGTGGGCGACATCTCCTGAAGATACGCCCGAATGCAAGCCGCGGACAAAGTGGCCGAGTCGACTAGAGTGGCCACACACTGCCGCGCGTCGTACGACTGCGCCTCCTCCGCTCTGTCGATGATTCGACCTGTGGACAGAGAGTGGCAGTGAGTACATCAAAGTTCACACAATGCAAATATTACAGGCAGAGGCAGGCACACTTACCAATCAAAGGACGAGCGAGATCCGTGATGAAGCTTTGAAGAGAGGAGTAGTCGTCTTGTAGCCCAGCAACAAGGGCGTCAGAGACCTTACGCCTCAACGGGCGGCAGAATCGCAGCCTTGGCCCGCCCATCTGCTGAACTCGCCTCCTCCTTCGCTTCCTTAAGCTCGCGCTCAAGGTCAGCGATCCGCTTCTCAGCCGAGCTCAACACAGATTGAGCCTCCGTCAATTCACTCGCTGGGACAAGGCCCTGGCGGACCTCCTCTGCCTTCGCAGCAATCGCCTGGAGTCCCTTGTTTGCCTCTTGGACGGTGACAAGTTCCTTCTCCGCGCGACATTTCGCAGCAAGCCGGTCGGCTGATTCACGCTGCAAACCCTGTGCAAAAGTCAAACAGTTAACAAAAACGAAATCCTCAGTGCCCACCCACTGAAATTCAGCGACTGGACACTCGGGGACTGGAGATCAAAAATCCTAAGTGCCCACCCGCTGAAATTCAGCGAATGGACACTCGGGGACTGGAGATCAAAAATCCTAAGTGCCCACCCGCTGAAATTCAGCGAATGGACACTCGGGGATTGGAGATAAAAAATCCTAAGTGCCCACCCGCTGAAATTCAGTGAATGGACACTCGGGGACTGGGCGCGAAAAATAAAAACAAAACAAAGAATCGACCCACCAATTGATGGCCCGATCCTCAGGATCGACATACCTGCATGGCTGCGCCAAGCATGCCATGAAGCTGTAGCGCGTCCACGGATGCGAGAAGAGCTAGAGTGTGCCCGCGACGCTGCTCGACCTCCGTTTTGGCGACCCCAGGTACGTGGCTCGATGGCGTGGTACCACTCGCCGTAGCCGCTCTGGCCATGAAGCGGGGGAAGGTCGCGATGGATGCGCCAGCACCAAAAGAGGTCGGCTCGGTCATCCCAGGCAAGGAAGCACCCTCCTTGATCGTCAAGGCCGCCTCCGCCGCAGGATCGCTCGGAGCAATTGTTGTGTCGTCAGACACCGTGACGACATCGTCGCCCTTGGCCTTCTTGGCACTGTCTGTGGGGGCAGCGACCTCATCGGCCTTCCTCTTCCGAGAAGGGTCCTCCTCGGCGACGACTGGCGGCACTTTGGCCACGGACGGGTGGCCTATCTTTTTAACTCCAGTCCTGCAAATTGGTTACATGAGCAAATTGGTCTGAGTACGACGAAAAGCAAGGTAGGAGGATAAAACTCACTTGGCGACTGGTATGAACCGCAACCCCGTGTGGATGCTAGCCGGCTTCTCCAGTTCGGGGCCCAGTTTCCGACTGAGGCCCATCTCTAGAACGTCATGCGCCGAAGACACGGACGGCCTCTTTGTTGACGAAGCCTCGATAGGAGCCTCCGAAACGATTTCGGCAGGAGCTCTCCTGGGAGGCGAAGCTGCCGCGGCTGGAGCAGCCCCCGACCCAAAGACTGGGGCGAATGGGAGAGGAATCCGGTGATGCTGTCGTCTGGGGCGCTTGATCCCTGGCCAGGCTAGTGGCGTCGGAACTACTCACCGAACGTGGCGGAGATGCCTGTCTCGCTGGCTTCGTCTTCCTCTTCGGAGGGGCCTTCACTTCCTTCTTCTTCTTCTTCTTCTTCTTCTTCTTCTTCTTCTTCTTCTTCTTCTTCTTCTTCGACGGGGTGTCCTCGCGACGCGAAGTGTGCTCGAGAAGCTCGTCATCATCGTCATGATGTTCAAGGCTTCTACTCGCCTTGAGTTCGCGCTGACGCTGCCCGCGAGTTTTGCGAACCAGTGGGGAGACCTCTTCCTCGGACTCCGTCATCATCGCTCCTGTCGCTCTCGGCTCCTCCCTTGGTGGGAGGCGACTCGCCCCCATCCTGGACGGACGAGCTCGAGTTCTCGTCGTCCGCGAGCGGAAGCCACCCTTCCACCACTTGAAATAACTGCAGCAAGCATGAAGTAATATCAATATAACCGCGACAACATCAACTGCGACTGCGAATGGTAGAAAGTGACTTACCGTCGGGGTTGGATGCTTCGCGGTGTAGGGGGCGACCCCAGCCTTTGCGTCCAGGTACACCGCCTGGGTGATCTTCTTCAACGCCGGGACGTAGTCCTCGAGTTTCCACTCGGCGAGGCAGGATTTCGTCGAGTCTTCCCGGCCCATGTACTCGTACATGTAATGGTCACGGCGGGCCAGGGGAACGAGTCGCCGCCGAAGACAACAGTTGTACAAATTGATGGTCTGAAGACCCTTCTTCTTCAGGCCGCGGATGGTTTGAAGCATCTCATCCACGACCATCCGCTGATCTGTTGGGAGCTTGCTGACTTGGAGTCGGCGTGGTTCGGGCCGGTCGGCGGAGTACCTTGGGATCGCCACCTCTCCGTCTGGAGTCACCTCGGTGACGTAAAACCAGGACTTCTTCCACTCGCTTTTCGCCTTGGCAGGTAGCATCAGGTCGACGAAGGAGGCTTTCGACTTCAGCTGGAACATCAGGCCACCCGCCGCCAGCATTGGGCCGCCTGATTCTTCACGACTAATCCTACTTTGGAACAGATCTTGCCACATGGGGAATTAGGGCCTGCAGCCCAGGTAGCACTCGCAGAACGCCACGAAGATGGCGAGCTGCTCGATGCTGTGCGGGCCCAGGGCCGATGGCTGAATCCTGTAGAAGGCACAGAAGCGCCGGAAGAAGAGAGATGTGGGAAACCCCAGCCCCCGCTCCAGGTGGCTGGTGAAGCAGACGAATTCTCCCTCACGCGTGTCTGGAGTCACCTCTCCGGCCGCGGGGATGCGCCACCTACCGGCGCGCAGGATCCCGGCCTCCTCGAAAGACGCCAGTAGCTCTCTCGTGCACTTGGACCTGCCCCACGGCTCGGCGGAGGGGGCCATTGGCGGAAAGGTTTGTGGAGGTCGGAGGACTTTGGATCGATTGGATCGCGATGCGGAGGAAAACGAAGATGCGCGAAATCGGAGGAAATGACGAGAGGGTGGTTCTCCGATCGCCTACCATTTCCTTTATATAGCATTTGTTACCCGCCAAATCAGGGAGCCGTTACTACGTGGTGATTACGCCAAAAGTTACCGTTGGATTACTCCAACGGCTAGTTTTGACTGCGTCTGACGGTCCAACTTCATCCATTCGACTCGCCGACCCGATCACTTCAACAGTGACTAAATATTTCGCCGACCCGTTCGCCGAGCTGCGACCAGAATGACTATTTTTTTCCTTTATTCAGGAGCCCGCCACCGATTCGACTGGGTGTCCGCATTGGGCCCGTATGTTCGATCCGGAACCACCGCGCCCAATCGACGACGGCCTCGGGGACTACTGATGGGGATATGCCTACCGGGGTATACCCAGCAGGACGTTTCCGACTGGCCCAGGAACTGGCGAGTGGGCCTGCAGGACGGCGACTCGATCAAGACCGGTGTGGATTCAAGCGACTGGAAGCCGAAGGCCTAGGAGAGTAGATAGGCCCAATCGGATTAGGTTAAACGAGTACCGAAACCTTAACTGATTCGGTTGAGATATGTAAACCCTAGGGGAGGGTGAGTCTATATAAACCTCCCTACAGGGCGTGTAGAGGATACATTCCATCACCCACCCAAGCGACTCGACGCCTAGCCGTCGAGCTCGCCCCATTGTATCTCCATCATAATACAATCTAGAAGGAGTAGGTCTTTACCCTACGGGGGGCCGAACCTGGGTAAAACCCCGTGTCTCCGCCCTCATCTCGCACCGCAGATGGCTGGCCGCCCTTGCCCTTTGTTCTATTACTCGCTGCCGATTGCAGCGTCTGCCGTGGTCATTCCCACGACAAGACCCGAGCACCCCGAAGCCCGGATTCAAAGATCTGAAGCCCCTATGCCCCGATTTGAAGACCGAACCCTCGGACCCCAAAGACTAATCCCCCGCCAAACCCCGATCCAAGATCATCGATCCGATGTGTGACCTCCTTCTGAGCCCTATTTTTTATAAATTGACACCTATATGAATTGTTGCATATCAACTTGTTCATGATTGCATACATATTTGTAGGTGTCTAGGGACCTTATGTCGATTCACCTTATAATTAAATATAAAGACCATATGCAGGCGAATCTAGTCTAATATTGGCCCCATTTAAATTTGTGTAGCAAACCGATGACATAATTTCGCCTTGTTAAGACAACATTTAAATTGCGGGGTATCTAACCAACATGAACCTTCCAAGTACTTTTCGGGACCCCGGTTTTGCTTAATCTGACCTGATTGCATCGCACCTTTGCCATGTCATGCATCATACAAGCATCATGATCGATCTTCTGCCATAATATTTAATAGTGCATCCGATGTTTCTTCTAGTGCTTTGCTTATTCACGGATTAGACTGATGAGTTAATGTGAGTGCTGTTGGGCCACGCAGAGATAAAACAAAAACTTTTTCCTCTAACGTGGTGATCCCAAGATCTAGCTGAGGTAGAAGGCCACGAGGTTTACCACTAGACGCAGCTATGGATTCTCGATGAAGCGCGTCAGTTGATGCAGTGCAGTCCTCACGATCCGATCGTCCTGGTGCTGATCGCACATCACCTCTGCTGGTATCCACACGTACAAGGAGGAGCGCCGGCGGCGAACTGCTAGGTTCGTAACGACGGCTGGACTGCTGTGGAGCTAGGGTTTCCAACACATGGAATGACCTAACCGAACAACGATTAACCATTTTGGGTTAAGGTGCTCCACTATATATAGGGAGTGAATGTGGGCTCTGCTCGTGCGACCCATTCACTAAAGCCCATATAACACTAGTCACCGTGAGTCCAACTCACTAACTCAGTCCTAATCAGGTTAAGGTCCAACCTAACCAGATTACATGTTCAGATCCAATCCGAACTTGCTCCCGCTCTTAAGTGTGTGACCCCGTAGGCTCATGGCTACTTGGACACGATTGGAGTCCGACTCACAATCGATCAGTCGGTAGTGGCTCCTAGCAGAACGTGCCGACTCCCAAGTACCAAAGAGTCATGACGACTTGCCTTTCCAATGCGACTTACGTCCGAGTCCCTTTTGCCTCACGATATACCTTGTCAGACTATAGGCGAATATTTGTCATCCCTTAAATAGTCCGACTCTCTTCTCGATCCGAGATAAGTGATTCAACCGACTAACTCTTAGTCGGTCACCTCGGTTAACACTTAACCGAGTCGTGCATGGCCATGCTTTCCGAATCATATCTCACGAGAAGGCCCAGAGAATATCTCTCCGAGTGGAGGGGCAAAATCCCCTCTTGGTTATTCACATCACGCAGCTTGATTCTTAGTCGACCCGAACCCTGCCTTTATAACTGCCCAGTTACGGATCAGCGTTTGATAGAACCTAAGTCGGTGATCCTCAACTCGGACTGTGCAACAACCTCAGGTCTAAGGATTACATTGATTGAGATATACAAATGACAGCTAGTTCGTTGTACCTCAATATGGGTCAATCCGACTTGCTACACTCTTTAGCCGAGTCTGTGTAAGTTGGAATAGCATCTCCATGCTCATGACAAGTGGAACCGTGTCATCAAGCCAACTTTCACATTGATCTAAGTTGTGTGTCCAGCACAACCTCAATGACCAAGGATATTTAGTACAAACAACATGAATGCATAGTTCCACAACCGAATCACATATTCAATGATACACATCAGATGTTTATACAAGGACTACTTAATATCTTTATGAATATAATGGGAAATCTCATCATACATGATTGCCTCTAGGGCATATTCCCAACAAGTGCCGACACGATCTTCGGATGAACCTTCAGCAATGTTTTTAGGCGAGCATTCTCCCTCTTTCTACCTATTTTATATTCTAGTCTTTATTTCCTCCTGCTGGTCTATTGCTATCCGTGTTGCGATGCTTTAGTTTCCGTACCCTGTTATAATACTTGTAGCCTCTATATTGCCTTGGACACCTCCTATTGCCTGTTGATTGATAGACAGTCGGCCTTGCGAGTTGTAGTTGCTTGCTCAGGTGCTGCTTCGCGTCGTCGATGTTCCACCGTTGTTGGGTGGTTGGCACATGCTTAATGGTGGATATGATCATGGATTTAATTACTGTTTAATAACTAAAATTGAAAGTAGGTAAATGCAGAGGCACCGGTGGGTAATAGACAATATTTGGTTTTTAACCACCCACTTGTGTCACGTAGGACCCCGAGTTCTTGACACTGCTCCAGATCGAAAGCGCTAAACACGAATGGGGTGTGGGCACCCCCATCGATTTAGTACCTGATTTCAAAGTACTGTCCTGGGGTCCACAAAGTAGTTTGGGGATTTATTACTATCCTGTACTTATGCCATGCTTTACTGCTTTATTTACGATTGCACGTGGAGCGCATGTACTGTTTAGGGACCCCGCGATACGTTTTCGCTGTATAGACAAGCCCAGACACACTTTCGGGTTCCCAATCATTTACAGCCGTCGACACAAACCCTGGGTCCATCTCGAAGACCGGCCGAATTTGTTACGGGTAGCTTAGTGGGGTGGCCCCCTGTGCTTGCTTTGGGTCTGGGAAACTTCGTGTCCGAAACCTCGTCGACATACCATTGGGTGTATGTTTTGTGATCTTGTACCTACCTGATCTGACAACAAGGGTGTAGGTGCATGTGGAAACTTTGGTGCACCCCTGCAGGGTTTAATCTTTTCAAGAAGTCGTGTCCGCGGTTATGGATGACTTGGAGCATAGTTCTCGATCATAGATAACTATAACTAAAGTTTACTGTTATAATATGAATTTTATTTGATATGACTAGTAAGTTGGATAACCACCATGGAAAGAATGAATAAAACTGCCAACCGTGTGAGTTTCCTCGGCTTGACTTCCTCGTTTGGTCTCGAGGGGGAAATACCAGGATGGGTATGATTGGTGGTAGTAATAGGTTGGTTCCGAATAGGTCTTTCTCATCTCTCTCTGATAGCCGACAAATGCATTGAGTCTCTATAGGTCATTTAGCGCATGCTCCGCTGCAGCTTCAGTCCACCATACCTACGTAGGCGAGGACCACCAAATTCTAGTCTCGCCGTGTACTGGCCTCAATACTGACCGCTCTCTTTTTCCTTTGCCCTTTGTCGGCACCCCTTTTTTTAAGCAGGTTTTGAGATCGATGTTGTTAGCAAGGTTACCTTCCGTCTTGGCTTGGGCAGGGTTATGGACGCCATTGGTTATTCTTCAGGGCTCTTAGCTCCATTTGCATCTTGTCCGTACTCGGAGCTGTATTGTTTTAAAGGTGATTTGGATCTATGTATTGTATATCTGTATTCTTGACTCTTTGAGTCATTTTTGTATATATCTGTTCTGTGGGTTCCATCATGGACCATTGTGTAATGATATTACTTCGTTTTCCACCTGCACGCAAGTGCCTGGTGGACACCTTTGAATCGTTTCTATGCGGGTTTGGCGGGAATCTCTAAAACTTGCATAGGGCCGATTCTGAGGGTGTTACACATAACCCCAAAATAATAGCGGTAAATCTGTAAGTGACATCATAGAACGAAACATATCTAAGAGAGTTTGATTATGACGTTCGGACACACCATTACGTTGTGGTGTTCCCGACGGTGTCAATTGTGAAATTATTCCGCATTTCTTCAAATGCTCGCCAAACTCGTAACTTAGATATTCACCTCCACGATCAGATCGTAGAAATTTAATCTTCTTGTTACGTTGATTCTCTACCTCACTTTGAAATTCCTTAAACTTCTCAAAAGTTTCGGACTTATGTGTCATGAAATAGATATACCCATATCTACTCAAGTCATCCGTGAAGGTAAGAACATAGCGATAACCACCGCGCGATGCTACACTCATTGGACCACACACATCGGTATGTATGATTTCCAACAAGTCCATAGCTTGCTCCATCATACCAGAAAATGGAGTCTTAGTCATTTTACCCATCAGACATGCTTCGCATCTTTCAAGTGATTCAAAATCAAGTGATTCAAGAAGTCCATCGGAATGGAGTTTCTTCATACGCTTCACTCCAATATGACCAAGACGACAATGCCACATATAGGTCGAGTTATCACTCAATTTCAAACGTTTAGCTTCAATGTTATTAATGTGTGTATTACTACAATCGAGATTCAATAAGAATAGACCATCTATCAAAGGTGCATGTGCATAAAACATATTACTCATATAAATCGAACAACCATTATTCTCGGACTTAAACAAGTAACCGTCTCGCAATAAACATGATCCTGATATAATGTTCATGCTCAACACAGGCACCAAATAACAACTATTTAAGTATAAAACTAATCCTGATGGTAGATGAAGAGGTAGCGTGCCGACCGCGATCACATCAACCTTTGATCCATTTCCAATGCTCATCGTCACCTCGTTCTTCGCTAGCTTTCGTTTATTCTGCAGCACCTGTTTCGATATAATGTTTATTCTGCAGCACATGTTTCGATATAATGTTTCGATATAATGTTTATTATGCAGCACCTGCCAACTTTCTTACCGCCCTTCTTTAAGTTTCCCTTTTTCTTAGACTTGCCTTTCTTCTTGAATTTGGTGGTCTTATTGACCAACAACACTTGGTGCTCTTTCTTGATACAGATGGGCTTGGAAGATACATATATTCAACGTGTTGTTGGATCGGCCTAGTGCGTAGATTTGGGCTGAATTGCCCGTGTATCTTGTATCATAGTAGGTTTCGTGTTTGTTTAGGTTCCGTTTATGTTTAGGTAAAGATAGAGTTGTAGAGTTATTCCAAAAGTAGAGAGTCTCCGGACTATAAATATGTACCTAGGGTTATTGAGAGAAAACAACAACCACGTTCACAACAAACACAATCTCGGATCGCCACCCCTTGTTCTTAGGGTTTCTTTCGGTAGTGCCATCTTTGCCTAGATCGCATCTCGATCTAGGCGATATCACTTATTCGTTACACGGTTTTACTCGTCTTCAAGCGTTGTTGATGGCGAGTAATACCATTATCATAGATTGTTTGAGGCTAGCATCGGTACTTTTCATTACTATCGCGGGTTATGCTACCTCTAGCTATCTCGCTACCCTTGCACCTTTTCCCAAAGTGCAAGGGTATCACCTTGCTGATCTTTATTTAGTCGATTCGATCTGTTATAGTTGTGCCTTGTTCGTCAAGGTTTAGTTTAATATCTGCGTAATCAGGCCTTACAAACGGGTTGAACGATCCAAGAATGCATAAAGACGTGGCTTATTCGTCTAGAAGGGATGTTCCGTAATTGGCTTTACGTTGGTTATTAGGCCTCCTCTAGGGTTAATATTCTTCATCTTTGTACGCACCGGGCTCAATCACGTAGGATGTTCCGATACGTGGTGAAAACGTTAGACTATCGTAGATCGATTTAACTTGTAGTGATCAAGCAAAACCCCATGTTATCATAAATCTAACGCAGAACCATGGGGCAATCGGCTTTAGGAGCCGATTTACGGAAACCCGGAGCCGATTACGGCTCGAATTTTACGATACTTGTTTATCATGCAGAAATCAATCGAGCAATCCTTCACCTTCGACCAGGTATAGGTCGTGGCACGCCTCGAACCAAGCCGTGACGTGCCGGAGCTTTGCGGGTCGCCCGAGGGACCAGGCCCACCAGCCCTGGAGCCTCCGGCTCTCCGTGTTGCCGCCGCTGCTCGCGTGGGTTTTGGCAGCAACACATTCTCGCACGCCCGTGGGACCTTCAACAACGCTCTACATCAACACCCGACGCTGCGATGGAGAATGCAGACACCACTTACGACGATCCGCCTAACGAGCACAAGGCCAAGCACGACGAGATCAAGGCCTCTTCGAGGAAGACCTCATCGCTCTTTTGAGAGGACCCAGACGCATGGCATCGTGGAAAGGGTTCTCCCCGAGGGCGCTCTTAATGAGGTGGATCTGCATTTCCTTGGAGGAGCGCACTGAGCCCCACGACAGAAGTCAACTACATGGTGGCTCATTCTTAGCACCGCCATTCGAGAGCCCGTGAACGCTTTCGAGCGGTCGCGGTTCGTAGTCCAGAGATCATGAAGCATCGCACTCCCGTCGGGACCTACTTTAGGGACTCACCAGGAGAAAGACCGCTCGAACCAGGCCACATCCCGTTCGCACTTGCTCCAGAGCCGCCAGAGCAGCGGCTTACGTCGTCTACAAGGCGGAGGCGACCCAGCGCCAATTCCTATTTGAGCCACCTAAGGAGATCCCACGGATATATATGCGCCCACGTGCGGATCGCAATAACCTGACACGCACCAAACAGATTGCAACCGCAGGAGTTTCCGCGCCAGGAGTGCTTGGGACAGGATCTTCAGGGGCAGGCGTGTCTGGAGCAGCGATGGCTGGGATAGACGCTGACAAACAGGCGTGGCTAGCCAAGTATGCCACTGGGACAAGTCATGAAAATTTAGCCCCTACGGCTCAAACAGTGGAGCAAATCGGTACCATCCTGAGGGACCAGTTCGGCTTCGTGCCGAAGAGAAGGACAATCGGCTATTCAAAGCCGTACCCCAACGAGTTTGATCTAATTCCACTGCCACCTAAGTATAAGATCCCTGAGTTCTCAAGGTTCAGCGGGTCAGAAGGGTCAAGCTCGATCGAGCACATAAGCCGATACCTGGCACAACTAGGGATGATTTCGGCATCGGATCGATGCGGTAAGATTCTTTGCGCAATCTCCGACAGACCAGCCTTTGGGTGGTACACCTCACTACCACCGATTCAATTCATACCGAAGCAACTGGAAGAGCGGTTCCACATCCAGACCATTCGTGAGGCTACCGAGGTCGGCATTGCGCACACAGTGCAGGGTAGGAGAAATCAGAGCCGAGTACATCCAGCCAGATCGTCAAGAACCGATGTTACTCGGCTCGTTTAATCGAGAAGGAAGCAATGAGTGGCAGTGTTGGGTCTCAAAGCACCCATCAAGGATCCGTGTTCGGGTAGAGTACAACTCATTGGCGCACATGGCCCAGAAACTGACGATGTATGAGCAGCGCCACCCTGAGTTGTACCAAGACAAATTCAAACGTCCGATAAGCCTGGTCGATGCAGAAGAAGAAGATCCTACGCAGGACCAGGAGGTGGCCGTAGCTGAATGGGCTCGGGGGGCAGATCATGTAGCCTGCAAATGGGTAAAGCAGCAAGGGCCTGCGAAAGGGTTCGACTTCGATGTGAGCAAAGCTGAGCAGATATTCGATCTGCTGCTGAAGGAGAAGCAGCTGAGGTTACCCGAAGGCCACAAAATCCCTACGGCTCAGGAAATGAACGAGAGACCATACTGCAAGTGGCATCATTCGTTCACTCACACCACCAACGAGTGCAAAGAGCTTCGCCGCCAAATCCAAATGGCGATAGAACAAGGCCGTCGATCTGGGCGATTCGCCATGAAAGTGGACACAAACCCATTTCCGGCGTCAACATGGTAGAACTCGAAGCCCGCGAGGCGTAAGCAGGATTTCTCGTTCGCGTTAATATGGCGGTGATCGGGTACCACCAGACACGTACAAGGAGGACGGTGGTCGCTCTCGGGCAAGGAAGGAAAGGAGGCTCCATGCGACCGCCCAGCCACAATGACAAAGCGGTACTTGACAAGGAACAAGTGAGGAGAGTGCGATATCGAAGCCACATTCTACGATCTCCTTAACAAGTATGAACGCCAAGAGGACCCACGCTACCGGCGCGAGACGACGAAGGATATGAGCACTTTGCAAGGGGCGTCGAAAAAGAAGGAAGGCGCAGACAGGCATTGGGATTGTCCTTTCTTGTGTATTGTCGCGAGGAATGAGCCGATTGCCTACAATCGACAACGCCTGCAATGCGGTCAGCAAAGGAAGACACGAAGCCGGTCGAGATTCAAACGTCTAGGGCCTCTTCAGCCCCAGTCACAGGAGTCCGCCGAGTAAGACCTCGAGAAGCCAAAGGATGACAAGGACGAAGAGGTATCACCGCCCAAGGTGGTGCCCGACGGACCGAGACACGCCCGAAGCGTAGAGTGCAGCCTGCGAATTAGAGGAAGTCAAGCGCAGATTCCACGCTTTGAAGAAAGCACGGCCTGATCCGGCCGTCAAAGTGAGGCTGTGGAAACGGAAGACCGCCCGACCAGAAAGAGTGGCGCCTAAACCGATAAAAGCCGATGCAAAGACATCGGCTGGCACAAACATGGTGTTCGTACTCCCGTCAGAATTCCGCGCGCCAAGAACCGATGAGCTACCCGTGGCACAGTTTGACTGCGGTCCACGGCCGGTTATCTTTGAGAAGCCACGTGAGAAGGGTTACAAACATCTGAAAGCCCTGTACCTGCGAGGTTACATCAATGGGCAACCCGTCAAGAAGATGTTGGTGGACACCGAGCGGCCAACATCATGCCATACTCCATGCTACGACGATTGGGATGCTCCACTGCAGATCTGAGCAAAACCAACGTCACGTTGAGCGACTTCAACGGTCAGTCTTCGGGAACGCAAGGCGTACTGAACGTGGACTTGACAGTGGGCAGGAAAACCGTGCCCACGTCATTCTTCGTCGTGACAGAAGAGCACTTACACCGCCTTGCTAGGAAGGGATTGATTCACGCTAATTGCTGCATCCGTCCATAATGCATCGCACGATTCAGTGGGATGGAGACGGCGGAGGTCGCCCACGCATTTATTCTATCGAGATCTCCATAGCTGGCATGAACGCCCGGGAGGCGTAAGACCAAGAGCCGATCTCGAATCAATCTAGACGGCTGCGGCGTATTGAAGCTACAAAAACGGGTGAGGCTGGTCTTATCCATCGGCCTTACAGAGTAGAAGAGCACACGATCATCAGGTACGGCCGATCCTCGCGATCGCCACAAAAATAAAAAGCAGCGATCATACGACAGCTCATGTAGTCGTGGCGAGAGATGCTCCGCCACCGAAATAATAAGGTGTAAACCGTCCTTGATCGATGCAAAGAACAGGGGCGATTCGAGCGATCGCCCAAATTATTTTTGTTGTCCTCACCCACCGCTTGCCTGTGTTTAGCATCGATTTGACAGTGACGGAAAGCTAGGGTACGGGTTTACATCACCGATGAGCTAGAAGAGATCGACATTGGTCCTGGGGATAAGTCACGACCAACATCTATCAGCAAGAATGTGCTTTCCTGGAAGCGGACGACTGAAGAGCCGATATCTCCAATTACTTGAAGGATTCGGCTCGGGGGGCACCTAAACGGATAAGAAAGGAGTTCCAAGGAGTTCCACGTGGGGATCTGGTGCGAAATTCCCAAGAACGCATACACGCCGGGAGCCGGACGTGAAATTCCCAGTGAGGGTCAACAGTCCCAAGCATGTGGGATGTTGGACAGTAAAACTTGAGGGGCCGATACGTGAAATCGGCTAAGTAAAGGCACGTGAGACGATGGGCAGTAAAAATATGGGGGCCGATGCTGAAAATCGGCCGAATAAAAAACAAAATACATAGCCGATGCACGGTCATCAACTCTGAAGGTTCACACATGTTACAAACAGATGCTAGTTCAGCTGTTGAAGAAATTCTTCGAAGGCATGAAGGGCGTCAGTACGGACACGATCCACCTCGGCGATCTCAGCTTCGTCATCTTCGTCCTTGCCCTTCACCAGCTGTTTGCTCAGGGCACGTATGTCTGCCAGGTCGATCTTCAGTTGAGCTTTAAGGCCTTCCGCCTCGTTTTGGGAACGGGCGATGGATTCTTCCTTGTCACGAATAAGCTGTTTGGTCACCCGGACCTTCTCCTCAAGATCTTCCAACTCCCTTTTTAAGGATGCGAGCTCGGCGTTACTGACGGAGGTGTCCGTTTTAGCATCTAGGGACGCCTTCTTCTCGTTGAGCTGCTGACATCTGCCTGCAATGTCGGCCTTCAACGGAAGTTGGGCATGGCGCAGGTTGATCCTTTCACGAGCCGACCTCACCCGTGGCCCGAAGAAGGACAAATTTGCAACTGCCCAAAGCTTCACCTGCAAAACTCTCGAGATGGCCTGAGTTCGGCAAGGGCGCTCTTCACTTCCTCAGAGCCCTCGATCAACTCCTCGATCGGGGAGGACAGCAAGGTTTTAAGATGCCGAAATTGAGGTAGAGCGGCCCCAGCTTGTGGCTCGGCGGGAGCAGTAGAGGGAGTTGGTTCGATGGATTCAGGGTCGAACAACAGCAAACTTGAAGGATCGCAACTCTGGCAGCCATAAAAGCGTTAGTATCCCGGCCAAACATGTTAGAATGAGCCGAAAAAACCTGAACGTACCTCTCCTAAAGTCAAGGGGATAGCCGAGGAGGAGACCATCGGTTCATGTGTGGTTGCTGGAGGCTGGACGAGATTGGTAGCCGTTTCACTTACACCTTCGGGGATTCCCAGATCCGACGCGTTAATGCCACTGCCTCGTTGAAGACGCCAAATCATCTGCATGAAGAGTGTTCTCAGCGTATAAGTAACGATAAATTGGCGTATTTAAAAGGAAACAAGGTGAAGAATTGACACGGTGGGGGCGGTGGTTATCGAAACCTCCTGGCTCGACGAAGAAGCTTGTTGTCCTTTGCGAGCCCTCTTAGGACCCGCAGATGACCCCGCCTCACCTGGTGCTCGGGGGGCAGCAGGTTCAGGAGCCGACCTTTTTCTGGAAGCCGATAGTGGTGAATCTGGCTGGTTCGGTGTGATGGTTCTCTCGGAATCCGTTGGGCCCAGTTCTCCTCGACTGATCTGGGTATCCTCACTGGAGGTGTCTTCAACGGAAGCCTGTACAAGAGGGGAACCAGTAAGCGTAAACATTTTTGCAAGAATAGAAGAATGGTGAGGTTCGATCAATGCCTGAATTAGCTTACATGCGAGCTGTCTGGGGAAGGGCTCCGGCGCCTCAAGGTCTTCCTAGCAGCTACCTTTCTCACCGTCGTTCTAGTTTTAGTCGGAACTCGAGGGGCAGCTGACTTAGGAATTGCTGGTTTCTTCGGGCCGATGGGGGTTATCGGTCAAGTTTCGCATTATAACCTTTTTCAGAGGTGGCGAGTCTTTGCAGAAAAGAACCACAGGAGCTGGAGGGAAGAGCTCGAAGAGGGATCCATCGCTATGTGTTGGCTCAGGGCCATCTTGTTGCTGCAAGGAGAAGAATGAATTAGTAATGATCAATTGCAAGCTGCATCAAGAGAATTTGCAGCGGGTACTGCTCCACGGGATGTCGTAGTCAGCGTCAAGCTGTTTCAACAACGGTCCCAGAGCCCTCCTGAAGGCATGAGTTTTCCACATCATCCACCAGTCTTCAAAGCCGTCAGTTGAGGAAGAAAAAGTGAGGTCGTTTGGAATAGGGATCGGCAGAGCATCAAGAAAGAGTAACACCTGATCGGTGAGAGGATCGTGCAGTCGGCTCTACACTCCTTAAGTTGATGAAGAAAGAAGTGGGAGCTACTTGCCCAAGGTCAATTGACGAGCCACCACGAATGGCTGGTAGAATTCGCACTGTGTTTGATTATCCGGTTGGACGTGCTCATGCCAACCGGAAGGAAACAGGACGAATAACGGTGGAAAAAAGTTGCGGGTGCTAGTATCATCGCAAAATTGTCCAGCCTGAAGGAGAGTGGATTCTCAGTGTTCTGCTTCTTCCATGTAAGGGAAGAAGTTGGGGTTGTCTGTGCCTTGGAAAAGATACTAAACCATTTTTATGCCTCTTGAGGGGTCGGGTTTACTGGCATCGATACAAAGCTTGGCCATAGGGTGCATCGGATTTGCTTCCTTTGACATCGTGGAAAGTACAACTTGCCGTATAGGGGAAGTCCGATGCGGTTTTGGAAGTAATTTGAGCCCACACGGATGAACCACCAAGGCCCACCTGCTCGATTGCCATGCACGAGAACAGCTTAACAGACATCAACCGGAGATATCGATGACCTCTCCAAGGAACAGTTTGTCGATGCTGTTGAGTACCTTTGGCCAGTTCAGAGGCCAAGGAAAGATAGTTCTTAGTGGGAGCCGTGGAAGGGCCACGAAGATGAAATGCTCTAGCCGAAGTTGAGAAAGGTCAGATGTTCTTTCTCCAAACAGGCCCTTTGTTTTCATATGGCGTTGAAGATAAGCACCCCAACTTGTACAATCTGTTTTGGAAGACAGTTTGTAGGGGACGGTCAGTTTGAAAGTATGGGTGTGATGTAACATCCAGACCGTAATCATCACCACGCCTAGCAAGGTTGGTGACATAGGGCCATGGCCAAACATAAAACAATTGAGCATCGCACTGTAAGTAGCCGATGGTTTTGAGAAGATTCTCGTGTTTCTCAAGGGGAGACAACGATAGATGCAAGGCATCGGCTATTCCCAAAATTTCCCATTGGGATTGGTAAGCTCTAGCTACTCTACTAAACCAAGAAACCCAATGTTCAGGGGGATTAGGCCAGGCTCGCAAACAGTCGGCCCAAGAGTTCAGATCTAAGTCTTGGCTTACGAAGGGGATTCTATTTGCTTCGCAAGAAATCAGATGGGCAGGACTGGAATCTGTACGAGGGCCAAGACAGAGGGAATTTGGGAGAGAAGGATGCGGCAGCAGGATGTCTGAAACCTAGAAAATTTAATAACAGAATAAAGGCGTTAATTCAGGTGTTCGCCATCAAGTTCTTACATCGCTGTCGATCGAAGGGTAGGCGTACCTTCAGACCGGAGACCTCTGGATTGGTGTTGGACGATTCTGCCATCTGGTTTGCCGGCGGAGATGGATCTGTGCGGAGTAAGGAGTGAGGGTTCTTGTTGCTATGAGCTCGATCTGGTCGGTAGGCAGTTGGGGATCTAGGCCGCCCTTTTTGAAGAGAGTCGCAGGTTACCGTTTGAAACTCAGAGGTGGCCGTTTAGGCTTGCCTAAATAGGCGGCTGAGTTTGACCTTGTCAACAATTTCGGGAAAGCCGATGTGCATCGGCTCTTTGAGTTGTAGCTTGGTTGACTGTGGGAACATGGCCAGGTAAAAGCCGATGCGTTGCTATCGGCTCCTGGAAAATCGACTTATTTATGTTATCGACAAGATTGGGGCGGAAGGACAATCTGCGGGAAATGGTTTTTTCATTCATTCATTCAAAAGCAGATGGCTTACAAGCAACTGATAGATTACAAAAGGGGGCCTACTACTACTACGGCTACTACTACTGATTCCTAATCTAGGCCGAGGTCGCTGCTGCCGCCGCCGTCTTGTCCGCTATCCTCAAAGATCATACGGCGTCGTCTTTCACTTGCCACCGAAGAAGTCGCCAGGGGCCTCTCGCCCTCGCTGCCGTCGCCTTTGGACCCGACGGAAGTACTTCACGCTGGTACTCCGGAGGAGGTGTCCTCCTCTTCCTCTTCTTCTTCGGAGGAATCGACGCCCCGTGACATGGCGCATCGGCGCTGTCCGCCTCCGCTTCCCCATCGGCGAGGAATCGAGGTCCTCCTCGCCGTCGGTCATGGATGCGTCGTCCTCCGACCAGATAGCGAAGTCCCAACCCCTCTCGTCCCACCATTGTGGGGCGAGAGTGTTGTACGCCGCCATCGGCGGATGCTCTGGTGTCGGCTCTCGGTCGCTCATCGAGTTGGAGGCGTGGGAAGACAGGCCAGAGGAAGCAGAGGAGGCCATGGCGAGAAAGAGGGTTTTTTCCGGTGAAGGAAGAGGGTTTTTTGGCAACTGGAGGAAGATGGGGATTGTGAACTGTTCAGGCTGATTTAAATAAGGGGAATAGTGGACAGACGGTTCAATGCCATAGCGGTTTCCAGTTACCGCCAAAATCGTCAAATCACGCAGGAGGTGAGAAGACAGGCATCATGATGAAGGGGTAGCGTGACGGTCGCTCGCCACGCATTCTCGCTCACGCACCCGATAAAAAAAGAGGAGAAGAAGAGGAAAAAAAAACACACAGAGTGGTTTTGGAAATATCATTGCCAAAACCAGGGGGGCATGTGTTATCGCCATATTTTGGCCAAAGACGGAGATGGGCCGTGATCCAGATGGGCTTGGAAGATACATATATTCAACGTGTTGTTGGATCGGCCTAGTGCGTAGATTTGGGCTGAATTGCCCGTGTATCTTGTATCATAGTAGGTTTCGTGTTTGTTTAGGTTCCGTTTATGTTTAGGTAAAGATAGAGTTATAGAGTTATTCCAAAAGTAGAGAGTCTCCGGACTATAAATATGTACCTAGGGTTATTGAGAGAAAACAACAACCACGTTCACAACAAACACAATCTCGGCGCATCGCCACCCCTTGTTCTTAGGGTTTCTTTCGGGTAAGTGCCATGCTGCCTAGATCGCATCTCGCGATCTAGGCAAGATTCACTTATTCACCGGTTTTACTCGCATCAAGCATTGTTGATGGCGAGTAATACCATTCTCATAGATTGTTTGAGGCTAGCATCGGTACTTTTCATTACTATCGTCGGGTTATGCTACCTCTAGCTATCTCGCTACCCTTGCACCTTTTCCCAAAGTGCAAGGGTAGCACCTGCTTGATCTTTATTTAGTCGATTCGATCTGTTATAGTTGTGCCTTGTTCGTCAAGGTTTAGTTTAATATCTGCGTAATCAGGCCTTACAAACGGGTTGAACGATCCAAGAATGCATAAAGACGTGGCTTATTCGTTCTAGAAGGATGTTCCGCATTGGCTTTACGTTGGTTATTAGGCCTCCTCTAGGGTTAATATTCTTCATCTTTTGTACGTACCAGGCTCAATCACGCGTAGGATGTTCCAGTTACGTGGTGAAAACGTTAGACTATCGTAGATCGATTTAACTTGTAGTGATCAAGCAAAACCCCATGTTATCATAAATCTAACGCAGAACCATGGGGCAATCGGCTTTAGGAGCCGATTTACTGGAAACCTGGAAGCCGATTACGGCTCGAATTTTACGTATACTTGTTTATCATGCAGGAAATCAATCGGAGCAATCCTTCACCTTCCTGACCAGGTATAGGTCAGGTGGCACGCCCTCGAACCAAGCCAGGACGTGTGCCGGAGCTTTTGCGGGCCGTCGCCCGAGGGACCAGGGCCCACCAGCAGTCCTGGGAGCCTCCCGGCTCTCCGTGTTGCCAGTCGCTGCTCGCCGGTGGGTTTTGGCAGGCAACACGTGCTCACTGACTGAGCTACCCTCTTCCATCTTGCAGTTAAAGAACTTTTCAGAAGCCTCATAACTCTCAACTATCGCGTGAGCCTCAAATATCATTTTGAGTTCATGGACAATATAATGTGGGTCATGGTTCTCAAACCTTTTCTGAAGCTCCGATTCAAAACCATACAAGATAGCACACTGAACTGTGGATTACTGATTCTTCCGAGTGAGGAAAACATTCTTTACCTCATCGGTAGCATCAACTGCAGGCGGGTTACCTAGCGGTGAATCCAGCACATAGGTCAAATTACCAGCATTGAGGACAATCCTCAAATTGCGGAACCAATCCACGAAGTTGCTTCCATTGTTTTTTAACTTTTCTTTCTCTAGGAACGCATTAAAATTGATGTAGGGGACGCCATTGATCTACAGCATATTTGCAATAGTTTAGACTAAGTTTATGACAAAATGAGTTCTAATTAATAGTTAAATTAATCTAGGTGAACTCCCACTCAAAACAATATCCCTCACATTTTTTAGTGATCACATGAACCAAATCCACCACATCAAAACCGATCATCACGAGAGTTGATGTAGCTTCAATGGCGAACAATCAACATGTTCATCATATCTACTATATGACTCATGCTTTACCTTTCGGTGATCCGTGTTCCGAGACCATGTCTATACATGCTAGGCTTGTCAAGATCAAACCTTAGCTTCCGCATGAGCAAATCTGGCTTGCTCACGTTGTATACACTCGCAGAATCTAACACACCCGATCATCACGTGGTGCTTCAAAACAACGAGCTTTAGCAACGGTGCTTACTAAGGATGAACACTTTAAAACTTGAAATTTTGTGCTTGAGGGATCATCTTATAATGCTACCGTCGTGAACTAAGCAATACAAGATGCATAAAAGGATTAACATCACATTTCATAATATGTGATATGATATGGCCTTTCTTCTTGTGCTTCCGATCTCCGTCTTCAAGCACGAACATGATCTCCATCATCACCGGTATGGCATCAAGGTTAATGGCGCCGCTTCATGGTTGTCGTCCACCAGCATCAACTATTACAACTACTTTGAATAGACACGCAGGTCTTAAAAGAATTTAAAAGACAACCATATGGCTCCTGCCGGTTGCCAACTTACAATAAGGAACATTGCATACATCATATATAATCAAAATCATGGCCATATCACATCACAGCACACCCCTGCAAAACAAAGTTAGACGCCTCTAGTTTTCTTTGCATGTTTTACATGGTTTGGGGCTTTCAATAAGTGCCGTTCTAACTTACGAACAAGAACCACAACGTTGATGCTTGAACTATCAAGTGCCCGTTGTAAATTGAATCTATACTATGATGGGAGAGACAGACACCCGCAAAGCCACTTATGCAATGCAAGCTGCATGTTAAGCGTGGAGCAAGTCTCATGAACGATGTGATGTAAGGTTAGCTCGGGCCGCTTCATCCCATCATACCGCAAGATGCAAAGTACACAAAAAGCAATTGATAATAAAAGCACCACCTCCCACAATGACCATTGTGTTCTACTCGTGCAAAAGATCTACATATAGACATGGCTCTGATACCACTGTAGGGGTTCGTAGCATGGAAAACAAAAAAATTCTACCGCATGCACAGAAACAAGCCAAGATCTATCTACTAGATTGTAGCAACGAGTCGATAGAAGCACTCACCCTTGAAGATTCCAAAGCGGTTAACGAGAGCAAATTCTCGTGGGTGATGTAGTCGTACACTTGCCGATCTCAAGATCGCATAGACGATCCTTCCGGCGTTAAGCGCTCATGATCGGTCACATCGTTCGTGATTTCGATGAAGACCTTCCTCTCCCTTGTTCCAGCAGGCAGCGGAGGTTGTAGTTCTCCCCTCGTGATTTCGGCAGCACGACGGCGTGGTGTCGGAAGTAGAGGGAAGATCCCGCAGGGCTTCTCCTAAGCCTATGCGAGTTATGGTGAATTTAGGGTTTCCCGGT
Organism: Avena longiglumis; assembly: GCA_030063025.1. Classification (NCBI taxonomy): domain Eukaryota; kingdom Viridiplantae; phylum Streptophyta; class Magnoliopsida; order Poales; family Poaceae; genus Avena; species Avena longiglumis. Next base: position 166,519,777 of record CP125978.1, read on the forward strand.
GATCTAGGGTTTAGAAGACCGGGAGGAGGAGGTGTCTGCGGTGGCTAGGGCGGCGGCGGCGAGCGGTGGTGGCGGCGACGCGGGTGTAGAGGGGCTAGGGCTTAGTCTTTGGGGCAGCCCTCCCCCTCTATTTATGAGAGGGACGGCAGCCTTGGGATTTGAGAAAAGGACTTGTTTCTTCTTCCACTAGGAAACCATTGTTCCAGTTTGACTTTTCAAACTTCTCGTTTCTTTCAATTTAGAGCTTTAATTATCTTTTGCAAATGCCCAAACCAAGCGACCTAGGATATGATCCAATCATTCCACTTACCCATGACACATTCATGGACCATTCCCTTTCCGGTCCGGTGAACCTTCTAGAACCTCTCCGATGAGAACATCAGAATCTTTCCCGAACTCCGGAATCGGACTTTCCTTATATGAATCTTATTATCTGGACCATTCCGGATCTCCTCGTGATATCCTGAATCCCATCCGAGACACCGAACAACATTCGGTATCCCTACTAACATTCCATATCTACTAAAAAAACATCGAATCCTTAAGTGTGTCTCCCTACGGTTCATGAATTATGTTGGAATTATGCCCTAGAGGCAATAATAAAGATGTTATTATTATAATTCTTGTTCATGATAAAGTTTATATTCCATGCTAGAATTGTATTAAGCGGAAACTTTAATACTTGTGTGGTTTGTGAACAACACCGTGTCCCTAGTATGCCTCTATGGACTAGCTCATTGATTAATAATGGTTAAGGTTTCCTAACCATAGACATGAGTTGTCAATTAATAATGAGATCATATCATTGGGAGAATGATATGATGGACAGACCCAAACTAAGCGAAGCAATTAGATCGTGTCATCGTGTTCATCTTTGCAAAGCTTTTCTTATGTCAAATATTGTATTCTTTAGACCATGAGATAATACAACTCCCTGGTATCGTAAGAAAGCTTTGAGGTCATCAAACGTCATCCTATGAGAGGGTGATCATAAAGGTGTCTCTCAGGTGATCGGAAAATACCTGTTGGGTTGTATGTATCGAGACGGGATTTGTCCCTCCCAAGTTGGAGAGATATACTTCGGGCCCACTCGGTAATTTATGTCAACACCGCTTGCAAGCATGTGGTTAAGGAGTTAATCAAAAAGTGATATTGGATTACGGAACGAGTAAAGTACTTGCTGTGAACGAGATTGAACTAGGTATGATGGTACCGACGATCAAATCTCGGGCAAGTAAAATATCGCGAGACGAAGGGAATATATATATGGGATTGATTGAATCCTGGCATCGTGGTTCATCCGATATGATCATCGATGAATGTGTGGGAGTCAATATGGGTTTCCAGACCCCGCTATTGATTATTGATAGAAAATCATGTCTGCATGTTCTCGAACCCGAAGGGTCACACACTTAACGTGTCTCGACGCTAGGATAGATTGGGTAATTGGTTTATGAGTTTTTGTTCGGAGTCTCGGATGGGATCCGAGACATCACGAGAGGTTCCGGAATGGTCCGAAGAATAATATTCATATAAGGCAGTGCAGTTTTTGGAGTTCGGAATTGTTCCGGGTTAATTGGTATTGTACCGGAAGCTTCTAGAACCTTCCAGAGGGGGACCAACGTGGTCCCACCTGTCGGGAGGGGGCATGGGCCTATGAGGGAGTGCCCTGGGCACATTGGGCCAGGGGCACAAGGCCCCATAGGGCCCAGCCGTCCAAACAAGGGGAAACCCTAGTTTGGAGCTTCTAGAAGGGGGGGGGTTTCCTTGCCCCCCACTCCTCCCTACTTGGCCGCCGGCCTAGGTCTTGGGGGAGGGGTCAGGGCTGGCGCCCAGACCTCTATATATAGAGGGCTGGGGCGCACCACCCCCCACACACCTTCCCCTCAAGCCTGGTCGCCCTGCTGCCCTCCTCTCTCTCTCTCCCTCCCGACTGCGTGTAGGCGAAGCCCTGCTGCAGAAACTCTCCACCACTTGCACCGCGCCGTCGCGTTGTAGATCCAATCCATCTCTCCACCATACTTGCTGGACCAAGGAAGGAGGAGACGTCGAGGTGCTGCACGTGTGCATCTCACGGAGGCATCGCCACTTGCGGTGCTAGATCGGATCGGATCGCGAGGAGGAGAAGCGAGTACGACTACATCACCCACGTTCCGACGAATGTTCCGCTGTGCGAATCTTCAAGGGTATGAAGATCTCATCTAATCCCTCTCGTTGTTTGCATCTCCTAGATTAGATCTTGGCTTTCCTCTGTTTGCATCCGTAGAAAATTTTGATTTACTATGCTGCGAAACCCTTCAAATTATGCGGACATGACCAAGACACTTCTTCGATCAATAACCAATAGAGGAATCTGGAAATTCATATGGCTCCCACATATTTCTACGATTATTTTGCGATCGAATGAACCACTTACATAAGATACCAATTTCCCTTTGTCTCATGATACTTTACTTATCCGAGGTTCTGATCGTCGGTATCTCTGCATACCTAGTTCAACCTCGTTACCGATAAGTACTCTTTTCTCGTTCCCGTGATATGTGATCCCTTGTGAGCCAGTCACATGCTTGCAAGCTAATTGGATGACATTCCACCTAGAGGGCCCAGAGTATATCTATCCGTCATATGGATGGACAAATCCCACTCTTGATCCATGTGCCTCAACCCATACTTTCCGAACACTCAATGCCACCTTTATATCCACCCAGTTACGGTGTGGTGTTTGATGTCATCAAAGCATCCTTCCGGTGATGGTGATTAGCATGATCTCATGGTCAAAGGAATTAGGTTACTATGTATCAGAAAGCTTATAGCAAACAAACTATTGAAATGACTTTGATCTTTATGCTACGCTTATTTATAGGAGTATGTCCATCATACCATTATCCTAATGATATGATCCTGTTGTTAATAACATCTCAATGTTCATGATCGAGAAACCATGATCATCTATTAACCAACAAGCTAGTATTATAAAGAGGCTTTACCAAGGACTCTAATTTAGTTTACAAATCACACAAGTATTAATGTTTCCGGTTAATATTGTTATAGCATGAATGTAAACATTTATCATAAACACAAAGATATAATAATAACCACTTTTATTATTGCCTCTAGGGCATATCTCCAACAAGTCTAGGATGCGAGTTGGGGAGACATGGTTGCCAACAAAAACCGAGACGACTCCGATCATGGCAGGCGATGACGACGTTTGTGTCATTACCTTGATGAAGGCATCGTCATGCAACTATTGTCAACACACTCATGATTCTCGGGGAAAACCCTAGGACCTGGTCTTCCAGATCGGATGATGGCGACATTGCGGTGCCGTGTTCTCTCTTGGGAGCATCGTTTATGGAGCAGCGTTGGATGGCAGGGGCAGGAGGTAGAGCAACTTTATCTTGCATGGATCTTCGGCAAAGATGTCAAGTCATGCCTGGATTACAGGTTCTATGCCGAGTCATGCATTTTCATTAGGTGCTACACACGAAAAATCCTCTAAAGACTTATAGCTGTGTCGGTTGGTGGTACTTGGAGTCATGGTGCTGCGGTTTATCAGCGGTGACCACGACGTTCTTAGGAGACTGCGCAAGGAGGTAGTGCTACTTGGCACCATGGTGGTGTCGCTGGCTAGAGTAGCAAGAGTCTACATATCGATCTACACACTGAAGAAGGGTCGGCGAAAGATAGCAGAGACGGTGACATCCGGAGCGAGTGCGTCTTCACAGCTCCATTGATATGCTAGGTGGATCTAGGCTCCTGGCTTGCGTTGGGCGGTTGGGTGTTTTAAGGTCTCGTCAAGGAGTTGGCAATTGAAAGCCATGGTCATACTTGGTAGTGTTGTATTGGCGGCTTTGGTTTGTATGATCTTTGTATGGTTTTTGCTAGCTTTTGATGATTAATAATGAACGAAGATCGTGTGCATCACTTGATGTAGAGGCAGGGACTCCATCCCCCTTTAAAAAAACTCAATGTCACAAAAATACGAGGCCCTGAAGTAAGGAAAAATCTTGGAAGACAAACATGTATGAGAATCCGTTGTTGTTTCTTCGTGTGCCCTTTTGAGCTTGAAAGGATTGAAAATAGGTAGCAATGTGGTGCCATTTTTAGGCCCCCTCACCGATTCACACGAAACGGGAGGCAAACTACTCTCGTTTCCTCTTGAGAGTCGGCCGCGTGCCCCCGAGCCTCCTTACATCGTCTTCGCCGGCCTCGCCGGCCGGAGGGGAAGGGGGATGGTGGTCGGCCACTATGCAGTAGTAGTAGGAGTCTTGGCCTAGTGCCGGTAGTGGGACTTTTGCCCGTAGGTAGAAGCGGGAGTCGAGATTCCTCTGGTTGGATCTTGGCCCTAGGGTTCTTATTCCTCTTGATCTTGCTCCTCTGATCGGAGTTAGAGATGGAGGAGAGAACAATCGCGAGTGGGCACCCTCTGGCCGGCCATGGTGGCGAGGGGAGGGCGCAGGCCGTCGTTGTTCGCTCTAAAGCGGAGCACTGGTGGGGAGTTTACCAGATCTTCATGGTTAAAGGTGTGTATCTTCCTCCGACCAGTCGTGGAGGCGAGGAGAGGAGGAGCGACAACTATGCTATCTGCAGATCTAGAGCTCCGGGTTTGGGGGCGCTGGTACTACGCCCAGTTGGAGCAAATACTCGACGGCTTCTTCACCGTTGCCATCTGAAGCTGTTAGGCAGGGGTTCTTCTTCGGCATCCTTTCGACGGCCGCTCGTCGTCCTTATGCTGGAATCTATGGTTGTAGGGTAGCCGCTCCATCCTTTGGCATCAATGATGCTGTGCTCGGGCCGAAGTCTCGAGATCTTCTTTAACCTTCATGCCACGATGCCGTTTCGGAGGCTTGCTGCTGTTGTCGTAGCTGGCTCCCTCCTCACGATCCCAAGTGTTTCCGTCCCCGACGACGGTGAGAGTGACTGCGGCGGCGCTCTGTGCGGTGGTGTAGGAGCTTATATCCTTGATTGCGTTTCTACGATTCCTTTTGAGGACCTTTGTGCTAATTGCAGGGACCTACGTGTAATTTTATTTTTTTGAAGTCCCTTTTTGCAATTTGTATGCCACCACATGAATGAAAGCACTCGGTCCTTCGGGACCTTCGCCGTTCAAAAAAACCTTAAAAAAAAAATAGGCAGCACTATGACGATACCCCATTCTGACGGACCTATGGATACCTCGGAAATTTCTAGGCTAGTAGCAGTGATATATTTGGTTGCACGTGCACGTAATCTTAATTAAGGTTTCACTAAAACAAGCGATCATCACACAATAAGTGGCGAAATTTTAAATTTTAAATCCAACATGTCCAATCAACGAGGAACAACTGGTACAGTATTATTCTTATTGCAAACTATTCGTGCGCACATCACGCATTATGTCTTGGGATAAATAAACAAAGACTGGGCAAGGAAAAGGGGGCGGAGCTCCCGTAGCCACTCTGCTGTCTTCGGTACAGGATTTTTCACACTCCCTCCTGCAATCCTGCTCAGTCCCGTAGCAAGAATCATTCACCAGGCAACAGAAGCAAACACGTTTGCACCCTTTCTGATAAAACTTTCTGATAAAAGCACAGCCCACTTGGAACATTGATCCTCTCGTTATCCGTGCCAGTGATTCGGCCTATAGAACAACAAACAAAACATTGTTATGCAGTTATTTGAGATTGATCAACAAAAAATCCGACAAGAAATGGCAATATACATCCTACCAAGGGAACTTTAAATAAATATTACGTGTGCATAATAAACATGGACTAAAAATTCTTGAGTTTGAACGACTAGTTACCTTGCGCAAGCGTAGCCAATGTATAGACAGTACTTCCTCGTATATAACACTACTTGATCGAAGCTTGTCTGATGGATGAGAAAATATTTGTTCTACTGTACTAGTAGAAGATTGATGATTTGCTATCGACGCACGTGAGCCCTGTATAAAGAGAGATTGAGAGAAGGGAGATCCGGTGCTATAAATCATCCAGCTGTGCGGTGCAGAAGAGATCAAGCAATTAAATTGGAATGATTTAGTATCTTTCCACATATGATATGCACATTCCCGCTGTCATACAGAAAAGATCAATATCTTGTGAATAAAACATGAGAGATTCGCAGCACCAATTTTTTCTGCCTGTCTAATTTGTAACTCAATGGACATAATTACATCAAGCTAGACACACTCGTACAATATACAACTTCTACTGAGCTACTTAAGGTAAGGTGCGAAATGGTTTAGCCAAATTTGATCTATGGTCCTCGTTTTGAAGTACTAGTAGCCCTCCCCGATGGAGTTGCTTGGGTGGTACTTCTTCGCGCCCCTGTCGGCACTGCAATAACAATGGGATAAAAAGATGTACAATATCATTGCAGAAAAATGTTAACCACGGAATATCGAGAATGTGGATATAAGACATTTTCAGAAAATTAAGTTATAATCCGAATGCAAACTTAGATAAATCTTACCTGAGGGTTTAGGAACAGGAGGATCCCTTGGTTTAGGCCGCAAGCCTGATGCTTTTGGGACTGCCAACTTCTGAACTCGAGATGCCGCTTTTGTCCTACATGAAGAAAAAAAAAAGAGTAGAAGTCACCAAACAACCGCTACAACCATGGAAAAAGTTCCCCTTAATGGAAACAAAATTAAGATGTCAAATGAATGAAACTATTATCTGAGACTAAGGAGAACTGGAAATACGCACAATCGCTCTTTCGCGGGGCTGGGAGTTTTCTCTTGCCCTTGGTCCACCGCGCTGCTTACTGAACTGTCAGTTTCTGCACCGGTGGAATTACCTCCATCAGATGCATCACTTAACCTTCCATCGGAGTCAACATCACCAAGAACAGAAACCTCAGGTTCAATGGAGAGCATGGACCCAGCTTCAGATTGCCTGTCACTAATATCAGAGAAGTTATCAAGATCAGAAGCAGCTCCGCTGCCAACACTAGAGACCTTTGCTAGTGATGTTATGCCCGGAGAAGACGAAGAATGCTTCAATAGGGAACTAGATTGTCTGTTGGACTTCAGTTTGGAGGAGCTAGTATTGAGTAGCTGCAGCTGTTCGATTTCATCATCCTTCTTTGAAATAGTATCTTGGAGCATCGAAAGCTGCAAGGTGAAACATTAATGTCAACAACTGCAACTATACTATTAAATTATGAAAATAATCTTGTGTCACATGATATACTGTTTTGAATTTTGTCGTCCCAGTATGACATCCTTAATTTATTTGCACGCCTCAGTATTACCAAGATCATTAGATAGTTATGCTGCTAGGTCGCAATATCACTCTGTATTTGGTGGACTTAATACTGTGTATGTGAATGTGTTGGTATTGTGGGGAGTATCCTGAGTATATTACCTGATCCATCAATTCTCTGACATCTTTGCCTTCTTTTCCCTCCTTATTGGCCCTTGCACCACCTAGTTCCACCCCAGACACGCGCTCCGCAAATTTAAGAGTACTTAAGGTCTCTGTATAAGATGTAACATCTGGGTTGACCTGCACAAACATTAGTGTCTTTGCATGTCCGCCTGCATATGGAAACTTTCCATGTCATGAATCTATATAGAACATGTAATCATGTAATGAAAATTAGTTTTTAGTGAAGAAGAATACCCAGTGAAGTTTGCAAGACTTGTGTAAGCTTGCTATTTCTGTATGGTACATGGGCATTCTTCTGTGATAAAGAAAATATAACATCTCCAAGAGCAGCAAGAGATTTGTTGATGTGTTGTGCTTCTTTGAGCCTGTCTCCTGTAACCGCAGAGCGGTCCACCCTCTCACTTCCAGCAAGATCCACAAGGTGTAGAGCGCCACGTAAAGTGTTCCCAGTTTTTAGATCCTGGCCTCGAACATGAATGGTCACAACACTGCAAGATTACCCGCTAATAAGGAGGTTTTTTCCCACAAAAAAAAGAGAAGTGACACAATTGACCTACCTGTGAGATCTGCTGCTTCTCTCGTTTAAAGCTGTTGCACTCATGGCTCTATTGCCGTGCCCAGTTTGCATTAGCTCAATAACATGAGAAGTTGAGTGTACAGGACACATCGTTGCGTCAGGGACAGCAATTCCGTTGGGCTGGATGGTATTCTGAATCCCTATTGTGTGCAAGTTAAGAAAAACAGGGATGTTTCAGTCTGCAAAAAAAGCAATTGATTGAATTCCTACAAGCAAGACTATGACAATACAATCCCATGAATACTGGGCACTGACTATGTTGTACCCAACTAAAGTTGCAACCATGGGTTAGTTGTTAGAATTTGGAGACAACACATACAAGATACTATGCCCAATTAAAGTCTCAACTGAATTTCTGGCTAATAAAATTGCCAGAGACATCCCAAATGCATAAAACAATGGCTAACTTAGAACATGAAGAAAACATGCACAAATACTATATCCAGTGGAAGCCTAAAGTAATGCAGTTTTGGACACAAAAAAGGATATTTCTTCTGCACACCACCAACAATAAGGAGATCACGGATTTGCTCATTGTAGATCTCAATCATTTGAACACTAAGTTCATACGTGATTGTATCTTGTCGATCATGGGAGATATTGAAAAGGTCATTTAGTGCTCTATAATTGACGCCCCATTCCTTCTCAGATGCCTTTTCAGGGCCCATCTAACAAATTAATAGAAACAAGGTATTATAAGCATCGTTGACTGTAGAGAAACATTGTTAGTTCTCCCATGCAAACAGAAACAAAATGCTAAAGTTCGCGTTCCGAGAGTTTCATACCATAGTGTATGTTTTCCCTGATCCAGTTTGACCATATGCGAAAATGCAAACATTGTAGCCATCAAGAACTGATCTAATTAGAGGCTGGATGTCCTTGAAGACCATATCTGTTAAGGAAATATGGAGATAAGAAACCAAATTATGCTATCCAAAACTACATAAATGCATTGTTATATCATAAATCGGAACTCAAAGAAGGTAAGTTGCATAGATTTCATTGCTATGAGCACCTTGTGTAGTGTTAGGGCCAAAAACTTTGTTAAATGTGAAATTCTTGCTCCCTTCCTTCGGTTTTGTAGGGTTTGATAAAACAAGTTCACCATTTTCGCCAATATATTCAACTGAACTGGATTTCTCGTTCTCCCCAGGTTGAAAAGGTCTTATCCGACATAAGACTCTGATATTTCCTGCTCATTAATACTATGTTAAGCTAATGTTTTTAGCTGTACTACCTGAAGTTAATATAGATAACAAAGCAAAATGGACAGATGATTATAGTACAAAAGTGGCACCTTTAAGTTCCTGGATTTCATTGAATAATTTCCTGTTTTCTGTAAGAGCTGCATGATACTTTTCTGCGGTATTGGTTACCACCTTAAGGTCTTGTCCTATATAAAAAGGTATAATATTACTTGGGATTTATTGATTAAAGTTTGGTAAAAGATAATTCATAACTACTCACAGGGTTCATTCTTACCCAGACCAGCTAGTTCTTCAAGCCATCTTTTTTGACAATTTTGAATTTCATGCCTAACTGAAACAGAACATAGCCTCAAATCCTGATAAAACAAAACACTATTTACATAAATGTAAAATTTAGAAACTCCCCGAGGAAAGTAAGAGAAGGGATTCATTTGACTAATACCTGAACGTTTTGTATTTGTAGACCCACAAATTGGTTGACCACTATTTCTTTCTGCTCCCAGAATTGGATTTTAGATTTCAGTACTACCTCAATTTCTCTTCTACTCTTGATAGAATTTTCTAACATGAGCTCTACTTCCTTTATCCTCTGTTCCAACTTCTCTTTTAGTTGGGAAGCTCTGGTCTCTAATTGCTGACAACGTGTCTCATGCACCCCTTTTGCTGCTTCAAGCTCTTGCCTGAGTTGCAGAACTATACTAGCATTGTATTCCTTATCAGCAAGAAGCCTAACTACATCCTTCTCCTTAGATTCTAAGAGTTTGCAGGCTTCTTCCTTATCAGCAAGAAGCCTAACTACATCATTCTCCTTGGATTCCAACAGTTTGCAGGCTTCCTCATATGATGATCGTAATGCTTTCGTTTCCAGGTTAACTTTCACAATTATGTTATTACCATCCTCTTTTTCCTTCATCAACCTAATAATTTCGTCATTCTCCTTAGTTGATCTGTCTTGTCTGAGTTGCAAAATTATACTAGCACTGTCTTCCTTGTCTGCAAGAAGCTTAACCATATCTTCGTTCTTAGATTCTAACAACTTGCAGTTCTCCTCATGTAACGATCTTAATGCTTCTAATTCCAGCTTAAGTTTCATAGTTGTATTGTTAGAATCCTCATTTTCCTTCATCAACCTAATTATGTCACTCTTCTCCTGAACTGATGTACGTGCATCTCCGTCAGTTGATTGCTTCATGCTTTCAGATGTGCCCTTGTTCAAGTCAACCTTATCTTCCTTCTCCTTCATTAATAGAATTAAATCTTCCTTCTCTTTCAGCAACCTAATCATCTCTTCCTTCTCCTCTATCAGCCTAACCACGATAGTGTTCTTCTCTGCAATCAACCTATCGCTACCATCATTTGTTGTTTGCTTTTTGTCCTTAATACTGCCATCTTCCAACCTGGTCATATCTTCTCTCTCTATGGACCTAACTATATCTTCCTTCTCCTTCATCAGTCTAACCATCTCTTCATTCTCCTTTGTCAATCGGACTATAATATCATCCTTCTCCTTGAGTAACCTATCTTTTCCTTCATATGTTATTCTTTGTGCTTCTTCAACCATGACTTTTTTTAAGTCAACCATATCTTCCTTCGCCTTCAACAAACTAACCATATCTTCCTTCTCCTTCAACAACCTAACCATCTCTTGCTTCTCCTTCTTCAATCTAACTATACTATCATCCTTCTCCATAAGTAACCTATCTTTTCCTTCATCTGCTATTAGTTGCCTTTCTTCAACCTTGACATTTTTCAAGTCAACAATATCTTCCTTCTCCTTCAATAATGTAACCATATCTTCCTTCTCCTTCAACAATCTAACCATGTCATCCTTCTCCTTCAGCAACCTAACCATATCTTCCTTTTCTTTCATCAATCTAATAACATCTTCTTGGCATTTCATCAACCTAGCCATATCTTCCTCTGGTAGTTGTCCTTTGTCTTTTAGCTTATCTTTCTCCATCTGCATGATAAGAGTGGGCTTTCATAAAGAAACAGATCAACTAGCTACATTGATGCTAAAGATAGTCATTCAAGTGCATGAATTCTCATTATTTACAGATTGAACAAGAAAGTCAACCATCCTCGCCGTCATTTTAAGCTTCGGTATAGAAATAAACAAATTGAGTGCGGTGGTTATTCTCAGTGTGTCAATTATTTTGCAATTTAATGGAGACAAGAGGATCTCTAAAGCTTATCCTTAAGAATTTACTTGCAGTATATAAAAATTCTAGCAAAAGCACTCAAAGAAGGTGCTAGAATTTACTTGTGTTTGCCCGCTTGCCCCACCTGCTAGTGCCTCTAGCACTCTTATCCTTGACTGATACTTCTCTTCGCGAGCTCTAATCAGGTTATTTTGCTGCACACAAGTAAGAGATCACAAAGGGACTACTCAACACAGAATAAATATGAATAACTATTTCCTTACATTTCGTATATGCCCGGCCTGAGAAGACATGCGCCGCTCAATTTCAACTATGACCTTCCTCAGCATGCAAGCAATGCGCTACAATGAAATGTTTGCATTCATTTACACAAGGAAAGATGTTAACACGTACAGGAACAGACCTCTTAAATATGTAGACAACAAACTAACTATATTGCTTTCTGAGGGGCCTACATAAGGTATCTGTCCATTCTTCCTCTCGATGCTCTCATCAACAATGCTGTTCACGACTCCCAAAAGTGACTGAGTGGGTGCATTCTGCAAAATGTGTTGGTTTGTCAAACACGAGGAACTGCTAAAAAGGCTTACATTTTGGAACAGAGGTAGTATCTTTTTTTTTATAAGAGGTAGTATCTTTTTTTAAGTGCAAGTTTGCAGCATTAGTACTTTTTTTTTGCGAATAAGTCTACAGCATTGTACTTACATCCAAGCTGGAGGATTTCATCAAGTCTGAAACTTTACAGCCAGGAAGATCAGGATACGCCCCTTGTTTCATCTGAAATACCCCCGACGGAGAATACAGATCGGCCCCTGATGAAGGACTGGACGGTTCTGAATAGAAAGATGGCAAAAGATGTTCCAATTGGCAATTCAAGGTATTCACAATTTCATAATATCACTGCAAGTACAAATACAAGACAGACACTTGTCACCTGACATAATCGGACTGGTGAGCACTCTTTGCAGCTTGGCCTCCATGTGCTTTCTGCCTCCTTCGCTATCGCCTCTGGTGAGGAAACTAAAGCCGCGTTCTTCGCCGATGCGTGATCCGAACCGATCCCTGAGGGCAATAATGCAGTTCACAACAGCTTCCATTTGACCCTGGATGGATGCATCGGCAGCAATGTCAACCAATTTATTAGCGTGGCGGCGCAGTCCCCAAAAGAAGAGTTACTAGCAATAAACCAACCCTCTCGAGGTCGAAGGCGCTGAAGGTGGGCACGCCCATCCGCTCGACGGCAGCGCGGAACCTGCCTACATTGTCCGTGGAGGCGTCATCCAGCAGGGCCCCGGGGCAGATCTTCCTGAGGAGTGCGCAGAGCAGCCTGCCGCAGGAGAGCGCGGCGTGCAGGTCGTTGTCGGAGGCGTCAGACGGCGTCGGAAGAGGGGCGTCAGGGAATACCCCGCGCAGCCAACCGACGGCTTCCGCGCGCCGCCTCGCTGCGCCGTAACCATCCAAGAATCGACCAATAAGCCAATCGACAGAGCATAAAAAGAAGACGAAATAAACCAAGAACCAAGAAAGGCGACCGGGGAAGTGAGTTTACCTGGGTCTGACGCGGCATTGGGGGTGCGGATAGACATGGAAATCGAGGTGAAACGGAGCGGCGGAGACGGGCATGCGGTGGGTATAAGCCGCCCAGCATCGGGGGGACGGCGAGGAGAGGAGAGGGACGGTGATGAGGTGAGGACGGGAGGGAAAAGAGCGCGCGAGATGCATGGAGGCGGTGGCTAGGCGGGCCTCCTGTTATTTTTAGGTGGCGGGCGTGGAGAGGGGAGAAGAGGAGTGAGACGAGCGACGGGAAGAAGACGACGACGGCTCTGCTCGCTTCCGCCCGGGCCGGGGAATCCAGCCCAAGCGATCCATCAACCTCTTGATGTCAACGGAATTTCAACCTGAGCCCTGTAAGACTAACTCTAACGGTCCCCTGTATTTCTAACGGTCCTCTGCATTTTAGACATCACTCGTTTTTTTTTTTTTTTGGGTCCGTATACACGGGCGAGGCTTGTGCCGCTACCCCATATACACGCACTTGTCTGTGGGGAGCTATTAAGCTCAAGCTGATGGTAGTCTCAACGCTAATGGTGGCCAACGATTTTTTCGTCAAGACTCCAGTTTTCGCCCGTCGGCCCCGGTCTTTCTCGCCTAGTCCATGCCACTCGGCTCGCTGTTCCTGTTGAAGCCCGCCCCACGAATATAAAAAGGAGGCCGGCCGCCGGGACGGAGCACCAACCAACATCAACCCTTTCTTTGATGTTCCCTCCCTCGCTATGCCAATCAGCCTCCTTGTGACCTGGGCCGAGCTCAGCAAATTCGCCCTCGCCCCGTACCCCCTTCTTCCCCTTCCCCTTCCCCTAGGCGCCAATGAATCTTCGAAGGGCGACGAGGAGGAGGACATGGGAGAGTTGGTGGCTAGCGAGGCGGAGTTGGTGGCGGAGGCGGAGGAGGAGGCGTAGGGCGAAGTTGATAGCGCAGATGCAGCACACTACGTCCTACAGAAGTACGTCCACGAGCTTTACCGGAGGCTAAGGAGGTGGTGAGGGAGGCGGTAGCGGCCATCGATGACCTCAACGAGCGGGAAGCAAAGGAATCGATGGAGGTCAAGCAGACCGCCCAGGTCGCCGCTAAGGCCATGCTAGAGGAGGATCGGCAGCTATAGGACGCGCAGGAGACGGCGGAGGCCGCGGCCTTGGACAACGTCTTGTTCAAGGCAGCCGCCAAACGGGAGGTGCTGGCGGAGGTGCTGGAGGAGGCGATTTCCTTGCATGTTGTGGTGGCGGAGGCGGCCCAAGAGGAGGTGGCGGCGGCCGCTGCCAAAAGGGAGGCCAGAGCGGCGCGCAACCGCGCATCCCCAAAGACGGCCGGGCGGAGGGAGACGGAGACCCTCGCGCGCCACCGCAGGAGGCAAGCAACAAAGGCCAAGAACGCAACCTTAGCGGCTCGGTAGGCACAAACAGTATGGGCCGATGCTTAATAGATTAGTTTAATTTAAGAACTAAGTGTTTCTACGCGCGGGCCCAGGTGCTTAGTAGATTTATTTAATGAAAGCAAGTTATTAGTAAGTGTGTATGACGCGTGGATCTAGATGAGGACTGGCTCGGACGCGCGGGCAGTTCGAGCCTCCACAAACCGAGCTCAACTTTTTGGTCCGATTTGCGCCAAAACGGACAGGTCCGAGACTGGATATCGATTGCGGCGCGTCCGAGCATCCACAAACCAAGCTCAACTTTTTGGTCCGATTTGCGCCAAAACGGACAGGTCCGAGACTGGATATCGATTTGCGGTGCACGTTGGTCCGTGGACTCAGTCCGGAAGGATGGAATGAGACACGCGGGGTCCGTTTGCAGGAACCGTTGGAATTGGCCTAAGTGCCACATGGACACCCAAACAGACCGTCTGTCCCAGTGGCTATCTAAAAAAACCATCCCGGGTGGTCCTCAACTCGTTTTCTAGAAAAAAAATCTAGTGATGCCACACCTTATGTATACCGCGGTAGCATTTTTTACAATTATTAAAAAACAAAGTTTTAATAGAAAGTGAAATAATTCTGTGTATGTACATAAGTTTTGTATTTTATATTTCCTAGAATTTGCAGGACAATATTCGGAAAACATAGAAACAAAAAGACAACATGCTTAGTGTCAAAAAAAAGACAAAAGCACAAAACAACATGCTTAGTGTCACAAAAAGACAAAAACACAAAATGACACTATTTTCATAGCAATTTTTCTTTTTTGTTTCTATGTGCATATTTCGAATTTTGTTCTGAAAGTTTTAGGGGACATAAACACACTTCTTGTAAACACCCAAAAAATGTTTTAAATTCTTTTGATATTGATACGTCAGAAACGTATCTATAATTTTTTATGTTCCATGCTTGTTTAGTATCTATTTTGCTTTGCTTTGTCCACACATTGAGGTGATTTTTATATGTTTTCTGGTACTAACCTATTAACAAATTGCCACAGTGCCAGTTGCCTGTTTTCTGCTGTTTTTGGTTCCAGAAAACCTAGTAAGGAAATATTCTCGAAATTGGATGGGACAAAAACCAAAGTCAATATTTTATCGAGGAGAACATGGAGTCCAGAGGAGAGACGGATGGGAGCCACAGGGCGGCCGCACCCCCCGGCGCGGGCCCACCCTAGGCCGCGCCTGGGCAGGGTGTGGGCCCCCTGGCCGCCTCCCAGCCTCGCCTTTTCGCCTATAAGAATCCCCCGATGCCTAAACCCTAAGTAACCGATCAATATTCCACGAACCATCTATAGCCGCCGCCACCATCACCATCGTCCCTAGATCGGGGGGAACTGAAGCTCTTCCCGGCACCCTGCCAGAGGGGAGATCATCCCGGAGGCCTTCTTATTCATCATGCCAGCCTCCGGTATGAATAGTGAGTAGTTCCACCTTGGACTACGGGTCCATATAGTAGCTAGATGGTTGTATCTCCTCATTTTTGCTTTCATGTCTAGATCTTGTGAGCTCCGTTCATGATCAAGATCTCATCTATTTATAATCATGCATGTTGTGTTTGTGGGGATCCGATGGATATTGAGATTACTATGTTAGATTGATTAATGATTTTGTCTTATTGATTCTATCATGTCTGTGTTGTTTGTGATCTTGCATGCTCTTCGTTGTTAGTAGCTAACTTGGCCAAGTAGTTGCTAGTGACTCAAAGAGGGGGTATTTATGCTCGATAGTGGGTTCATGCCTCTATTTAATCAAGGGAAGTGACATAAATCTCTAAGTTTGTAGATGTGTTGTTGCCACTAGGGAGAAAACAACGGTCTCTTGTTCATGGAACAAGTGGATTGTTTACCTTACACACTTTGCTTAAGCAGTTGTTTGTTGCTTGCAACTTAATACTGGAGGGGGTTCGGATGATAACCCAAAGGTGGACTTCTAGTCATAGATGCAGTTGGATGGTGGTCTATGTATCTTGTTGTATTGCCCAATCGAATCCCATAGGATATTTACGTCTAGTATTGCATTGTTATGCCTTGCTCAGTCCTGTCAATTGCCTTGCTGTAATTTATTTAACCAGCATGTCATGTTTGTTTATTTAAGGAGAACACCTCTAGTGAACTATGGACCCCGGTCCAATCTTTACCATTGATACATCTTCCACTTTTACTGTTTACTTTCTGCAAACCACTTTCACCTTCCACACCATACAGTTAACCCTTTGTTACAGCAATTGGTGAGATTGACAACCTCACTGTTCGTTGGGGTAAAGTCTTGAGTTTGTGTTGTGCAGGTTTCCAAGTTGCTTGCAACACCTTTGAGACATTTCCTTACTCCTACTGGTTCGATAACCTTGTTTTCTTACTAAGGGAAGACTTGCTGCTGTGCTGCATCACACCTTGCTCTTGGAGTTTCCCGACGAAGCACTCCCACGGTGACGCAGCGCCATCAAGATTTTTTGGCGTCGTTGCCGGGGAGGCTAAGGACGTCTTCACAAGGTTTGAACTTCTCTTCAAGAAACCTATTGGATTCAGCTGCTAGAGGTACCTTTATGACCATCACTTTGGGTGCTGCAACAAAACTCCTTGATAATATGATGGTTAACAACTCTGAATGGCACACTGAGAGAGATCCACATGGTAAGAAGGTAAATTATGTTGAAGAAACCTCCTCTTTGAGTGATAATATTGATGTTATCATGGCTATGCTTGTTAATGGAAAGCTCCTTTAGATCCAAATAATGTTCCCTTATCCTATTTGGTTGCTCAAGAAGAGCAAGTTGATGTGAACTTCATTAGAAACAACAATTTCAACAACAATGCCTATAGGAATAATTTTGATAGTAACAACAATTATAGGCCTTATCCTCCTAATAATGGCAATACCTATGGAAACTCCTACAACAATACTAGAAGTGCCCCCTCTGAACTTGAAGTCATGATCAAAGGCTTTATTAGTAAACAAACCACCTTCAACAAGACTGTGGAGGAAAAGCTTTTGAATGTTGAGAAAAATATTTCCTCTTCGAAAAAATCGGTTTCTACCTGCTGGTCTGTTTTGATAGATTTCTCCCATTATTTGCATTTGCTTCTTATTGATTCCTTTTTGGGTTCTTTTTGGGAAATTGAGCTTTTTGAAGGAGTTTCTACAGTAGCTTGTGTTTTTAGTGAAATTATTTTATGTTCTAAAGCTAAACCCAAGGGTCTATTATCTTTTGAATACTCTAATGTTGCTAATGAAGATTGTGTGAAGGAAAAATTTCAGGTGTAGAGAGAGAATGATGTAATGAGATGAAGAATGGACAAAAGCCCAAGCTTGGGGATGCCACCCCTGGTGTCACCCCAATAAATATCCAAGAGTTACAAGCGTCAAAGCTTGGGGATGCCCAAGGCATCCCCTTCTTCATCGATAAAAAGCTCAGGTCTTTCTAGACACTTCGTTTTTATTATTTCATGCATTGTTGTGTTGTTCTTGGAGCGTCTTAGTTTTTGTTTGATTTGCTTAGTTTGTTTAGTTTCCTTGAATAAAGTAGTTTGGACCCCCGTTCTCGCTGTGTTGTTTCAAATATGTTG
The DNA here is from genome assembly GCA_030063025.1 of Avena longiglumis. Lineage (NCBI taxonomy): Eukaryota > Viridiplantae > Streptophyta > Magnoliopsida > Poales > Poaceae > Avena > Avena longiglumis. Next base: position 166,537,639 of record CP125978.1, read on the forward strand.
ATTGGTGTTGGAAAGGAGTAGAAAGTTCTTGCTTGAATAGTGCAAGAGGATCTGCTTTGACTGTGACTTAGAGTTTAGCATGCCATGCTAGGTGTTGTTTTGACCTTATGCTTAGTGATTATTTCTGTAGCATGACTTGTTCCAAACAATTGGGATTGCTTAGTGTGCCTTGAAAGAATCATGCGTTGTTTTAGCATACAAAAGCATAGTGTTGTGGTTTTCTCCTTTGATGCTTTGTTTGGGTTGACTTGGCACATGCTCACACCATGTTATGACTATGAACAAGTCACCATAGCCTATATTATCATTTAGTCCTTGACTTGTAGTACCACTCTATGCTTTGATTAGTAATGTTTTATCACTCTGCATGATTTTGGCCATTATTGCTCACTTAGTTGGTTGCTCCCAGTCTTTTGATAACCTCCACTTGTATGAGTAAGCTCTACTCATGCTTCCAACTCCGAAGAAACCAAGTTATTCTAAAGTGTCCACTATAAAATCCTATGCATGGTGTGTTACACCATTCCAAGTATATTCTTGTTTTCATCTATCTTCCAATTAAAAATATATTTTTTATTATGTGAAAACTTAGTGATTAAATCTCTCACAAACTTGATGGCACACCTTATATTTCTTGACCTAATAAACTTGAACCATTGTGTCATTTATGTTGTATATGCTTGCACTTATACGTTGGAATTAGCAGAACCATGTTGTCATGGGGAACGTTTTCAACATTGCACTTGTACTTTGTTCACATTTGATATCATGCTATTTTGTCTATGGATGTCGCCAGTGTGAAATAAAAAGGGAGCTTGTAAGTGTAGGGGTTCGTAGCATGGAAAACAAAAAATTTCTACCGCATACAAACAAACAAGCCAAGATCTATCTACTAGATTATAGCAACGAGTCGATGGAATAACTCACCCTCGAAGATTCCAAAGTGTTTAACGAGAGCGGATTCTCGTGGGTGATGTAGTCGTACTCTTGTCGATCTCAAGATCGTGAGACGATCCTTCCCAAACGCGTTCGGCGGCGCTTTCCGCATCGGTCACACGTTTGGTACTGACGAAGACCGTCCTCTCCTTGTTCCAGCAGAAAACGGAGGTTGTAGCACTCTCGCGATTCGGTAGCACAACGGCGTGGTACCTAAGTAGAGGAGATCTCGCAGGCTTCACCTTAAGGCCGAGTATGGTGGACTATGAGAGAGCCTCGGCGATCTAGGGTTTATACGCACCAAGGAGGAGCAAGGCCGGGCTAAGGTTTGCCCTAGGCGGCTTGCCCCAGTGGCGGCAGCAGGAGGTGGCGGCGCCGGCGGCTAGGATTAGGGTTTGCGGGGCGTGGTGTTGTGTGCTTGGAGGGGCAGCCCTGCCCCTCCTTATATAGGTGGAGGGGGCGCGCCAAGGGGAGGGGAGTCCCTCCCCAACTCGGTCTCCAAGTGGGCCGGCGGTGGAGGGAGGGAACTCCTCCCGAAGTAGGTTTCTACTCTCCCTCCACCTCACAAAATAGCCGTTTGACTTTTCAAACTAGGATTTGATTAAACCCTTTATTTTGTTCAACGATGACACCTAGTACATGATGCAATCATTCCAAATTGTTATGACACATTCATGTACCCTTCCCCTCCGGAGTGCCGGACATTCCGGAACCTTCTAGAACATTCCCGATGAAAACACCGGAACCATTCTCCAACCCCGAAACATGACTTCCTTATATGAATCTTATTCTCCGGACCATTCCGGATCTCCTCGTGATATCCCGGATACCATCCGAGACTCCGAACAACATTCGGTCTCTTACTCATCATTCCATAACTACTCAAACAACGTCGAATCCTTAAGTGTGTCTCCCTACGGTTCGTGAATTATGCGGACATGATCGAGACACTTCTCCAAACAATAACCAATAGAGGAATCTGGAAATTCATATGGCTCCCACATATTTCTACGATTACTTTGCGATCGAATGAACCACTTACATACGATACCAATTTCCCTTTGTCTCACGATAGTTTACTTATCCGAGGTTATGATCGTCGGTATCTCTGCATACCTAGTTCAACCTCGTTACTGATAAGTACTCTTTTCTCGTTCCCGTGATATGTGATCCCTTGTGAACCAGTCACATGCTTGCAAGCTAATTGGATGACATTCCACCGAGAGGGCCCAGAGTATATCTATCCGTCATATGGATGGACAAATCCCACTCTTGATCCATGTGTCTCAACCAATACTTTCTGAACACTCAATGCCACCTTTATAGCCACCCAGTTACGGTGTGGTGTTTGATGTCATCAAAGAATCCTTCCGGTGAAGGTGATATGCATGATCTCATGGTCGAAGGAATTAGGTTACTATGTATCAGAAAGCATATAGCAATTGAGCTATTAAAATGACTTGATCTTTATGCTACGCTTATCTATAGGAGTATGTCCACCATATCATTCTCCTAACGATATGATCTTGTTGTTAATAACATCTCAATGTTCATGATAGGGAAACCACAATCATTTATTAACCAACAAGCTAGTATTATAAAGAGGCTTTACTAGGGACTATATTTTAGTTTACAAATCACACAAGTATTAATGTTTCCTTGTTAATACTATTATAGCATGAATGTAAACATTTATCATAAACACAAAGATATAATAATAACTATATTTATTATTGCCTCTAGGGCATATCTCCAACAGTAAGTCCATGGAGTTATGTATTTTGTGTTAGGGAAACGCTTGGGCCCCTAGCCTAAGCCAAGCTTAATCATGGTGAAAACTTGCAGCATCACCATAATGAGCAATGTGTGAAGCATCCTCAATAAAAACCTATGCAAATAGCAATAAAAGATGAGATGCTCATTGCTTGCTTGCCTTGTCATTTTTGTTATGGGATAGCTCATGTACCATGTGCAAGGGGTACCCCGTTAGCGGTTCTCTATGATACACATGTACCTACTATGACAAGAACTTACACGTGACTAAAGTTGAGTAGCATGAGGTGCGGCCCTCGTATTCAAGGGACATGAGATTGTCAAGTTATACTTTGTCAAGCATATACTCCATAGTCTGTTTACTTTAACCTTAATCACTTCAAGATGCTTATGATAGGGGCAATGAGGGCTGAAAGCTAACAAGTACCATAATTTTTGGAAGCTCTTTGAAACTTGAAATTCCTGCTTCCCTTTATGAAGGGCCTTTCTTCCACTATTATATTGAGTCTGCACCTTCTACCTTTAGGCACCAGTTGAGAGAGCATAGTTGTCATTCTTAGTTCTATGTGCATTGTCCCAAAACTTATTGATTGATGCATATTGTTGATATTACTTGATCTTGTGCTATTTGTCTCTAGTCACTCTTATGAACTTTGAAGGTGTCCTATGCATCTATTTGCTACTCTATGAGGGACAAGCTGATTGCCACTATGCTATGTTTTCTATATGTGAAACAAACAAACGTTTTTCAATGCATGTTATTCATGATCTTTGTTTGTATCCTTTCATGATGCATGCATAGTTACTTTGTATTATTGTTAGAACTTCATCTTTCATGCTCATGTTTAGAGTTCTTTGATCCTAGCTTTCAATGCTTGCAAATAGTTTGATCTTGGTTTTGATGGTGCATGTCACCTAAAAAATTATTATTTTATCACTAACCTACTCCAGGACGAGCAGGAGTTAAGCTTGGGGATGCTTGATACGTCGGAAACGTATCTATAATTTTTATGTTCCATGCTTGTTTATTATCTACTTTGCTTTGTCCACACTTTGAGGTGCTTTTTATATGTTTTCTGGTACTAACCTATTAACAAGTTGCCACAGTGGCAATTGCCTGTTTTCTGCTATTTTTTGTTCCAGAAAAGCTACTAAGGAAATATTATCGAAATTGGACAGGACAAAAGCTAAAGTCAATATTTTATCGAGGAGAACACAGAGTCCAGAGGAGATACGGAGGGGAGCCACAGAGCGGTCGCACCCCCCAGGCGCGGGCCCACCTGATACGCCCAATTTGCATCACCTTTCTATATCATATTTTACCTTTATTCATTGATATTTGTCTTATTATGAGGTATTACTTATGGCTTTTCATCTGTTTATGCATGTTGGATGATTCTTGGAGGATGGACTGTCGGAGTCTGGATTCTGATGGAAAAGAAGGCGTTTCGGTGGAATTTCACGAAGATCTGAAAAATACCAGAAAAATATGGAAACATATTATTTTACCAGAAGACGAAGGAAGCCAGAAGGAGGGACGGAGATGGGCCTTAGGGGGCCCACACCCCCTAGGGGGCCCACCTGACCCCGCGCCTAGGGCAGTTGTGGCCCACCTGCCCGGCCTCCGACTCCGCCCCTTCGCCTATATCTTCCCTATGGAACCCTAATACCAGGAGAGCGACCACAGATAGATTTCTGCCGCCTCTAGGGGGCGGAAAACACCGAGAGAGAAAGATCTCTCTGGCAGACAGATTTCTGCCTGAGGAATTCCTTCTCGGAGAGGGGAGACCGTTGCCATCAACACCGTCATCAAGCTAGGCTTCATCGGGATCATCATCATCATCATCCACACCATCATCTCCACCATCACCATCATCGCCACTCCGTCCCGTTGTAACAAGTATGTTGGATATTGCTTTAGTTCTTAGGGGAAACTTTCCTGGTGTTAATTACTATTGTAGTTGATGCTTGTGAGTGGAACCATTGGATTATTGTTTATGTTCAGATTGTTACCCATTACCATATCATCTTTGATCTTGATCCATATGATGTCTTGTGAGTAGTTCGTTTGGTTCTTGAGGACATGGGAGAAGTCATGTTATTAGTAGTGAATCTGTGATGAGTTATTATTCAATGGTTTAGTATTTAAGTTGTGGTGTTATTCTTCTAGTGGTATCATGTGAACGTCGACTACATGACACTTCACCATTTATGGGCCTAGGGGGATGCATTGTGTATTTGGCTACTAATCGTGGGGTTGCCGGAGTGACAGAAACCTGAACCCCCCTTAGGACACCTTTGCACAAGGGAGTGTAGGATCTCAGAGTTTAAGGCTGTGGTTAGATGTATATCTTAATTACTTTCCTTTAGTTACGGATGTTTGCAGGGGGTTTAATCACAAGTATGTATTAGTCCTAGGAAGGGTGGTATGTTAGCACAGGTTCACCCACACAACACTTACAAACACCAAAGTAGAGTACTCAGCTATTTGAAGCGAAAGCACTTGACAGAATTCCCATGTGTCCTCGAGAACGTTTGGTCCTTATAAGTATTTCCACCGGCTTGTCCTTTGCTAAGAAAGGATTGGGACACTTGCTCCGTTTGTTCGTTAATCTTATTACTTTCTCCTTGTTTTGTTGCCTTGTCACAAAACCACTAAAAATCCGTTTGCCAAGTATTCACAGGGATTTCCTGCTCCATACCATTGTTCAGCACATTTTTCTCCTCGTTGGGATCGACACTCCTATTTATCGGAAGTACTACGATACACCCCCTATACTTGTGGGTCATCAAGACTATTTTCTGGCGCTGTTGCCGGGGAGTGAAGCGCTATTGAAGGGTGGAACTGATAAGGGAAACTTTTACTGTGAGCATTGCTTTTGTTACTGCTTGTTACTTTGTTTCCAATATGGATAACCCACTTGGTTTTCTATTTCGGAAAACTACTACCGCTGCTAGGGTAGTAGATGAACCACCTCCTGTTGAGATAGATCCTTTTAAGATACCTACAAGTATTGTTAATCGTGTTATGGATAATTATTATTTTGGGGATGGAACTGTCCATCCTGGTGATCACTTGCTTTTTATCCATGAATCATGCGGGTTGTTTAAATGTGCAGGTATCACAACTGAACAGGTGAAGAAGAAGTTACTCTCCATATCCTTGAAAGGGAGATCTGAAGAATGGTATAAGCTGCTGAAGAATGGACAATCCATGGAATGGGAGGAGATGGCATCTCTCTTTTACTCTAAATTTTATCCTCCTAGTGAAATCCATAAGGATAGAAATCTTATATATAAATTTTGGCCTCTTTATGGAGAGAGTACAGCTCAATCTTGGGGGAGACTGAAGTTACTAATGCTTAAATGTCCTATTCATGAACTCCCTAAAAATATTATTCTCAATAACTTTTATGTTAGGCTTTCTCTTCATGATAAATATTTACTAGATGCTTATTGTGCCGGATCATTCACACGTAAAAGCTAAATGGGATCTCTTAGACCATATTCAAGATAACACTGAGGCTTGGGAGAATGACAAAGGAAGAAAGTCAGGCATAAATTATGATTATGAATGCATTAAATCTTTTATGGGTACTGATAATTTCCGTGATATTCACAATGAGTTTGGTCTTGATTCCCAAAGTATTGCCAAATGTTTTAAGGCCTTTGCCTCTTACATAGAAATCCCCAAGAACAAGTGGAATAAGTACCATGCTCCGTATAAAGATGTTGTTAGTCATGTTCCAGTTAGAAGTACTCAAGTTTGTACTACTAATAACAGTGTGCCTGAACCTCATGTTGATAAAATGCCTTTCCCAGCTAAGGTAAAGGAGTATTCTATGATTATTAGTGCAAATAACAAAGGTACAATGAAAACCGTGGAGCCTGGTAAGCAATTGAATGTTGAACCTATGGTAGCTATAGTGAAATACACTGTCACTAGAAATAGAGTGGATGAGCACATTGTCTTCTATGAAGATTCTTCTAATATTATCTCTCATCCTAGTAAAGCTAGAAAAGTTAGTGTTCCTGTGCTTTCTGTTAAAATTGTGATCATTGCTACTATGGTTTATGTGATATTGGTGCTAGTTCTAGTGTTATTCCTTATGAGCTTTACATGGAAATTATGCATGAAATTGCTCCTTGTGAGCTTGAGGACATTGATGTGGTTATTCACCTTGCTAATAAGGAAACCATTTGCCCCATTTGCATTGTAAGAGATGTGGAGGTTCTTTGTGGTAAGATTAAGTATCCTGCTGATTTCTAGTGCTTAATTCAGCAGCTAGCAAAACTTGTTCTATCATTTTTGGTAGACCTTTCTTGAACACTTGTGGAGCTATTATTGATTTTAAGAAGGAAAAAGTTTTAACTAAGTTTGATGGAGATTCTTATGAGTTTAACTTTTCCAAATTTGCTAAAGCCCCTTGTGAAACTAGCTTGCCTAATAAAGATTTCAGGATGGAACAACTTGCTTCTATTGATCTGGTTTATGACCTTGGACCTCTTTTTAATGATAGTAAGTATGCTTATTCTGATGAGAAAGTTGTTTCTAGTTATATTGTCAACTTTATTCAAAGTGCTACTGAAAGTTATTTTGAGAGAGGGAAACATGGTTTTATGCATCTCAATGATGTTAAGTTTCCCCGTTTTATGTTGAAAGCTTGAAAGTTGCATCTGTTTTGTCTTCCTATGCTAGTGCCTTTTTATTTTAACTCATGATACTCCCATGCATAGGAAGTGGGTTAGACTCAAGTGTGTTGGTTATTTGCTTCTTGATGCTCTCTTTCACTTCAAATATATATCTCCTTTGTGAGCATCTTTGAAAGTTTCGAGCCTAACTTAAAGGCATTAAAGAAAAGTACATGTTGGGAGATAACCCAAGAGCTTTGTCGAGTCTTGGAAGTTATTACCTCTGTAATAACCGCTCCTTATCCTTTTGTTTTGGTTTTTTGTGTCAAGTTCAACTACTTTTGTGAAGTAGAGGAGTTGTGAAAAGTGGCTGTCCTGGGACAGATTTTTGTGCTGCATTATAAAAATTCGTTAGGGATATCAGTAGGTCGGATGGAGCTGCATTTTTCTGTGCTTGTTCTCCAGGTTGTTACTCAACTTTCATTAGTTCTGCACTTTTTGATTTGAGCAACAGAAGGTCTTCGAAAAAATCAATCTTTACCTGCTGGTCTGTTTTGACAGATTTCTGCCATCATTTGCATTTGCCTCTTACAAAAGCTTTTGTTTTGGTGGGTTTTCAGTTGAAGTATTTACCAAAGGTTTATTTTTTTGCTTACACTAATGTTGTCATTGAGTTTGTGCAAGGGTTTTGTAATAAGGAAATTTTTAGGAAAAAGAGAAAAGGAATCTGCAGAGTTCGTCTTTGAATAGGTAAAAGTGGTGAAAACAGAATGTTCGTGAAACTCCAATCTTTTTATATTTTTGATGTTTTCAATACATAAGGGAAGTTACGAGATGAAACTGAAGAGGAATCGGAGTTTGGGTTGGACAAACCCACCCCAGGCGCGGGCCCAGCCTGGTCGCGCCTGGAGGGGGTTTGACCCCCTCGAACTCCGTCTCCGCTTTGTTTCCGTATCAAAACCTTCCTTATGCATTGAAACTTTGTAATATATAACCCCCCAGATCCCCCATGGTTCGTGCATCGTGTTCTCATCGTGTTTTCGTTTCGATCTGTTTCTGTCAGGAAATCTTCTCAAGTTTAGAGCACCATGGCCTCCGCCAACGACAAAGGCGAGAAGCCCATGGAGATAGAGTTGGAAGAACAAATCACAGCAGGAACAAGGGGAAGGAAACCTACTATTGTAGGAGCAATTAACACTACGGATGCTTTTTCTCGTCACATGCAGGGAATCATAGCCTTCGATCTAGAACTCGTATACTGCCCTGAGGTAGCGGAAGCCCTTCGAACCACCAACGAGTTTTGTGAAAGATACCGTGCTTTGAGGATAAAGGTGGATGAACTTCAAGAGGAGAACAATAAGCTTCGTAAAATGCTGGAGGGTGTTCTTATTCTAAACAAGGGGGCAACACCACCACCACCAAGGGAGTAATTCATCATCAGGTTTGGCATCCCCTTGGCTTGTTCCAAGCTTGGGGGAGTGTCGCGGTATCACCACCATTATCTTTTATCTTTTACCTTTTTAGTGGATTCATATCTGTGGTAGAAGGGTTATCTTATAGTTTGGTTTGCATGTGGAAGTATCTCTCATTTAGTTTATTATCTATGTATCCCTTGGTGTGAGTGCCTTTAATGGAATATTAATGAGAAGTCTCATCTTTTACTTTTTGCACTTCTTATTTTAGTTTGCAATCTCAATTATATGATGGATCTTGTTGATCAGTATTGGCACCACTTTGGTATCATCAAGTGGATCTAATTTGGTTTTGGCAAACCGAGTTCTGGTCAGTAGCATTACTATGAAGGAGAAAAAGAAAGAAAAAGCTTACATGTATTTTGTATCATTTGTTTTCTTTCTTGTTGGCTCATAAGCTTAGTATTCTTTATTTAAGATCCTTTTGTGTCTTCAAGAAAGATTGCATGTTTGGCTTTATTACTTGTATGTTTGCTTGTTTCTTTCAACTCTCTTGCTTGCTACCCAGCCTTGCTAGCCAAAAACTTGTTTTGAGAAGGCATACTTCTCATGTTTCCAAAACCCTTTGAACCAAAAACTTTTGCCACTTGTGTCCACCATATCTACCTAGTAGTTGTTGCTATTCCTATCAAATTCTCAAGCTTCATCTACCTTTAGAATTAAAAAGTATTTTGTTATGTGAAAACTAGTTAGTAAAGCTCTCACGAACTTGATGGCACACTTTATTTCTTTGCCCCTAATAAACTTGAACCATTGTGAACATCGAAGTTTTATATGCTTGCATCTATACGTTGGAATTAGCAGAACCGTGCTTTCACGGGGAATGTTTTCAACATTGCACTTGTACTATGTACATAGTTGATATCGTGTTCTTTTGTCTATGGATGTTAATGGTGCGAAATAAAGAGGGAACTTGTAAGTCCATGGAGTTTGTATTCTGTGTTAGAGAAACGCTTGGGCCGCTAGACTAAGCCATGCTTAATCACGGTGGAAACTTGCAGCATCACCATAGTGAGTCATCTATGAAGCATCCTCAATAAAAAGCTATGCATATGGTAAATAAAAAGATTGTTGAGATGCTCATTGTCTGCTTGCCTTGTCATTTTGGTTATGGGAAAGCTCTTGTACCATGTGCAAGGGGTACCCCGTTGGCGGTTCTCAATGATATGCAAATACTTACAATGACAAGAACTTACCTGGGCCCAAAGTTGAGTATGCATGAGGAGTGGCCCTCATATTCAAGGGACATGAGATTGCCAACTTATATTTCATCAAGTATATACTCCATCTTTGTTCACTTTAACCTTAATCATCTCGAGATGCTTATGATAGGGGCAATGAGGGCTCAAAGCTAGTAAGTATCATAATCTTTTGGAAGCTCTTTATGACTTTTAATCCCTGCTACCCTCTATAAAGGGACCTTTCTCCTAGTTACCAGTTGAGTCAGTAAACCTACTTCCTCTCTATCTCTAGCAAGCATTTGAGTTGTTGTGTTTCAATCATTCATATAGTGATTTATTCAATCATGTTCTTTATCTTCCTTGTTGGCACAAAACTCTTATCTATTGAGTATTACTTGAAAACCTTCACTTGTGAAAAACCTTTTTGAACAAAGGGTTCTCCTGTTTTGAAACTTCTACGAAAAGCTTTTGTGAAATTGTTTGCCAGGTGTTCTTTGACCAAGAACAAGTTTGCCAATTCCAATTATGATTTATCTTTATGCATCTCTATTGTGACTACTATACTTGGTTGCAAGCTAAGTTATATAATGGTGAGTTGCTTTCTTCTATGAGTTGTGTAATGGTAAGTGTGATGCTTCTTGTTCGTATTCTTTTATCGACACTTCACTCCATAAACCTGTGGACATGTTTACTGAGCTCAGTATTCGCTTGGGGAAAAGCGAAGTCTAAGATTGGGGGAGTTGATACGCCCAATTTTCATCACCTTTCTATATCATAATTTACCTCTATTCATTGATATTTGTCTTATTATGAGGTATTACTTATGACTTTTCATCTATTTATGCATGTTCGATGATTCTAGGAGGATGGACTGCCGGAGTCTAGATTCTGATGGAAAAGAAGGCGCTTCGGTGCAATTTCACGAAGATCAGAAAAATGTGGAAACATATTATTTTACCAGAAGACGAAGGAAGCCAGAAGGAGGGATTGAGATGGGCCTCAGGGGGCGCACACCCCCTAGGCGCGGGCCCACCTGACCCCGTGCCTAGGGCAGGTGTGGCCAACCTGCCTGGCCTCTGACTCTGCCCCTTCGCCTATATCTTCCCTATGGAACCCTAATACCAGGAGAGCGACCACAGATAGATTTCCGCCGCCTCTGGGGGCAGAAAATACCAAGAGAGAAAGATCTCTCCGGCAGACAGATTTTTGCCCGGGGAATTCCTTCCCGGAGAGGGGAGACCATCGTCATCAACATCGTCATCAAGCTAGGCTTCATCGGTATCATCATCATCATCATCATCCACACCATCATCTCCAGCAGCACCATCATGACCACTCCGTCCCGCTATAACAATTGTGTTGGATATTGCTTTAGTTCTTAGGGGAAACTTTCCCGGTATTAATTACTATTGTAGTTGATGCCTGTGAGTGGAACCATTGGATTATTGTTTATGTTCAGGTTGCTATCCATTACCATATCATCTTTGATCTTGATCCATATGATGTCTTGTGAGTAGTTCGTTTGGTTCTTGAGGACATGGGAGAAGTCATGTTGTTAGTAGTGAATCTATGATGAGTTATTATTTAATGGTTTAGTATTTAAGTTGTGGTGCTATTCTTCTAGTGGTGTCATGTGAACGTCGACTACATGAAACTTCACCATTTATGGGCCTAGGGGGATGCATTGTGTATTTGGCTACTAATCATGGGGTTGCCGGAGTGACAGAAAGCTGAACCCCCGTTAGGACACCTTTGCACAAGGGAGTGTAGGATCTCAGAGTTTAAGGCTATGGTTAGATGTATATCTTAATTAATTTCCTGTAGTTACGGATGTTTGCAGGGGGTTTAATCACAAGTATGTATTAGTCCTAGGAAGGGTGGTATGTTAGCACAGGTTCACCCACACAACACTTACAAACACCAAATAAGAGTACTCAGCTATTTGAAGCGAAAGCACTTGACAGAATTCCCATGTGTCCTCGAGAACTTTTGGTCCTTATAAGTATTTCCACCGGCTTGTACTTTGTTAAGAAAGGATTGGGCCACTTGCTCCGTTTGTTCATTACTCTTGTTACTTTCTCCTTGTTTTGTTGCCTTGTCAGAAACCACAAAAATCCGTTTGCCAAGTATTCACAGGGATTTCCTGCTCCATACCACTGTTCAGCACCTTCTGCTCCTCGTTGGGATCGACACTCCTATTTATCAAAAGTACTACGATACAACCCCTATACTTGTGGGTCATCACCACCCTAGGCCGCGCCTTGGCAGGGTGTGCGCCCCTTGGCCGCCTCCCAACCTCGCCTCTTCGCCTATAAGAAGCCCCCGATGCCTTAACCCTAAGTACCCAATCAATATTCCACGAAACTGTCTGTAGCCGCCGCTACCATAATCCCTAGATCGGGAGGGATATGAAGCTCTTCCCGGCACCCTGACAGAGGGGAGATCATCCCGGAGGCCTTCTTCTTCATCATGCCAGCCTCCGGTATGAAGCGTGAGTAGTTCCACCTTGGACTATGGGTCCATGTAGTAGCTAGATGGTTGTATCTTCTCCTTTGTGCTTTCATGTCTAGATCTTGTGAGCTCCGTTTATGATCAAGATCTCATCTATTTATAATCATGCATGTTGTGTTTGCGGGGATCCGATGGATATTGAGATTACTATGTTAGATTGATTAATGATTTTGTCTTATTGATTCTATCATGTCTGTGTTGTTTGTGATCTTGCATGCTCTTCGTTGTCAGTAGCTAACTTGGCCAAGTAGTTGCTAGTGACTCAAAGAGGGGGTATTTATGCTCGATAGTGGGTTCATGCCTCTATTTAATCAAGGGAAGTGACATAAATCTCTAAGTTTGTAGATGTGTTGTTGCCACTAGGGAGAAAACAATGGTCTCTTGTTCATGGAACAAGTGGATTGTTTACCTTACACACTTTGCTTAAAGCAGTTGTCTGTTGCTTGCAACTTAATACTGGAGGGGGTTCAGATGATAACCCAAAGGTGGACTTCTAGTCATAGATGCAGTTGGATGGTGTTCTATGTATCTTGTTGTATTGCCCAATCGAATCTCATATGATCTTTATGTCTAGTATTGCATTATTATGCCTTGCTCAGTCCTGTCAATTGCCCTGCTGTAATTTGTTTACCCAGCATGCCATGTTTGTTTATTTAAGGAGAACACCTCTAGTGAACTATGGACCCCGGTCCAATCTTTACCATTGATATATCTTCCACTGTTACTGTTTACTTTCTGCAAACCACTTTCATCTTCCACACCATACAGTTAATCCTTTGTTACAACAACCGGTGAGATTGACAACCTCACTGTTCGTTGGGGCAAAGTCTTGAGTTTGTGTTGTGCAGGTTTTCAAGTTGCTCGCAACACCTTTGAGACATTTCCTTCCTCCTACTGGTTCGATAACCTTGGTTTATTACTGAGGGAAGACTTGCTGCTGTGCTGCATCACACCTTGCTCTTGGGGTTTCCCGACAAAGCGCTCCCACGTTGACGCAGCGCCATCATATACTTATGATTTTAATTTTGAGAATTGGTATCATGGTATCACTAGATATTTTGCACCGATTTGTTCTTCTTCCATCTCTCTTTTCTAACATGTGCCTTCTTGCTAAAGAGAAATGGCTACCTCTATCCCGTCAACCATCCTAGCCCCCCGATCACCGGAGTAGATCTTTTTGGTGCCCGTCACTGGATCCTCTCTCCACTAGACATGGCGACCTTTCCGATCTCGTTCCACCCGAACTATGGCGCCATGATCCGGGACAATGCACTGACTGTTCTCCACACGTACCCCCCACGGGATCCTTCCCTAGGGTGTCTCCCTACTCTAGCCCCCAACTCACGGGCTCGCGCCATTTGATCCTCTCCACCATTGCTTCCCCTGTCGAGGCCCACCACAGGCGTCGGTTCCCTTTTTCTTATACCTCGGAGACATGGATGGAAGCATCAGAAGTCACGAGAGCGAGAACACAAGTGACAACAAAAATAGAAGCCACAAATTCTAAATGGGTTAGGCCCAACAATTCGAGGGGATATGCGACGCCGAGCTAACAACTGTAATAACTGGCCAATAGGAATTGCCATCATTCGGTGTAGGCAATTGAACATGACATCACAATTTTCAACATGAACTCCTATTCCTTACATGAAGCCATTTCTAAATGGGTAGGGTTTTCGGTTTTTACCTTTTAAAAGTATTAACTTATATTTACTTTCTCTAAATCTTTACACTAAAAAAACTGGTACTATTAAATAATAGAATATTCACATATCTTGGAATAGATGTTCAACACAATACAAAAAAATACAAATGTGTCTATATAAAACATTTATACACTTCCTAAAAATGTTCATGAGTTAGATGTTTCTGTGTATGATAAAAATATACATACAAGAAAAATAAAATGTTCATAGTATATAAGAAAATGTTCATACCAAAAATAAGATATGTTCATACAAAAAGGAAAAAATGTTCATAATATGTTATAGTGTAGAAATATGTGATTTCAAAATCATGTATTTTTAAAAGGTAAATAAAAATAATAAACTATGTAAAGAAAAAATAAAAAGGAAAGGAAAAAAGAAAAAGGGGGAAGAAATATAAAAAAGAAACATAAAAGATGGATTAAAAGCAGACAAATAAAATCTTAAAACCCAACAAAACCACACAAACCTGAAGTAAAGGAACCTCACCAAAAAAAGCCAAAGAAGACCATCGAAAGTTTAAATATCTGGCGTGTGAACAATAATGGGATAACCCTCAAGGAAACAAAGAGGAATTGTCATAGGAAACACCTTGTTGCATTCTATGGGCGAGTTGTACCCATTGTTCCTGGGAAGTGAATGTGTCTTGCCATGAGTGCTCATTGTTCTAGAGAAAGTGAATGTTGTAGAGCATAAATTTTCTCTAGGCAATGTATTTTGGTAGAGTAGAAAAATGATATATTTGACTATAGATATTGTCTCACACAACGCTCATATTCTAGCACTTCCCCAACCCTAGATCGTTGTCCTTCGTTGCTTCCTTCACCTGCCGTGTACAACCGCCACCACAACCAAGTCCCATCCCCTGGCGGAAGCAAGGTATAGTCCTTGCAACATGCTATCGTCACATTGGATGACCCATATCATCCAATCCTTTTTAGGGTAGTAGCAATCATGTTGCCAAAGTGTGAGAGGGGGTCCGCTTCTAGATTGATCTCATGGTGTTAACCACCCTCCTTTAAGACCGATGAGTGGTGGTTTGGCATGTGAGATGGAGGACCGCTGATTGGGTATGCTATGTGGTGTATATTGGTTGATTTAGTGCACAACCCTAAGCAGTTTCAGTGGTATCCCATGGGGCTATATCAGAAGGACACCACAATTGTTTTGTGTGGAAAGGAGGCACAATTTTCGAAAGATCCATCATCAGGATGTAGATGGAGGGCCGCTTCATGTTTAGGGTGAAAATCCAATCGCTAGCATTTACTAGTCGTACCAACATCAACACACATACACCATTATCATGTTCAAGGCTTTGTCTTGATTGACTATACCCAGACAATGAAGCTAGAATCTTCGTCCTAGCATTACATGCTAGATTTGGAATGTAGGAATAAGCACACATTTTCTTCTCTCTCTCCTAATCCTAACTATCCTGCAAAGTTCTTTGTCTTCTCTCTCTCTCCCCTAATTTGGTGTCCCACACACGCACCTTGTGAGTAAAACAAAGATAATAGTACAAAGCACCAGAGAAGACGAATATATAATGCAAATTATCCACTGATGAAGAGACCACAAACATCAAAAGCAAACATACATGTGGATATGAAGATCCAATAGGCCTCAAAGGAGCATCCTTTTCCTTATTAATGATCGGTAGTTTATGTATCCTAATGTAAGGTTTCTTTTTTAATGTCCCGCATACTTGTCATGAAACCTAAAAGCATTGTAAGTAAGCATATTCTGATGAACCTCGTGACCCAAAGCAGCTGATTAGACCAGCTAACCCGCCTATCCACTTCGTAGTCATGAAGCATTAGCTATTAATTAACTAACCGGAAAGTGACGCCTTTGTTTCATGTTTCTTTTCCCTTCCTTCCGGAACTTACATGATGGGAGTAGCTAGACCTTCGACATGGCACTTGTAACAGCTATTGCGGGTATGCAAGACCTGAGACATGCATATTTCAGTTGATGCGATGATTATCTTCAGATAAAATTCTTGGTTTGATACACTAAGAATCAATTCTGTTTAGGATATCCCAATCATGATATTTTCCTTATTTATTTAGTAATCTTCATTAGGTTCTAACATTGTGGCTAAATATTACTGATCTGACGGAGAATACAAGTTCAGTTATCGGGAGTATGGTGTAAACAGTTTAATACTTCTACTAAATGACTATTTGATCGCAGGAACATGATCGAATATTAAAAAAACCAACATTGTGGTGTTATGCCAACTTGATTTTTACATAAATGTATTCACAACAATGTTTGTATGATGATACCATATAGAACACAAAAGATTATTTTCAAGAGGTTTGATGAATGAAATGTTTTCTATGTACTACTATACTGCAAATAAAATCATCATTTTTTACGTATTCAGTCCAACGGATCAAACAACCTGCACATGAATGCTAACTAAGGTTTCCATACTACCTCCATTCTGATTTATAAGGCAAATACGTAATTCGAGAAAATAGTTTAACCGCAAATTTGATCAATAATATATGAATTATATGTCACAAAAATTGTACCATTAGAAGCATTTTTTGAATACAAATCTAATGGTATAATTTTGTTAAATATAGTTTATATTTTGTTGATTAAATTTATGGTCAAACTATTTTTTCCAGTTACGTATTTGCCTTATATACCGGAATGGGGGTAGTAGTACTAATCTAATTAATTAGTAGTACCTCCGTTTCTATGAATAAGACACACACTTATTTCAAAACAAATTTTGAATGAAAGATTAGTTATATAATACATAATTAGTATGGTTGAATTCGTACTCAAGAACACTTCCTAATGATACTCATTTTATACCAATAAATGTTGGATATTTAGAGTAATTCTTGATCAATGAAAAATCAGTTTATAAATGTTTACATATATGTTTGTCCTATTTGTGCGCGCTTAAATATGCCAAAGGGAAATAAAAATAAAAATAAAAATAAAGGTGATTAATCATGCATAAAAATCCTATGTATCTATGCTTCTAAACTTTTAAGGGGAGTGATAAGATTCAGAGTAATTCATACCTATATTGTGCACCTTCCATAAAACAAGAAGTGCAGTCATCGTTTTGGATTTCGCGAGCATATGCCCCGAGATGATCAGGAAAAAAATAAGAGTACCGTATTTTTCATATACATGGTCATGTTATATGCATGAGAAGTTTTATTAAGAAAGGACATATGTTATTATTGAGCATGCCTCTTCTGCACCTAACATGAACAGCAGAATGCACTTTTTTCAAAAGACAACATATCTGTTTTTTTAGATGTACGTGTTAGTGTATTTTACATGTCTCTAAGTTTTCATGAAGAAAACATGTATGGTGCTATGTGGAGAAAGGCAAAAATTGTCCCTTTTTACATAGGTCGTTGACAATTTCATTTTTTCATGAAGTGCATAGTGTGCATGTGCATGCATGCTATTTTGAGATTTTACATTTGAAATTTCATTTTTTAGTCAGGTGCTAATGCACGAGGGAATTTTCATATGTTGTGCCATAGGAAAAAACAAAACTACATGATCTAAAAAAAATTGGAAGCACTAATTTTATTTTCACCAAGTATGCTTCTCCAGTTTTCCTCCTTCTGTTGATGCTTTGCGCTGCTATTGCCTCATGATGGAAACAATTACAACCCTCTCCTCGATTTAACATGCCATCACGCCGAGCTTAGTGCCCTCTATCAATAGAAATACCGTGACAAGTTGCTAGCAGCCTAGAATCTAGCAAGGGTTGTCACTAGTATAGAGCGAAGGTAAGGACACCCTCATCAGAAATGTCCGCGATACGACCAAAAATGAGTCGCCTCTGTGGAGCCAACATGGGACACAATTCTTTTGGAATCTCCGTTGCCAAAATATTAGCAATGTGCATTTAAGAGGCTCCATTCTAGTAAGGTTTTCGATGCAAACAGAGTTTTGTTCGACCTGTTGCTCCTAGCATTTATGTATAGAACCATAACCCTTAGAGAAACCCTACCCCTCACTCTCTTCCTATCTGTACACATTGTAGTGGTGGTGCTCACGGAGACCTAGTATGCTCGTGCATCCTATTCAGAGAGAGAGAGAGCACATCCGCCTTGTGAAGGAACGGCAGATCATCCTCGTCCCCAACTCTTCGGTTAGATCTTATGGCACTAGGTAGGAGGCTGCCTAGGACACACAAACAAATAAGAAGCTCGCTGACCCTAGGCATATCCCGCAGGCGTCGGGAGTTTTCTGCCTCCTCTCCTGCTTGAGCTGTTCCTAGATATTGGCGGAGCTCCTCTCCTTCTTGATTCGTTCCTGGATATCGACGAAGCGTGTGAAAGAGGCTGACTCATGCCATGTCGATCCACGGGATGCGTTGCTGTGTTAGAATCTACCATACTATAGAACGACAATGACGACATACTCCTGCCGACTAGAAGGTATGAATGTTTGTGTGACCAACTGTCATGCTGATGAACTAGGGGTTCTCTAGTTTTTATCTCTTATGTTCTGTTTAGGTTACTATGAATGTTGAATGTTCTATTTAGGTTGTTCTACTTTAGTTTTTTTGCTTAGATTTTTATGTTTAGATTGTTATTCTTAGATTACTCTACTTAGATTGTTCTGTTTAGATTGTTCTTCTTAGATTGCTATGTTTAGACTGTTCTGCTTAGATTGTGGTTGATATTGGAATGCCTTTTATTAGCATCTATTATAAGAGTCAATTTATGCTCATATCGTGGTTGCTATTTCTGTCCACACATGTCAGCGTGTTGGTGTTAATTTTCCAGCATTTCCATATGCATGTTCGTGGCGCTTGGAGGGAGTCCTTGGCTTCTCCACCCGCAGGATGCAACCTCATGTGGTGCAAGGAGATGAGGCCATTCCACATCTGATAGAGTGGATCCTCATGATCAATGTCTACAACAGTCACAGGTGCAACTCGCTGACCAGACCATCCAACACCAAGGATGGTCGACGCATTCTTGGGTTAGCTCATGTTATCAGTGGCCGCCGGCACGTCAGAGCGGCCATACTATATGCATATCACGTTCATAAAATAGATAATACATTATGTTTAATTCAATACCCTCTTACGTCATACTTGCATGATAGTCTGGAAGTGTAGACAATAGAGCATAACTACAACTGGTTGTTACCACGAGGTTTGGTGCTCGCCCTTTGCGCCACGAGGTTCCAGAGTTGTTTGCGATCTGCGCAAACCCCATGCTCCTGGTAGCGGAGGCGCGCAAGGGAGGAGAATGGCAGGTGGCATTCCGGCGGAACCTTGGGGAGGCCGAGAGGGTTTCCTGGGATGAGCTGAGAGATAGCCTCCGGCTGTCCCTGGCACAAGCCCCAGACGACCCATCTTGGAGGCTGGTCCCCTCGGGGACTTTTTCGTTTGGTTCGGCGTACATGGACCTGTTCAGTGGGCCCTCTCTGTCGTGGGTTTATCCGCTTTGGAAGGCCTCCTGCCCCTGAAGATCAAAGTCTTTGTCTGGCAGTTGCTGCGTGACTGGCTACCCTCGGGTGTAGAGATGGCCAAGCTACATGGCCCTGGAAACCATCAGTGTGCGCTTTGTGCGGTCCTGGAATCGGGCTTACATATCTTCTTCTCTTGTCCCCCTGCTCGCTTCCTATGGAACTTCATCCACAAGGCTCTGGGGCCTGAGTAGCAGGCCTCGGACATGGGGGAGTTCCTGGAAGCCGCCGGAAACCATACCGGGAGGAGGAGGCGCCTCTCTTGGTTGGTGTTTGCGGCGATGGCCTGTACTCTATGGAATATACGGAATAAGATGGTCATTGAGCGTATCTTCCTGCGCCGTGCCTCCTTCAAATTTATGGTTTTTTTGTAGCTGTGGTACCCGTTGTGTAGATAGCGAGATAGGGAGCGACTGGACGTGATGTTGGAGCACCTAATCGCGGCGGCCTGCCGACTTGCTACTCCGTCTGGCCACTGAGGGCTTCCCCTGGAGGTTGCTGAGTCTTGTATCTGTGTGTGTGCTCTTCTCTACTGGTTCTAGGCGCTGCCTTGTATTCGCTGAGGGGTGCAACTTGTGTGTTTTGCGTGCGTGGATCACTTTGTCGTTGGTTTGCTTTGAACTTTGTATGGATGTTACTTTATTTATAAAGCTGGACGTGAGCCTGTTTCGAGGAGGTTGTTACCACTAACGTAAACCTATGATAGGACATCGTGTTGGTTCAACAAGCAACAATAAGTTGGTTAACTAATACAAAATCAACCACTGATTAGCCAATCTCAAGTCTCTTAGCAAGACCAAAGTGAATATGATTCTATAGGATTTTATTGAAAAGAATCCTAATACTTCATCGGACGACGGAACACACCAATTTTTTTATCTTATTTGGTAAAGTTATAAACTAACAAATAAGATAGAAAAGAGTAAATATTAGTTTGCAAAATCCCTTTTAAATTAGAATACATTACCATTATAAAATAAGAGTAAAATTAAAGATATGTTTTAAGGATTACATCATCTATCAAATATAAAATTCAAAGAAATAGACACACACATCTAGATATATTCTAGATCTTCTTTCTTGACTATATATTTTTATATTTTAACAAATTCAATAATCTATATCTATATCTAATAATAAAGTAAGAAATGTTTCTCAAGGGTTCCACTTTTTTAGACGTCTTTAACCTACCAAATCAAGGATATTACCTACTATGCCACCCATAAGTTACATGCGGGTTTGGTCTTGCCATGGAAAAGAAAAAAACAAATCCCTGATCCGCACTAGGGAGTGGGAGTGCGATGTGGGGGCATGGGGAGGGGATGTGCGAGCAGGACCGTGGGCTGTGGGTGCCGGCGAGAGAAAGTGAGCATAGCTCGAAGGATGCGCGTGGAGGAGAGGGCAGCGGAAGACATATGACCTAGAGGAGGACGTGTGGACCTACATGCGGCGGGCAGGATGGTAGTAGGCGGCGCTTAGATCGAAAAGGAGAGGAACGAGTAGGGGAGATGAACACGGTCTTATGCCGGCGGAGATGGAGCTCGATGAAGCGGAGGCAGAGCTACCGGGGTCACGTTGGGTGGTCTCGTCAGGGGGAAGAGTGAGGTTCGAACGAGGGAGGCGCAGTGCCAGCACACGAGCACTGTGGTGCCGGGGCTTATAGCTCCTATGCGACGTCTTTACAAGGAATTGGAAGGAAAGCGACATCGTTGCAAACAATAGCTGGCATGCGACGGTTGTGAGGCGGCAAATAGCTCCCGTGCGACACTTCTACTTAACCCCACGAGACCGTCAACGAATTCGAATCAGCTGAGCACAGTAGGACCCACAGCCTCTCCACGTCACGGCGGAACTCACCTGATGTCCACCTCATATCGTGGGACCCACCCTGTGGTCGAAGAGAGCCGTTGGCCCCGATCCGTCCGATCTCGAGCACTCCGCCACCGCTCCAAAGATCTCATCCCTTCGCTTTTCTTCTCCGGCGAGCAAGTGCGGCAACACCGGCGAGAGATGTTGAGCTCTGTTTTCTCCCACCGCTCATGGCCTCGGTATGGTGCGGTGCCGATGAGGAGGTGCCCCGATTGCCCTGCATCGCCAGGCGGCTTGTCACATCCACCGACAAGAACGACAACATTGGTCGGGAATTTGTGAAGTGTGAGAGCAAGCCCGAGCCGGGAAAGGTGAGATCTGAGTGTTCCGAGCGCCAATTTATCGCTTTTCTTTCAAAATTTCATGCATTTCATCGAATTTGGGATTTAGGGTTCATCTCTGCGATTTCAGGAACTGCCAAAATGTGGGCATTTTGAGTGGCTTGATGAGTACATCGAGGGATTTGGGGTGGAGGTAGCATCCCGGGAGCTCGAAAACCCGTCCGTGGTGGAGCAATTGGGATGTGGCAACCCCATTTCCGCTGGTACTACGGTGGATGCGGAAGTGAAGGCCGAGCTAAAGAAGATGAACAAGCAGCTAAGGAAAATCATCGAATTGAAGAAGCAGGACAATCTGATGGCCGTTTTTTGTGTAATTTGTCTCGGATTTGTTTATCTCCTCATCGTTAGTCATTAGACAACAGTCGGGTTCGAGTGATGCTTTGTAATGGATGTAATGGTCTATGTCTTTGGCTTGAATAAAATGCAACACAAATTCGGGCTAATTTTGAGCTGCTCTGTTTTCGAAATCAGTGTTTCTTCAGTTTCGTCAGTGTTCCTTTTATCAGTGTGCAGGGGGCGCCCGTGTGCAGGGGAGGGGGAGGGGTTGAAAAGTAAAAAAACAATTGACGAGGATTGAAAAAGGCCAGGCCCAAATATAACTTAGCCATGCCAAAATGGACGTATCCAGGCCCAATAGTAACTATATGTTGATTGGGCAAAAAAATGGTACTCACGTTACAATCTAAATAGGAACGTGTGGATCTGCAGATACTCGTGCTCAGGTTGCAATCTTTTTTTTTGCAAAAGTAAATATATAAATGAAGTCCAAGGACATCCATTTAACTAACATAACTTGGGCGCTCCTTTAACTTATGTAAATATGTAAATGTCTTATTTGAAAATGAACCATGTGTTGTATGAACTTGTTTTTGTGTCTTTTGTTTTATACACTTGTAAATATATAAATATTGCACGAGTATTATATGAACTTGTTTTTGTGTCTTTTGTTTTATACACTTGTTGTTTTGGGTGTTTTGACAAATGACAATACAATAAAACACAGATTACAATGAAACAAGGGGATAGATAATATTGGGATAACATTACTTATATTAGATAGGGGGATCGATAACATTACAATAAAAAGAAAAAAGTACAATAATATAGTAGGGGCGGAATAGGCGCCCCGCCTAAACCCTGGGCTAGCCCCTAAACCCTAACCCCTACTCCATCGGCGGTGGAGGCGGTTCCGGCAGCAAGATTCCACGCCTTGACCTCTCCCGCTGGTCCCTTCCGTTGCTCCTCCCGGAAGGCCGGCCATTGGCCTCCGTTGCTCCTCCTCCTGCCGTCTGCGCCTTTTCTTCAAGGCGCCTGGCCTCCTTCTCCTCCCACTGGCGATAGCAGCCTGCTTTGCCTCCTCGCCGCCTTAGCCCAAGAGGGCTGAGGAGGTCGCCGGGAGGTTGAGACTCCGGGTTGGTGACGATGGGGCCTGATCCCTGTGGGCAGGGGACTTCTTCTTCTTGCCACGCTTGGGGCGCGTGGGCGCCCGCTGCTCCCACCACTGCTTGTGGTCCGGGTGGTTGTCCTCGTCGCTTAATTCGGTGTCGGAAGGGAGGCGGAAGGGGGAGGTCGCCATGGTCGGAGTGTTTGGGGGGCGGCTGGGAGGAGGAAAAGGGACGGGCTCGAGGTTGAAGAGATGAGGGGCAAGATGAGATGAGGAGGAAAAGGCGTTTTTCCTATTTATTAAGGGCGGGGCGTGAAGGGCGGCGTGGGAATCCAGCGTCGCGTTGGCGCAGACGCCGAGACGAGACGCGTGCACTGCGTTGCCCCTGCATGCATGATCAATGCGAAAGAGACGGGAAGCGGGGCAGCGGGCGTGATCAATGCGAAAGAGAGAAAAAAATAGCTAGGATGCGACGCCCCCGCCCCTGCATGCATGCATGTGCATTAATGCGAAAGAGAGAAAAAAACGTCCAAGGTATTTGTTCATTGGCAGTGAAAATAAAAGGGAAAATATAATTTGGCCTTGATTTACTTCGGTAATAAATGCAGGAATCTAGTACCAAGGTACTGCTCGCTTTTACACGCAAGAAAAATCGATGGGAGTAATATTGACTTTTGTATGGCGCATGAACCAGATGGAAGTAAATTTGATCAAGAAAGTTGTTCGACGACACTTATTTAATGGGGCAGCGCTGTTGCACGCCAAATAGCTAGATCGCGACGCTTAGGGGCAGCTGCTGCATGCATGGTGCAGCCCGCCGAGACGAGACGCGCAAGGCCATGCTATGCGTGTGGGAAGCGGGCGTGATCAATACGAAAGAGAGAAAAATAGCTAGGATGCGACGTCAGAACCCTGCACCGCCCCGACCTGCATGCTGCATGCATGGTGCAGCCCGCCCCATCCAGCGCCCTCGCATGCCACGCTCGGTCCAACGGTCTGGAGTGTGCCAACGCTGTACGTTATATTTATTATATATTTTAGATTTTGATATTTTTCTGCTGGTCATAGTGACATGCATAATCCCTCTGTCCATAAATAAGTGTACGTTTGGATTCAAAATTTGTCCACAAAAAATGTACTTCTACCTTTCCAATGCACTTGGGCATCCACTATGTAGTCCATAAGGCTATCCACAAGCCAAAAAGTAGTCCATATGGCTATCCATATACATAGTGGAGGTTTAATTTAGAAGATTTTCCTTAAGGGTGACCTACAAGCTTATGGGTTGCCCACAAGCAATAAACATAGATGTGGTATCATGCATATGTTACTAGTCTAAGTTACTACTACATAGTGCAAAATAACATAGATGTGGTATCATGCAAAGTCTCATTTATTACAATGAACCTGAGGGGAGTAAGTTTGACTGAAGAAAGTTATTACACGTACACTTATTTAATGCGACGGAGGGAGTAAATACGCTGCAGCGCTGTTGGACGTAAAATAGCTAGATCTGACGCTTAGGCAGCTGCATGCCCGCATGGTGCAGCCCGCCCCGCCCAGCGCCCTCGCATGCCACGCTCGCATGCCACGCTGTTGCACGTAAAAACGATGAAGCCAATCAGATTCTAGAATCATCCATCCCACGGATCGCCAAGAGCTAGCCACGAAATCCTTCTAAGAGACGCCAACCAATCAGGTTGCAGAACAAGCCCTTCCACGGATCGCCCAGAGCCACCCGCGAATCCTTCTAGAAGACGCGATCGAACGGCCACAGTGTCGCACTAGGGTTAGATCTACGATCCTCATTCGGCCTTAGGGTTAGCGGGGTTTAGGATGCAGTCAACGGGGTTTCACAAGTTTGACCAAACATTCAAATGTGCATAACTAATTCAAAAAAAATCAAAAAAATACAAAACCTTCGCATGGTGTCATGTTATGTGACATAGTTGTGAGGAAAAATATCAAACTTGGTCTATTGATCATATTTCAAAAAACCCTTCACAAAATGACCTATCTCCTCCGAGGTTTTCGGCTTTCGTCAAATGACCAATGATATGGCTAGAATCAAGGCATAGTTTGTGATAATGTGCCCATATTTGGCATGCATGTCTATAATGGGATGACTAACAATGTTGTAGCATTAAAGTTTTCCTTTTCGACGCAGAAAAATCATTTTCTATTTTCGAGTGCCGAAGAGGGGGATTTGTGAAGCAACCACCAAATTGAAGTTTCAAAATGGTAACATCCTATTTTTCAAAAATACTAGACCACCTAGAATGTACAATTTCCCAACCTGAGTATCTCAAACCTTTTATTCCATCCCCGGTGAAAAGACAAATCCCTGTAGAATCGGGTGGAAGTGGGTAAGATATGAACTACGGTACATGATTCCATGTTGATGATTTTTGTAAAAATAATTTTTAGGTTCACAACATGCTATTTCATCGAGATCCAATGCTAGTTTTACAGCCTCAGCCCTAGCTAAGAATATTTATGAAAACCCTTCAAGTTTGACGGACATTCAAATGTGCATAACTAATTCAAAAAATCAAAAAATACAAAACCTTCGTGATGGTGTCATGTTATGTGACATAGTTCTGAGGAAAAATATCTAACTTGGTTTTACAAATGGTCGAAAAAAAATTGCTTAGAAATGGGGTGGTTTACCCTAGCTTTGGAGCCCATTTCTACCCCATTTTGGGTGAGGGTGAGTTGTACTTCACAAAAGGGATCAGGGTGAGGATGAGTTGTATTGTACATATGAGAAAAACGTTGGAAGCTCATACAAACATAGAAAAGTGACATAGCTACATATGTTGAAATTCAAATTTACCATCATATTTGATTTTGTCCAAATTATCAACAAGTGACAAATTATTATAATAACAAATGTTTACAACAACAAGTGCCAAATTATTACAACAACAAGTGTCAAATGTTTACAACAATAACAAATGTCTATTTCTTTTGGCTCTTCTTACCCCTCGTTTTCTTCTCCTTCACAAGTTTCACACCACACAATAGGTTTATGCTCTTCTTTTTCTTACCATTACCATCTGGCCTCCCCACAGCACGTCCAAGAGTCTCCTTCACCTCCTGCACCTCCTCAACAACCTCATGATCATGATCCAGAGCCTCATCAACATGGTCACTTTGCACCAGAGCCTCAACAACATGGTCACTTTGCACCAGAGCCTCAACAACTTGGTCAGTTTGCACCAGAGCTTCAACAACAGGCTCATTTTGCACGAGCCTCAACAACAGGCTCATTTTGCACCGTGAGCCTCAACAACGGCTCATTTTGCACTAGAGCCTCAACAACAGGCTCATTTGCCCCTCATTTTGCACCGTAGCTTCCAAATCGAAACGGTGTGCCCTAAAGCCTCAACAGTTTGCACATCATCCTCCAAAACAAGTTCGATTGCACCTCAAGAGCACCAAACATGATCCGTTAGTTCTCTTCTTTATTTGGCCATTGATTCTTGCCCTTTCATCGGCCAGATTCGTCAACAACAAGAGGTGGGCCTTTTCTCCACGCCTCCTGAAAACAAGCAAGTTAGCTGGGGGAGAAAAATCATCAACAAGAAATGGGATAGATTTTGGATGAACATACTTTGGCTTTTCAGCAGTGTATCTGCACTTGGTAGAGCCAGCTCGGTGTCCAAGTTCTTCACAGAGTTTGCATCTATTCTTGTTACCTTTTTGGGCCCTTTTTGGCTTGGCATCTTTCTTTTCATCTTTCTTTCCTTCTTGTGCTCCCACCTTTCTCAAACCAAGCCTTGAATCTACTCGCTTGGGCACGCCATCTTTTCTTTTCATCAAAGGAGGACACAAGGAGAACTGAATGTCCACTTCAGGCCACTGAGACTGATCTGTAAGTGCTGGAATTGGTGTTCCATATGCAGCCTTGAATTTTGCTACAGAATAATACTCATGCAAATATGGGTGCATATTTAGCTTGTGTTTGGAGGCCAAGAAAAGTATGGCATGCTCACAAGGCTTCCCAGTGTGTTGCCACTCAAGGCATGTGCATTCATGCAATTGAGTGTCAACAACATGCCTCCTGCCAGTCTTTGTATCTCTGACTTCCGCACCCCACAATGAGGATTTCTCAACACACAAATGTGCAAGATTTCTGCTCCTGTTGACCACCTGCTGCACAACATCAGGAAGCTTATCTCCTTGAAGAACATCACCAAGCCTTATTCTCAATTCCCACAACCTCATGATCATGATCCTGATCTGATCAACCATGTCATGGACAGGCAAGTCTTTTAACTCCTTCACTTTGTTGTTGAAACTTTCTGCCAAATTATTGTTGATATGATCACATTTGATGGCAGTGTTAAAACCAGACCTGTACCATAAAAGAGAATGGTAGGTTTCCAACCATGTACAAAACTTGACCCTATCCTCCTCAGAGCATGCCGCCTTAATCTTCTCAAGGTGATATGAATGTGTCCACTGGTGTAAGATCTTGCCACCGCCACATGCGTCCAAAATCATCTCCTCCAATTTTTGATCAAATTCATCCACATATGGTCAAGCACTCCTCTCGCTCGGATGAGGGAAAACAATCTTCACCGCATTTTCTAAACCTTTACATGCATCTGTGCACCGCCAATGGAGAGATCGACCTATGCATCTTTCAACCGCATCATGAACCATGTCCATGATGCCTGTCTCAAATGAAACATGCCAATAGCTGTGGAACATCCAATTGTGTCCATCTAAATTATTGCATCCTGCTAGTTGACCATTCCACTTTCCAATCAAGAAAGATGAGTCTATACTCAAATATGGACGGCAACCTGCTTTGAAGCCATCGATGCAAGGCTTTAAAGCCATGAAGAATTTAGAGAAGAAGACTTTCCCATCGATGTTACCTCAAGATCTATCTCCACAACACCGCCAGTGACCTCTTCTCACGCTTTGAAGTTATAAAGCATTCAAAAGGTATTTGCCCAATCACCATATAGCTCTTTCATTGCCCTTTGCTTTGCCTTCCACATCGTAGTATAATTCAGCTTAATGGGTCTTTGCTTTTCCAAGTCTATTTTCAGTCTCTTTGCGGTCTTGTTTGGTGTTGTGGCTAAAATGGGCTTGATCTTTTCTGCAACCCATAATTGTGATGTCATCTTTGTAATGTTTGAGAACTTGTAATGCAAGTATGAGGTTTTGGAATTTGATTCACTCTTATTGTCCTTCCATCAGTTGGCGTCTAGCGATATATACCACTTGCAAGGCTTGGCACCACCATCATAACCTATGCATTTTGCATAGAACTTCTTTTATCACCACATAGTCTTGGTAGCAAACTCACGTTTGATTGCATATGTCCCAAACACATCCTGAATTCATCCATGCTTGGAAACAATCTCCCAACTTCAATAATCGGGTCCTCTTTGTCATAAATCGTTACTAGCTCATCATCATGTGCATCATCTACATGAACTGCAACATTTTCCAACAACTCTAGATCTATATCGCCTCTTCATCTCTTAAATGGTTGTCACCATCATTTGCAGCTTCATCCTCTTCTTCTCCTTGTCTCTGTCATCTATAGGAATGCCAAAAGCTTTGCCATTTCAATGTCATCTATTGGTGCAATGACCAAATCGGTGGGGTCATGTATCTCAACCGAATTCCAATCAGCTACAATCCTTTGTGCATTACCATCTGCAGCCTCCCTTGTGCATTAGCATCATCATCCTCCACTTAACACTTCCAACTCAGTAAGTATAGGCATTACTTACCTTTGTGCAGCCCAATCATCCTCGACCATCTGAAAGCAGCTTCGAGGCCACATATCCAACCCTCGAATCAGGTTTCGGATCAATGAGCTCTGCTAAAACAGAACAGTTTTGCTTGTCCAACCGCTTTCGCTCATCGATTTCATCAACTATATGTTCCCTGTCTCAACCCTAACATAGTCACATTTGCAATCATCAAATCGTAACAAAGAAACTTCTTGCTCGCCCCAAACCACACTATCCCCAATTTTTCCACCATTTTCCTCGCCTCCTCTCCCATGTTTATTAGCTCTTGGGGATCAACATGTTCTAATTCCACCTCCCATTTAACAACCGTGTCTCTCTCAATGATCTGCGTCTGCCATCAACTAAAACAGCCCTAGAGGGAAAGAAATTGATGCGAAATTGAAGGTTTGGCGCAACATCGTCTCCCTGTTTTTGGCGGACTCGTGAGCTAGCGGAAGCGATGAGAGCTCAACCTTAGAGAAATTAAGTGCGAGATACGGATATACCGATTAGAAGTCCCTCCATGCTCCATATCGCCCCTCGCCTGCTCAAAGACACCTCGCCTCCACAATCTAGCATCAATGGGCACGCCCAGATCTCGAATTGAGAAGAATGGGAGAGGAATTAGCTTTCAAATGGCACTCACCACCTTCGTTGCCGAACGAAGCGCCGCCTAAATTAATTGCCGCCGGTGCCGAGAACGATGGGTGAGGTCCACGCCGCCGTCTGATCGATACGTGCTCTCGGTCGGAAGCGGTTGGTTTGACTGGCTGTCCCAACCAACCGGTTTGGCTTAACCCTAATATTGGAACAAAGTTAAATGTGTCCTTACAACCGTTTTAAGGCCCGTGTGGCCCTGGGATATTAGCTGCCTCACAACCGTCACATGCGAGCTATTCTTTTCAACGATGTCGCTTTCCTTCCAATTCCATGTAAAGACGTCGCATAGGAGCTATAAGCCTGTGGCGCCGTGGGCGCACCTCCTGGAGCACCGGGGCAGCACACTTGTCCGGGTCGTTGATGCCCACATCCTCCAGCCGATCTCCTGCAAGATGCTCTCGATCTTTTCGCTGCTGCTAGCCAGGTCGTTGATGCCCAACTACTCCAGCCTCTCCCGCCATTGCAGGATTTCCCGGCCCGGGTGGCTCGTCAAGGAGAAACTTTGGAACGATGCCGCTGGGATCAGCCTCCAGTCCTCCACCATTACACGCGAGCTAGATCCTCCGGCTGGCATGCTCCTGGCTGCGAGCCGCTGCAGGCGGTAGATTAGCTAGCTAATCGATAGTGAATTTAGGCATTAGCAAATAAGTTGCGCTACTGCTTGATTTTTTAACTCTTGGAACCTCTCTCTCTTGATGTGTATCAGCGCCCCATCCATACAAGGACATGTATTTCTGCAAAAATGTTACGTACATTTTTTGAAACACTTTGATACATGAATTCATCCCATTAGTTTGGTGTTAAATAATGAAATGGTTAGTGCAAGTTTTTAGGAATTGTTAGTGGAAGTTGTAAAAGAATACATCTGCAGGGCAATATGTTAAAGATTTCAACAATTTAAACAATGGGCAGTTCGAAGTGCCCTACAGCTAAAACAGGCGTGGCTCACCTATGGGAAGTGCCCTACTAGTAACTAGAACAACCGTGGCGCACATGGTTATAGTGCGTCACAGGTATGTGTGGGCCAGGGTCCTGCTGGCCGCAGGCCAGATACCCGTAGCGCACATATGGTAAGTGTTCTACGGTTGTTAGTGTCAACCGTGGCGCACATGGAGGGGGTGCGCTACGCCTAAGCGCATGCCCCTCTGCTCTGTAAAACGGGTAGACACATCCGTGGCGCACTACGGCATGTGCGTCATGGATGTTATTATTCCCTGTGGCGCACTGGAGCCACGTGCGCCACAGATGTGGCGACCCTTTTTTTTGATAGCTCCACTTTGTGCACATGTGTGATCATC
Organism: Avena longiglumis; assembly: GCA_030063025.1. NCBI lineage: Eukaryota > Viridiplantae > Streptophyta > Magnoliopsida > Poales > Poaceae > Avena > Avena longiglumis. Next base: position 166,568,639 of record CP125978.1, read on the forward strand.
CACCACCCCACACTTCACTTTCCCTTTCTTCTTCCTCCTTAGATCTAGTCGGGATCCTTCTTCTTTCCACCTCAATTTATCTACTTATTCACCATTTTTAACATGTAGAACTTGCCTTGGATGTTACATACGTAATAGAGGAAGCTCTCCGGTCTCTCACCTCTCCTTCTCCGGTCTCGCGCGCGCACCTCTCCTTTCCATCTTCTCGCAATCGGTCTCTCATCTCGGTAAGTTGTCCATGTAAGGATGTGTTCATGTGTATATGGATGATATGCTCATACGTATGTAGATGATCGATGCTCATGATGTGTGTATGGAGAGGATCTCGATGGTCATGTGTGTGTGTATATGGAGAGTATCGATGATGCTCATGCATGTATATATGGATAGGATAATGATATGTTCATGTGTGTATGGATCGGTCTCTCTCTCTCTCTCTTGTGTTTGTGTGTGAACAAGTTGCCATTTGTTTTGCCAAAATGTTGATTCATTTCCATTTTGGCAAGACTTTGGCATTTCACAAAGGTCCTAATTTTAGGTTAGGTCATGCCGAAATTTTCTATCGACCATTGCATGCATGCATTCATTATGTGGTTCTAATAGACTTCTAAATGTACCATGTACACCGTGCAGGCAAAAATGGTCCGCATAATGAGCGAAGGCATTATGGCTAGATTTTTGAAATGTGCGACGGCCGACATGATACGAAATAACAAGACGGATATAAGATGTCCGTGCAGAATATGCAAACTCAACTGGGTGATCGACCCTGATTCCGGGAATCTGCAGGCGCACCTGCTCCGCCATGGTTTCATGGATGGGTACACTCGTTGGATAAGCGATGACGAAGACGATGGAGACGGTGAAGGTGGTCAACATGACGATGATCATCATCACGGCGAGAACGGGCAAGATGATTAAGAGTCTCCTAGAGATGGTGAAGGTGCGGAAGTAGACCGGGATGATGATGATCTAGATGCCGGAGGAGGAGACGACGATGGAAAAACATCAGGCTGGGTGCGAGACCCTTATGTGCAAGAGCTGCTTCTCAAGCAGACGAGTTACGCCAGGGCTGCCGCTAGAGAGAAAGCCAAGCTTGCACAACTTGAGAAAGACACGGTTACTCCATTGTATGAAGGATGCAGGCCCGATGATTCCCGGTTGAATGTGACGCTCAAGGCTATGGAGATGAAGGCAAAACACAAATTGAGCGACGCAAGCTTCGACGATATGATGGCATTATGGCACGATCGTCTCCCGAAGGGGAACACATGTCCAACTAGTATCGAGAACGCCAAGAAAATCGTTTGTCCTCTCGATCTACCGCACGTTAGATATCACGTATGCATCATTTATCGGGGCGAGGACGCGAAGAAAACCATATGTTCGGTGTGCAGCGTGATTCGATACAAGAAAGGGAAGAAAGCACCTCGAAAAGTGGTATGGTACTTTCCTATCACTCTTTGTCTGCAGCGCTATTTCGCGGACCCTAAGGAAGCGAAGCTCATGCGATGGCATGTGGAAAGGAAGAAGCCAAGAGATGACGATGATGACGCCGAAAAGGATGAGCTGCTGACGCACCCTTCAGATGCTAGCTAGTGGAAAGCATTGGACCTCGAATTCCCAGAATTCGGTGGAGATTCGAGGAACACCAGGCTTGGTGCGAGCACCGATGGACTCAATCCGTTCGGTAGCCAGAGCAGAATGCACAGCACTTGGCCCGTGTTTGTATGGATGTACAACCTCCCTCCATGGTTGTGCATGAAGAAGTACATACAAATGAGTATGCTAATTCAAGGGCCAAAACAACCTGGTACCGACATCAATCTGTATCTCGGGCTGTTGAAAGAGGAGGTAGCCACGTTATGGGAATCTGGAGCCAATACTTACGACGCCGTCGCACAAGATTATTTCACTATGAGAGCCGCGTTGGTCACTACGGTGCAAGACTATCCAGGTTGCGGGTATATCTCGGGGCAGGTTATCCAAGGATTCTGCGCATGCGTTAGGTGCATGGATAACACAAGCTATATCCAACTAGAGAAAGATCCAGGGTCTTCAAAAACCGTGTTCATGGCGCACCGGAGGTGGGTCGGAAAGAATGATCCATGGAGAAAACGTGGAGACCTGTTCAATGGCAAATTCGAGACCCGAGGAATACCAGAGTGTAGGAGCAGCGAAAAAGTGGAAGAGTTGCTCAAAACCTGGAAAGATTGTCCTAAGCCTGGAAAGAAGCAAAAGAGGCAGCAAGACAAGCCGCTGATGAAGGTATGGAAAACAAGGTCTGTTTTCTGGAAGTTGCCATACTGGAAGTTTCTCCGCACACCTCATAGCCTCGACATCATGCATATCGCGAAAAACATGTGCGAGAGTCTGGTCGCCACCATAATCAACATGCCAGATAGGATGAAAGATGGTCCGAAAGCAAGGCACGACCTGATATTCATGGGTATCCGGAAGGAGCTTCACGGAGGACGCACTACTCCTGATGATCAGGAATATGACGATGATCATGAGTCGGAGACGACACAAGGTCGTCGGAAGGGTAAAAAGTTCAAGAAGAACGAATATTACTGCCCTCCTTGCTTCACTCTAAGCCAGGATGAGATCAAACAGTTTTTCAAGTGCCTTCTAGGAGACAAATTTCCTTACGGCTACGCGGGCAAGATAAGCAGATACCTAGACGAGGCGAAGCAGAGGTTCAATGGCATTAAGTCTCATGACTGTGCCATGCTAATGACGCAGGTACTTCCGGTTGCACTAAGAGGGATAATGGACGAGCACGTCCATGAAACGTTATTTGGCCTCTGCAAGTTTTTCGACGTCATCTCTAGGAAGTCGATTGGCGTGAATCAGCTCGGGAGGCTACAGGAGGAGATCGTGGTGATACTATGCGAGCTTGAGGTCTACTTCCCACCCGCATTCTTCGACATTATGGTGCATCTGCTGGTACATGTCGTGGAGGACATCGTCCAACTCGGGACGATGTTCCTCCGCAGCATGATGGCGTTCGAAAGGATGAACGAACACATCAAAGGATACGTTCGCGACAGGTCCTGTCCAGATGGAAGCATAGCCAAGGGCTTTCTGGCCGAAGAGTGCATCTCTTTCTGCATGAATTATCTAGACATCGAGAATCCTGTCGGTCTTCCCATCAACAGGCACCTTGGCAAGCTCGGCGGATCTGGTCACCGAGAGGGTCATCGCATACTGCATGCAGACTTCGATTTTCGACGCGCAGAATTTGATCAAGCAAACCTAGTCGCGCTACAGCATTTAGAACTGGTCGATCCTTGGGTACAAAAGCACAAAACGTTAATCGAGAAGAAGTACAGTGACCGGGGCATACAGAGGACACAGGGAGAAATAATCAAAGAGCACAACTCAGATTTCAGGCGTTGGTTTAGGCAGACGCTCCTTGATAATCCCCCGCGATCGCATTCTTCTGACACGAAAAAGATCATATTCACCTTGTCGTTACGGGAATCTGGAGCCAATACTTACGACGCCGTCGCACAAGATTATTTCACTATGAGAGCCGCGTTGGTCACTACGGTGCAAGACTATCCAGGTTGCGGGTATATCTCGGGGCAGGTTATCCAAGCATTCTGCGCATGCGTTAGGTTCATGGATAACACAAGCTATCTCCAACTAGAGAAAGATCCAGGGTCTTCGAAAACCGTGTTCATGGCGCACCGGAGGTGGCTCGGCAAGAATGATCCATGGAGAAAACGTGGAGACCTGTTCGATGGTAAATCAGAGACCCGAGGAATCCCAGAGCGTAGGAGCAGCAAAGAAGTGGAAGAGTTGCTGAAAAACTGGAAAGATTGTCCTAAGCTTGGAAAGAAGCGAAAGAGGCAGCAACAAGACAAGCCGCTGAAGGTATGGAAAACAAGGTCTGCTCGAGTTGCCATCTGGAAGTTTCTCCGCACGCCTCATAGCCTCGACATCATGCATATCACGAAAACGTGTGCGAGTCTGTCGCCACCATAATCAACATGCCGATAGGACGAAAGATGGTCCGAAGCAAGGCATGACCTGATATGCTTGGGTATCCGGAAGGAGCTTCATGGAGGACGACTACTCGATGATCGGAAGATGACGATGATCATGAGTCGGAGACGACACAAGGTCGCTTGAGGGTAAAAAGTTCAAGAAGAACGAATATTACTGCCTCCTTCTTGCTTCACTCTAAGCCGTGATGAGATCAAACAGTTTTCAAGTGCCTTCTAGAGTCAAATTTTCTTACGGCCACGCTGGCAAGATAAGCGATACCTAGACGAGGCGAAGCGAGGTTCGATGGCATGAAGTCTCACGACTGTTGCCGTTAATGACGCAGGTACTTCCGGTCGCACTAAGAGGGATAATGGACGAGCACGTCCGTGAAATGTTATTTGGCCTATGCAAGTTTTTCGACGTCATCTCTAGGAAGTCGATTGGCGTGAATCATCTCGGGAGGCTACAGGAGGAGATCGTGGTGATACTATGTGAGCTTGAGGTCTACTTCCCACCCGCATTCTTCGAAATTATGGTGCATCTGCTGGTCCATGTCGTGGAGGACATCGCATAACTCGGGCCGATGTTCCTCCAGCATGATGGCGTTCGAAAGGATGAACGGACACATCAAAGGATACGTCGCAATAGGTCCCGGCCCGGATGGAAGCATATCCAAGGGCTTTCGCTGAAGAGTGCATCTCTTCGCATTTAATTATCTAGACATCGAGAACCCGTCGGTCTTCCCGCCAACAGCACCTTGGCAAGCTCGACGGATCTGGTCACCGAGAGGGTCGTCGACATCGCATGCGACTTCGATTTTCGACGCGAGCTTTGATCGAGCAAACCTCGTCGCCACAAAGATTTAGAACTGGTCGATCCTTGGGCATGTACATAAAAGGTTAATCGAGAAGAAGTACGTTGACCGGGGCATATAGAGGACGCAGGAGAAATAATCAAAGAGCACAACTCAGATTTCACGCGTTGGTTTAGGCAGACGCCTTGATAACCCCCGCGATCGCATTCTTCCGACACGAAAGATCATATTCACCTTGTCGCAGGGACCGATGCAAAACCTGGTGACCTATCAGGCGTATGATATCAACGGCTACACATTTTACACGGAGGAAAAGGGCAACAAGTGTGATTATCAGAACTCAGGCGTAACGACGGAATTCTACATCGATGACAACGTGAAGGAAAGATTCTACTAAGAATCGAGGATATCCGGGAGCTTGACTCTGTGGAGAAAAGGTGCCGATGTTCCGTCGAGATGGGAAAAGAGCCGAAAGAGAAGACCGGTATTTCACAACCATGGTTATACCCGGCAGCCAAATCCAAGGTCACGGCGAACGTGGCCGCGAAAAATGAACCGTGGGTACTGGCTACCAAAGTGGACCAATGTTTTTTTATTACCGACCCGAAAAAGCCTAGCCGTGTTGTCGTGAGGAGAGGAAAAAGAAACATCATCGGAATGGATGGAGTCGCCAACGAGCAAGACTTCGACCAGTACGGCGATCCAAAGATTGAAGATGATGGCGACTACGATGCAGCAACATACATCACAAGAAGAAAAAGGACAACCCTACCCAAAAAAGGTAGCCCGTTCGAAAGAAAAAACATTAAAGTGCCGGGGCTAAATTATTCAACCGCGACAAAAAAGGGAAAAAAGATTGTAAAACGCTAGCTCAAAAAATATTGTAAAACGCGTGGTCGAAAAAGATTTTAATATTCATGGACAAATTATTATGACATATTTATATCATGGACAAATTATTATGACATATTTGAATCATATTTAATTTGTACCACTTTTATGACATATATTATCACTTTTGGGAATTTTTGGAATATTTAAAAGTATTTGAAAAACAAAACAAAACTTTTATGGAATATATCACCACTTTTGGGCATTTTTTGGAACATTTAAAAATATTTTTAAAATAAAAATAAAAAGGTGGGCACCAGGATTCGAACCAGGGTGCTCACAGGTTTAGATTAGAGCAGTGGGTGGAACCAGTGGAGTAAGGCAGTGCTAGTGACAACTATGGGGGTGGCGGCCCTCTTATCTGACTAGTCCTACCCACTTAGGCGTAGCGCACCCTGGCCAAGTGCGCTACGGATAACCGTAGCGCACTTGGCCAGGATGCGCTATGCCTAAGTGGGTTGGACCAGTCAACTCGCCACGTCGGCCCTACCCTCCCCCATCGTCCTCAGACACGGATCGAACCATCCCCATCGACGCGCTGCCGCCGCATCCCATCTGCATCAACGCGCGCCTCGCCATCTAGGAGGAGGAGGAGGAGGAGGCCGCCACGCCAGGAGAGGAGGAGGAGCATCGCCAGCCAGGAGGAGGAGGAGCAGGCCGCCGCGCCAGGAGAGGAGAAGGAGCGTCACCAGCCAGGAGGAGGTGGAGGAGGAGCGTCTCCCGCGCGCTCACCTCGCCAGCGGCCTCGACCGCCTACAGCCCAGCCTCGCCAGCCACCTCACCCGCAGGCTCGTCCTCGTCCTCGTCTCAGAGGTGAGTCTTATCCCCTCTGTCCATCTCTCCCCTCTCCACTTCTCGGTTGATTTAGGTTTAGGTTTAGGCTTAGGCTTAGGCTTAGGCATTGATTTAGAAATTTAGGTTTAGAGAGCTTGACAGTGAGGTTTAGGTTTACAGTGAGAGCATGACAGTGAGGTTTAGGTTTACAGTGAGAGCTTGACAGTGAGGTTTAGGAAATAGAGAGCTTGACAGTGAGGTTTAGGTTGATTTAGGTTTAGGTTTAGGTAGTTCTTGTCTGAATAATCTGTTAAAAATAGAGAGCAAACAGAAGATGTTTAGAAGATGTTAGAAACAGAGAGCTTGACAGTGAGGTTGTTGACAGTATAGAAATTTTTGACAGTAGGTTTGTTGAGAGTGAGGTTGTGACAATATAGAAGATGTTAGAAACAGATAGTGTAGCTGGTAGCTTGTAGCTTGTAGCAGTAGATGATAGTAGGAATTTTAGAAACAGAGAGCTTGTAGCTTGTAGCTTGTAGCTTGTAGCTTGTAGCTTGTAGTAGGAATTTTAGATAGTGAGGTATATAGATAAAGCAATGACAGTGCAAATGTAGATCATCTCACTCATCTGAGCTGGTGTAAATGTAGATAAGGTTCTCCTTTTGTGCATGCCAATTGCCAAAGGAGGACATAATACAAGTTTCAACAATTTTTATTAAATGAGTCTATGTACAGTCTATGTACAAGAAGCTAGCTAGGGTTAGCAAATTTAGCTTGTTAAAATTATTTATAAATGACATGGGGGATTCTGCCAGGATCACCAAGAATCAATAGGCTTCATGATTACATATATAAAGTTTTCTCAGATATTGCAGGTTTTCCATCCCAATGTGTGTTCAGTAACTTTTTTAGTACTGATCCTGATGAAACAATGTGATGCTGATGAAATTTAGTTATGCTGTATATACTGATCTCGGTAAATTTTTTAGTACTGATCCTGATGAAATTTAGTTATGCTGTATATACTGATGAAACAATGTGTATATACTGATGAAATGCTCCTGCTGAAATCCTAGTTATGCTGTATGGTTTTAGTACTGATCCTGGTGATGGTTTTAGTACTGGTTTGCTTGCTGGTGATGGTCTAGTAGTACTGATCTGTGGTGATATAATTGTAGCACTTGAAATTATGCTTGTGCTTGTATATGAAGCACTTTATTATGTTTGTGTATGCAGGTTCTTATATGAGATGAGTCCCGATTTTTGCCGGAATGTTGATTAACTTCCGTTTCAGCAGAAATTGGGCACTCCTAGTTTAAGAAAATTAGCAGAGGTCATGCCGGATTTTTCCGTGCATTTAACCAATTATTTGTTTTTTATTAGTGCAAAGATGTGTGACAACGACGAGGCTGGATATTCTAAGCGCATCAGCGCTGAAGGAGAACTCAGACCTCTGAATAAACAATTGACATTCTGGGAGGCGGCCCAGCGACTAGAAGACGATAAAGAATACCATCCTTCAGAGAGCGAGGATGATGAGATGGAAGACGCGGAGGAAGAAGCCGAAGGAATGGCGGACGATGAAACCAATGATGGCGGCGAGGGCACAGGGAGTGGTAGCAATCCTCCTAAGAAGAAGAAGCCGAAGGACCAGCGACCGAACACGGTCGGCACGGTCAGGGAGGAAATTACCGAAGTGAGCCCATCAGGGGTTCCTTTGGAGCCCGCCCTTGTCGTCAGAGGGTACGGTGGGCAAGTGGCGGCGATCACCCGGACAACCATCTCGATCAACACCGAGAATCTCCGGCATAAAGATAATGGCCACTTGCGCACACTCCTCTTCGAGAAGCTGCACCCAAGATACAAGTTCCCCGCTAAGTATCAGAACACAAATTATCATGGGAACGAAGTAAACAAATCCGCCCTCACAAAGATGAGCACCACCCTGGCCAGCTGGAGAACCCGGATAAAGAAGAAGATCTATAAAGAAGGCAAAAGTCTCGAGGAGATCCAGAAGATTGACCCGCAAATCACCGAAGATCAGTTTTGGGAGTTCAAGGAGAGGTGTGAATCCGAAAGATCCCTGGCCAATAGTAATCGGGGAAAGGTGCTGCATGCGATGAATATAGGTCATCACCATCTCGGATCTGGTGGATACAGAACCGTGGAGGCCAAATGGAATAAGGAGGACGAAGAGTATAGATCCAAGGGGATAGAAAACCCCTTTGCGAAATTCGAACCCGGGCAGGTTCAAAACTTCATCAGGGCCCGTTACCATGTGGACCCAAAAACCAAACAACTCACCGCGGATCCTACGGTGAAGGAATTCGAGGAAATCGTGGTAAGTAATCTAATTACCGCGAATCAACTTGATTGCATTCTAATTGATGATCTAAACAATTCACTGTTACTTCTTCTGCAGGAGGAGGAAATTGTTGCTAGTCATGGATCCCAGGGTTCCTCATCCCAGGGGTCGACAGCGGCCACCCGGTGGGATAACTCTTTTAACAGGGCGATAAACCGGGCCAAGAAAATAGAGCCGGTTATGAAGAAGCCGTCGCTGGCCGCCGTCTGCCGCCTCGGGGTAAGAATTGGGTGGATCATTTTGGTCCACCGCCGAGGACGCATGTGGCGCCGTCGGGAAGGAGCGAGGAGGAAAACCGCGAGGTTCAAGAACTTAAGGAACAAGTGGCGCAGATCCCGCAGATCGTCCAAGACAACCTGGCAATCACCCTCACGTCCTTCTTGCCTACCTTGGTGGAGTTAATAGCGAACTGGAGTGCGGGTGGTCGAGTAGGGCCACGCCCGATTCCAAGCATGGTCAGCAGCCACTCGAACAACACGACGTTGACAAATCAGGCGAACTACGTGTTCGTGACTCTACCCGCTAGCACCGCGGTGCCGCAAGTGTTGGTGACTCCCCCTGCCATCACCGCGGCGCCGGAGTACATGTTGGTGGCCCCCTGCCATCATCGCGGTGGCACCGGAGCTCCAAGCACCCGGTAGGGAGAATACACCGGAGGCCAGCACCGCGCCATCAAGCAGCTCTTCCGTCTCTTGCATGCCCGTCGCCGTATGCGGTGCCTCGACATTAGCCGATCTCGACGCCATCACGGTAAACAAATTGCTTTACTGCCTTTCACGCCATCTATTACTCTTATGCCATCTCTGACGATGTCGTACATGTTTTCCGCAGACGGATGTTTCTTGCACTCTCTTATGCTACGTGAACAACAAGCTGAGGGATGTTGCCAAGGGTACCATCGTTCAACCCTTGCCGCGCACGTTCCACTCAAGGCCGATGCCAGATAGCGTGCACAGGGTTAAAATTAGTCGGGTGTTAAGGGGCTGCGACGACCTCGAACCTCCCATTCAACCCCCAGGAGCGGATGAAGAAGAGTCGGCTGTCCTCAGAAGTTTCTTCGGCTTATTCTTGCAATGGCCAAAGAGCATGATCCGTTTGGGGACGGAGGGGGCCATCACGCCACAGACAACAACACCGCCTGTCGTGCCAGCGACAAGAGGTGGCAAGCCCCCCTTACCGCCCTCGCTGTCACCTCCACGCGGTGGGTCGGATGGTCATGTTGATGATATGCACATGGCGCAGGATCTGGCCGAGGACGGCGAAGACTGGAATGATCACTTCTTCAACACTTAGTTTAGCAACTAAGACCTAGCTGGTGGCCCCACAGAGAAAGCCACTATCACGAAGCGTCTGTTTGGTTCTCAGGAGACGCCTCCAGCTTGCGCCTTTACAGAGCCAGCTGATACAACCAACCGGCCCTTTATTCTAAGCCCTGACACACTACATAGGGTGGCTGCTCGATATGTGCCTGCCCGCTCTCCAAAAGGAAAAAGGGCAGGAAAAGAAAATCTAGCAGCTCGAGCCAGCCGGTGGCATCAACAACTGCGAATCCGATCAGGTTTCGGGACGGGCCACCAAGACCCGAGGGTATTATGTGGAGGATTCATGTGGCGGGTGAGCCCATGCTACCTAAGAATTTGCGGAGGATCGCCAGTTCGGAACTGCAGAGTGTGCATGACGGCGTGCTGACGATAGAGAGACGCCTTCTATCGGAGAAAGATCCCTCGCACCCGGTATTCGTGGTTAAGGTGCCACCAGGCTTGGGCTTTGTCGACAATGCCCCTGCGGATCTGTTCTTCCTGCGGTTCGACGACATCTTTAATATGTTCCACCTATACCCGCTGCACTATACCATGGTCCGCCTGTTTTCTCTCAGCCTGGCCATGCAGATCATTAGAGAGAACACACCGGGCATCGCTATAGTGGACCCCTACTACATGCGTGACGGCTGCTTGGGTTCCCCCGCCGAACGACGTTTCGTGGCCTTGTACCTAAAAAGAATCCTCGTGGCGAACAAGACAAAGGAATACATTCTCATGCCTTACTTTCCCGAGTAAGTCGTTATTCACTCGCCACCATCGATTGGCTTTATTAGATTATCATCATTCTTTTTCCAACACATTCCATTTGAATTTTTTGCGCAGAGATGAACACTGCACGCTCATCTCCTTGTCGCCGAAGCATTCCCACGCCACGTATTTTGACTCGGGGAGTCTAGAAAAGAAGAAAAACTACGACAAGATCAAGGAAGTTCTGGATGATGCTCTCACTGGCTATGCCTCGACGGAAGGCACCACCTTCGTGCGTACGAAGGTCAAGTTCGGCAGGCACGTCTTCAACCACGTAACGGAGTTCCCCTGCGTGAAGCAGCCGGAAAACAGTAAGAAGGAAGCCTACTACGCACTCCATCACACGAGGGCGTTCCTACTTGACCAGCAGAATTCTACGCTGCCAGATCATCTCAAACAGTGGGACGAAGAAAAGGCCAAGATCACTGATTCAGATATTAGACAAGAGATGTATCGCATCCAGCAGCAGTTTAGGGCAATCATCTTTCGTGATGTCAAGACTTCGGGGGGGGGGGGATCTTCTACGGAGGAAATATCCTGAATAACCGTGAAATAGAAGATCGCCTAGAGATGTAGGGTGACTATAGGAAGTTCGTTACGAGACAAGACGTCCTCCCGTTCCCTAAGCCGAGCCAGAAGGCTTGATGTTGGCCTAGTTGTAGTTACAAACTATAGATGACCTTTGTGTGTATGTGGACAAGTGTACATGCTACTATACTCATCTTATTAGGTTTATGAATCATCGCTTACTTCTTTTGCTTATTATTATTATATATCAATCACTGCTTAGTTTTTTTGCTTACTCTTTGGTCCTTTGCTCATTTTGGTCCTTCTTTTTTTTCTTACTCTATTAGTATTTTTTCGAGAATAATGCCGATGATTGAAATGTCGTGGCACAATATATATGTGAATGTGCTACGACGGGATTGCGAGCCTTGTGATATGCATAAGTCCAGGTGTTGTGCATCCTACTTGGCTCACAGTTCCATCGTATCATATTCCTATGTCTAACAACCTATGTATATATATATATATATGAGACATTCTTTTTGATTTACTTTGGTCTTTTTCGAGAATAATGCCGATGATTAAAATGTCGTGGCACACTATATATGTGAATGTGCTGTGATGGGATTGTAAGCCTTGTGTTATGCACAAGTCTAGATGTTGTGCATCCTACTTGGCTTACAGTTCCATCATAGCATATTCCTGTGTCCAACGACCTAGCTAGTTATATATGAGGCATTCTTTTCGAGTTACTTTGGTATTTTTCAAGAATAATGCCGATGATTGAAATGTCGTGGCACACTATATGTGAATGTGCTGCGATGGGATTGTCCGTCTTATGCTATGCACAGGTCCAGGTGTTGTGCATCCTACTTGGCGGACAATTCCATCGTAGCATATTCCTGTGTCGAACAACCTAGTTATATATGAGACATGCTTTTTGAGTTTGGTCTTTTTGATTTAGGAGTACTTTTTATAAGTGTATCTTCATATGCGACTTTAATTATATATGTTTTTTTTTCAATCATCGGTTAATTATTATTGTCAACTTGTAGATGACGTGGTACGTCGTGTACAAGGGACGGGTTTCCGGAGTCTACGATGACTGGAAAGACTGCCGGAGACAGGTGCACCGTTTCAGCGGCAATAGCTACAAAGGGTACAACACTATGGCGGAGACGGAAGCTAGATACACGCGCTATCTAGCGGGAGTTAGGACGAGGAACCGGATGAAGACCTACACCTTCGTCGCAGTGATCATGCTTATCTTCTTTGGTTGTTTATCCCGCGTTTGTGTCTAGCTAGTTTAGATGTCTAGGCGAGCTTCCGAGCTCTAACTTGTTCGATCGACACATGTATTCGCATGCCACCAACTACTTTGTAACTTGATCGAAACAATGTATAACTTATGTATTCATGTATGAGACTTATCTATATGTATTTGTTTTAATCTTATTTTGCGAATTATGTATATATATATATAACTATATATCTTATATCTGTGTGTATATCTGTGTATATATCTGCTTATATAATCTGTATTGTATATCATCTGGCTCTAAAATTAAAAAAAGACACCCGTGACGCACATGGCACAGCTTCTGTGGCGCACTACAACTACAACTAAAACGCACCTACGCAGCTTAGTGGCGCACTGCAACGTGCGCCACAGAAGATCCAATGCGTAGCGCACCTGCCAACATATCCGTGGCGCACTAGCAGGTGTGCTACGCCTATCTCGATATAATCGTGGCGCACCCGGAAGTGTGCCACGGTTAGGAGATAGCCGTAGCGCAAGGCCCGTGACGCACCACTAGTGCGCCACGGATGGGCCTTTTAGGTGCGCCACGGACGACCGTTTTTCTAGTAGTGTGATAGCTACAATATCGTTGAATAAAAATTCTAGATCTGACGATAAATTACTGTTATATCGGACATGAGCCCATGAAACAGCTTTATGGCAAAGATAGAGATAAGCATATGTTTGCTTGTTTGTTTGGGGACTGAAAAGTTTAGGCAAAGAGACTACTACAAGTACTTTTTCATAAATATTCAGCCACCGCTCGATCCTCGTCGACGATCTAGAAAACTATGTGCTTGATGAGAAAACTATATGCTTGATGAAACACGGTGTCTTTGCATGGCTACCACTGATGGGCATGCTCAACACCCGTGATATATATATATATATATATATATATATATATATATATATATATATATATATATATATATATATATATATATATATATATATATATATATATATATATATATATAACGGGTGTTGTATATATATATACAATATAGAAACCCTATTCAACACTTAGGGTGCAGAAAAGTTATTTTGCACCCAACATATCTTTATGCTGTTAGACTAAAAAAATTATGTTGTGTATATGTATAATTATGTTCATATAATCACCACAACAACAAAAATTGACACAAAAATAAAATTTTGAGAGTCATTATAGTGTAAAAAAAACAAAAAATATGTCTTTTATTTACGGCATGTAAACAAAAAAAATTATGCCATTTTTAAATTTTATTATGTTCTTCTCAACTTACGAAGTAATACAAAATTTACGTGACGTAAAAATAATATACGGTTCTAAAGATAGAGGGTGGGTGTAAAATAACTATTCTACACCCTGGGTGTATATATATATATATATATATATATATATATATATATATATATATATATATATATATATATATATATATATATATATCACACACATCATCGGGAGTTCGGGACGGTAACCACTTGTTCTTTAACCATGAACTCAGTGCCGATTGCTGAGTTATTCTAGGCATTGTTTAGAACACGGTTTTGGCACTGGTCATATGCTTGCCAACGAAAAAATTGCAGGTCAACTCGTCGTTACAACGAACCAAGGAGATTTTAGACATCCTTAGTCATAGGGTGTGTGTGTTGTGAACCACCTTCTTACACTTGTTTTCTTCCTCTCTATATCTGAAGCTCTATTATCTCCCAAATTCAGTCTAGGGTAAAAAGTTGGGATCGGTAATTCGTTGGTGAAGTCCCTGCCATTCGTGATGTCGGAGCGGATGATCGAGGTGACATCATGCATCCGCATCCTAATTTCTCTCACAATAATTTATCTGTATTTCGAATCTTTCTCTACTCCCTGACCTCGAGTGAAGCGACCAACTAAGTGGAGTGAGGCGACGATGGCGCTGCATGGCTCTGGCGCACGTGTATGAGTGGCCTTACTTAAGCAGCGGACAGAGAAAGTAGGGAGCAGCGTGCCAGGCCGTAGAGCAGTGAACAAGCTAAAGGTGGCTGATTTTTATGACAAGCCGCAACTTTACCTACGACAACTTACGTTGTGCATCTTGGCAACGTAGATTATTTTCTCTTCTGATGCAACACACGGACACGTTTTCTAGTAAATATAAAAAAAATCTAATTTTGTGTCCATTCGATCGGATAAAGAAAGGTGAAACAATCTTTTACATATACATAACTAACATAATAAATAGGAACCAACCATTTACTCATCCTTCCAATGCTTTCCTTATAGCGAAATTAAACTATTTGGTCCAATAGCTTTTACTGACAATCACTTTGTCCTGCTAGCGTATCATGCGTCATTTGATTGGACATATGTGTATCATGCATCATTTGATTGGACATATGCTCGATAGTACCAAGGCAGATCCTCTAAACAAAAAAGATGAAGGCAAATGCGCACATAACACGTGAAGTAACATTATCCAGACATCAAGAAATGGCGTAGCAAAGCACGCTAAGTTCTAATAATAGTGTTGCCAACTGATCATATTCCCCGCAAAAAAATACTGGTGCCAAACAGGAGTGCCAGGAAAATTCTCACGTGAGCTCGAGTGCATCTGCACCTATTAAAAGGTGACATCTCAGATAAAAATTCTGAAACAAATCAGGCTACTAGCTAGTAGGTGTCCAGAGATTATATGTGCGCTCGGAAAGTTCTATGGAAAAAAAAGACTTATGTGACCTGGGTAAATAGACGAATTTGGTGCTTTGAAAATTGTATTTTATGGCAGAACTTAATATTTATTTTTCTCAGAGCACCCTGAATATCAATTTTTCATGAAATTTTGCATACATGTCAGACAAATAAACATATGCACTGTCAAAAAATGTCAGAATATTCTGAATATCTTAAATAAATTCTCCAATATACGGTTCACACGTCGGGTGAAGAAACCTCACCCTCTAGATGTCATTTATTCATCGACGCGATCATCATGAACAACTCGGCCGACTAATTGTGATATCATTAACCGATACAGCCGCTTGGCCCACCATAGAAAAATACGAACCTATAATACATGTCACTAACCCTGTAGCAATCAGACTTGTCCAAAACAGGGGTCACGTCATTTATAATAAGTGGTTCCCTGGCGTACCCTGTTTTGTCAAAAACTGATGGGGATACGCCTACTGGAGTATACTCAATGGACGCTTCCGACCCAAGGCGAAGAGGGGCCTGCATAATCATGAGTGGATCAAAGCCCAGCGAGGTACCAGGCGACTGGAAGTTGAAGGCCCAGGCGAGTAGATAGGCCCAGTCGGACTAGGTTAAATGATTACCGAAGTTGTAACCAAGTCGGTTGAGATATGTAAACCCTAGGGGAGGTGAGCTTATATAAACCTCCCTATGGGGTGAGTAGAGACACGCCCTCATACACCCAAGCAACTTCGCCGCCTAGTCGCCCATTGTAAACACCTCCATAATACAATCTAGCGGAGTAGGTCTTACCCTCGGGCCGAACCTGGGTAAACCTCGTGTCTTTGCCTCATCTCGCACCGCAGATGGCTGGCCGCCTTGCCCTCGTTTCTACTACCGCCGATTGCAGATCTGCCGTGGTCATTCCCACGGCGGTGGCGCCCACCGGGGCCTGGCCGGTCCGGTGTTCGCGGCGAGATCCAATCTGCCCATCAACGAGATTCGCCACCGCCGCATGATAGCGATCGGCGAGATGCTCCAGATCTGCCGAGCAGCTACGCCCGCGGCGCGACCGTCACACAGCGTGATCCCGCCGGCACGATCAGCCTCTTTCGGCCTCACCGACGCCATCACCTCGGAGGACTCGGCTTGCATCCGCGAAGTCGCCACCACGCGATCGGCTCTCCGAGAGCCAGATCCGCACGATCCACCGCCTCGAGTACAACTCGCCCACAAAGAACGTGGCGAGAACTCGCCGCCGCAGAAGACGCGGCCCTCACCGACGACGCCGATTGGCGACCCGCGTCACTGCCGGATCCATCACCATGCCTCGTCCGCTGGCTCCATCCCGTCTCCAACGCGGAGATTTCGAGGACCCTCCATCCTCGGGATCTTCGACCGACCGGTCGGAAAATTCCGCCGACCTCCACGACGGTGCCGGGCCATGCCGTGACCTACATGGCCACCGCACCGATCCGCCGGAGGACCCTTTCTCCACCCGATCCTCCTAACGCCACGGCGGAGGTCGAGGAACTCCGCTGAAGTTGGCGGAGGCAAGATAAAGAGCAGTGCCGAAAAATTTCGCCTCGGTGTGACAACAGAACTGCCACGCTACCACCAGCAGCGGATCAGGTCACGCCGAACCGCTCAGGGCGCGCCGAACTTCGACGGCAGCGACCCGACGCAGATAGCCGCCGATCTGCGAGAACGCGCCACCAGGAGGAAGCAACCGCCAGATCGACGGCGATGGGTGCCCCACCACCACCCAACCGCACCTCCTGTGACCAGCCGGATAGTCGCTCTCGGGAGCGAGACGCTAACGGCCTCCACGTTCTCACCCCGATGGACAACCTCGTGGCGAAGGCGGCGATAGCATCACGGCCACCGGCGACGGCGCCTTACAAATCCAGTACGTCAGGGCCCTACTCGCGAAGGCCGTGGAACAACAAAGAGCAGGCGCCAACTCGCAAGGGCGAGTATACTCGCGCTCCTCGGGAAGCAGGGCGGCCTCAAGCGGCCGTCCAGCGGTGGCAAACACCCTCAATTGCCCGCCACCAGAGCCACTGCAGCTCCAACGCCGACCCGCGAATGCGGCACTCTCCACCAACGATCCAAGGCCAGCGACCAACTTCGTCGCCGCTAACGGAGAACCAATCGACGCCCGCACTCACATCATCAACAACCAAAACTGGCGCGCACGCCAGCCCGACGACTTGCGGCACACCCTAACTACTCGCCGCGATGGCGAGCGGTCGCTCAGTCGACTAGGGCCTAAGTGCTTCGGACCAATGATCCGAGGCGAAAAGTACCCACCAAACTTCAAGGCGCCAAAGGAGATCGAAAAATACGACTCCTCGTACGACCCCGCGGTCTGGCTCGACACATACCTCATGGCAATGGGGATCGCGGGTCACACTGACCTACTCGCCGCCCGTTACCTCCCACTGATGATGGAGGGGACGTGCAGGCAATGGATCAACACGCCCCCGTGATGATCGACTCACGGGAGGAAATGCGAGACGCCGTCAGCACTTCGAGTGCTCCTACACCCGCTCCACCACCATCGAGGACCGAACGCGCCCAGGACCCCGCGAGTCGACCCGAATCGGGTCCAACGGTGGCAAGAGCTCGCATAACGCGTCGGCATCCACCCGACACCGCGATCCATTGCTTCAAGACCTCGTGCCACGAGCCTCTAGTCGCCAAGCTCAAGCGACACGCCCGCACACTCGACAACATCCCCGACCTCCTCGAGATCGCCAAACGCACGCCGAGGAGGATCCCAACCAAGACGTCGACGACGAGTCCGGAGGGCAACGCCGACGGGCGGTAACGACGGTGGCCGCCGAACCGACCACGCTACTGGCCGCACTCGCCACGCAAGCGCCGAACGACGGGCGAAGTCGACTTGCCGCTAACGCTGGGCACGCATAACGCGACCCCAAGAGCTACCACCGTGACGGAGGGCAACGACGCGATGGCGGGAACTACAAGAACAAGCCAGGTTCGATCCGCCCTCCTTAACCAACCATGTGCGTTTCACGGCAGGAAGGAAAGCCCGCCACGCACACCACCGCCGACTGCCACACCCTCAGGGAGATCGAGAAGGCACGGCATGCGCGGGAAGACACCGACAACAACCCGCTGAATGGCGGAAAATTCGGCACCGTAGCCGGCTCGCTCCATACCTTCACAGGCTTCAACACGAAGCGAGAAGAAGGTCATCGCCGCGCCGCCGCCAACGCGGTGGTCCAAACAGACGCCCCCGCCTCAACTGGTTGGAACAGCCCATAACCTGGAGCCGGCAAGACCACTCGCCACGCATCGAGTACCCAGGGCGAGTCGCTTTGGTGGTCAAGCCCAAGGTTGGCGACTACTGGCTCCCCAAGACACTGATGGACGGCGGCAGCTCCATCAACATCCTCTACCTCGACACCTTCAGGCGGCTGCGGCTCCCGCAGTCGATGGTCGAGACCACCCACACCACATTCCACGGCATCGTCCCCGGTCGGAAGGCGTACCCGATCGGCAAGGTCACGCTACCCGTCACCTTCGGTACTCCGGCGAACTTCCGCACCGAGCGGATCGTCTTTGAGCTGGTGCCATTCGACAACCCTTACCACTGCGTCCTAGGGCGCCAGGCGTTCGCCAAATTCATGGCGGCGCCCCACTACGCATACAACGCGATGAAGCTCCCCGGGCCATGCGGAGTCATCACCATCAACGGCGACCCCGACATGGCCGCCGAATGCAAGGCCAAAGGAGCCGAACTCGCCGACGCCGTCATCGTGGCAGAAACTAATCACGCTGACGAGCTCGCCAAATATGCGAGCGGGGTTAACAACGACGACCCCACGATACTCAAGAAGCCAAACTCAGAGGGCGCAAACACCTCAACCTTTGAGGCTACGACGCACACTCGCACCGTTGAGCTGGTCCCAGGCGACTCCAGCCAGACGGTGACGATCGGACAGTATGAGCCCAGCATAGAAGGCGACTCATCGAGTTCCTCCGTGAGAACAGGGACATCTTCGCATGGAAGCCCTCTGACATTCCTGGTGTCCCTAGGGAGCTCGCCGAGCACAAACTAAACGCCGACCCCAAAGTGCGACCAACAGCAAGCTTCACGCCCTTCAACGAAGAACGCCACGGCAATCGCCGAGGAAGTGCAGCGTCTACTCGCTGCCGGCTTCATCCGGCCAATTAAATACTCCAAGTGGCTGGCAAACCCAGTCCTGGTCGAGAAGAAGAACGGGACCTGGAGAATGTGTATCGACTACACAAACCTGAACAGCGCCTGCCCAAAGGAGCAGTTCGTCCTACCGCGGATCGATCAGATAATCGATTCTACCGCGGGTTCGGAGTCGCTGTGTTTCCTCGACGCCTACTCTGGGTATAACCAGATCAAAATGGCTGTCGAGGACGAGGAGAAGACGGCGTTCATCACGCCATTCGGAGCCTTCTGCTACACCGCCATGACCTTCGGCCTCAAGAACGCCGGAGCAACCTACCAGCGGTGCATGCAAGAATGCCTCGCGAGCCAAATTGGCCGCAACATCCACGTTTACATCGACGACGTGGTCGTGAAATCCGCTCGCCAAGGCGACCTACTCGCCGACCTAGCAGAGACCTTCGCCAATCTGCGAAGGTACAAGATAAAGCTCAATCCAAACAAGTGCACCTTCGGCGTACCCGCCGGGCAACTACTGGGATACGTCGTCTCCAAACGAGGGATCGAGGCAAACCCAACGAAGATCGCCTGCTCGGCAAACCCGAGTGCTGCGGCGTCGAAGCTGGCCGGGCGAGTAGCGGCTCGCGTTTCATCCCGCTGGGCGAAAGGCGATGCCCTATACCGCTGATGCGCAAGAACCCACCTTCCGGGGGACAAGGAGGCGGACGGCGCTCGCGACCTCAAAAGGTGCTACTCGCCGCACCACTACCGCACCGGTGACAAAGAACCCATGCTGGTTTACGTCGCGGCGTCCGAACGCGTCGTCAGCGCTGTAATGGTCGTCGAACGACCAGAGGAAGGAAAGGAGCGCCGTCCAGCGGCCGGTGTACTACATCAGCGAGGTCCTCACCGAGTCGCGCCAGTGATACCCACAGTACCAAAAACTGGTATACGCGGTCTTGAGGCTCGGCCGGCGCCAAGACTACTTCCAGGAGCACCATCACGGTCGTCTCTCAGCACCACTACAAGATATCATCCGAATCGCGAGGCGACCGGGCGAAGTCGCCAAGTGGGCCGTCGAGATCGGCGTCCACAACATTAAATACGAGCCACGGCGGGCAATTAAGTCGCAGACCGCAGACTTCGCCGATCGGGAGGAGGCCCAGCAGAGAAGAAGCCGTACCTCCACCACTGGAGCCTCGACGTGGGTCCAAGAACGCGGACGGCGCAGAGCGGGATAGTCGACCTCACCAAAGGCGACAAGCTCCGCTACATCCTCCGCCTCAATTCACGCCTGCACCAACAACATGGCTGAATACGAGGCCCTACTCACGGCATGCGAGCCGCAAAGGAGATGAGCGTCAATCGCCTTCGATGCTACGGAGACTCCGACCTTGTTGCGGGCAAGTTGCGGCACCGCGACGCCTCCCCACCATGGCGGCGCATCGCCAAGAGGTGGACAAGGTGGGCGGCCACTTCATCGGCTACTGCCGAGTGGATCGACAGAGAAAACGAGGAGGCCGACGCCTCTCGCATTGGGTCGCTCGACTCGCACCACCCGGGCGTGTTCCTCGACACAATCTTCACGCCATCGCCTCTCCCGAAGGAGATCGACATCGAGTCCCGCCCAACCAGAGGCAGCCTTGGTCGCACTCATCACCGAGCCGCACGATGGACCAAGCCCTACATTGCCTACCGAAACGGCACCGCCACAGACGAAACAAATGCTCGAATGATCGCCGCCGATGCAAGTCTTACACCATCATCGACGGCGAGCTACACAAGCGCAGCGTCACCGAGTGTTCCAACGTTGCCCAACCGTGAAGGACGCAAAATCCTCCACGACATCCACTCAGCGATCGCGCCATCACGCCGCCGCTCGTTCCTGGTCGCCAAGGCCATGCGACACGGCTTCTATTGGCCCACCGACACGCCGACGCCGTCGACATCGCCCAGCGATGCGCGGATGCCGGCACGCCAATCGACGCACGTGCCGGCTCGGCCAAAACAATCCCCATCACCTAGCCGTTGTGTGGGGCATGGACATGGTAGGCCCTTCAAGAAGGCCCCTCCGTTACACCCACCGCTGGTCGCCGTCGACAAATTCACAAAGTGGGTAGAGGCCAAGCCAGTCCGAAATGCGACGGAAGACCGCCACTAAGTTCCTACGAGCTCATATACCACGGGTTCCCCAACAGCATCATCACGGACAACGGCACAAACTTCGCCAAGGGAGCAATGGCGAATTTTGAAGAGCACCACATCCGACTCGACCTTGCGCCGCACACCCGAATCCAATGGCCAGCGGAACGAGCCAACCAAAGCATCCTCCACGGCCAAGCCGCGACTCCAAGTACCACTCGAGCGCACCGGATGCCGGGTTGACGAGCTCCTCCGTCATCCGGGAATCCGCACCTCGGTCAACAGGTCGACGGATTCACCCTTCTTCATGGTCTCTGGCACGGCGGCAGTCATGCCCACCGACCTCGAACACGACTCGCCGCTGGTCGTCCACTATACGGAGGCAACGAGCTGCCCGCCAAAACGGGCTCGATCAACTCGACGAAGCATGCGACCGCCCGATCGCGACCGCCATCTATCGCAAGGACTCCGCTACCAGCCGACGGGTGAAAACCCGCACCTTCCAGAAGGCGACGGTGCTACGCCTCATTCAGACAAGAAGGGCATGCACAAGCTCTCCTCCGTGGAAGGCCCGTTCGCTATCGGTAGCGCTCGCAACGACGCCTACTACCTCGTCGACGTCCGCGGGGACGGCGAACTCGACGTCAAGCGGCCATGGAATGTAAATCTCCTCCGGAAGTTCTATTCTTAGAACCCCACATATGTACTCTCCAGTCGCCATGAATAAACGAAACGGTTACCGCAAAATTCGTCTACTCTCCATGCCTTGTGCCACTCGACCAGAATTAATAAGCGCCATGCTAAAATACGAAGTCAACCCTTGGTACAGCGACGGCACGGCTAAGTAGTGCGATGTAAGAGCACGAGTCATTTCAGGTCTTGCATCGTCCATGAAAACGCCAACCGGAGCCCCATCGAGTCGCTTAGCTCGACTGGTTTTACGAACCAAGACATCATCCTCGCCCACAGCGACCCTGGTCCTCCGTGACCTCAGCGACTCGAACGGCTAAGTACCACGCTCGGGGACTGAATACCAGTTCGTCGATCGGACAGGAAAACGCCAAGTAAGAGCGTGCCAGGACTCGCCACGACCGACCCACCGGGCAGGCGGGAGTGACGCTAACACCAACGCTCAGTCCTCAACCACCCTCGAGTCGCGCTTGAACTACCAAGTACCACGCCGGGGACTCGGCCACCCGCCCGTTCACAGACGGGAAAACGGTAAAGTCTGAGCACTCAAGGAGTCGCTTGCGATCGCTCTCCGAGATCGTAGTCGACTAAACCAACAACACACATGATAAACAACAAAATATCATATATAAGGTGAACCCCACAAAGGGCGGACGCTCGGGACTCACCCAAAATCAATCCAAAACATAAACAAATAGCAAAATGAACACAACGTTCCATTCAATCGCATATCGCATTGTCTTACATTACGTAATATGCCTACTCGCAGAATCGCTAACACATCTAGGCAAACTACACTACTGCAGGCTTCGACGACGAGGCGCCAGCATCCCGGCGCCTACGGATGAACGCGGTGTACGGGTTTGACGGATACGTCGTCAGCTCGCCCGCCATCGCCGAGCGGAAAGGCTGCTCAACCTTGAAGTCGCGATGCGGCGGCTCGGGGTCGTTTGGCGCGACGACCGTCTCCTGGTAGGGAAGGAGGTCGCCCATCGCCCAGACGCGCTCCGAGTACGCGGCGGCACGTTCCTGCAGCTTGAGAACCTCGGACAGATCCACCGCGCCAGTCGATGAAGGGTACCCACTCGTCACATCATCGAGATCGAAGTCCTCGAAGTGGGCGAGTCCAAGGCTCAAATCGGCGACGCCCGCGACGAAACGCCGACCGCCATGAACTCTCACGCATGGCGCTTTCTCCAAGTACTCCCACACCTCAACGAGGTCACTGGGAATAACCTCGTGGGCGACATCTCTTGGAGGTAGGCGGATGCAGTCGCCGACAGTCGCCGAGTCGACGAGCATGCTTACGCACTCCCTCGCGTCAAGAGAGTTCGCTTCTTCTTGGCAGCCAATAACACGACCTGCGAGAAGAAGACAAGTATGAGTACCATGGAAACCACAAACAATACAATTATAAGACAGGGAAGACGCACTCACCAAGCAATGGGCGGGCGAGTCCCGTGATGAAACTCTGAAGCGATGTATGGTCGTCCTGAAGCCCAACGATGAGGGCTTGACGCCTTTACGGATGCCCTCCGCGCCGCAATGGCCTTCGCCGCCTGCTCACGAGCTTGCTTCTTCTTTGCCTCCCCGCATTCAAGGCCGAGGTCGGCGATCTTCTGCTCGGCGGCGCCTAACGCAGACCGCACCGCCTCCAGTTCTCCGGCAGGGACAAGCTCCTGGCGAGCCACCTCCGCCTGCGCAGCAACAGCCTGAAGCTCCTTGTTGGCTTCCTGGAGAGCGGCCAGTTCCTTCTCAGCACGCTGCTTCGCAGCCAATCGCTCTGCCGACTCCAGCTGCAGACCCTGTACATTTTCAAAGTCAGCACACAAGAAAACTTCTCAGTGCCCACCCGCTAAAATTTAGCGGGTGCGCACTCGGGGACTGGCGATCACGAAAATTTCTCAGTGCCCACCCGCTAAAATTTAGCGGGTGCGCACTCGGGGACTGGCGATCACGAAAACTTCTCAGTGCCCACCCGCTAAAATTTAGCGGTGCGCACTCGGGACCAGCGATCACGAAACTTCTCGTGCCCACCCGCTAAAATTTAGCGTGCGCACTCGGGACCTGGCGATCACGAATTCCTCGGTATACCGCTAAAATTTAGCGATATGCACTCGGGACCGACTTGAAAGTACAAAACAAGTAATTATAAGAATCAAGCCGCTAAGCACCGACCTGATCCTCGGGACCGGAGGTACCGGATGGCCGCACCAAGCATGCCGTGAAGTTGTACCGCGTCCACGACGCAGCAGCGCCGGCGCCCGCGACGTTGGTCGGTTTCAGCGTCGGTGGTCCCGAGCGGGCTCGGTCGCAGCCCACTCGCCGTGCCGCCTTGGTCACGAAACGGGAAGGTAGCAACGAGGCGCCAGCCCCAAAGGAAGTCGCTTCCTACAGTCTGGCAAGGAACGCCTCCTTCAGAGACGCGGTTGCCTCCATCGCTGGTCAGCGCCCGGCGCCGCCGTCATCGAGACGGCGACGATGTCGTCGCCCAGCCTTCTTGCCTTCCTGAGGTGGCGACCTCGTCACTTTTCCGCTATGGAAGGGTCTTCGCCAGCGGAGGATACCTTTGCCACGGTCGGGTGACCCATCTTCACTCCGGTCCCACATTGAATCAAATCAAGAAAGACAATCAAAGTACTAAAGGAAAATAAGGAATGCCGAATGCACTCACTTGGCGATCGGAATGAAGCGCAGCCTGCACGGAGGCCAGCCGGTTTTTCAGTCGGGGCCTAATCGGCGACTAAGCCCAGCTCCGGGCGTCGGGGCCCGTGATACGACGGCTTCTTTGACGTTGACGTAGCGGTTGGCGCCTCCGGGGCGCCTTCGGCGGAGGCCTCCTCATGAATTGGGGCCACCGCGGCCGGAACTTCCTTGCGGGGCGAGGCCACCGCGCTCGGGACCTCCTTGCGAGGCGAGGTCGCCACGACCGGAGCTTTCCCTAGCCCAGAAACCGACGCGAATGGCGGAGGCATTGAGGCCAGCGGGGCTTCTGTAGAGGGCGCATCGAGCGCGGTGGTCGCCGGAACTGCGCCGTCACCGGCCGAGCTCTGAGCATCCGAGCTGCTCGTTGAGTATGGCGGTGAAGCCACCTTCGGCGGCTTCATCTTCCTTCTCTGGGGGGACTTCGCCTCCTTCTTCTCCTTCTTCTTCTTCGCGGGAGTGGCCTGACGGCGCGAGGTGGTCTCTGGGAGTTCGTCGTCATCGTCATGACGCTCGAGGCTCCTGCTCGCCTCGATCTCGCGCTGACGTTGCCCGCGGGTCTTTCGGGCCAGTGGGGCAATCTCCTCTTCGGACTCGTCCTCGTCGTCCTCGTTACCCTTGGCGGGAGGCGACTCGCTTGTGTCCTGGGCGGATGGCTCGGGGCTCTCGTCGGCGGGTGGTAACCACCCTTCCACCACTTGGAACAGCTGCGTCAAACACGAAACAGAGTTAGAGTTACCGCGACTGCACACGCTGCGACTGCGAACAAGATAAAAGGATTACCGTCGGAGCCGGACGCTTCGCGGTGTAGGGAGGCACCCCAGCCTGCGCGTCCGCGTATGTCGCTTGGGTGATCTTCTTCAGCGCTGAGAGGTAGTCCTCCAGCTTCCACTCGGCGAGGCAGGCTTTCGTCGGGTCTCCTCGGCCCGTGTACTGGTACATGTAATGATCGCGTTGGGCGAGCGGAACGAGCCGTCGCCCAAGCCAACAATTGTACAGGTTTACCGTCTGGAGCCCCTTCTTCTTCAGACCGCGGATGGTCTGGAGCATCTCGTCGACGACCATCCGCTGGTCGTCGGGGAGCTTGCCGACCTGGAGATGGCGTGGCTCGGAACGATTAGCCGAGTACCGCGATCGCCGCCTCCGGAGTCCTCGGTCACGTAGAACCATGACTTTTTCCGATCGCTGCCGCTTTGGGGCAGCATCAGGTCGAAGGAGGCTTTGGATTTGAGTTGGAAAGTCAAGCCGCCAGCGCTAGCATTGGCCCGCCTCCTCGCGGCTGATCCGTCCATGGAAGATCTTGCCACAGGGAAAATAGGGCCGGCAGCCCATAGCACTCGCAGAACGCCACGAAGATGGCGAGCTGCTCGATACTATGGGACCCAGATCCGAGGGCTGGATCCCGTAGTAAGCGCAGGAAGAACAAGGATGTGGGAACCTAACCCCGCCGAGGTGGCTAGTGAAGGCATTTAACTCTCTCGCGGGTTGGGGTGGTTTCCCGGATACACCAGCAATGCCCAGAGATTCCGGCCTCGAAGGAGGCCAGCTACTGGTGCATTTGGATCTACCCAAGGTTCGGTGGAGAGGGCCATGGCTGAGGATCTGTTCGAGGTCGGAAGATTGCGGTCGATTGGATCGCGGAATCAAAGGAAGGAAGATGTGCGTACTCGGAGAAAATGGTGGGCGGTTGGCTTTACGATAGCCTACCATTCCTCTTATATAGTGGGAGTTGCCCGCCAAGTCAGGGGGCCGTTACCGCGCGATGATTACGCCAGAAGTTACCGTTGAGTTACCTTAACGGCTAGTTTGACCACGCCTGACGGTCCAACTCTAGCCACTCGGCTCGTTAAGTCACTCGCCGAAACCGCGTCCCGTTGGCTCGACTCGCCCGGGACGCGACTCGGTTTACCGGATTTTTTCCTTTATACAGGAGCCCGCCGACGATTCGACTGGATGCCAACTTGAAGCCGTATACTCCGACTGCCAGCAGCCACTCACGCCTAATCAACGACGGCCTCGGGGACTACTGATGGGGATACGCCTACTGGGGTATGCTCAGCGGGACGTTTCCGACTGGCCCAAGGACTGGCGAGTGGGCCTGCATAACGGCGAGTGGATCAAAGCCCAGCGAGGTACCAGGCGACTGGAAGTTGAAGGCCCAGGCGAGCAGATAGGCCCAGTCGGACTAGGTTAAATGATTACCGAAGTTGTAACCAAGTCGGTTGAGATATGTAAACCCTAGGGGAGGTGAGCTTATATAAACCTCCCTATGGGGTGAGTAGAGACACGTTCCCTCATACACCCAAGCAACTCGCCGCCTAGTCGCCGAGTTCGCCCATTGTAAACACCTCCATAATACAATCTAGCAGGAGTAGGTCTTTACCCTCCGGGGGGCCGAACCTGGGTAAACCCTGTGTCTTTGCCCTCATCTCGCACCGCAGATGGCTGGCCGCCCTTGCCCCTCGTTCTACTACTCGCTGCCGATTGCAGCATCTGCCGTGGTCATTCCCACGACAAAAACCTTGATATACCCTATTGTTGAACCTTTGGTTTCGTCTTCGTCGGGGAAATGACCGCTGCCCATGGGAGGGCCAGGTTCGCCATAAGGATAGCTTGTGAACCCACACCATGCCACTAAAGGTGCTGACACGCTTAATTTAGGTATCAGATCATTCGGAAAATGACCCAACAATGCAGGTTTATCCACATTGTCATTTCGATACAATAGCCAGTCTCCCGATTTTGGATCCTACAAAAGATTTACACAAGCATGAGCAAATATTTACCACCAAGATTTGGTGTTCTGACGATATGACTCATAATCTCTTCTTGAATGGCTGGTCATCATTCAATGCCAACAAAAAATAGCATCGTAGTGTGCCCATGTTCAAATAAATCGCAGCATTTGATCTAAAAGAAAATATTGTTGGGACAAGTAACAAAGGTGTAAGTCCTATTTTTTTAACATTTCGTGCGTCTGCTCCACTAGTTTAAGCTGTAAATAATGTACTACTGGTAGAAACTGTGCGTTCTTTTGATAGTTGTTCAAGATATTATCGATGCTACAACTTACCTTCGGAGTACTAATTTGACCAGTGACTTATTTTTCAATACACACAATGATCTGCTCAAACTATTTCATTCTTAAAGAGTGTACACATTAATTTACGTGACACGTTTATCAGTTAACAAAACTAGTATTTCATACTACGTTACATGGTATAGAGATTGTACCATGTTTAGTCTGAGGGAAACGTAGCGTTGCTCTCCACCGTAGGTGGATGTAGGACTAACGGCTTGGCCTGGCACAAGCACGGCTCCACTTGCTGGCACAAACCCCTTACATATTAAGTTCACACAACCCCGTGGATTTGTAGTTATCTTTCTGTGCAGCGGGAAAACAAAATGTAGAAAATAGTTTGGTTAGTTTCAACATTTACAATCTGGTCAAGATAAATATATCAAAATCAATAATTAAAAAAATTTACCGTCCAATGCACGAAGAAATGAACATTACTATCATTGTACAAATTGGGGTAAACCTACAAGAACGACACAATATGCAAAATGATTATTCTAATTTGAATTATAAATTACATCTAAAAACATTTTTTATTTCCTTACATGAAATCCAGCTTCAATTGCACTGAAGTTTAGAAGCTCATCACTGGTGACTAGTATGGATGTTCCAGACTCTTGAAGGTGCCTCTGGTTTGGTGAGCCCCATATACCTATTTTAGCTTGAGTACCGTAGGAGTAGTACGTCCCAGGCTTAGTATGATACATGGCCACCTAATCAATAAAACGATGTTTGCACAAACCCATGTCATCTCTATTTGTTAATAGTGAGGTTATATTACACAAGATCAAGCTATAAGTAGCAAATATATACCATCCTCCTCTATCTATAGATAGGAACATGGGCCAAAGATATATGACAAGTATCCATTGAAAACTCCTTCGGAGGATAAAGTTGAAGATAACTCATGGACCATAGGATGCAAACATGATCAACATAATCAAACCATCGGTTATCATACAATTTTGCAACTGGAACCTTATGCTTTGTAACCCACAATCCACATCCATGGTACCTGTCAAGTGCCAATTTTTCCTCAAGTATCATGCCAACAATCCGATTGTATCCTATCACCATACACACCGTTCTTCTTGTGCAATGCTTCTGTTGTCTTGTGAGGGTTACTGTTATACTCCCTCTGTTTTAAAATATAAGATATTTTAGATTTTGTGAAACAAATATATCTAGACATGTTTTAGTGTGTAGGTTCGGAATGAACTTAAACACTAAAACGCGTCTGGATATATTCTTTTCACAAAAGTTAAAAAATCTTATATTATGAAATGGAGGGAGTATATGCTAACTATCCTTTTAGGCCATGCTTGGTTCGTCATATTTTGGCCGTAAACTGAGGTAATTGGATATGGTCTGGAAAATTTCCGGTGTGGCCCAAAACACTGCTTGGATGGCCGTTTTAATTTTCAAACATCTGCTAGGTTTGAGCCCACAACTTCCGGAAGTTTCTATGGACCACCCGACATACCGAGATAATTTACTCTGGTTTATTGGTGCATAGCCACACGGGCCTAGAGGGAAAACAAACTGGGTAAATTAACCTACAACCAACCGGGCCTTATAATTTATACATTTACTCAAGAATAATAAAACTACTAGAAGACACACATTATGCTTAATGTTCCGGACTGTACTTGCTTGGTTCATGGATTACCAGGCTACCTACAACCCTCCGTAATTAGTTGCTTGTGGACATTGACATAAAGGAAAAACCTAGAGAAACAAAGGAAAGTAGAGGAAGTAGAAAGCAAGGGTTGCTAACCTAGCTAAAACATTATACCAAAGCCAACTTTGTAAATCAAATACTAAAACGGTAGACAAGAGGTGAAGCAATCCAGTATTTTAGGGCTTCTTTTATTAGGTTTAAACATAGAAAAATACTATAGAACGGAATATAGATGATTTATTACACAACATAAAAAACTATAAGAATCTCTGATATAGCTATGCCTGCAGAAACTTTCGTATGTAATGCATATGCATCCTTTCAAGCTATCACATTAGAAAAGTTTCTAAGGACCACATTATGTTTTCACTTTCTTTTAGATTCTGCTTCAAATCAAGCATACCCTTTTTGATCAGCAACATAGATACTTTGGGTTAATGAGAAATCAGAAACTTTGGAAGAGTGACATAAACTTCTCATGGTTACTAATTTTCTCACATTCTGAGATCAAAATATTAAACTAGTTAAATTGTTGATGATGCAACTTTTTGTAACAATTTCTTAAAGCCTATCTACTTTGTTACTATAGGAGAATGCTACTCTCATGATCAATGATCATCTGATGCCATCTATGGGTTCTAAGTCCTACATGAAGTAACCCTGTTATCTAAAGTCTATCATATATATAGAAAACCATCTATTGTATAAGTATTACTAGTTGATGAACATTCAAAAGTTTGATCATGGGACAGGGGCCTTGGTAGTGCAACGAGGATTCCAGGCTAAGAAGGATTAGTGTAGTAGTAGTCTTTGGACTCGTAAATAAGCTAGACTTTAGAAATTACGCATCGAAGAATGCACATACCACCTTTCCTATGATGTTTCCATTGACATTGCCAACCATATATATGGGATACAATAAAATTAAAATGATTCCCATCTTGGATAGAATGTTGAAATATCAGTAAGCCATCAATGATGGCGAGAAACTACAAAAAAAGGGGAAACAATGCGATGAATGCCCAATCACAACAAGTGAAGGTAGATCGTGAGATACCAAAATAGTATCATAGGAAGCTACAATATTGGTAGTGACATGGGGGGGGGGGGGGGGAAACAAAAAGAGGTGAACGAGGAAATGCAAATGGTGAAGCAAATTAAGCATATCAATATATAGCAGTCTACGAAGGTGATGAAACAAGACATACAACTAATATAGTGGCAACAACAGGATCACTTGCCACGACCTAGCTTGTTGTCGCATCTTAAAGTGATATAGATAAATACCAAAAACATGTGTTACCTGTTTTTTTTTTTTGCACTAACAACTCAAGTCACACTAAATTTGAGTAAGTGGTGAGATTTATATAAGGAAGGGTTTGTTATGGTTCACGACAAACACTATATACTCATATCCGAAGGACAATAGGAGGTTAAGAGATTACATGAGAAATGCGGTTTTCTTCATCTTCAAGTCCTGCTCGAATTTTGTGCCTCCATGATAACACAAAAGGTTTATGTTGTCGAGTTGTATCGTGCTGCAAGAACAAATGATATCATTTATATTGAATTTTATTTTATGTGGATGAGGACAAAAAACATGTATGATGAACTCAAGGTTGATCCAGGAGTACGTAGTATACAAAGGATCGTCTCTTAGAAATGAAGTAACTTCTTAAGAAAATAGTCATTGTGTCTGTCTTTTCATTGCTTAAGCAAGCACATGAGTAATAGAGAAATTACATCCATATATGTTTTTATTCATTGACTATAAAATAACTAGTAGATGGAGTTGGCTAAACTACCCATTATAAAAGGTGAAGAAAATAGGACAATAAATTATGGCGATAAAATAGACAAAATTGTATATAGAAAACCATGGGCTACAAGGAGAGAGGGGACACAATAAGTGGATATAGCAATCAATATGATGGTTAAAGTTGTTACGATACCTTTTCGAGGAGTCGAGAATTACCATTCTTTCCTACCACACAAATGAAAACCGATGTGTATGATAATAACACAACAACAAGGAGGAAAAACCACATTTTGTATGGAACACACTATTATATTTGCTCCACAACAGAAGTATGTGATCTCCAATTTAACCCAGGACATACTTTATATATAGATGATACACATACTGTGTGAAGTTTTGAATTGCCATTTATTAATTATTTGTCATTTGACAGCTCACGATTGTTCATTTATAGTGTATACATGCAGATATATTGTCCATATATTTTTATATATAGCTAATTAATACATTTGATGAGTAATTATGAAGTAAATAAATTTAAAAGATATGCTCCAATGATATGTGGTTTGTATTTCAACTATAATCCTCTCTATGCCTCTAGAGCGCAGTTGTTAGACAAAACGTTGGTTGATTAAACGTAAAAGATGTTCCCGTTGCCATTTTGAGAAAAATCGTTCGACGGCAGGGCTTAGATGAACGTTTGTAAAAAATCACCATGGGTGGTTAGGAAGACAGCTCGGCAAACTGCGTTGGTAAAGGAAATTAGAAAAAAATGTTAACGACAGCATGGTCATGGTGCACACCGAAAAATAAGCGTGATAAGCTAAAGCGTAGCATACGATGGCTCTGCTCGCAAAAATGGACACATAGTCGTTTTACAAAAATATTTTGTGATATTTTTTTTACCAAATTCAGGTGTACCACATCACATATACACATATCTTCTCTATTTGCGCACTATATTCCATCCACTAATGACTTCTTAGAGCAACGTGGCTCCCTT